>JAWZYV010009256.1:0-659107 GCA_038373885.1 Cheiracanthium punctorium | reverse complement strand
GTCCCAGAGCATGGTAAACGAACTTGAAGAATATTAATGTTCGTCCCATAGTCTATAGGGGAAATAACCTATTACACACATCACCAATAACAGTGGCAATCAAACGAAAAAGTACTAGCATTTTAAATTCAAACCAAAACGCATCATTGAAATTTTTGACTCATTATATCACTAAACTTCAAAAAAGGGAAAATAGTCTGATAAAATGGCGAATTTATGATTTTTAATGTTTCGAAGCTTTGGATGGAAGGTTTTACCTTATTGCTCTCAACTAATTTTTTACTGTTAGCACCGGAGTGTACTAATTTCGCATTCCGAATATGTTTGACGTTTATAAATTTCACTTACAACCTAATTGAACCGAAAAAAAATAATGCCGACACTTTAATTATGATAAACTTTCCAGCATAGTGAAAGCAGAAAACACATAGGGCCAATGCATGGAATGGTATATATCTATATAAAAAAAATTAAACTTTTGTCTGTACATTTCTTGGAATTCAGAAATTTTGCGATTTCTATCCGTTTCAAGCATCCGGGAATCCGATGTGACTCTCAAAAAAAAGTTTGTCTGTCTGTCATTCTGTCATTATGTCCGTGACGCTTTTTTTGTTTAAGCATCACGTAAAAACGACTGAAGCGAATGATATGAAATTTGGTGTCATGATAGGTGGTCACTCAACTTAAAACATAGGCGTCGAATTTTTAAAAAATCTTGATTAGATTTTGAGATTTTGCGAAAATCGTTTCAAACTGCGTAAATTTGTGTTCAAGCATCACGCAAAAAAGACTGAAGCGAATGATATGAAATTGGGTGTCATGATAGGTGGTCACTCAACTTAAAACAGAGGCGTCCAATTTTTTAAAAATCCTGATTGGATTTTGAGATTTTGCGAAAATCCTTTCAAACTGCATAAATTTTTGTTCAAGCATCACGTAAAAACGACTGAAGCGAATGATATGAAATTGGGTGTCATGATATGTGGTCACTCAACTTAAAACATGGGCGTCGAATTAAGAAAAAAATCTTGATTAGATTTTGAAATTTTGCGAAAATCATTTCAAACTGCGTAAATTTGTGTTCGCACATCACGTAATAACTGCAAAAGTGAAAAAATGATATTTGGTGAAATGATAGGTGGTCACTCACCTTAAACTATAAGCATCTAATTAAAAAAAATCCATCACATTTCGAGATTTTGTGAAAATCGTTTAAGTCTGAGTGAATCTTTGTTCCCGTATTACGTAATAACGACTAAAGCGAATGATATGAAATTGGGTCACACGATAGATGGTTGCTCAACATAAACTATAGGAGTCCAATTTTTTAAACATTTTTATTATATTTTGAGATTTTGTGAAAATTCTCTCAAAATACGTTTATATTTCTTCAAACATCACTTAATAACGACTAATACGAATGATACGAAATTGAGTGATATGATAGGTAGTTACTAATCTTAATTTATAGGCGTTGAATTTTAAAAATATTTTGCTTACATTTTGAGATTTTTCGAAAATCGTTTTAAAATGCTGAAAATTTGTTCCAGCATCACGAAATAAAGACTGCAGGGAATGAAACGAATTTGGGTGACATGATAGGTTGTCACTCAATTTAAATTCTAGGCTTCAAATTTTTCAAAAATGTTGATTAAATTTTGAGATTTTGCGAAAATTATTTCAATATGCGTAAATATTCGTTGGCGTATCACATAATTACGACTAAAGCGAATGAAATGATATTACTTAGTTACTCTGTAACCTGTAATATTTTAACAATACATGAAAATTATAACTTCGCTTTCTTTACTTTGGCAACATACTACATTCATTCTGTGTACTCTTACAGTGCTGACGAAAGTTCTTGCTTTTTGGAAATTTGCATTCACTAACCCGTCGAGGACGGGTACTTCAGCTAGTATATATATATATATGTATGAAATACATTCAGACTTTAAATTTGCATCAAATTTATATGCACAGTCCATTCACATTAATGTGACCACCTGTTAAAAGCCGGAATAACCACCTTTGGCGAGACGTGCCGGAAGAGAGTCAATTAGGTTTCTGAAGGTGTTCACTGGGATGTTGAGCCATGCTGACTGGTTGGCTTTCTTGTCCATTTTGTATTTTTCCCGGAGACTGGAGCCATTTCTCTTGCAGGATTTTCTTGATTGTCACAATCCTCCAGGTCAGGTGACTCAACCGTAGATTGTTGGTCTTGAAACTCCTTTTCACTTGTAAAAGTACATGAAGTATCTTTCTTTAAATCTCTCGACATTATCTTGGACTGCCTATTTTGTTTGCGGAGAAGTTTTTTTTACTCGTTTTTGAATCAATGCCAGCTATAATCATTTGCCTGCTTGTTCTCTGATCAACCAAAACCGATTGTTCTATATGTGGAATCTTTCTAGTCCTGGAGCAGGAGCATGATGAAAATAAGTGATACTTGCGTGTGGCAATGTCGAAAAGAGTTTTCTCGGCGTCTTCCGAAAATTGTTTTACTGTATCTCTGTATGACGTGGTTGCCTTTTTTTTTTCTTTTCCGTATATTTTGATACTTAGTATAGCAAGATTAAAGAATCTGGAGAATTCTTTTGTGAGAAATCACAGGAATCAAAGCTTTCTTCCATATATAAACCACCTTCTCCACAACAACATTGGCAAAATCAGAAAATGCTAGATTTTTGCCGTGATCCCTAATAGCACAGATGGTCACAAAAGAGTCGCTGTGACGTCACAGAGGGTCACAATTGTCACAGGACTGTCACATACTACTCACATTGTGACTTGTGAGTGATGTGACTCTACTGTGTGGTCACTGTGAAGTTTATTTGTGACCAGTCACCAGGTGACGTCGCCGTGAAGTCACCATGTGACTAGTATGTGATCGGTTGCTCAGTAACTCCACTGTGAAGTCACCATGTGACTAGTATGTGATTGGTCGCTCAGTGACTACACTGTGAAGTCACTGTGTGACTATTTTGCGACTACTGATTTTTTGGACTTCAAAATGACGTCACACTGGCCGCTTTTGCGACTTTGGATACATACTCATTTTTTCTAATATTTTGTGACAATTTCTTTCCTGAAACATTTAATAAATAAATCCAAAAATAGTAATTCAATAAAACCTCGCATTTATGTAGTAATGGAATTTAGTTTAATTTATTAACTTTTAAATTATTTCGTTTAAACAAGAAAATATTATTTATAAAAAAATATTATTCTTAAAAATATTAGAGTTAAGAGTTTTAATCACAAGTGAAAACTAAGTATCTGTGAGTAATATTAAGAATTTCTTGCATATCCCCATGGCATATATGTATGGATAGCGTATGTAAGGTTTAAATTTCGGATGGGGGGAGGGACTATCCGGTATTTTCAACCTTATTGTTACTAGAGTAAATACAAATGTCTCAAAATTGCTGTTTTTTAATAATTGCTTTAAGTTTTCAGATCCCCTCCCCCTTTAAATACGTCTCTGGTATGTTTGAAAGTTCCACTACGAAAAATTTGAGATAAAACTATGGGTCTAAGTGAAAAATACGTTATTTATTTTATCTAATGCATGTTTTTCCAATTAATTTTATTTATTTTTATATGAAATACCTTTTAGGCAAAATATAGCAAAAATATAAATCTTATCCCTCATACCTTAATATATATCAAACCTCACATGTCGCACATTACAAATTTATTTCATAACCGAATAAAAAATTTCAATAAATCATTAGTTTTTTCTGATGAATACCTAAATAAAACAGCACATTATCTCCTGAAAATAATGATATTTTTTATATTATTTAAAAATAAATATATATATTTATATATAAAACTTATTTATAAAATACTCGCAGAAAAATTTTAAATTTCCAAAAGAAGCCGTCAGAACTAGCTTTTGCAGCCGTCAGTTTACTTTTAAAGGTTCCCGAGCACGGTAATCACAGCTTTGCGGTAAGATGCTGGGCTAATAACCATTAGATCCTTGGTTCGATTCTGGACCTCAACTTCTTCTGGCCTGAGAGTTTGGTGCTGCCATCTGGTGTATCTTTTCGGTAACTTCCCCGAATAATAGGGCAGTTTCAGATTACGTCACTATTCTATCCTGGTGGAATAATATGAGGTTGCTATTGGTTCAATCAAGTTCCTGGTGGACAGACGTCACTTCAAAGACGAGCTTTTATTGGTTGAGTCTAGTGCCGGTCAGGTGGTTGAAACTGCTCTATTTCCCCGAATTTTTTCGCTGTCGCAAAACTGTCTCATCGTGACTTCTCTGAACGGTCGCAATGCGACTACACAGCGAGAGGACATAGGGACTCTGGCGTGACTTTGCTGCGGAGTCGCGGCGACTGTTTGTAACTCTATTGTGACAGTATTGTGTGGTCGCATTTCAGTCACAGGGGACTGTTCTGCTATTAGGGATACTAAGATCTCTGTTGCCTAGCAAATAAGTAAAATTTCATAACTTGAATATTTGTTGGTAAAAAGTTAGACTTCCGGTCTTCAAACGATCCTAAAACAAAGCAATCAGATGCTTTCCTACTTGATTGAGAACCCGCAGACATTGTGTTTGAGTAGTTTTTACTAATGTCTCTAGTGAATGAGAACTATATTTTGAGACTTTATTTCAAATTAACAAGTGATATAAAGCGCACTTACACATTGAACGAAGCGCATTCCTTATCTCTGTGCTCCACTAACACGTGCTGAGTGAAACTGAAACCTTTACGATGAGAAACGTTCTCCACTAACACGTTGCCTGCAGGCGCGCGTCACGTGGTGGAGGATGCCACTAAAGTAGGATTTGTGATTTGACCTCCATTGAGAGTATATCATGTAACGAACGTTTTCGCACTCGGCTGATATACCGTTCGAAAGTTCGTAAAAATTGTGTTATCTGGTAAAAATGCCTATTTTGACCCAAATTCTCGATATTTAACGCGTCGGCACCACCTGAAGATATTTTCCTATTAAAAAAAAAAATTCATATGGTTATTAATCAACCCAAGGCACAACTTTTCCGCACTCGGCTGATATCGATTTCGAAAATTCGCAAAAGGGAGAAAATGTCTGGGAGAAAATGTCTGTTTTGGCCCAAAATACCGAATTTTAAAGCGCCGGCGACAACTGAAAATCTCCGATTAAAAAAAAAAAAAAAAAAAAAAAATGAATTCAGAAGACCTCAAAACGTGTAAATGCACGAAAATCTCGAAGTCGAATTTTTTCATACAATACTTTCCTTACATGGTACATGCTCGGAAAGTAAAAATTATATGGTTATTAATTAACCCAAGACACTACTTTTCCACATTAGGCTAATATCCATTTCGAAAATTAGCGAAAATTGTGTTTTCGGGGGAAAATCCCGATTATTTAAGGCGTTGGCCCCTATTGAAGATATTGTCCAATTTCAAAAAAAAAAAAAAAAAAAAAAAAATATTACACCATTTTTAACTAACCTAACAGACAACTTTTCCGCACTAGGCTGTCATTGATTTCAAAAATAGGTGCAAAAGTGCATTTTTCGGCCCGCGCTATTCCTCAGGAAAAAAATCAGTGGAAATATACGAGGGATATATCAAACAGTCCCTCAAGACTCAGTAATGAAGAATTTACAGACAGCACTTTAAAACAAAGCTTCAAAAAGGCAAGCCTCACCATGGCACAGTGGTTTTAGACACTGAAAATGGTAGATGGCCGAAGTGTGAAGGTCCAGGGTTCGGGTCCCATCGCGCGGCTGCCGATCTAACGGTCTGGAGTTTTGGTAGGTTTTCTCCAGATGTAACGTCAATACGCGTTAGAACCCTTTAGGAAGTCCTTCTACCAAGGCACCCCCGTTGGCATATCGCCCTAGTGTAGCGTTGCCGTAATCAATCACACAATCAAAAAGACAAACAAAAATACCGCTTCTATGACACAGCGTAACACAGCGGCGAACACACTCAAAGAATGCTCGGTGAGAAACTGACTGGATCGGAGCCGCCTGCTTCTATTTATTAGATTCCGTATATTAGATTCCGAATTTTGATTGCGTCATAGGAATAATGCTGAATCACTAGGCTATTATGTAAGGCTAATGCAGATAAACAAATTTTAAATGCCTCATTGGAAAAATCGCGCCAAATGTCCAAAATGCATACCAAGCTAGGCGACTTTTTGGCGAAATATCGTCAAATTTGGTGCCAAAAACAAGCCCCTTAAAGTGAGGCCAACGAAGCTCTGGCACTAACATTTCTCGAGATATCTAAAAAAACCTATACAAATCAATAGGGAAATCAAAAATTCCGTATATCGCGTTATAGTTAACTGATTTCGTAAAAAATCCAAAAATTCCCAAAATTTCCCAAAATTCGTAAAAATATACTATAGTATTTCAGATTTCTTTTTAAATATTTTTCTTATTATTTAAATATTAAATTAGTGATAACAGGTCAGTGAAGTATATTTTAAAGATCCCGTAATTACTACTAACATATTTTAAAGCTGAAAAAAAGAATATACATATATATATGTGTGTGTGTGTATGTATTGAAAGTTTCAAAGTAACCCACTTTCGTTCTTGTAAAATGGACTACGTTCTTGTACAGCGCTTTCTACAAATGGTTCAAAGATTCAGACAGGTCTCTCTCTCTCTATTTTTTTTTCTATCTGGACAATATTATTTGCCATGCTTTCAGTGGTTAGGGTGCACAGCACAGTGGTAGGTGCTTTCAGTGGTAGTCTTATGTTTACCGTTGGCTGCCCAACAGAAAGAAAATCTCGTCTAAACATAACAGAGGAATTAGTGGTCCATTCGAGATCTTCACGAAAATAAATGTCCGTAAAAATGCATGTAAATTTATTCTAGTGTAACCCAAACACTATATTCTACTGTTTAATGAAAAGTAAATAATTTTCAACCTTTTTTTTGAATTGAGATGAATAATAGCCTCTTAATGGTGAGCTAGTTTCTTACCGTTCATCGCACGGACGGAATCGGGTTTGTTTGTTTTTTTTTTCACATATAAGTGAAATTAATTCCATGTTTACGAAATCTCAAAAATTGCGAAATTGTTTCCCTCGTGAGATACTTGCGATGATATATAGCTTAACTGAAAAATGATGACACGAAAAGTATGTCAGAATTACTTGCGATCAAACAAGAACGCAAAAAAGTGTTTTGCAAATTAATCTATTCACTTTCAAAATGCTTTATTTCTACAGGTTTTCTATAATTTTGCCTTTTTGATATAGGTTTCAAAAAGCGACACAAATGGTGTGGACAACCAGTTTTATTTTGTCTCCTAATTCCTAAAGCGTGAACGATGCCTATTCGCTGTCATTCTACAGGACACAGTGGCGAAACTAGGGAGAAGCAAGGAGGGACATCTGTCCCCGAGCGCAGCACCCAAGGGGCGTCAAATTGTGTATAAAAGCTATCTACTCACATTTTGACAAATAAGAAGGGGCGCAAAGCTATCTACTCACATTTTGACAAATAAGGAGGGGGAGGGGGGAACACCCACTAGGGGAAGGCGACCGGCGAAGGCAGTTTACGCCGGAATATTCCCCAAGGGGAAAAATAAGGGCCACCCCGGACCAAGGGCACCCATCGAGAGTACCGAACCCACAAGCTTTATCTCAAAAAAAAAAAAAAAAGGGGGTGGAAACAACAATACAAAAGAAAACATTACAAAATATAAGACTCAACTACAAAACATAAGAAACACAAAGCATCTGCCATACAGAGAAGAAGCCAATATAAAACTATACGATGATATTAATAAAAAAAACCACGAGTACAACAAGAAACTCGAGGCAGAGGCAGACACACATTTTTTCCTTTTTTTCTTTTTTTTTTTCCTTCTTTTCCCTTCCCTTTTTTCCCTTCTTTTTTTCCCCTATAAATCACCGGAGAAACCTTATAAATCACCGGAGGCAGACCTGATATTTTTGTCTGAGGGCCTGATAGGATATCTTCAATTTATCTATTACATGTCTCTTGCGAATAAATTTAAGAAGTAATGATTCTGAGCCCAAGGATGCCCGCATCCAAAGGCGCTAAGTCCAGAAGAGCAAGGACCAAATAAATAATGTATGGAGGAACCCTCCGATCCACATTCACAGAGCCCATCTACATGTTTGCCCAGACGGAGAAGGAAGGAAGGAAAAATGCCCTTTCCGGTAATATATGGAAGAGTGACATTATCAGTAATGACACTATTCAGGTTTACTCTTTTGATATAACGATATGATTCCCTGCCGGTCTCCCCCAGATCCCAGGCCGTTTGCCAGTCATTAAGTATCTCCAGAAAAACTGCACGCCGAACGGCAGAGACGGGAATAGGAATTCCATAGAGGGCATTCATTTCGGCAGTAGAGGTACGATTGAAGGCTCCCGAGATGGCCATTAAAGCTCCACGTTGAACCGACACCAGGGAGGCCTTTAAGGTTTCGCATAGTCCCGGATACCAGACAGCAGCAGCATAAGCGCAAAAGGAGGGACATCTGTCCCCGGGCGCAGCACCCAAGGCGCGTCAAATTGTGTATAAAAACTATCTACTCTCATTTTGACAAATAAGAGGGGGCGCAAAATCTTCATTTGTCCCCGGGCGCAGAAAATCCTAGCTACGCCTCTGACAGGACACCAAAATATTGTTGCTATCATGAGCATAAAATATCTACATCAAAAAGTTATTGTTTCGAGAACTTTTTGGCTATCATGCTATCGGAAAAGTAAAGTCATTAAGCAAACCCTAGTGACGTAGCGTAAAGCGCGTCACCCTCATTCAATTTCTGATGCAATTTCAAATTTGTGACATCAGAGTTATATCAAATTTACTTATGATTTAAAGTACATAGCTAACTGCACATTCTATATATAATGATTTATCATAGTAACACAATTTATCAAGAAAGCATAATTAAGAATGATACAGTCACACAAAAACCCAGAAAATTTAACTTTTGTTAACAAAATCAACAAGTCTTTTTGTGAAAAATTCTGATTTTTCCATCGTTTGGTTCAACTCCGAAAATTTTTTCTGAGCAGAATCGTAATCACTAGGGCAAATTTAGCTTTAAAAAAAAAGGAATATTTACTGGTTTCCTAAAAGTTCTGAGATTTTTAATTCTAATGCAGCTATTTTGCAGCTTTTCTTTCACAAGTACTGTAACACCTTTACAGTGGTGGCGCTAGACTTTCCCCGACGAGGGGTCACCACTCCCCGACAGGGGGGCACAAATATACATGTACATATGCTGAGTGGCGTATCCAAGAGGGGGCTTTGACCTCCCTCTTGGATGACATTTTTGCCACCAAGTATGATATGGAAATTTGCAACTATTTGCACCACTTGAAAATATTTTACTTTAGAAAGTGATTTGTTCACAGTAAATTATTTTCTAAACTAAAATATCTAGGATCCAGATAAGCTTAGAGGAGATGGGGGACAATATAATGTTTTGTATTGTGAAATATTTCCAGGAATCGGATCAACATACATAATCGGACACCCAGGCCTCGTATATTTTAAAAAATCACTGCACAATCTTTCCTGGTAGATTATTATTTAAACTGACCCTAATTAACGTATCTCAAAATCCTTTTACATTACACAAATATTTCCCGAAGGCCTCAGGAAGCAGAAAATTTTGGTGGGTGGAGGGGATCTGTAGTGCTAAAATTAAATTAACTGATCTCTAGAATCAACGCAAATAAACTGATAATGCATTTACTGACATTTTGGAGGGGGGGGGTCAAACCCACATGATCCTCCCCTCTGGTTACGGCCTTGTACGTTTCTATAAAATCTCGAAAGCTACTTTTAAGAATTCTTCAGGTTAACGCTTAAAATGTTTCATATGAATGAAATTCCTTGAAAAAAGTTCAGCGAAGTTAGCGAAAAATACAATTGAAATGCTTATAGGTAGAACCACTTTACAGCAAAAATTTTCTTTTGAGAAAAATGATTTTGAAGGTGCGCAGTAAAGTGGTATACCGAAACTTTATCGCTTGTTTCTAGGGCTTTAAAATAATTCTACTTCAATAATAATTCATGTGGCGATAGTACTTGTTGAAAGCTACAAGATGGCTCTATCTTAATTTCGAAAAGAATTGTTGTGATGTGTACCCCTGGAAGCTTCAGTTAATAACAATATAATAATAATTAATTATAAAAATCTCCGAAAGAGAACGTAAATATATGTGCTATTAATTTTTTTTTTTTTAAGTCAAGCACTCATCAAGAAAATTAACCACTTTCTTTTAAAATCTAAAATAAAATAAAATAAAAAAATATCGTCAGCAAAATATAATCGGACAGCTTATAATTTGCCAAGACACAAGAAAAATAATTATTTTTAGCGAAACTAACCTTGATAAAAATTCACTTTTTTTATAATACTCCAAGATAGTTTTGAAACGAGGTTTCCGTAACGTGATGAATAATTTTATAAAGCAAGCTCACTTACTAATAATTCATAATTGAAAGTGAAAGTGTCACTTTTAAAATAAGTGAAAGTGCCACTTTTAAAATTTCAACATTAACAAAAAAGAGTTTAATTAATAAGGCGAATAACAAACATAATATTAATCTGTTTAAAAGTTAAAGAGTTTAATTCTGATCCATTAACTAGGTAACTCAAAAATCAGTTTAGAACACATACTATTAGTTTATTTTAATAGTTTATATTAATGCTGGTGCCATCCATGTATTCAATAGCGATTTGTATTAAGATTCAAAATAAGAGAAGTTCCGGTGGCTTACGATACTCTACTGTATATAGCATACAAATCTTCGTGCAAATATAAAACTCTTATTGTATTTATTTTATTTACTTATTTTACAGGATAAAAGTGAAATTTTCAGAAAGACGATATAAACGCTGTTTACCATAATTTTTATTTACTTTGCACTAAAATAGCTGAATTAAAATTCACAAAAGTTAGTTGTTTTTCCACAACGATATTAAAATTAAATTATCAGTCAAGATTAATCAGTTTTCTTTAACTTATATTCCGTTTTCAGATCTATCCACAGCCATCTTCATACTGGACTGGAGAGGGCTTTGGTCTATCAGAGGGGCTGGTTATTATTTTTATTTAATTAATTTTTTTTCTTTTTTTACCCCAAGCAAAATGTAATAAATTCTAATTCCCTTGCAGCTGTTAATCTTCTTGGTGTTCATAGCTATGAACTCTTAGCTAAAGAGTCCGGTTAATCCAGTTAGATTTCTCTATACAGTGCGAATTCTCACTTCTTGTATCTCACTCCTTAAAGTATGTTACCAAATAAACAAACTATGTATTTGACTAATTCTTAAATTACAAAAAAATAAAAATAAGAACAAATCTTACTGCAAATTTTTTATAAAATTAAAGAATAAATCGTGCATTTTGTGTTCGATTGAATCTATTTATAAATGAAAAGTATATTTAGAATTAAATTCATATTTGTCATCTAAGAAACAGAAAAGTACTAATTGTTTTATTTTATTCGGAAGAAGTTAAAAGTTAAATTATCTAATTAAGCACTTAGTTATAAAAATAGCTGTTACTTTCCAACAGTTATAAGAGTTCAAGTAAGGATTACTGTGATAAAATAATTTTAACCCATTTGTGCCCAGATATTTTTGCGACTTTCTTAGATTTTTGCTATTACCAGCAATAATAGATAAATTTCTGATGTCAGCTTCTTGAACAAGAGATGGTTTCTTATAAAATCATTATGCATAAAAATTGAAATGTCACCACCCTGCTTGCTCATGTTAAAATATTTTGTGGATTTGAGGTTCAATATTCATGAATAAAGGGTAGGAAAAATAAATAACGTTTTCGACTGATAGCGAAAATGCCGTCCCAAAAAAGGGACGCCAGGCATAAATGGGTTAAAAACATAGAATACTTATTTTATAAATTGCATTACACACGAAGTTATAAATAAATAAAACACGACCAGTTTAAAATATTTCTAACTAGCAGTCCCGCACGGCGTTGCCCGTGAACCCCTTAAATTATGCGATTTACAAAATCTGACATGTAAACTGCAACTCCAGATTAGTACTCTAGGCCGCAATTGTATAACAGAATGTGCAGATAATGGTTCCAGAGTTTCAGGTGCGTACTTACAAACGCACCACTAAAGACAACTCACTGCCGTGGCCGTCACATATTTCCGCCAGAAATATCGTGTAATTTGCATTAAAATTGCTGGAGTTATTAAATATTTCATCCAATTAAGCAAATTATCTTGTAAAATCCACAATTTTCGATTTAAATTTCTTAAAATTAGGAAATGTTAGGTCATTAAACGTATTAAATACCATAAAAAGTACCATAAAAATTTTCATGAAAAGGTCCCATTAGGAAAAACGTGCCAAATGACAGAAAAATTGTCAAACTTGGCGAGTTTTGGTGAAATATCGCCAAAATTGGCGCCAAAAATAAGTCCCCAAAAATTAGGCTTTCGAAGACTTACGACCCATAGAACCCGAGATTTCCAGAACATTACATATCAATGCAACAAAAAGCAAAATTTAACTATTTAACGCATAGAATACGAATTTTAAACTATTTTAAACCCCAGAACAGCGGATTGCTCCCAAAATTCGTAACACAGGGTAAGAAAATTTCCGTTTTAGAACTGTTTTTAATTAATAATTAAAAAAAGTAATTAAAATTTTAAAATTCTGATTCTCAGGTGCACATTATCGGCATTCATGGGCTTATATATTCAAATTTTCAGAGTTCGTGTGCAGTAGATTTGTCTGGAGACCGCACACAGACAGATTCACAAACATTCATTTTTATTATTATAGAGATAGATAGATTTGGTGTAAACCTGATGAAATTTTCGTGCCATTTCATGCTTCTCAAATGCAAACGATTTGTTTTATAGTAGCATTCGGGCGAAACTCGCCAAGCATGGCAACGTAAAAAACGGTGTTTTACTTTTGCGGTTACTACTCACTTCAAGCATAAAGCTTTTCATAAGGCCAAAGTTCGCCAAACATGACGATCGAAAATCGGTTTTTAATTAATAATTTAAAAAAGTAATTAAAATTTCAAAATTCTGAGCCTCAGGTGTACATTACCGAAGGAATGGGCTCATATGTTCGAATTTTCAGAGTTCTGCGTCCAGTAGTTTTTTCTGGACATCGCACGCATGCAGATTTTCAGACATTCATTTTTATTGATATAGATTGGCGCAAAACTGACTAAATTTCCGTGCCATTTCATGTTTTCCAATGCATGCGATTTTGTTTCACAGTATCATGCTGGCGAAACTCGCCGAGCATGGCATCCTGAAAACGGTTTTTAATTAATAATTAAAAAAGTAATTAAAATTTTAAAAGTCTGATTCTCAGGTGCACATTATCGGACTCATGGGCTTATATATTCAAATTTTCAGAGTTCTGCGTGCAGTAGGTTTGTCTGGAGACCGCACACATACAGACAGACAGATTTACAAACATTCATTTTTATTATTATAGATTAAATGAAAATTTTTAGTTAAAGCGTTTAAATATTCATAGGTTTATACATATTTTGAATGCCAGAGATGATGAACTGTAAAATAATTTTATAAATATTTTGTCATGTCAAATTATTACACAATTAAATATACATTTTAAAAAGTTTCCGTAGTGAACAAAATCCGAAATTTCTTATCACCTGAGTCGTAAACCTCTTTTAAAAATATCACTTAAGACATAAATTTTATAGCTCTGTGAATAAAAGTAATACAATGGGAAATTTTATTTTACATTTATGACACAAAAGCTTTTGACTCGTGAATTAAAATCCTGTTAATTTACATAAAATTTGTGTTTAATTTAAATTTGCATTAATGCAATTTGAAAGTTTATAAAGACATACCTTTCGTCCTCACTCCAACTACAAAATCGTATTTGATAAATATACCAAAAAAAGCGAAATTGCAACGAAAGAATGTATGTTTAAAATGTATATCCTGTCCTGTAATTTAGCGGGAATGACATATAATGGGGTGAACAACATGTTACTTATCAATGGTTTAAAAGCAAGAGCACATTTAAAAGTACTCATACCCTAGTAGCAATAACCCATCGGTCGATGAGAGACGGGTGAGTTAAATCCGAGGAGAAGGAGCAGTGGCCGATCACGGCTTTTCATCCAAAAAAGGGGAAATTTCATCGGCAACTGGTACAAAATGTCCGCTCTGGGGGCCATAAAGCCGATCATCGTTTCCAGATGACTCCGATGAAATAACGAAAAGAAACCGATAAACTGTTTAAAATATATTTGTTAATAAAAAATAAACGACTCGCAGCAAAATTTTCAAAAAATGTCCGTTCTGTTTATTATGTTTTCGTTTTTTGTATGCTAAATTTCCGTTTTTCTGAAAAAAAATAGAAGAAAATTTCTTCCTCCTCCGGGCCCGAACCCTGAGCGTACTGAATCCGAGATAAGCGCGATACCCCTAGACCACCGAATCTTGTCACGTATAGGGCAAAGTGTAAAGTAGCGGTTATTTTAGTCTCAGATTGGGACTTTGGGTGAAATTTTGGCAAAGTGTTGTTCAGCTATTATTAATAAGAGCTAATATCAGCTATTATTAATAAGAAATTAATTTCACTTTTTACCAATGTATGTAAGTAGCAACAACATTCATAATTAATAATTAAAAAACAATATTGCCAATTGCATAGGAATTTTAGTGTGATTTTAACATATTTCTTGGATAATTTTTAACTGATTTCTCTTCTTGCTGTTTACATTAAAGAGTTTTCAAAAGAGTTGCTCATTGTAATAAAGTTTCCGTTTTTCTTATAATGCAGCAGACGCTCAAATAGATTTTCTTTTCTTTTTTTTTAAAACACATTTTTTAAAAATTATTTAAATATTACAAACGATTTTTATATAATAAACTTACAATTTTTTTTGTAAATATTTCTTTTCAAATTTAAATTTTGTGGGAGGGGGCAAGGGGTGGGGATACCACCCTCTGCCCCCTCCCAACCCCAATACAAGAAAGTTGAAGTAAATTATGCGATTAATTCAAGAACTGTTCAAAATTTACCTTAGATTATGCAAAGGCACATCTAAATTACGCAAATATTTATAGGAATTTGGGTAAAGTGTAAACCACTGGGGACACCTGCAAGGCCCGATGACTATAGATCTGCAGTTTCGGATAAGATATTGTTTTTCGGTTTCCCATCAGCGAAACTTCTCGTCTAGATCACTTCTATCTATGAATAAAAATTAATCTATTGCAGATAAACAAAAGTGCACTTGCCGATGACTGAATTCGACGAGTCGATGAGTTAACGATCAGTCGATGAACGACCGAGCAGAAAACAAGCAGTCATTGCTACTAGGGTAGTGTTTAAAAGACCAACTAGGCGAAAAATTAGATTAATTCATAGAGTACTCAGACAGTTAATATAATTTAAAATACAATAATGTTGTACATTTCATAGAATCAGAATGTCAGGTCAAAAAGTCCGACTTCTACTCCAGCTTCAACTCAAAAAGTTATGACTCTGAGTCCGCAGCCATGATTAAAAGTGCACTCCAAACCATTACGAGCATCCATGTCTAAGGACATTTAATGATATATACGTATATCATTAAAATGCTGTTAATAAATAAACTTTAAAGTAGTATTTTAAAATTTCTGAGACAGGACAAGTGACACAGTTTTTGAAATATGTGCCTTATTTTTAAATTATTTTTATTTTTAAATAACGCAGAATGTGGTCATTCAAAATTTGTGCTCAAAATAGTTTCAATTCTTTTTTATAAGGGGGGGGGAGGGAGAAGGGAGGGGCAAGGGTGGTTTTAGGGTGAGGGCACAGGGAGCGCGAGCTCCCCGAGAGAAAAATATTTAAACTAGATAAAATACGCTTCAAATAAAATTGCCTAGTTCATGCAATTCTAAATTGGTATTCAAGCTTTGCACCCTTCCTGAAAAATATTTCTGGATCCGCCCTTGGAAAGGGGGCATCGTATATTTGTACAAATACGTAACAAAAAGCAAGTGCTTAGAATATATAATTCAATACTTTAGAGAAATAAACTCACCATATTTTTAATAATAACATATATTAATTAAAGCTTTTAAACACATTTAAAGTATATACAGTAGAACTCCAATTATCCGAATCAATTGGGACCGGACTCCATTCGGATAATCAAAAATTCGGATAATTGGATTTTTTCCGCAGAACGGATCTTGTATGCATTTTAATTAATTGCTGTGTATATGTATGTTGAAAATGGAGAGAAAAACTATTTTAAAGAAAAATATATTTTAATTAATTAAAGGAAATGCAACACGTTTACATGTTAAGCGTACTTACAAGTGCTGTACATTAGTACAGTATGTACGTACCGTACTGTAAATGAAACTCATTGCTCGCACTGTACCTACACTACTAGTTTCGTGGAGGGAAGGGCAATAGCGGGCGTAGACAGAAGTATTATTCTGCGGATCGCAATACATTTGAGTCTACATTTTACCCCTCTGAAATTCTGAAAGCGATTCGGATAATCAGCGATTCGGATAGCCGGAGTTCGGATAATTGGAGTTCTACTGTATATGAATGTAATTTACATATAACTTACTTGAAGCTTGTGGATCTGATGAACTTGAAGGGTTTTCTTCCTCTAATTCAGTAGATAAACATACATTCGAAGAGCAAGAAGAAATATCTCAAGGATTCTTTCTTTTAATTCCTCCTGGTAACTGAACAGGCGCCAGTCGACTTTGTTTATGAAGATCTGAATGCTTAGTTATCGTATGTTTTTTTACATAATCATTATCAAAAATATCACGCATAAAGCACACTGTACTTTATATCTTGTGCTTTTGGCACCACCGATGTTCTTTTTAGGAAACATAAAGCGAAAAGTGAAATTAAACTTTTATAAACTTCACAATGATATGCTATGCTGCCGTATCAAGAAAAAAAAAAGCCCACTTTTCTAAACTCTGTCTAACTCACTGGCACAATGCACAATAACAAGTGTTGGAAAAGTGATGTACTACGGGTTTACGAAGAAAAAATAAAAATACACGGGATATTTCGACGAACCATTTCTTTCTCAACATTCCGTCATTGAGGACCAATAAAAATACAAAAACCGTATTTCTGGAAAAAAGAACATCCCCTATTTGCTTGTGTAAGCAAAGCCATACTTCCCTTCCCTCGAAATTTTTTATCTACCCGACTGGTCTAATTAACGGTCACTGTCTCCCCCATCCCGACCACCAACACCCATATTGTACTTTTCTATGGTGTCGTGACAAAATGCCGTAGCATGGTGTCAACTGTCATGCTGCTAAACAAACAGCGGGCAACCTACTCCCCTTTAGTACAATCTTCAGTGCAGAAAGTACCCTATTCGAGGCAATTAAAAAAGCCTCGAATAGAGAGTGGTCGCACATGTGGTCTCATAAATTTGTCGTTTGAAGAATAGACTGGCACTTTTGTTAACTTAAGATTGATGTCTTGCTGCAAATTTCAAGTATACACTATTCGAAGTCTCCCCCGCCATTCGTCAACACGTCACATTATTGGAAGATGTAGGAAGTGGCTATTTTTCGACATGAAAAGGGTCACAGAGATAAGAGATGAATGAAAACGGAAAGCAGTTAGCCATTATTCAGAAGTTCTGAGGAATGTACCCCCCCCCCCCAATGAGCTATCTCCCAGAAATGTAAACATTTCCGCTTCAATCTCCAATACTCATTTGCCTTTCATGTGTATTAAAAAAGTACAAAATTAATTTTTTTAAATCGCAAAATCAAAATTAAAACTCAGCTAATAAATAGATTTCTTCTTATGAAAATTCCCCGACGAATTAATCAAATAACCCCGATGGGGGGTCACAAGTTCCCCGACAGGGGGGCACGTGCCCCCCCGGACCCCCCATTGGAGCCACCCCTGCACCTTTAAAACTTACTCGGAGCTCCGCATGAGTACTATGCTTTTACCCATAGCAAATGCAACGAAACTTTAGCCACCGTCATGTCTTTTAGCACTGAGTTAGACTACAAGATGTAAGTTTGTTTGTTTGTTTGTGTTATGACAAGCTCACACGAGGGTAGAGGTCTCCGCCGTACAGAAATTCGTGGCGGCGCGCCACAGCCTTGGTAAAATTTCTTAAAAAGAACATAATGAAAATTAATGTATGCGTACGTATAAAAAAAATTCACGTTAAAATAAGATTTTTTAAAGACTATGAAAGCTAGTCTTGAGTTATTATCTTGCCACTGTGGTACACTTATAAAATATTTTTACTGCAAAACAGAAAGAATACATTTTCTCTAAATCGGTAGGTTTTAAAAGTGCTGCTGTATATTTTAAGCATATTTTTTTTTGTTGGTGTAATACATATATGACTAATTCAATTTAGTATCAAAATTTCTCACCGGTAATCTACACTGTGAAGACTACCTCAATCAGAAATGAACTCGATGAATAATCCCTTACAGTAAACAAAGAAACTGCATTGCTGATTCTGTAAGTCAATTCCCCAAAAGTAACTAGCGAGAAACGTTCCCCAATTTTATTTTAACAAAATAGAAAGCCTTCAGTAGTAGCAATGCTTGATTTCTTCTGCCATACTAGTGGTAAATATTTCCGTTAAAACGAATAAATCTGAAAATTATGTTACGTTGAGAATAAGTTGTTTCACTAGATCCGCGCAATGTGTCATTTTGACTCAAAACCAGATTTGAATCCGTTTTTTTTTTTTTTTAAAGTTACGAACTGAATTTTTTAAAAGATCGTGACTTTTCCTTTATTTATGGTTTCAATTATCTGTAAAAAAAATTAAGCTTGTAACTTTTATCAGTTTTTTGTTTATAATACGTATACCTGATATCACGGAATGGGTCATTTTGATCCAAGACTTCCCACGAGTCTGTAATCCGAAGTTCAAATTAAATAAACGTTATTGTCATTCATAAAATGAACGGTAATGACATAATAAATAGTATAACAGCATACCATTATGTCATTTTCATTGCAACGTGAATTTTACAGGTCGGGTCAATTTGACCCATACCGCGGTTTTAGGTATACCTATCTCAAGCAACGCGGTTCTAATAAGAATTATAGCAACAATATTTTTGTACTTTTAGTGTAATATTAAATTTAATACGAATGTTAAGATTGAACTAATGTCATTACTGTTGAAATACATTGTGGCCATAATTAAACTGCAAGTGTTCAAGGGGTGCTGGATAGGAAACTACCAGGAATATTCCAGTGAAACTTGGTATCTACACGTTTCAGAATATGCGCAAGTCAAATATGCAATAAAACAAAATCGCCCTTTTCACCCGATAGATAGCACTATATCGTGATTCAATGCTTATGGACGTCATATATGCAAATTTTAAGCCGATCGAACTGTTTAAAAACAATACCACATTGAGTAATGGTCAATCATGACTCTGAATAAGAAGGAACGTGCATTGTTAGTGAAGATATTCTATCAGAATGGTAGCAATTATTCAGCTACTCTGAAAGAATACCGGCGTATGAAACGATTAAGAAAATGAGTGTCAATGAGAATAAATAATGTTTTGATTTTTTTCCAAAGCGTCTTCTTGAATTGTTTAATTTGTGATCTTAATTTACGTTAATTTTTGATTGCATGTTACTGTAAAAATTTAATTACTGAAGCGAATTGATTGGAATTTTGATAAACTGTAAATGATGTTTTATATTGTTTGCATGCCTCTTAGAATGTCGCTATGCTCTGTCTATCGATTTTGGAAGTTGCATATGCCACCGGTGAGCTTTGAAATACGGTATAGCGCCATCTATCGGATGAAAATGACGATTTTTTTTTTCATATTTGACTTGCGCATGTTCTGAAACGTGTAGATACCAAATTTCACTGGAATATTCTCGGTAGTTTTCTCTCCAGCACCCCTTGAACACTTGCAGTTTAATTATGGCCGCCCAGTATAACGTTGTTGTTGCATTGCACTGTGAATTCTACAAGTTGGATCAATTTGACCCAGCCCGCGGTTTTAGGCATATCTGAAACACCGCGGTTCTAGTGCTAAAAGAAAATTATGTCCTCTACCTGATGCACATATCCTTTTATTGCGAGTGTAATTGCCACCGATGTTACAAATTAGGACGGGGGGAAAATGCTTGAAATCGTATCAAACATAAAATAAGAAAAAGTGATAATTCGAATTTTGAAAAAATTGCTTCGAAGTGTGTTAGGACCTCCTTTAGTGAAATCGTATACAAATTTGGTAGATCTGGGCTATCCATCTCGCTATCGAGAGACACACACACACGGACAAACAAGCTAACACCTTGTTCTTTATATAGATGCAACAAACGTTAGCAGGTTTTTCTATTTTATTAAATTTTACATACTTCAGTAAATGCTATAATAACTTCACGGATAAAAAAAATTCATACTAAACTTTTGTTTTTAGGAGGAATGCACCAGATATCCGAAAATATCCGGAAAATATACAATATCTGGCTGATTTTTCAATATTTACAATTATACCCGGCTCTCTTTCCCGGCATGAGTTTTATCAAGAATATTCATTGGAAAGAATGTAAATTATATTCATAGCTCCTTGAAAAAAGTGACACATAAAAATGATGGATCCACTTTAAAAACTGATATGGTTTATCATATGCCGTCAAATTGAGATCTCTTTAAACCAACATTTATATGATTGACAAAAATGGTCACAACATTATACAATTTTATGCCATACTTTTAAAAAACAGTATAGCATTAATAACAATTGCACTTTAATTGCTTCAAAATTATAAGTCCTCATAAAAAAAAGAAAGACCATCATGAAAATTTTACATTATGCAGAATAAATTTTATTGGTTCTATGTTTAAATCATTTCTATTAATGTAATTCTTAATAAAAGATTTTTAAATTGAGTAATTCATTAAAAATCGCAATTCAAGGAACTTTTTTAACTGCAAAATACAGTGGAGATTGTAAATGGCGCATTTAAATTTTTTTTTTTCCTGCAGTGTAAATAAAACCACAACTGCAATTTCAAGAGCAATTAAGTTTTCCTTCATCGATTAATAAGATGTCTAACTAATTGCTTCGGAAAATATTCTTGTGATTATACTATCTGCAGGAAAAATAATTATTTTTAATCTATTCAAAGCTGTAAATAAAAAGAAAATAATTTTTCAGATTTAAGTCCACAAAGCCTGTATTTTTCAAAAGGAAATTACTCATTAATTTACTTATTATTTCTTGCTTAATGTTATTAATTACTATATATACAGTTAAAAATTCCTAAAAATATTCCATTGTGATTTCCTTTTGAGTTTTAAACCACGACCAATGAAAATTTTAATTTTTCTTTAAAATTAATGGAAAGCCAGAAAACCAAAAACCGAATATCATTTACTGCTATTGTTAAAGCAAAGGTACATGAAATCTGCCAAAGGAAGTAATGCCTTTAGAAGAGGAGTTTTTAAGGTTTTCTAACGCATATACAGGTTGTATCGAGAGGAAAATACCCAAAACTCCAGATCATTAGATGGACAGCCACTTGATAGGCCAGAACCCTTGACCTAAATACTTCAGTCATCCAACAATGTTCAGTGTTTTATTCATTTGGTCATTCGTGGGGCCAAATGTCATGGAAGTATTATATGGACGAATTTTCAAGATTGAAGCATGGCTTATCATAATATTTATCGGTCCCACTGAGTTCAGCAAATTTAGAATGTATATTTATCACATCAAAGAGTATATATAGGGATAAGGTAAATCGTTTGGCCGAAGCAATACCGAAAAACTTGTTTATAGTGCGAAATATAAAATATATTTAGTTCACTGTCCTTGAGTAAAAGGTAACTCTCAAACGTTTAAAGAAGTGCTGTCTTTCATAATACTGATATTTGAAAATAATAAATTTAACGTTTTACATTTACATCTCCGGGAAATTGCACCTTTACATTCAGCTTGTGAAATAAAATTTGAAGCTGCTTATTTAAATATGACATAATATAAAATTTCTTTCTTTAGTTAAATAATTAAACAGACCTATTGTTGTTTTTTTAACTTGGGAGTTTAAAAAATCTTCATACTTATAATTTTTAACTAAGCAGTTTTAATATACAATTTGAAATTCTGTTTCATAACTGTATAAAACTAGAAAGGAAAGTGTTATAACTTCCTCATGAATATTTTAAAGTAATTTACTTTCACTTATAAAAAATATTAATTAAAATGAAAATAAATTAGACTTTATATAAATCAATATTAAATAACTGAAGCAAAAAAAAGTCACTAAATCTGAGTGTTTGGAGAAAAGAACTCTTCAACCATGTGTATATTACAGGATAAATTATTCTAGAAAAATGCCTGTCTTTATGAAAAAATTCTACAATTTTAGGTATATTATTAAAAGTATTATGGTTTAAATTTGTTTACTTCTGACATTATTGTACAAATTAACAAATTAAAGTTAAAGTTAGTTCAGGTTGAAGTTAGCTCTAGTAACAGTTTTCCATCCCAGTGTACAATCAGAGGAAAATTAGATTTGATTTTACTTTGTTGGCTTGTTCAATTCTATTTCTGATTTTCTGTTGGCGAATTGAACTTCTGCTTAGGCTGATATCTCTCACATCGATACCCAAACTGTTGGCAGTTTCTACAACCGCAAACATAGCTTTTCTGTCAGATACTTTTGTCCTATCTAGAGCTGCTGTTAATTCTGGTGTTATAATGTTGAAACGTCCTTTTTTAGCTTTTGATGAACCAGGAACCAGTTGTTGCACTTTCATCTTCAAACAATTCTACTGTCTTTTCACTATCATTTTCATCTTCATCTGAGTCATTTATAAAATCTAATGCTGCTTCCTGCAAATCTTTCATGTTCTGTAATTTCTTGTTCAGGAGCCTTTTTTTTTTCATCAGCAAGTTTTTCTTTCTGAAAAAGATTTCTATCAACGCTAATCATGGATCCTCGTCTTCCATCTTCCCGCTGAGCTAGCAAAAAATCTCTATCCTCAGCTATTTTTATTATGTCAAATGCATGGACAATATCAAATAAATTATTTAATTCTGAAGAGAATACACTCTCTTTGATCTTTTGGTTGGATGTTTTATGTCCTTTGTTCTTTTTTAACAATCTCCATTCTCCAAACAGTTTCTCTAATTTTTTTTGACGACGTTGTACATCCCGCATGGGAATTCTGGCTTTCATCCAAAACTTTGCGATCTCGGCATTGTTGCCTTAGATGCATCTTGCACTGTAGCTTTCAATTCAATATGGTGTGAAGAAAAAAATTCAATGATATACCTATTGAAGACAAATTATTACCACTAAGTTTATTCGGGGTATTTCCGAGAAGGTAAACTTCATTTTTAGATCTTATTTCCATGTTTCTAACACAGAACAACCAAACGAAGTACAAAACTAAATAAACCTAATCAGGTGGTTGCTGTTAAGATTACATGGTTACAGATTAAAGGGTTAGCTAAATCTAAAAATACAGTTGTAATAAAACTTAATAAAACTAACTTTAAAAACACTAAATATTGTAATTTAAAAACCAAGAAATAATATACAACCACCACCAACTTAAAGCAAAAAAAAATTAAAATAAAAAATTGTTCGCAAAGTCTGTTGCCGGCATCTGTGAGAGTTAAATGGAATATTGCGAGTTCTAAAAATACTTATAAACAAACTATTCATTTACAAATGATATAAATTTTTGTGTAATATATATAAACAAGTTTTAAATACACTAAAATAGTTTTTATATATTGAGATGAAGGTTGTTTTTCTAAATAAGAACTGCAAAAAACAACAAATTGTCTTCAAAGTATGAAACTTTAGCTTACTTAAGCTACCTCTAAATATTGTTTGTTAGTTATTAAATTTTGCAATAACTACTTTTAGATATATGGGAACAAATTTGGAGGATGAGAACATGAAAATTCGAAAGTTCAATATTTTGGACCACCCTACTAAGTATTTTTAACGAAATTAGTCCCAGTGGTGTAAAGCCATTTATATAATAATAATAATCATTATTTTTATATTGGTTTGATTATTGAAGTAGGGAACTAATAATGGAATTAAGAGCCGTTGCAAAAGCAAATCTGGCAGGTCAATGGAAAACTGTTCCCATCACCATCTCAGAATTTCATCATTTTATTTTATTGTGTTGCCTTACCCAAGGAAAGAACAAATCTGAAATATTTTTGATTTACCTCTTTTAGTTTTGGAGTTATGGGGGGTCAAAGTACCCCAGAGGAGCAACGTCGAATTAACTTAGGGCCATTTTTGCCACTTTATTGTCTCTACTGTGACTGCCTCAGAGGTGCTTCAGAGAATTTTTTTATTTTATCCTATAATATACCTTGTATATTAACATCTCAAATTGAAAATTCATTCGAAAATTGTCAGAGCCCCGAATTAGGGCCCCCCAAAATACCCCCAATTTCATAAAAAATACAGTTTTAAGAATGCTTTAAATCTTGGCTCTGACGCGATACAGAAAATTTTTTTGCACAGTGCAGTTATATATCTTCATATAAAGTGAATGCAATGTTAAAAAAATTTGAAGGGCCCCAGGGCCCCCCCCCGGTACGGGGCCCCAAACTTTGTCCATAGCGCTAATTTACGCAATTTCGAAGCATTGGTACAACTGAAGCCGACTTCCCACAGGAGAACTATTGACATGGAGATGTAGTATCAACATAGTAGTTTGATATTATGAAAAACATTTCTTGAAGGTACAACTGTTTCCAAGAAAAATCCCAAAAAGTACCTCCCTACTTGGGACATTCCACTGACACGATTGGGGGCATTTCGTCGTTACTTTTAGAGTTTAATCGACAGTGGCAATATTGAAAATTAACTTATTCTTCATATATCTCAAATATATCCTCCATATATCACAAATAGTAATTTTACAGGGGCACTTATAAGAATTACATTACGCTGTATTGGGATCTCTGTAATTACTGAACCGATTCGAAAAATTTTTTCACTGATGGAAAGCTACACTATTCCTGATTAATATGGGCTACCTTTCAGCATGCAGCATAACTAGTTCTTTTACAGGGACACTCAAAAATTCTAGCACATGACGCTATATGGACATCTCTGTAACTACTGAATCGATTCTAAAGATCTTTTCACTGAAAGCTACACCATTCCTGAGTAACATAGGCTAAAATTCATGCATGTAGCATAATTTACAGGAACACTCAAAGTAATTCGTAAACATTGCAGTAACTGTCTCCATTCGCCAATCAAATTTATTCACATTTTTGAACAGTGCAATTATATATCTTCATATAAAGTGAATCCAATGTTAAATATTTTTGAAAGCTCCCAGCTTTGCGGCCTTTACTTTCCAGTCATTTTAAGAGACATCGCAAAAGCAAATCAGGTATAAAAAGAAGAAAGTTTCAATCACCATCTCAGGAGCTCATGATTTTTTTTTTCTTGTGTTGCCTTACCCAACGAAAGCACACATCTGAAATATTTTTGATTTAGCTCTTTTAGTTTTGGAGTTATTGGGGGAGGGTCAAAGTACCCCAGAGGAGTGACGAATTTAGGGCCATTTTTGCCATTTACTCTCTCGACTGTGAATTGCTCTGAGATGCTTCAGAGATTTTTTTTTAAATCTGATAATATACCTTGAATATTAACATCTAAAACTGGAAATTCATTTGAAAATAGGCAGAGCCCTCAAATAAGCCCCCCCCCCCAATATCCCCAATTTCATAAAAAAAATACAGTTTTAAAGAATGCTTTAAATCTTAGCTCTGACGTGATACAGAAAAAAAAATTCCCGGGCCCCTCGATACGGGGCCCCAAACATGGTCCTTAGCGCTAATTTATGCAATTTCGAAGCAAAGGTAAAGCTGGCTCTGACTTCGCACATGAGAACTATTGGCATGGAGTTGTAGTTTCAACATAGTAATTTCATATTGCGAAAAGATATCTTTTTATTACTGTGTTAAATTTTTCTTGAAAACGGGGATGCTTTCAAAAAATATACCGGCGACCCTTCAAAATTTTTTAACATTGGATTCACTTAATATGAAGATATATAATTGCACTGTTCAAAAATTTGAATGGAGTTTAATAAAATCTGAATAAAATTTGAATAAATTTGAGTGGCGAATGGAGACAGTTACTACAATGTTTACGAACTATTTTGAGTGTTCCTGTAAATTATGATACATGCATGAATTTTAGCCTTGTTACTCAGGAATAGTGTAGCTTTCAGTGAAAAGATCTTTATAATCACTGTTCAAAAATTTGAATGGAGTTTAATAATGAAATTTGAATAAATTTGAGTGACGAATGGAGACAGTTACGTCAATGTTTACGAATTATTTCGAGTTTTCCTGTAAATTATGCTACATGCATGAATTTTAGCCTATGTTATTCAGGAATAGTGTAGCTTTCAGTGAAAAGATCTTTAGAATCGATTCAGTAGTTACAGAGATGTCCATATAGCGTCATGTGCTAGAATTTTTGAGAGTCTCTGTAAAATAACTAGTTATGCTGCATGCTGAAAGGTATCCTATATTAATCAGGAATAGTGTAGCTTTCCATCAGTGAAAAAATTTTTTGAATCGGTTCAGTAGTTACAGAGATCCCCATACAGCGTAATGTAATTCATATGAGTGCCCCTGTAAAATTACTATTTGTGATATATGGAGGATATATTTGAGATATATGAAAAATAAGTTAATTTTCAATATTGCCACTGTCGATTTAACTTCTAAAAGTAACGCCGAAATGCCCCCATGCTTGTCAGTGGAATGTACCAAATAGGGAGGTACTTTTTGGGATTTTTCTTGGAAACATTTGTACCTTCAAGAAATGTTTTTTCATAATATCAAACTACTATGTTGGTGCTACATCTCCATGTCAATAGTTCTCCTGTGGGAAGTCGGCTTCAGCTGTACCAATGCTTCGAAATTGCGTAAATTAGCTCTAAGGACCATGTTTGGGACCCCGTACCAGGGGGCCCTGGGGCCCTTCAAAATTTTTTAACATTGGATTCACTTTATATGAAGATAAATAACTGCACTGTGCAAACAAATTTTCTGTATCGCGTCAGAGCCAAGATTTAAAGCATTCTTAAAACTGTATTTTTTATGAAATTGGAGGTATTTTGGGGGGCCCTAATTCGGGGCTCTGACAATTTTCGAATGAATTTTCAATTTGAGATGTTAATATACAAGGTATATTATAGGATAAAATGAAAAAATTCTCTGAAGCACCTCTGAGCCAGTCACAGTAGAGACAATAAAGTGGCAAAAATGGCCCTAAATTGATTCGACGTTGCTCCTCTGGGGTACTTTGACCCCCCATAACTCCAAACTAAAAGAGGTAAATTAAAAATATTTCAGACTTGTTCTTTTCTTGGGTAAAGCAACACAATAAAATAAAATGATGAAATTCTGAGATGGTGGTGGAAACGCCCTGCCCGATTTGCCCCTACAATGCTTCTTAATTACACCGGTTAACACGATTTTTGGGTCTGACTTCTACATGTTAAATTTTAGTTTCTCGCTAAATCTAAGGAAAATAATTTTTTTTATGAGTTTGCTTTTGTAGAAATTAAAGCAATTTTTCAAGTTTTGGGCAAAAATCACTGATTTATATATATATTTTTTATAATTCCACTCTAAATTATGATCAGAAAAGTTTTTGCTGGATATAAAAGTCTTTTTTATTCAAGATTTGTGATAAGCAATAATATATAAAAGTAAAATAATAAGAAATTAATGTCTAAATGTGAATATTTTTCGTATTTCTTTTATGTTCGTATGAGGAAATAATAATGCAAACAAATAATACTACAAACAAATAATGATACTACAAATTATATTACAAATAATACTACAAATAATACTACAAGCAATACTACAGAGTTACAAATAATAATACAGTTTACTTTCGGGTTAATCAAAGTGCTGCCATCACAAATCAGACAAAAACAAATTTTAAGAGCTAAAAATGAAACTTAAGTGCTTTTCAATGTCAGAATCAGAATTTAAGCATGAGAACCCCCACCCCCACCCCCCCCCCTCCAAAAAAAAAAAAAAATTTTTTTTTTTTTTGGGACCGGTGTTATTAATAAAACCATATCTGTTATGAGAAAAATACTTATTTCGTGCAAATATTTTATTTTACATTATTTAACTTTTATTTTATGAGTAGTCTTTCTTATCCACGAAAAAATTAAAAATTAAACTGTATATTGTTTATTATTAAAAAGAAATATGAACTTCAAGTTAAGATCTTATTTTACATTGATGTAATTTTATATTTCATTCTATAAGCTTATTTCTAAAGATGAAAATGGCTTTTAGTAACAATTTTTTTCCTGTTCCATACAGACTTGCTAATATTTCAAAATTGAAAAGCCTTCTGCTTTTGTAAGTGAAAACGCCTGATATTTTATGCAGATGTTGTCAGGTTAAAATGCACATATAATGAATGCAGAATAGTTTATTTATTCTCTTAAATGCGATTAATGTCAGTATAAACTTAGCAATACCCTATTTCTTGACATTATAATCTAAATAAATTTCGAAATTTGTCAAAAATTTCAGAAAATATAAAACTTTATTAAAAATATATATTAGAAACTATTTATAACTGAAAAACATAACGTAATAAAAACTGAAAATTGGAAAAAGTTTTAATTTATAAATAACATTTTAATAAGCCTGAGGAAATTAAGAAAATTCCTGAGACCCAAAATAGGATAAAAAAGCCTGAGACTCAAGAACAAAATCCTTCGAATTATACAACACTTATTTGAATAAAAATATTAATGTTTAACATGATTATACTTTATAACATAATCGATTTACCCCTTTAAAAAAGAAGACAGAACGCGTCTAAACAAAAAAGTTCTTAACAAAGCCAGCAAATTAACAAATTAACATTGCTTGGTTAAGTTAAAAACTAGTTGGTTTCATTAAAAGTTCCATTTTTGGTTTTTATCAACTTGAAAGTAAACCCCTCTATCACTCGAAACGGAACCTGATGTCTGCGTCTGTCACTCTATGCCTGGATAAGGAGATTGAGTCTAGCACTGCTTTCATAAAATGGTTACTGCAGTACGAACAAAGAAAAAAATACATCTCTGACGACACGCGTTCCGCAAAGTTTTGGGAAGATGAAACTAGTGGTTTACTTGATTGCTGCTTTCCCTCAAGCAATGAATGATGTGTCCTTGACAGACAAAGACCCAGTTATGGGGCTCTGACCAATGTATAGTATTCACGGTACTCACATTCTGCGGGGTTCTACTGCAGGCGGACCTGTAGTAGTAGTGTGCGACACATAGGCGAAATGTATCCTATGTGTTAATCCTGGGGTATAAACTATCTTCGTTCGAAATTTCAACCACAAACATGAGATTTTTCAGATTTATAATTTTAGGATATATATTGTATAAGTCATGAAAATTTATATTTTTTTTCTCAGCTCCTGAGATAAAAGACCAGATGAAATTTTTTGGAATGTAGTTCATGCACCATCTTAACAACATATAAAACTTTAAAACATGTGTTTCAGATCAAACAATGCAATGTTTATGCAATATATACACAAGATACTCAAATTCTGATTACATTTTTGGAATCAGCTTGAAAAGTTACCCCTGTAAACAAATTTTCACTTCATTAAATTTTATGGTAAAGGTGTTATTCAAGGAAATAAGAAAAAAATGGCGAATTTTATGCGGAAATTTTTAAATTGTAATAATTCTTTTTTTAGTATTTAATTATCATAGAACTTTCAAAATTGTGTTTTATGGTTATCTTAGCCAGTAAATCATCTGTAAAAAATTTGAGGAAAATCTGGATGGTATGGAGGAGATTTTCGTTTTATTTATTTTATTTTATTTATTTATTTATTTATTTATTGTTTGATGTGACGTTGAACGACCTGGTAGCCCTTTTTTTCCCTCCCTGAATTGTTACGTCTTACAATTTTATTATCTTTTAGTTTTGTCTCTCTTCTTGCATGCAAGTGATTTAATGAATCAAATAACGTTTTAAAAGTAAAAGTTTGCTGCAGCGCAATGTTATATTGCTAGATGAATTAATTATTTAAAGTTTCTGCAATAATATAAAATTATGAAATTTCGATTATCTTCACTTCGATTTATTCCCGTACGAAGGACGAGTACGTCAGCTAGTTAATAAATAAAATACAGCGTTAACATGAGACATGATTTCATTATTATTTTTATTTTTAATTAGGACTGTCTATATTTTAGTTTAATGTTTTAAGCTATTTCTTATTTCATTCGCTCCGTTTTCCATTTATGCAGTATCAAAATGAAACTTAAGTAGAATACTAATTTACAAATAATACTAATAATAAATTAGTTATAAAATATATCTATAGTCATAAGTTTGGGATTGAATTTTAAAAGTATGCTTGCATTTGAACTAATGGAGTAGCGATTTGCCTCCTCAAATAGTCTAATTAAATTATTCACTTTCAGAAATATTTCAGCTTTTAAATTAAACACAAAAGAACAGGGAAAGAAGTATTTTACTAGACAAATATTTTTTTTATAAATAATTCAAGGAAGTGCGTCAGTACATTTTAAAATTTGATGTGATTACTCTAGTATTCAGTAACGTTCACAAGCGATAGATATACACATTTTGCATTTTGCACACATTCATTTAAGTTATAAAAAAATCTCTAATTTATTTAAAGTATAATACACCTAACTTTCTTTTCCAAAAAATCTTCCAAATCTCTTTAAACGGAGATATGCATTTTGCTTTAGACATCTCATACATAAAGCCGCTTAATTACTGTAATTTTAACTACACATAAATGACATTAAGACCAATTAGCTTGATTTTTAATGATTGAGAACGAAGTAAAAAGTAAACCCTAATTATGTCTTTTCATGATTTCTAAGCCTGAAAATTTCTTGAGTAGAATCATTGCAAGAAAAATGCCAAATGCAAATGTCGGGTACGCTTGAACCGCGAAAAAGGATTTAAAACATTTCTGACATTGATGGATGTTACGTTCATATCCCCGGCTTTTTCCAAGCTTCAAGTACCATTAGAGCGTAATTACCCCGATTAATCGAAATTCAAACCGACTGAGAATAAGGTGGTGGGGGGGGGGGGCAGGGGGGGGAGATATGGAAATGCAAGTGCACATGTGAACATTACTTTTTGGTTGTAAATACTTTCTTTCCTTTCATTCTTTTAAATTTGAATATTGATTAGAATTCGAAGCAGAAACTGAAGAGTAACGTAGTTTGTACAATGTAATTACCGTGAAAGATCATAATATGTAAGTTTAATAAAAATTTCACTGTTACAAACAATAGAAATCTGTGTTCAAAAGTGTTAGTATTGTTAAAATGAAAACATAAATGCATATGATGTTCATATGTAGTTAATCTGATAATGTGATACTACGCCGCAGACAATTGTGAATAGCATGTAGATCCAAATAATATACTTTAACAACCAAAAAAAAAAAAAAAAGGTTTAAAGAAATCCATAAGTAATCACAATAAATTCAGTCATGGAAATCCAACGTAAGAAGCTGTCAGTCAATTTGACCTTACGAATACAGTGCATGCTCGGAAAGTATTATAATCATGAAAAAATTCAATTGCGAGATTTTCATATATTTACACATTTTGAGGTATTCTGGATTCATATATGCTATTTTTATGGTGATATACTGTATGTGTATGTATCTGAGCGTGTATGTGTATGCGAATGAACACGATAGCTCCTAATGGACGCACTCGATTGAGTTCTGCAGTCACGTGCAAAAGTTTAAGACCAGTAGCCGTTTTCCTGTATTTTAACAGATAGCATCATTTCCGCTCGTGATTGCATCGTACAGTTTCTACTGCTATAAATAAACGTGCCTGTCTCGTTTATCAGTAGTTCGTTATTGGATTTTGCGTACACAGTGCTATTGTATAATTGTTGTAATGGGTAAAAAAAACTTCACTTACTGTTGAAAAACGGTCAAAAATAGTGGTCCTGCAAGAAGTTGGCTTTTCTGAACGTGAAATAAGTTTGAAGTTAAATGTCAGCAAGACAAGCGTGCATCAATGAAGTGCTATCAGAAAATTCAAAATTTCGGGAAATTATACGGATTTTAAGAGAAGCGGTCGCCCAATAAAAACTAGTGTACATGATGATCATATGATAAGAAGGATTGTCACTTGATCTCCAACAACTTCCTGCAATAAAATTAGAGCTACTCTTTCTGCAAAGGGTACCAACGTCAGTTCGAGAACTATTTCAAGACGTTTGACTAAATATTTTGATTTCATACCCTATAAACCTGCAAGGAAACCTCGACTTACTCAAAGTATGAAAAAGAAACGACTGACTTTCGCCAGACAATATCAGAATTGGACCGAACAACATTGGAGTACAGTGTTATTTTCCGATGAGTCAAGTCTGCAGCAGTTTTCTGCACGTGCTAAATGTATTCGCCGCCCATTTGGAAAAAGATATGATGACAGATATACGATTCCAACGGGTGCAATGTCTGCGTCTGAAACTGCTGCTCTGTATTTCTTGCCACCTAAAACCACGATGAACGGCAGTCGGTGCCTTAATTTGTTACGTGGCAAGTTGAATCTTAACATGGATGTTATGGATGTTCACAGATGTTCAATTTTCATGCATAATGGGGCTCCGTATCACACAGGAAGGATTGTTAAGTACTATCTAACGGCTACTCAAACCCAAGTGCTTGATTGGCCAGGTAACGCCCAAATTTGAATCCCATACAGAATCTGTGCTGTATTGTGAAAAATAAAATCACCGAGAAGCTATCATCCCGTGCCACAGAAATTGTTGAAGCAATACAGCATGTGTGGTGAACAGAGATTTCTCAAGCTTACTGCCAGTCTCTTGTTAAGAGCATGCCTAAAAAGATTTCAGCAGTGATAAAAAATAAAGGAGGTCCGACAAAATACTGACTATACGTCAATAACCCTGTACGTCTATTTTGTTCATCTGTAACAGATGTTTTCGCTGTGGAATTCCATTAAATCTGATTTTTCTATGTGTGGTCTTAAACTTTTGCACACGACTGTAATTTGGTATAGATACTATTGATCACCATCGTACGACTGGTGTTGATTTTAGTGTGTGGGATGGTTAGATTTTCAAAGGGCTACAAAAAGGAATTCTTATACATTAAAGGCAATAGACGCAAATTTATTAAAGTACGCTAATATCTACATGGTGTATTCGATTGAGCTCAAATAAGGTACACGTATTATGTCTGCCTGTCTTACATAACACTATAGATTTTTGTGTGTGTGTAAGATTTGCAGATTTTTACAGGTCGACGAAAAGTATTCTTATTTGTTGCAGCCATATTGGCCATTGTGGCCAACTATTAAAGCAAGCCGTAAACTATTCGAGGAACAAACTATTACAAAGATCCACAAGACAAAATGCAAAAGCAAAGTTTTTTTTTAAACTTTACTTTTGCTTTTTGCCTGGTACGAGTAAAAAGATTAACTTAAACTTATCTGGTACGAGTTAAACGATAATGCAGTTCTGCTCCGACTGGACAAATTTTAATTACGTTTGTTTGAAAAATGTCTTCTTCCTCCCAAACGAAGAATGAATACGCAGCTAGTACATTGTAACTTCGATATCTCGAACCTTGATATGTCGGAAACCTTGATATCTCGAATAAGTGTGTTTCTCATTATAAACGTATCCCCTCTTTTATTTCACTTCTGAATCTGGAAAACTTCATATATCAAATTTTTCCGGTGTCTTTTGAACTTTACGATATCGAGGTTATATTTTATATAATACTAGCTGCGTGCCCGTTCTTCGCACGGTAGGAAACGAAAAATTTCCTCACATGTGTAATTCGAATTAATTCCAGTGATGTGGAATCTGGAAAAAGCAAAATTACTTCACACTTGACTTAAAATTTGCGTCATATATGTAATAACCTGAGATCATTTCAATATAATGACACAAAAAAAAAACTATGTCAGCATCATTCGGTATCAAAAAAGTGAAAATGGACCGTTTGCAGTGAACTTCACTTTCAAAATGTCTTATTTCCTCAGACATGCTGTCTTATAGGTTCACGTTTTAGCGTTAAATACCTGAGACACGACATGAAATGGACATTTTTTTAATTTTTTTAAATTAAAAATACGTCACCCTCTCTTGCAACCCTTTACAAAAAGAAATGAGATAAGAGATAAGACTGCACTATTTATAAAGGCTTTAAAATTGTTTTTCTCAGTTTAATTTTCCTTCTCGCAAATAAATCCAGTATTTATAAAAGGAAATCGAGCCAAGCAAAGAAATCGTCTGCTCGCGGGACCCGTTTTTATTTATTTTTTTTCAACTGGCAATTTTAATCATTGTTACTGTATCCATGACAACCAAACCGCAAGATATCAAACCGAAACTCATAAGCAGGTATTACTGAAATGAAAATCCTTCTTTACTTAAAAATTCGTAAAAATTCTCCTAATTTATATTTTTCCCCCGTTCTTCTTTTAAAAGTGGGCGAATTGTGTGCTCCGTCTTTTGCCCAAATATAAAAAAGTTACGACAGATAGAATTCAAGATGCAGCAGTTTTAAAAATATTTTTCGAAAGTCAGCGTCAAATTTAATTTTATTTGTAAAATTCCCAAAAATCTGCAAATTATGTTACACAGTCCGAACAAATAGTTTTTAAAAGAAAATTTTCTCCTCTATACGATGATGTAAATATCGTTTTCTTGCGAGCTCAATTACCGGCGTTATTATGTATTACGCAAGAAAAATCGCTAAAAATCGGACAAAACATGAAATAAAACATTTTCTAATTCGAATTTCGAAAAAATCGCTTCGAGGTGTGTTGAGACCCGTCTTGGAGAATTTCCGTACAAAATTTGGTAGGTCTACGATCACCCGTTTCGGAGCTACGCGAGACACAGACAGACAGACAAACGGACAATTTACACTCTGTTTTATTTATATAGAAAAGAAAGTGAAATATTCTGTGCGGACCACTGAAAATCGGCAAGCAACTAGCGCAACCCAGCAGCATTAAGTTGCACCGTAGCCTTCCACCCGTGATGAAATCAGTGAAGCATCTGCTGATTGAGTCCAAAATGCACTAGACTGGTCTGATGTTCCTAAACGGTCTAGAATATCCCAGACTGTTTCTATCTCTAATGAGAGCCCAGCTAGTGGCCGAGCGCATAGCGCTCTGGAGACAGACGGCGCCTGGTTCTAAATCAGGCCGCGTCCGCCGACCTATTTGTTCGAATTTTCCGTGGTTTCCTACGAAACTTAGCGAAAATATAGGTTAGGACCTCTTAGAAAGATCCCCACGAAGGGCACTACACCCATAGGCCTAGATCCTACGTGTAGATAATTAGCCATAATCCAACAACAACTGTCTCTGATGAGAATTTGGTGAAACGGCTGAAGATTGAGTCTAAACATTTGGAGAATTTTTGACAGGATTCGAAGAATATTTGAGTTTCCTATTAATTGTTCTAGAAGTTCTCAGGAGGGTTTCGACTTCCAAAATCAATTTCGGCTCGTTTTCAACGACATTATGTTTAAACTGTCTCGTATCTCTTACACATCAGCGTGATCGATCAATGTTTCGTCTCGATTGAGTAACTTTAAAATCAAATTCACAAAAAGTTTTTACACCATTGTTTTAGTCACATTTAAAAGCTTACTGATTTCTCAAAATAATGTCACATAAAAGCATTTTTTTTTTAAAGTTTCTTTAAAACTAAGATATTCACTCAGTATGATGATACAAGGGTTTCAGATATTTAATAAAAATGAAATGTAAACTATTTGAACATGAACAATAAGAATTCTCAAATAATAAAGATTGAAAATAATTCCTGCTTATAAACATCAATTGTCTCGATAAAATCCTACAGAAATAACGGCTACCTCCATGATGTCAGGATCATCACCTTTATGCTTGGCGACGGCTTCATACATACTGTGGGCTTCATACGACATTCATGGGATGCAATAACTTTACGAGATAACACCATGCATTTCTTAGTTAATCCACTTACATTTTAAGCGAAGACCTGAAAATTTTCGTATTATCAAATAAATCTACTTTAGAAAGGTATATGCACATAGATTTTACTCCGCTTATTAACTACCTCTTGCGACTTTGTAAGACTTCAAGAGCTGAATACTTGAAGACTTCGTTTCGCTAACTCAATGTAAAAATGTAAGGAAACACATTAATAAAAAGAGGTAAACAATTAAAAACAGTAAAATAATATTTATGAATATTTGAAATTTTCGCTCTCATTTTTGCCAAGATCCATAGAAGATTCCGGCCCATGTCCAGGCTTGTTTTCCAGTTAGGCTCATTGAATATCTCACCAGGGTCCCAAGCTTCTGGGGTACATTTTCACTAATTTTCAAAAGGATAAAGCAGTTCTTCGTAATCCACAAATCAGAAAAATCTTACAACACCAAACAATTGCCATACATTATACACCATACATACATACAATACATCATACATCTATATTTTGTTAACCCTTTGAGGCGCAACCCTTTCCCAATGCTGAAAAAAGGGTAGTCGTTGCCATAGCTCGAATTAGTTAAGTCGAGCGATGGCAACGACTGCCCTTTTTTCAGCATTGAGCAATATATCCAGCTGTTCTCGCATTCTTCCATTTTTCAGCAGATGTCAGTGCTGTTAAGAATAATCGTGACCATTTTTTACGGGAAATGACAAGTAAAGGATTCTCGTGGAGCTGATGTCACCCGCAACTGTTTTTATAGAAATCAAATCTATTCTTCGTGACTGGCAACAGTCAAAACGTCAGAGTTTGTGTTCCCAGAGCCAGAACACTGCGCGTTAAAGGGTTAAGAAAATTTATGCTTTTTTCTGCACGATCATTCATCATAATAGGAAAGGGGTCCGCAAACCACAGCACACATGCCACGCGCAATCTGCAATGGCATGCAGAAGCTGAAGTTACACATATTAGCAACTTATTATGCATGCCGCAAAATTGAGAACTATTAAAAACATTAAAGATAAAAATGACAAAAGCATCAACTATAAAATATTTTACAACACAAAACCTTTTTTGCGAAGAATTTTGTCACAAAAAATCGTCGTCAAACTCAGCGAGATTTTGGAATAACCACAAAAAACTTAAATCACTTTAATGTAATTTCGGAAGACCCTGTAAAAGAAATTTCATCGTTCAAATGAAAAGTAAGCTGTTATACACTTTTATATAATTGCATAGTGCTTGAAATGAATCAATTTTTCGAAAATGCTATAGACCGTCATGCAATGAAATTGTTTTGTGTACTCCTGTAGAAGAACGACAAATGCTACGAACACTACTTTCAACAATACTATGTATACACACACATTCATAGCAAAACGTTGTCCATTCCCTAGTACAGGGAGATTCCACATTTATTGCTTCAGATAAAAATGTTTCTAAATATTTAAACTATTTTTTTTAATTAAAGAGAACCGAATACATAGACTTCATGTGCTGGACATTTCACCTAAGTAACCAAAATAGCCCGTAAGTAGTAAGCGGAGTACTACGGTAGGCGGAAGTGACGTCACGAAGGGGGCGTGGCCTAGTGACGTCACGAAGGGGCGTGACCGGAAGTGTCGTCACGAGTGGTTTCACTCGTGAAAGGAGCTTCTTTTTTACGGAATGGCAACACCAAGTTTCTTTTTTATTGAGTGGCAACGGATTTTTAGTTTTGGAATGGGACTTTGAATTTTTTTCTGACTTGCAATTTTTTTGGATTTAGTTTTGGAATTATTAATGAATTTTAGTTAATTAATAATTAATTAATTTGATTACTATCATCTGGCATTAAATTTTAGAACTCTTGTGTGGACTTGGATTTATTTTTTAAAAATTATTTCTTCTGACTTGCCGGCCATGGGACTCGAACCCTGGACCTTTCGGTTGGGAGCCCAATGCCCTGACCACAGGACGCCTCCCGACTTTACTGACGCCCGCTAAAGATCGAAGTGTATTCTAGTTTCGGTATCGGACTTTGCAATTTTTTTTCTTGAAATGTTCCTGGAGTTGTGGAAATAATGTATTCATTATTTTCATAATCTTAATCAATGTTTAGAAAGTAATTTATTGATTATTTTAATTATCTTAATGAATGAATTTTAATTATTCATTCATTTTAATTTTACTTTATTATTTTATATTTAAACGGGATGGAAGGGGACTCTATTTTTAAAAAGTGGTATTTTCTATGCCCTTGCCGGAATGACCCGCTCGGGTAAAAACCTGTTCTACAGGACGGAGCGAGTTGACTGCGTGTTTTCTTCGCGCGCTAACGCGTTTTTTCATGCGGGAACATGTTCTAACATGTCCCAACACGTTTTCTGCTTGCGGGTGCGTGTTTTCGCGCGGGAACGCGTTTTGAAGGGGGAATCCCCTTTCGTGCGGATGCGCGGGCACGCTGTACTGGAAACGGACCAATCAGAATGCAGAGACTATGACGTCACGAGAATGAGGACCAATCAGGAAGCTCGGAGACCAGCGACACCTACAGACTTGCAGTATAAAGAGACGGCGAGCCGGTCCGACCTCATTTCTTGTTCGAGTTTACTCCAAGAAGGTGCTCTCTCTCTCTCTTTTTATATTGAGTATTCATTTTTGTTGTTGCTTACATAATTTTAAGATGAAGCGAACTGCAGAAAACGTGATTTATGAAGACTCACAGATTCCATTGCTGGATACCGATGACGACGTAAGTGTTTTATTTATATATCAGAAATGATTTTTTATGATATGCATTTAAAATATACATAGAGAGGCGACTTTTTAATAATACTTTGCTTTTTTTTCGTTTTTAGTGGATAAACGATGAAGAGTTTCTGGATTATTTGGAGCTTGATGACGATGTAAGATTTTTTCTTTTATTGTTTTATCGATTTTTCCTATTTTCTTTAATGATTGTTTGTATTATTATTCATTTTTGTTTATTTTCTCTGTTTAGTGTTATGGTGAATGCACTCAAGGCTTTGATGAGGCATCAGAAGTGTTCAACAATCTGCCGTTATATTACCATGTGGGATCCGGATTTGAGGTACTTATTTAATTACCTATTCATAAATGTATTTTCATTTATGTTTTGAAATATATTTGAGTTATTTTTAAAACATACCTTTTTTTAATTTTAGCGTTCAGCCCAACCATCTGGCGTAGGAGTGCCTTATATACAGGCTGAGGAAGAAGACGTTTCACCGGTAAGTTATTTCTGCGTTTAAACATTCCACTTTTAAAATACATTGATTTTATTCTTTGGTCTTGTATTACATTTATTTTTTTCTTTTTAGTTGGAGGATGCTATCGTTCTCGTGGAACGTTCGAGGCGCCGCAACAATAAATACCAGGCTGAAGAAATCGTCTACAGAGCCAGCGTGGATCCCGAGAAGCTTCCGCAAGATGTACGAGGGGTGCCTATGGCTGCAGCGGTGGTGCGGGATCTCTTTACTCTTTTAATTCGAAGAACCACGGAAGGCTTGGCCCCTTCTGACTTGATACGCTTTTGTATCCAAGCAGAGGGGCTGGATAAGCCGATATCCACCACGTTGATGACCGTGTCTTCGCTCACCGTGGAGAAAGTCTTGGCTGCAGTCGTGAAAGTACTGCAGTCCAAAGACCACATCGAGCTGGATGCGGGATTCACGGTGGATATCATCGTGATCGAAAGACCCGTAGGTGCCGGAGGGGATCGTAGAAAACTAGTCAACATTGCGGTGGACCGCCTCAAGAAGAAAGCATCATCTCCGTTCCGGAAGACGACGAGGGATTGTGTTGTGCCAAGGCGATCGTCTATGCCTTGGCGCATCTGGAGAACGACCGAAAGGCCATTAAATCCTTGCAGGATCGACGACGCCCGGCCCTCATGAACAGAGCCCGTGCCTTGCACGAAGCCGCTGGAGTCCCCCTAGGCCCCTGCACGTTTAGGGAGGTTGCCCTTTTTGAAGAGCACTTGAATGTGCAAATTGCTGTGCTTTCTTCGGAGAATCTGAATCGGGTAAGTTCTTTGAACGTTCTCTTTTCTATTGTGTATGTGTTGATATTGTGCATGATGTTTATACAATTTATTTATTTTATAGGTCTCGTACAAAGGCAAAAACAGGCCCCGCCGAATCAACTTGTGGCTTCACGACGGTCACTACGACATCGTGAAGTCACTGAAAGGGTTTTTCTCAGCACATCACTACTGTGAGAGCTGCGAGAAACCCTTTCAACATAAGGACGATCACCGATGTGCAGACGCCTGTAATATTTGTTTACGCAGTCGACTGTGTTGCCGGAGAACCTCAGAGATGCCGAGACTGCGACCGCCTCTGCCGATCCGAGGATTGCTTTGCAGCGCACAAATCCCTGACAGGCAACGAAGTGTTGTCCATCTGTGATAGGGTGAGTATTTTTTTTTTTTCATTATATATACATAAAAAGCTTTGTATGCTATTTATTATTCTTATTTCTGTCATGTATTACATTTATCTGTTGATATTTTAGGTTTATCAGTGCAGACAATGCTGCAAAGTGATCCGGAGACGGGATTGCCCCAAGGAGAATCATCGCTGCGGGACGACCAAGTGCCCTTCCTGCCAACTGTTTGTTGTAGCTGCAGACCATCGGTGCTACTTGCAGAAGGTATCCCCGAAGGATCCGAAAGATAAGTTGATCTTTTTCGACTTTGAAACGGATCAATCTTCGGGGGTACATCTGGTGAACTTTGCCGTAGCTCAGTATGCTGACGGTAGGGAACAAGTATTTAAGGGCTATACGGCCTGCGCCGATTTCTGTGCGTGGTTGTTTGCTCCTATGCACAAGGGGTATACGGCCATCGCGCACAATATGAAGGGGTACGTATTTTTGTTTCTTTAAAAAAAAAAAAAAAAACTACTTTTATGCGTGTTTTAATTATCACAAACTAAACAATATTTTATTCTATTACAGGTTCGACGGCCAGTTCATCATGGAGTGGTTGTTGAAGCAGGGCACAACACCGGAAGTGATACCGAACGGATCGATGCTCATGGCCATCACCCATAAAGGGTTAGGGGTCCGAGTCATCGATTCGCTCAACTTCCTTCCGATGGCTCTGTCGAAATTGCCGGGGTGCTTTGGTCTCTCGGAGTTGAAAAAGGGGTATTTTCCCCATCTTTTCAACACCCGGGAGAACCAACAGTACGAAGGTCCACTTCCTGAACCCCGGTTCTACAGCCCCGAGACGATGTCGCCCTCAGCTCGCCAAGCCTTTATGGCGTGGCATGAAGAACACAAGGAGGCTGTGTTCTGCTTCCAAGCAGAGATGCTGGCATATTGCAGGTAATTGGGATCGTTTTTTCCCCAAAATATTTTTATTTTATTTTATTTTTTGCACAACATAAATATTTATTTATTTTTATTTCCATTTTAGGTCGGACGTGGATATCTTGCGTCGTTGCTGCCTAGAGTTTAGGGCGCAGTTTTTGGATGTTGCGGGTGTAGATCCATTCCAGTGAGTTTTTTATATGTTTTATTGAACTATATTTTTCTTACTTTATCCAGTGAATAGTATGAATGATATTTTCTTGTTTCTTTCTTTACAGGTACGTCACCATTGCTTCGGCATGTATGGCGACCTACCGGAGTGGTCACATACAACCCGACACCATAGCCATGGTACCCATACATGGTTACGTGAACAGCACTAACTTTAGCGCCGACTCTATCCGGTGGCTGGATTACATAGCCTCGAAAGAGGGTATTGTGATCCAGCACGCCCTTAACGGCACCGGCGAGGTAAAAGTTTCGGGGGTTTCAGTCGACGGGTTTTGTGAAGCTACACAGACCGTCTACCAGTATCAGGTAATTCTTTTTCCCTTAATTGTGCATTCATTTTGTTTTTTTGTGTGTACTTTTATCTAAACTTATTATTTATTTGTAGGGCTGTTTCTTCCATGGCTGCAGCCAGTGTTATGACGGAGACGTCATGCACCCTTTTAAAGGGGTGACTATGACAGCGTTGAGAGAAAAGACAGAAGCTGCATGCCAGAGACTGCGTTCCCAAGGATACAACCTAATTGAAATGTGGGAACACAGCTTTGCCCTGATGAAGAAGGAAGACCCAGAGTTGCAAGACTTCCTGAAAACGCATTCCTTGCAGGATCGTTTGAATCCTAGGGATGCGTTTTTTGGAGGTCGAACCAACGCTGTAAAACTCTTTCACGAAGGGGATGCAAAATACGTTGATTTTACGTCCCTCTATCCATGGGTAAGTAAAAAAAAATTTTTTAATGTGTAAAATAATATTGTTTTGTATTTTCATGTTGTTTTATGTGTAGCACCACTTACTGATATTCTGTTTTTTTTTTATTTAGGTGAACAAGTATTGCACCTACCCCGTGGGTCACCCAAAAATCATCACGGAAGGATTTGGGGGTGTGGATGACTACTTTGGAGTCATCCACTGTAGGGTCATCCCGCCTCGGGGGCTTTATTTGCCCGTGCTTCCGTACCGAAGCAACAATAAATTGATGTTCCCTCTCTGCCGGACCTGCACGGACACGATGCAGCAGGGTCCGTGCAAGCATTCGGATGATGAGAGGGCCTTAATCGGGACTTGGGTCACGGAGGAGGTAAAATTAGCCCAAAAGAAAGGATATGCCATCACCCATGTAAGTAATAGTTTTATTCGCGTTTCCTTATCTTGTAAAAATATATACAAAGTTCTTTTTACTTTTGCATTATATATATATATATATATATGTCTTACCGATTTTTTTTCTATTTTTAGATATACGAAGTATATCATTTTGAGGCCACCTCTACCTCTCTGTTTAGATCATATATTGATCTATTTTTAAAAATTAAACAGGAGAGTAGTGGGTGGCCTTCAAATTGTGTATCGGAGGAGGACAAGAACCAATATATCAGACTCTACCGAGAAAGAGAGGGGATTCTTTTGGATGAAAAAAAAATTAGCAAAAATCCAGGACGACGACAAGTGGCCAAGTTAGCCCTCAATAGTTTTTGGGGGAGGTAAGTACCTAAACATACTTATTATGTACACTTATATAATATACTTATTATTTACCTTATTCGAAGTATACTTATTAGTTTTCCTAAATCGTTTTTTTTTCTTGTAGGTGGGGGATGAACACCAATAAAGGTCAGTTGACCTACGTCAACACGGTGCCCGATTTTAATAAAATCATGGCAGACTCCACGAAAAACGTAAGTTTTTTATTACTATTTTTTATTTTCAGATAAGTATTTCTATTATTAATTTTTTTGTATTTTTATTTATTTTCAGACTCTTGTATGTGTATGCATATTAATTTTAATTTATTTTTTTTTAGATCAAAGACGTGTATCTGCCCACTCCAGAGGTTGCGGCCATTCAGTGGGAAACAGCAAAAGAGTTTGTGTCTCAGGACACGTCGACGAACGTATTTTTGGCCGCTTTCACGACAGCTTGGGCTCGTCTCAAGCTGTATAGTGAAATGGACAAGCTGGGTCGACGTGTCCTGTATCACGATACAGACAGTATCATTTATGCCACAGACGGAGTCAACGATCCTCCTTTAGGAAATTTCTTGGGGATTTCACGGACGAATTGGATGGGGATACCATCAAGACTTTTGTTTCTGGTAAGTAGTTTTTTATTATTTTTACAATAATATTTTTAATTTAAATTTTTTCTTTAACATACGTGTTAACAACATGTTTTTTTCTTTTCAGGAGGCCCCAAGAACTATGCATACAAAACGGCGTCTGGGAAAACCTGTTGTAAGGTGAGGGGGTTTACCCTCAACTTTAGGAATTCACAGGCGCTGAATTTTGAATCCATCAAAAGCATGGTATGCAATTTGGATGGCAATACAGTACTACCTTTGGAAAATCCTACAAAAATTTGTAGAGAGGCCAAACGCCGCATAGTGATCAACAAGAGAGAAGTGAAAGTGTACAGAATAGTGTACGACAAGAGAGTCATACAACCTGATATGACCACTCTTCCGTACGGATTCTAATACATGTTGGTACGTACCATTTTTTTTGTTTGATTGCTTTAATTCTGAATATATATATATATATATTACAATACACATGTGTAAATGTATAATACTAAAGATATTATTTTTTCTCTCTTTTCAGATGACGTTCCAGCCATTTGGTGACTTATTTTTTTTCATATATGCATTTATATATATTGTTCTATGTACATACATTGTTCTATTTTTTATGTATAAAAAGGAAATAGGCCTCTAGGGGATACCCGCCTTAAAGGGGTAACGCGCTGGCTGCTGTACTCCAATCGAGTAGTGGGGAAACCAGCAGACTTTTTTATTTATTTATTTATTATTTGTTCTTTTTTTTATTTAGAAATGAAAAAATCAAGAGAAAAACGACCAGTAAACACACAAATATTTGTAAAGAAAAAAACTTTATTTTTTATATTATGTTTGTACAAATTAAAATATTTTACTGTTTATACAATGTCAACCATTGGTTGGGAAATAAAGTGTTCTTTTTCACAATATTATGCTCTTTTCTTTTAACACTTTTAGGTCTCGCATACATTTTCTTAACACCTGTTAAGTAAGTATTCTTCACAAGTTCTGGAGGAAAGTGGATAGTGTCCAGTATATCTTGAAACTGATCAAAAGCAGTGGGTCTTTTCATTCTGTTTCTTAATAGAAAATTGATGAGTTGAACCATATCAGAACCAGGGATGACGCCTTCTTCTGATTTAACTTCACCGTTCGGAGTCCAGGCAATTTTGTTCTGCTCCAAAAAGTTGAGTATGTTCCGAGCCGTTTTTTTATGTTTCACAGGAACTGTTTCTAGAACTTTATTTTCTATGTCAGAATCAAACGATTTTTTATCCTCTTGCATGTCAAAATTGTTTTCAGAAACTTCTTTTTTAAGTGTGACAGCATTGACACTTGGAAACGTGACAAATTTCTGTAGTGCTTGAATGTATAATTTAGCTTTTTCATTTTCGTTCATTTTACTTTTCAAGATGTGTTGAATCTGCGTATCTAATTCGCTCAAATGGTCTTCTTCGAATTGTTGTACCTGATCAACAGGTATGAGCGCGTATTTCTTAGCGTGCTCCATGGATGATGGATGATAAGAGACTGACAGCAGCAGGGATCAGAATGGATAAAAACCCGTCCCCCTTTTGCACGAGGAGACGTCTTTTCTTGAACAAAGGTACTTTCTTATCTGCCAGGCGTCGCAAAGTCCTTTTATAAGTTGAAAGTTTATTTTTCTGTCGTTTGGATATGGGCACGTTTCCTTTTAAAAGATTAAGAGCACATTCACAAACACATTTGATCAGACTGTTGGGACATTTACGTAACAAAGCTGCTTTACTTTTAGACTTGCCTAAAAGCTTGAGGTGTTCTATGCTTGACATCCTCGCTATGAATGATGACTGGCGCATGTACTATTTTCCTTTATATAGGTCCCATAAGCCGCTGCTTTTGCTAAAGCACAGTGGCGATAACAAGATGGATGATCAGGGCAGTTCAGTGCTACATGATTCAGTGCTCGAATTTCAGGGCACTTCAAATCATTCAGATCCAAAATATTCCGAAAGCACAGGCTTTTCAAAAAATTAGATTTTTCTAAGCCTTTAACATAAACATGGGAATAGGATAGGAATAAGAATAATAAAATGTATTTTAAAGTCCCGTAATGCAGATCACCACTTTCCCAAGTGAGTCGGTGGCAATGACGGGTCACCCACGAAAATGTTTTTTTATGTTTTTTTGATAAATATTCCCAAGAATAGGGAGGAAGAAAAGTCCACCGACCATGATAGCCGCGATGTACGTCGTAGAAAGCCAATTCTTTCACGATGAAAATGTGAGGTTTCAGTTGGAACCCCTCGAATTCTATAACTGCGGAGGACATGTTACTCGCACCAAATCTGATAAGCAAATGACTATCGTGGCTCATACACGTAGTGTTTATCTTGGGGGAATATACCCGTGCGCATGCGCAAACGCTCGTCTGTCTCGGGACGCAAGTCTATGAATAGATACCCATAAGCAGGACTTGTTGCGTCTTGAAAGATTTCTTGAAAACTTTTAGTTTTACCTGGTAGTATTTGTCTCGCTAAATGCATCACTTGGCTTTTGTCTCTGGGATTTTTATATAAAATTAAGTAATGAGAATTTAAATGAACGTTACGCATTTGTTTACCCTGCTGAAAAAGATTCTGGGTAATAAAAATGACAGACAGATTTCGGTGATGACTGCCTTTCGTAAAAAGATTGCTTAGTCGCGTATCGCTCGCTAATTCTGTCATGAGATCGTCAATAATGATGAGTGCGTTTTGCAAAGTATTAAGGTCGGAAGGCAGTCCTTCTTCAAAACGAACACCTTTCATGGAATTAAACAGTCGCTGATAACTTCCGTAACAGTAAACAATGTGGGCCGGCATAGGTTCAAGCATTTTGTGTTCTATGAGTTTTTTAACAAACACCGTTTTTCCGGACCCTGTTGGTCCGGACAGGAGACAAGTGCTCGGATGCACTAACTTTATGAGTTCCATTCTTGAAATGAAATTTTTAAAATTAACTTTCGACTTTTATACTCTTTTTTTCCCAAGACAAAAAAAATACGTTTATATGTATATATCTTTTTTTTTCAAATAATGTACAAACACACACACACACACACACACACAAAGAAAAGAAATGAGACTTTTCATAAAATAAATTATCTTTATTAATGTTTAAAAATCATAGTTACACCATATCGTTTCTTAACAAACTGAAACATTTGAAAATCATTCTTTTTTCCAGCTAGTTGAGACAAAATAAGTGACATACATAAGCCTTGAGACCGTTTTACAATGAAATAAATACAATAATGTCCACACACATTAGATGTTAAACTTTGAAGTCGAACTTGATTCCAGTAAACATGTTGATATTGTTTCACAAACTGTATGATATCTTCACCGTAAGTTTCTGGAGGCATTCCGTAGGAATCGAAGAATTCAAGACTCTTTTCGTCTGGCATAAAAATGCCTAACCAATGAGTACCTCTTTCGTAATGTTTATCTGTATTGATCACCATTGCCGAAGGAAAGTTTCGAATAACTGGTATCTTGTCGGAAGGAAAAACGCCGGCATAGTATCTTGAGGTGTAAGGATCCCTCGATAGAATTCTGTGGATTTGTGACGAATTCATCAGTTTCCAAAATCGTACAGGATATTTCGAGCTTTGTTGATTTCTATTAAATTTTCAAATTCAGCATACACTAATAACGAAACGGTTTGTGCCAAGGGGGTGGCAAATTTTACTTCTAATCGTAAATTGCTGTGACGGATTAGGTTTAAATGAGAACCGTCGCACAGATCGGGCGATAAATCAAAGCGGAATAAAGAATAACCTTCCGAAAATTCTGATCTTGAAAGATATAAACCTCTGTCCCCCGCATTTGTAAATAAGTTCTGGTAGGCTCTAACAAAGTGGTTGTTTTCAAAATTAGGTTGAAGAGGATTGTGGGGACTAGATTGCCCATCCACATAAGCGGCGATAAAATTAATATTACAATGCTTAAATTCAAAAGGTGATTTCTTGTAGTTGCCGTTAAATGCGTCATTATCAACGCAGGCGATGACGAGACGATTAGGCATTTGTCCGTTAAAGATGTTATCTTGAACAAAGCTCATGTTTCCTGTTGGAACAGAGTACGTTTTACAGACAACTCTATTGATTGGATACTTTGCAGCCGTTTTCTCTAAACTTTTGGCATGCCCCAGCATGACGCCGGGAGAAACCCTCACTTTTCTGACAAATAATGAAGCGTACTCTAAGTCGACTTTAAACTGACCGTCACCCAACAGGCAAAATTCAGGTTTACTCCGTATGAGTTTAATTTTCATATCCACCATGTTCAGAAGAAGTCTTTCTTGATGAAACATATCCAGATGCAAACGGCCAATCATATCGACTGATTTACTGAGCGCGAACATTTCTGCCCGTTTGTTAAATCCTTCGTTAGGATTCTTATCTGTCGTCTCGTACACATTCATGCGACCTGCCGTATCTTTGAAAAACAATTCCGACGAGAGCTGTGAAGTTTTTGCATCGTAACCGTGATTGAGTAATGTTTCAATCATGGCTCGATAAGGATACGTGTTATCACTCGATGAAACGAGTCTTTCGTTTAGACTAATGTCCACTTGCGAAAACATCGAATGCAGAAATAGGTTGACGGGTCCCACTTTACTGTCTTTTGCGAGAGGATTCCCGTCCGCTTTCAATATTTTGACTTTTACATAGAGTTGAGTCTGCGATAAATCCAAATATTCTTCTCCGCTTCCTGAAATATTAAATTCTACGGGGCTTCCAGAAGTTACGCTGGAGAGTGGATGAAATTCAACCCATTGGCCTTTTTCTATCACTGTTTGAGTGGACGGCAATGTGAACAACTCCAACTCGGACTTGGCACATTCTGGAGAATCTTTTAAAAGAAAAGCCATCACGCATCAAAAATATCACGTCCTTGCACCTTTCTGGCTTTAGAGCGAATGACGCTCCTGGTTGCTTTGCGCTTCCTTTTAAACTTTCCGTGACCGATCATCTCGTCGGCTTTTTTCACAGCTTTTCTAGCCAGCGTTTTACCCGCCTCTTTACTTCTCGTTTTCAGAGAAGTTTTCAAATTTTCACCGGACAACACATCGTTGGCAACCATCGTTCCTGTGCGTAAAGCTTCTTTTCCTACGGCTTTAGCACCGCTTTTTAAAAACGGTAGGGCACTGCGAAAGAGCTTGGCAAAAAATCCGCCTATTCCATATCCTTTCTGTAAAACTGTTCCTTGATAATAAGGTAAACCATTTCCAGCTTGCCTCGTATAATAATCTTCAAATTTTTGCGTACAACACGTATAAGGCACCAACATCTTGATACTTCTTATAAGGCACACACAATAAAAATGACGTTTCTTTAACGGGTATACCCCCTTTTATAGGATTTGTCGTTGACGAAAATGTAGCACGAGTATCACTTTGCCTCTTTCGAAAGGTACTAACTGTCCCGAATGTAAACGCAGGTCAATTTGAATCGTCTGAAAATGTTGTCGTATAACAGGTAAGTAGAAAGGACGGGTGTAATGAACGTTGATGACCTCACCGTCTTTTCCTTCTACTTTCACAATTTTTAAGAGAGGTGCATGTATATCACCCACGACTTGAGGCTCCACGAGGTCGCAGTACACGTACATAAAGGGAAAAGCCGCATTAGGATCTGCCACAAAAGGACTTTGGACCACCCCGCTGTAGACTCCCGGTTGAAAACCTAACAGTTCAGCAATTCCTTCGTGAACTATTACTTTACAACCCTCCTTCGTTTTAATCGTCACTCTTTTCGTAACGGCATGGTAAGAAAATTCAATTTTATTTTTGTGAGAAGACAAAGTCATAGCTTTTAACAAATCGGGTACAGTTTCATAACATCCAGGTGGAATTCTTCTTCCGATTTCTTTACCGTCTCCCAAATCAAAACCGAATAAATTGTTAGCGGGTGTCACGTTGTACCAACTATGAGGATAGATAATGTTGACGAGACCTAGTTCCCATTCTCCATTCAAATCAATAGGCAATGGTAACTGGGTCGTAAACTGAGAAGTACGATTGTTTTCAAAATATTGTCTGGAGCTATCGCTGATGAGCGTCACGTAGAAAGACATCTCTATAAGTGTTCACTTATGTAATGCTGCGTTTCTATTTATATCCGTTTTACATCGGTTACCCAGTCGTTGAACTTTTCTGGATAAGCTTGAAATTTAACAAAGTATTCTGTTTTGCCATTGCGCTTTCTCGTTTTGAGTACTTTTTCGACCGGATAATACCCAGAATCTGTTATTTTCTGAAGTTCTTCTTTGTAAAATGTGCCTTTGATTATTTCTCCCTTCAAATCTTTTAACTGATACACGATAGGTTTTCGTTTTATAATTTTATGTATAGTAAATATTTCTCTGGTCCAGTTTTGTTCGTATCCTTTCTCGAAGCGCATTTTTGATTTGCTTATGCGGACCGTATCCCCTATTTTAAAATGAGGTTTCAGGGGTTGGTGAGGAGTATTTTCGTAAAGGGTTCGCCATACTTGATCCTGATTGTTTACGGTTACTGAAGCAGGTTCTGTTTTAATACTGCGATGCCACGTATGATTATAACTATGAACCAACTTATCGAGTACGTCGATGTAGCGTTTAGTATTCATTTCAGTAAAGTACTTGTACATTTTCGTTTTAAGAGTTCGATTAAATCTCTCAACAACTGACGCTTTGGTAGAATTATGGGTTGTAAAAAAGTACACGTTTTCCTTTTTTAAGAAATTTTGTACAAGTCTGTTCGTGAATTCCGTACCGGCATCTGTCTGTAATGACTGTGGTTTGCGATCCGAAAATATTTTTTCTAAGGCATCCACAATCGTCTGAGACTTTTTATCTTTTAGAGCTATAGCAAAGGCGTACTTACTTAAAATATCGATACAGGTGAGTATGTACTTGTAATTGTCGTTGAATGAGGACAACGATTGCATGTCGGCTAAATCAGCTTGAAACTGTTCGTTTAAACCTCCAACAATCACCCTGTTCTTAGTGAATTTATGTCTCAATGGTTTGTGTAATGTATACGAGTCCTTCGTCTGTAACCATTTCTTTATGTCTTTGTTTTTTACGCGACCTTTTAAAACACGTTGTAAAGCACTGATGCCACCAAAACTCGCAGGTAGTTCAGGTTTCCTATATGTTTGAGTCAACACATCCATTGCAGCAAATGTTCTGATCAAACCGAGCGTTAATAATGAAATGATTAAAAAATAATTTTTCCTCTATTTATATAGCAACCAAAAATATTAACCAACCTGATAACGCATTGTTTCTTTTCTTTTTTATTTAACGTAAAAGAATATAATATATATATAGAGAGATATTTCTCAGAAAAAAAGAATTAAAAATAAAACACACACAAAAAGTATACAGATAAATATTTTTTTATTAAAGTCAATATATAACAAGTACAACACTATACAAAATATGATTTACTCTAAACATTCATAGTACTCAAAGGTGTCTGGCGGACAAAGTATACCCCGCACCTCTCTCAACACATCTTGCAATCGTACATCCTTTAAAAATTTAACAGTAATATACATTGCAGGTTTAATCAGTAATAAATTATCTTTAGGTTCCCATATTCTGAAGTAAAACCTATCAGCAATTTCATGCACATCGAGCGTCATTGCTACCGAGTTGAATGTTTCAACTTTATGAGCCCATAGCTCTTCAGCTAATGAAGCCGCATCTTTTAAATCGCCGTTGTCTTTTATACAGGCGAGCACCGAATCTCGAAGAATCTCTAAAAGATATCGTGTAGCCAAACTCACATCTAAAGAAGCGGGTAAATCCTCTTCGATATGCCTTTCGTCAAAAACCTTATAAGCATTTAAAAAGTCCATAGAAATGTAAATATTATCCAAAGTAGCTGCAGAGATAAAGGTGTGCTTATCGTTCATTTCAGTCCATTGCTGGGAAGATAAAGTAATATTTTTACTAAAAGTCTTACCATTTTCCGATGTTTTGTTCGTAGTAAACGTAAAATTCTCAAAGTCGGCACTGTCGAACGTTATTTGATGCATAGTAGCCTTGGACAAACCTGTTAGATCCTCGGAAGTTTGGGGTAAAGTAGTTCTGTACATTATGAGATCAATCCATCCAGGATGAAAGTTTATGCCTTCCTTGGACGGATAGAATTTCTTTCCATACTTTGTAAATCGTCTTATGTGTACTTCTACAGCTCCTTTAAACGTGCTAGGATACACAAACACCGAATCTCCTATGTGGATCATTCCGTCAGGTATTTCGTCTTCCAAAAACACCAAACTCTGAAAAAAATAAAAGAAACAATAAGTATAAAGTTATGTTTCAGACATGTTAAAAATTAAAGTAATTTTCATAAACAGAAATTAGGTACTTACATTAGGCTTGTCTATCCTGCTCTTCTTCGTTACGTCTTCTACACTTGCAGTATCTATTCTTTTTCGCTTGTCTTGGGAATGGATTGTTTTCATCTTTCTAAAAGTCAGACTCACACGCACACCCGTTCTATTTTTCTGTCTCGGAATTCCGTGGGTCCATGTTTGGTTCGTGGGAGGGTTCATGGTTAAGAGCGTGTTTGACTTTAAATCGATCCTTTTGGGTCTCTTAAACACCATAGTACGTGTTTCTCCAAAACTGAGAGAACATATGGGGTAATTTTCCTGTAAATCTGATTCATCGTCTTTATGTTGTCCAATACAGTCATTTCCATTCTCGTAACGATTCACGAGAACAAAGTTAAATTGCAGTCCAGTCACTTTCTCTACACCTTCTTTGAGTTCTTGAAGAAGAGGTGACCAAGGCTCGCTTTTTAACGTGAGCCCTGAAAAAGTGTAAGACACATCAGGATCCCCAAAAGCAGCAATCTTTCTGGCAATAGGATAGGCTTTGTTTTTTATAAACACTTGACATTGTTCTGGCGGCAGATAAACGATTTCCTTTTCCAGTCTTTGAAAAATTTCATCTGAAGAATTAAACACGTTTTCGTAAATCACAAGATTGAGTCCGTCTTCCATTGCGGTCTGTCAAAAATAACACTCGGCGTGAAAAAAATAGAGAGCACCTTCTTGGAGTAAACTCGAACAAGAAATGAGGTCGGACCGGCTCGCCGTCTCTTTATACTGCAAGTCTGTAGGTGGCGCTGGTCTCCGAGCTTCCTGATTGGTCCGCATTCTCGTGACGTCATAGTCTCTGCATTCTGATTGGTCCGTTTCCAGTACAGCGTGCCCGCGCATCCGCACGAAAGGGGATTCCCCCTTCAAAACGCGTTCCCGCGCGAAAACACGCACCCGCAAGCAGAAAACGTGTTGGGACATGTTAGAACATGTTCCCGCATGAAAAAACGCGTTAGCGCGCGAAGAAAACACGCAGTCAACTCGCTCCGTCCTGTAGAACAGGTTTTTACCCGAGCGGGTCATTCCGGCAAGGGCATAGAAAATACCACTTTTTAAAAATAGAGTCCCCTTCCATCCCATTTAAATATAAAATAATAAAGTAAAATTAAAATGAATGAATAATTAAAATTCATTCATTAAGATAATTAAAATAATCAATAAATTATTGAGCAATATTCATTACGATTATGAAAATAATGAATTTCACAACTCCAAGGAACATTTCAAGAAAAAAAAAATTGCAAAGGCCGATACCGAAACTAGAATACACTTTGATCTTTAGCGAACGTCAGTAAACCCGGGAGGCGCATAGTGGTTATCGCTTCGACCTCTGAATCCGAGGAATCCAGGGTTCGAGTCCCATGGCCGGCAAGTCAGAAAAAATAATTTTTAAAAATAAATCCAAGTCCACACATGAGTTCTAAAATTTAATACCAGATGATAGTAATCAAATTCATTAATTAATTAACTAAAATTCATTAATAATTCCAAAACTAAAATCCAAAAAATTGCAAGTCAGAAAAAAAATTCAAAGTCCCATTCCGAAACTAAAAATCCGTTGCCACTCAATAAAAAAGAAACTTGGTGTTGCCATTCCGTAAAAAAGAAACTCCTTTCACGAGTGAAACCACTCGTGACGTCACTTCCGGTCACGCCCCTTCGTGACGTCACTGGGCCACGCCCCCTTCGTGACGTCACTGGGCCACGCCCCCTTCGTGACGTCACTTCCGCCTACCGTAGTACTCCGCTTACTACTCCCGTACTACACGAAATTAAAAAAATACTATTATGATTTATTATTATTATGATTATTCATAATCATATCAAACGTGCTATAAAGCTAAAAATATGAATTTGATTTGTAATATTGAAAATGTTTTATGCTGGTTTTCAGTCTGAAATTACTACTGAAAAACCTTATACATAAATATTTCCGCATTACATTTGTTTCTAGCTCAAGTGATAAATTTTAAAATCTAAACCTTAAATTATTTTATTTTCATAATTTACTTATAAATCCTTACCATATGGTACTAAATAAAGGCACATTATTTACGTTACTGAAATGCTTAAATATCATCTTAATATACTCTTATCTTAAAGCGTACATTATTTATGTTCTATCGAAACACTTATAAAATATACTTAAATCTTGGACCATTCTCATAAATGAAACAAAAATTGGGAGAGCGGCGAAAATTATATTATTTTTCTTTTTTGTATGTTAATATGTATACTTAAAATTAGGCTTTTCACTTTTTCTAGTGCTGCCAAAAAACATCTGGAAGGAAATAAGCTGCTAAAGAAATATGTACAGAAAAGCTCAAATAACCCCAGGAACAATAGATGATGTCGATATGATTTTCTTTGTGAGGAAGCGGGTTTGTTCTAGATACATCTTATGGACATATAAAGAGAAAGAAGTAGAGTATGTGGCAGAATATGTTAGTTAGTTTTTTTTTATTTTTCTATTTATTTATTTATTCAATAATCAATATCCATCCATATTTCTATATCGAGTTTTTGCCACTACACATGGCCTTCTTTTACAGTACTCCGACATCAATCATTTTTGAATGAGCAAAAAATCAGAAATAATAGATATATTAGTTCATATTACAATTTTCTTTTAAAGATAACTGAATAATTTTTAAATTATGTGTTAATAATTAAAATTCTACTTTGATCATAAAATCATTCAAAATAACTGGTGTTTAAAACATAAAATAATAAAAACTTTACAAAGTTTTTTGTTATTCTACTCTGATGGTTCTTTCTAAATTTATTATCCTGCAATTTTCATTTAGTTATATATATATATATATATATATATATGTAGCATTCGGGCGCTACGGGAAAGTTATGTCGTGGAACCAGTGGTAAGGCGAGGGTGTTGAGGTCTCTGGCTGGCTCGGGACTCTGGATTAGAGCCGATATTGCGGGGATCGGGCCGCATGGGTTCAGGCTGTAGAAGAGTCCGATCGTCGTTGGCGTTGGAGCCATCGTGAAAATCCTTGGGCCATAGCGGCCGTCGATGGAAGAGAATGAGACGGACTCCAACTGCGGTTACATAATTTTATTTGATGATTCCATACATCTTTGTTAGGCAGTTGCAGTCACGCAAAAATCTGCTCCTTATCTGTTGCAGGTCCTTACAAAAGCTTTGGACTTCATTTCACATGACCTCGAACGCGTTGGAACCATTGGCCAAAAGCTAAAACTGGGCAGCGGTTTTCCCAGGGTTTGTTATGACTTTTAAGACGCCTATGTGGCTGGCTGCTAGGACGTTTACAAAGTTACAAAGGAATTGCAAGGGGCCGTGTATTAATTGCAGTTTTTGAACGCGGATTTCTTTGTTCCAACTGAATTAAACTGCGTAGTTCCAGAAATATGGGATTTTCATAGGCTTTTGACTTGTAATGTTACATATATATATATATATATATATATATATATATATATATATATATATATATATATACATACAAAGTGGATTTGACATAATCTGCCAAACAAAAATGGGTGAAACAGCAACCCACGTGGAACATGAAACACCCTAGAAACCCTGTCCTATCTCTAACTGTTTCCGAGTTATGGTGGAAATTCTGTTTTTGTTATACCGTCTGAAAAAGACCACATTTGTGAGATTTTTGAAAGACCTACGTTCAAAATAAGCACATATTTAGAAAGAGCAGAAAAAATCCTATGAGGTGGTACCATTTACATCAGGATATCTCTATTTTATAAGGAGCTACAAGTGCTGAAACATTGGCGAAGTTAAAATTCGAATTGTCGCCAAAAACTGTAATCGGCGATTCCACAAACACCCTTTTAGCTACAAGCGGTCAAATGTCCCAGAAACTGGTCCATTCCACAAGCATTAAAATGAGCCGACAGTAAAGCATATCGGTTTACTAGATAAGGAGAAATGTAATTATTTGTTTGCAGTACATCACCGAAATTGGCATTTCTCTAATAAGGCATTTGGGCGAAATTCCCCTAACGAATACTAGATGCTGGATAACTTTAGACGTATATAAATCTATTACTAACTGCATAATGCATAGTGCGTGTTTTCATCATACTAGCAGATGTGAGATACGCATTGGTAATTTCTTTTCCTATTCCTTTGTGAAAGTCGTGGGAAACATCATACTTCTTTTGTTTCCATTGTAGTATTTCTAAACTTTATAAAATGCTGCTTTTCTTGTTTGGCTTTATCGCTTTCGTCTTTGTATCTGACAAAACAGCGGGCTCAAGCCGGACACGACATTAAAAACAGGAAATACCATGCCACCTCTTGAGTCTCCTTATTCGACGAACGCCGATTTCGGTGATGTATTGCAAACAAGAAATTACATTTTTTCTGATCTAGCAAACCAATATGCTTTATTGTGGGCTCATTTTAAAGCTTGTGGAATGGGCCAGTTTTTGGGACATTTGACCGCTTGTAGCTAAAAGGTTGTTTGCGGAATCGCCGGCTACAATTCGAATTTTAACTTTGCCAATGTGTCTGCGCTTGTAGCTCCTCATAAAATAGAGATATCCTGATTTAAATGTTGCCACCTCATAGGATTTTTTCTGCTCTTTCTAAATATGGGCTTAGTTTGAATGTAGGTCTTTGAGAAATCTTACAAATTTGGTTTTTTTTCAGACGGTATAAAGAAAAACTGAATTTCCTTCTCTCCATCCTAACTCGGAAACGGTTAGAGATATAACAGGGTTTCTAGGGTGTTTTATGTTCCACATGGGCTGATCTTTCACCTATTTTTGTTTGGCAGATTATGTTAAATTCACCCTTTATATATATATATATATATTGTATATATACATAAAAAAAATCACTTTCATTTAAAATTTCGTAACGATTAGCCAGGAAAGTCAGAAATATCAATAGTTACCAGCCTGGGATAATGGTAGATGCAGGATGATGATAAGATGCTGAATACTGAAATTATTATGTAGGTAGAAATTATTATATAAGGAGGTTTCAAAAGAGGTATAGAATACAACATATTGCAAAAATTTATATAGTTAGCGAAAATACAGCGGTATGCAAAACTTCAACGCAAATGAAATTCAGAATTCTGTTGAAATCCGATTGCAAATTATTAATTATAGCATCTTGCGAGTGGTAAAAATATTCGGCAGATAAGTTACTTCAATTAATTATTGAACTGACACTATTAGACGAGTCTTTCTCAAATATATTTTCTTTACAAGTCCATTGCTATAGCGTATCGATGCTATTTTGCGTGCTCTTTTAAGAGGATTGTTTATCCTGTACTACACACTAGTAGAAGTACTTATGGTATTTTTCATATGCATTCATATATTTGCCGTTATTCTTAGTTAAAATCCCATCACTATAAACGTACGGCTTTAAATACTAATTTTATGGAAGGGTACCCCAAAGCAAAAACACCAATTTTGTCGAAATTCGAAATAGTGCCTACAGACAAAAATGTCGTAAGATGTGATGTAGTCTTTGTTGTATTCGTCTAAATTGTGCATTATGAAACTTTTCCATGTCCACTAAATCTATTCAAAATGCTTCCGCACCTTCCCATCATACGCTTGCGTTTCTACAATCCAATTCAAAAATTCACTCGGTTCGTTGCATCCTCGGACGCAGATATTTTTATCTCACCTATTCTTGCACACTATTTTCAATGCCATATTCCATCTCTCTGTATTCTCTTTTTCGTATCAGGTATTGAAAATATCTATCAAGAAAAAAAGTATAGAAATAATAACAATAATAATCTCCAGATTTGAAGTTTATTCATTCAGTTTGTGATCCTAAACAATTCGAATGAAAGATTGACTCTGAAGTGTATTCAGACTTCGATTTTCAGAAAAGGGATGCGAGACAAACGATTTTCCTTCTTTCGATAGATATTCTTGTATTAAATGATACGTCAGGTTATATGAAACTGAAATTCCTATATGCACGGTGTCCCAGAAAGGTCATGACCGGATTTAATTCTTTAGAGATAAGTAGGCAGTGTAAATTGAAAAAATGTTCAAAATAAGGTCGGAAATAAGATTCCGTTAATAAAAATTTCCTCTCGTTTATTTTCAAAAGAGACACTTTTTTAAAATTTGTATACTACCCTCTTACAAAAAAATTCCCCAATTAGTAAAATACCCATACACTCATGAGGTGACACGCAAATTTTGAGAAATACCCCTTAAAAAGTGTCAGAGGTAAAAAAGATAAATATAACGCTCACTTAAACCACTTTCCGAGGCTATCGAAGGGAAAAAAAATCTCGTCTAATGATCACATTTCAGGGGTGGTACAGAAATTACAAAATAAAATATTATCTTCCACTCTAAAAATAAACGTTTACATTGAAAATCTTGTATAGTCCCCGATCATCTTTCTTTAAAAATAGTATCTCTGCGACGTCGCATGATGAAAGACTCAAATTTGGTAAATCACCTCATGAGTGTATGGGGCACATTTTACCAACTGGGAATTTTTTTTGTACGGGGATCGTATAACAAATTAAAAAGTGTCACTTTTTGTAAATGAACGAGAGAATTTTTTTTTTAGCGGAGTCTTATTCGCTACCTTATTTTGAACATTTTTTTTTTCAATTTACACTGCCCACTTTTCTCAAAAGAATTAAAGCTCGTTACCACCTTTTTGGGACACCTATAAAAGCTAATGTATCGGTCAAGTACACTGCTGGCCATCGTAAATGCAACACCCTGAAGGAAGCATGCAAATAATATGAAATTTACAACATGCATTAGCTGAGGTGAGATATGCAAATGATTAGAATTTCAGCGCAGACGCACATCAAGCGCGCCTGTGGCGCCACCTCAAAGCGCTATTTAAGGCTTGGAGATTTCGACGGTTTCAAGTACAGCAATTGTGTTTTTCTTGCTTTTTTTTCAAAAAAACGATAAATTATGCCTCGTAGGAAACAACGATCATCTTTTGATCAAGTATCCGAGTTTGACAGAGGAAGGATAGTGGCATACCGAGATTGTGGGTTATCTTTCAGGGAAATCGGTCGTCGTATTGGACGAAACCAAACAACTGTGATGCGGATATGTGATCGTTGGGTGCAGGAGGGTACGACGGACAGACGTGATCGACCGCATCGACCTCAGTGCACCACGTCACGTGATGACAGGCAGATTGTACGCATGGCAGTGACGGACCGCTCAGTCACATCACGAACCATATCACAGCAGATTCAGTCTGTAACGCATCATCCAGTGTCTGCGCGTACCATTCGACGTCGTTTACAGCAGAATGGTCTGTCCGCAAGACGTCCGTTGCTTTGTCTACCTCTGACGCGGAACCACAGACGTCTCCGCCGCCAATGGTGCGATGAAAGAAGGATGTGGACGACAGAATGGAATGAAATTCTCTTTACTGACGAGTCACGCTTCTGTATGCAACACCACGACGGTCGGATTCGAGTCTGGAGACACCGTGGAGAGAGGATGCTGAACAGCTGCATTATGCACCGTCACACTGGTCCTGCACCGGGTATTATGGTATGGGGCGGTATCGGATATCTCTCTCGCACTCCTCTAGTACGCATTGCCGGTACTTTAACCAGCCAGCGCTACATCTCCGAGGTGTTGGAGCCAGTTGTCCTTTCTTACCTTCAGGGCTTGCCAACAGCCATATTTCAGCAGGATAATGCACGGCCACACGTGGCACGCATTGTCCAAGGGTTCTTCGTCAATCACCAGATTGAATTGCTTCCCTGGCCGGCGCGCTCTCCGGATCTTTCGCCGATAGAAAACATGTGGTCCATGGTTGCTCAACGACTGACCCAGAGTTCATCCCCAGCTGTCACACCAGATCAACTTTGGCAACGTGTGGAAGCTGCTTGGTCTGCTGTACCCCAAGAACACATTCAAAGTCTCTTTGAATCAATGCCGAGGCGTGTGGCAGCTGTGATCTCCAACAACGGCGGCTACTCTGGGTACTGATTTTGGCAGGAACCACGCTTCATAGAATGCTGTAAATTTAATCATTTGTTACTTGGTCAACATGTTATCTACACAATAAATTTTGTTGTGATATCTCTTGTTTTTCTTGGTGTTGCAATTTGGGTGGCCAGCAGTGTATTTCCATAAGCGGCAGATTGCCCATTGTTTCCAAAACACATTCAAATGTTTTCTTATTATTATGATTTTAAGTATTAATAAAACAATGTTTCAGATCTTATATCGAATAAATTTTGCACTTGGGTGGATGGACAGCTTTCAGTAATTTGAATCATTCAACTAAAGGACATAGAATATTTTATTTTCATGCTGATGGCATGAGAAGACAATGGGAATTTGGATCGTTTGTTCAACTTTGCAGCCTACGTTTATGTAAGAACGCTGTCGTTTCTTAAAAAAAGAAAACAGGCGATGGACTTATTCAGTTTAACAGACGTTTTACAAAAATCACAGTCATGTGTCGACCTGTATTTCTAGGGGCTCTGTATGATATTACTACTGTTGCACAGATAGGTTTTTTTTTTGCATAATATACAAGTTAAGATGTGAACACCACTGTATACATACACTGTGCGTGAACATTAAATTCGTGGTTCAGGAATTCTCCTCGAGGGTCGCTAGCTGTTTTCTTGAGGTGCAACATTCAGAAGCCCTCCCCCCCCCTTGCCCCCTCTGAGGAGGATAACAATAGTGGCGGAAAACACCAGGAAGGAAGCACGCAGCTCTTTTAAAGCTCTTCTAAGCAGTACATTTGGTGATCTAAGCAGACCTCTCCGGGCAAATAAGCGATATAAGATCTTTTTATGGTTGAAAGATAAATAATTTGTTTGGCAATAACAATGTTGACAGGTTAATTTTGTGCTAAAACCCCCTCGTATGCTATTACCATGAGAACGTGAGTAGGGAGAGTGATGAAAGTGATAAAGTTATTAATTCAGAGTATTGAAAGGTTACACGCAGCACATCCCCCCCCCCCCACTGCAACAAAGTTGCAACAGATCAAGAGAAGACCGAAATAACCTGGTGCTTTTATTATGACAGAAAAAATAAGATAAAAAAATATGTATTTATATATCATTCTTCATTTTCCACGTGCCTCACGATGCTACAGATATGATTTCAGATAAGTGTTTAAATTTTCAATGATTATCTGTAGTGATAAATTTATTGTAAATAATAACGTACAATTTGACAACACATCCTGTAATTTTTCAAAATAGGTTTGGAAAAACTGAAAAAGTCTGATAATTTTGCTTCCAAAATTGAATGGCATGCCCATATTTGAATGTTGTAACATTCGTTTTTATTTTCCTTTATTTCCTTTCTTTTTTTTCAAACCTTCATTGAATTTGATTAATGAATTTGCATTTCGATACACCATCAATATTTCTAGGTCTGGTTATTCAACTATATCTGGTTACTCAACTATATTTTATTCTATTTGTTAGCAAACAAAATGTTTTAAAAACCTAAAATAATTTTGAGAATGCTAGCTAAAGAAAATCTCAACTGAAATGGATATATAGATCACTAACAAATAAAACTGTTAATTTCCATTCATTTTTATTTTATAATTGTTAGAGTACCAACAGTACTAAGTAGAACACACGATGAATGTTTCGATGGAGTTTAATAGTTAGATTTTACGTAGGGTCCTTTCTTTCAGACTTCATTTGTTGAAACTGTATTTCAAATGGCACTTTTGTGGATACATATGTATTAGATTGTTACTAATCAAACCGTGATATCGGATTCTTTTAAAAGCAATATTGAATCCATGAATTAGTTACTACGGAGATAATAAAATATATATTCACTGCCCTGTGAAACTTTTATTCATACATACAGGATTGTTTTAGTTAAACTTAACCATAAAAACTCTATGGCCCTAAACTATAAACAGGATTCAACAGGTAAAACGGGTGAATGAATTGCAACCAAATTTGGTATATGGACTATACAGAAGATACGTTCAAGCAATTTCGAAAAAAAAGTTCATAAACATCCACTAAGTGGTTTTTTTGTATGAGAAAACAACTAATTTAGCAATGAAGGTTTAGCATTGGGTATTCAAAATGTAGGGGAAGGTGGCTTAAAATGATTCCCTTAAAGTTGGCTGTTCTTCGAAAAAAAAGAACTCTGTTTTTAGTCTTGGTACACAAATTGAAATAAACTAATAGCACCATGGTCTCCAATAAATTCCAGACGGTTCTTCATAAGCTGCTTTATACACTGCGATAATCGAAAACGCTGTGGCTTTTGTGAAATTTTCAGAAAAAATTCTTAAACATGGATCTGAGCTGCCAGATTTTTCGAAGAGTGACGCGCTTTGGGAAAATTTCCGATTTTTAAGAATTTTTTCTAAAAGTTTTGAAACCGATACAGATTGGCTTGTCTTCGCAGTTTGTAATTCAGCTTGTAAAGAGACAGTTTCAAAATTTTGAAGTGCCTGGCATAATTAGTTTATCTGTAATTATGTACCAAAATCACATGATTTTTTCGAATAACACCGTTAAGCTTATATGAAGTAACATAAATGTTTAAATAAAATTTTGGCTTTTTGCTATCATATTTTACACTGTCTTTTGCATCATACAAGTATTTTAAAAGCACATTGAGTAATGAAAAAAATAGAATTTTGTGAGTGTCCAAAGGGTCCTTTTACCCTCAACCAAAGAACAAAATGATCATTTGAAAATAAGTGGGATTTGTTTTTCACCGGCAAAATAAAAGATGTAGCAGTAATTATGGCTACACATAATGAAATAAAATAAGTTTCACAAACACATAGCATTTATAATTTATTTTAAAACTTTTATCTAAAGTTTTAAAATTAAAAAGTGTCACAAGCAATAAAATGGAATATGCCAAAATTTATAGTCTACAATAAACGTGGAAATAAATTAAATAATGTAATGAGGAATCACGCATTTTGAGAACGATTGAAGGGCTGCCATGATGACAAGGACCCGGTATTTGAGTATTTTCAGTCGATGGATCATTTCACCTGGTAGTGTGGCTTACCACTTTAGGAGTACGTATTACTGGATGACCCCGAGAAACATATCAAACTTAGCATGTTTTATCTAAAAACATACTGTAATTTGGTAAATGAAGTCACAATATTGCACAAGAAAGACTCTATATATAAATAAATAGGAAAGGTAGTGCTTACCTTATAGCAGGTGTTATAAAATCTAATTTTTCAAATAATTCTATTTTGCAGCTTAATACTGTGACCGCTTGAATACTATCAATTATGCAATTTTCTGTCTGTTATGCAATTTTATTTTTTAAATTATGCAGCAGGTTTTTATAACACCTGCTATCTTCTCCTTAGTTCAAATCTGAAAAAAATATGATAATTTTGTTTTTTTTTCCACTTTTTCATATAAAGGAATACATCGTGCCGAGAAGGAAACTAATTGGAGATGAGAAATCAATATAACGGAAAAACGTCTTCACAAATATTGTGAACGCAAAACGCAAAACAGTATCGTAAAGATCCTACAAGCAAAGATGTTGAAATACGAAGGGAAATAAACGCCTGCTTTTCAAGTTAAATAATTTTTTGTTTTCTTCAATAAAATTAAGATTAGCTCTGTTAAAAAAATATATATTGAATTATTTCAGGATTCTTTTTTTTCTTAAGTTCCAATTACTACTATAAACGTATAATTTTGCTGCATGAATACTAAACAAAGTACAATCTTTTCTAAAAAGGGGAGCAATTCTTAAATTAAACTAAAAAGAAGTTTCAATGACACACTTTTTTCTGAAAGTTTTAGATTCCTCATAAAAAAAGTGGGTACACAGGGTGAATCTAAACTCTTGGACAAAACTTTAAGAGGTGGTAGGGCACATAATAAGGAATCAGAATCACATAGCAATATGGGTTCGGCAACATCGTCTTTATGTAGCTGTTAATATCCCTTTGGAAAAAGTGCTGAAAACACAGAACACTTTTCGACCATTGTTCGTCAGAAACTAATGTATTTTTCTCCAAAAACAGGAGACTAAATCTCATAATTTAAAAATTCTATTTTATTTCATGGATGGAATGTTTGGAGACGAGCCTATTATTTATGAAACTTGGTTAAGAAATTAGACGAACACTTCAATACTTTTCACAAAGTGATTATTACCGGGTAAGTGAAAACTGCGGTTTTGACCCCACATTGCAATGTGATTCTGATTCCTTATTATGTGTTCTATCACCCCTTAAAGTTTTGACCAAGAGTTTAGATTCACCCTGTATAAGCATGACAAACATTTTTTTTTAAATCACAAGCAATTTCCTGGTGAAAGTCCTGTTTTGTTTGTATGAATATCATTAAAATCTTTTTCATTCTTCATACTTCTTCGCTGCAAAATAGGCCGTCTATAAATTTATCAAGCTCCTTAAATATATTTATAAATATATATCCGCAATAAATTAATAGGCACTTAAGTTTTTTACGTGTGGTATTTAATGCTGAAATGAACATTTCCTTTACATTAAACATATATGGCAATGAATCCAAATTTTGCATAGAAAATATCTAAACGACTTCCATCAGTACAGATTTGAAATATATTCTACCTCATTCTATATCTCATATGACGTCAATGCAGCACACACATATATATATGTAATTCATTTACCGTTGTTGAATACATCCAAAACATGTTTTATGAAACTGCATTTCAAAAAATATGTATTTGGAACGTATTCCTATCTACACTTGCATTCCCAGAAACCGTTTCACTGTATTCGTTTCGGCCTCAGGCGGAGGCATATTTTTATCAGATTCTTTTCTATTTTGAATCCCATAAACGATCGCTCAGCAGTTTTTTTTTAAGTGATCAGAAAAATATCCTATCGACACATGAAAGCAATTCTCCACTATAAGTTCATTCACCGAGTTCGTGAACCATAAACAGTTTGAATGCAAGATGGAATTTCCAGAGTGAATTCAGATCTCGATTCTGAGAACTGGCAACAAGACAAAGATTTCCTCTTTTTTCAATAGATATCATCTTTTTAAATGATACATCAGTTGTGCATTTCCAGGTTGTTTTTTAAATGGGGAATTTTATTGCATTTAGAAAAATTACTTAAAAAATGTGTGCTGCACGAAGCTACTATCGTGATCAGCAGGGGCGTAGGCAGGGGGGGGGATATCGGGATATATCCCCCCCCCCCGAAATTTTTGTATTAGTGATGAAATTCCGTCTATTTATGCACATATAAGTTCCTATCCCCCCCCCCCCCCCGTAAAAGTTTTCAAGAGCATATCTCCTCCCCCGAAAAATTTTCCTGGCTACGCGCCTGGTGATCAGAGATGGCTTTAGATTAACTGCGTTTTTATTTATTTATTAATTCGAGTCACATCAAAACTCTGCTTTTGAAACATACTGTATTGTCGTGAGTTTCACCAGCCGTTCCAGTTGCACCTGAATGTAAAATTAGTCAAATGTTATGTGTTTTTTAATATTGGTAAGATTATTAAAATTTTTATAAGTTTGAAAGTTTATTGATAATTATTATTTGGTTTTGAACGTAACAACATGGCGTATTCAGCGTTGCCATCTTTTGGGGAAAGAAAATCGGGACGGTCGGTGTTGAAAGAAAATCTGATTGAAAGGAAAGTTAAAGATAATTTAAGTTTTTTTTAATTTAATTTTATTTGTTTTCCACGAATATTTTTATTACTGCTGCTTTCAATAGTTCTGCATCATTTTTATATTTATTTATGAACTCTGAAAAAGTCGTGTTATTGCTGAGGGAAATTTGGGAATCTGCTATAATTAAATCTACAGAGTAACGGCTTCCAAGATTACACCATTTAGAATACATAAAACTTTGTGAAAAAAACACACATAAAATGATACTTATAAGAAGATACGATAGTTCTTCGCTTGATCAAGCTAGCTTAATAAATACACGCTTGTGTAGTAAGTAGACGCTTGTGTAGTAAAAAGTCTAAAGATAAAGTTTTCGGAAAATCGAGTGGAGTCACTTCAGATTTTTTATTTATTAATTTTAATAACGGACTGGGACTTTCCGATAAATCATTCGACACTACAACAGCCCGGAGTACTGGTCATTCTACTATAGGAGTACCCACTGGGCTTCCAAAGTTATCCACCAACAAGGGACGGACGAGTTAACACCAAAGCCTAAGCCGTACACCACCTGTACGGCTGCCTATACGTGTAAAAAAGCATTTTAACTTCAATAATTTACCCAAAATTCAAAACCCATGCATAAGCAATAAAGTAAATAAAAAACTTTGTAAAAAACACACATAAGATGTTATAGGTAAGAGGATACGCACGTTTCAGCCAAAAAGTGCCATTTCAGCCATTCCCTGTGTTGCTTGCGACGAAGGGCTTGGACTGAAGAAGGCCAAAACAATTTTTGGCTGAAACGTGCATATCCTCTTACCTATAACATCTTATGTGTGTTTTTTACAAAGTTTTTTATTTACTTTATTGTTTAACACCAGTATTTTGAGTGTTTTTTCCATGCATAAGCAGTTCCCATATAAACATTCATGTTTATGAATCTGGAAGCTCATAAAAGTAACCGCGTTCCAGTGACATAAACAAATATCTCATAATGCACTTTTTAATGGCAGAAACCCTATTATTTGTATCAAGAAATTCAGTTTGTGATTGAAATTAAAACAACACACATAAAAAGGTATTTATCATGACGATCGTGAGTGGTGTAAATGACCCACCTTCTTCAGTGAGAAAAAAAATTCCATCATCCACAAACGCATAAAGGTTAAAATTTGTACCACCATTTTCTTGTATTTATTACCATTTGTATCACTCGAAATGATCTTTTTTGTAAAATAACGCAAATAAAAGATATTTAAAAAAATTTTAATTAATTTTACCTTTTAACACTAGTATCTTGTCAACCGTTCTTGTTATTTTCAAAATTGCGATTGTAACAGAAAAAATCTTCAAAATTTTTCCTTTCGAAGTTTTCTTTCCTTAAAGGGAGAGGAGAAAGGGGTTTAATTCTGTAAAAATACAGTATCATGTATAATTTGCGCAAAAGAATACGCAGTTTGTTGTGCCATCAGTCACGTACATGAAATGTCACTTCCCGTTCAGTAGACGTCCTTTTGGAAAAAGTCGCTAAATCTTTTTTTATTACGCAGTATATTGTCCGAATGCAATGAAAAAACGCTAAATTTAGAGTCAAATCTTCTTAAATTATCATTAATAATCGGCCTTCTTTATATAAGTACACATGCTGACCCCCCTCCCCACCCCACCGTAACACGCTGTATCTTTAATTAATTTTCAGAAAAAAACAACTTTTACACGGTAAAATGTAGACATTTACGCTGATATGAAATGTTTTATTCACTCGTGAATGATTCCATGATGATGAACAATTGAACATGAAATCATTTTTTTTAATAAACGTAAATTATCCACTAAGCAAAAGTAGCTGTTTGTCTAAGTTTGAAATACTTCAATAGCTCTTCCAATAGCCCAAGCTACATATTGAATGAAAAAGACACAATAAAATGCATTCTCGCCTACACTGAATCTGCAGATTGCTTTACGAATCTCTACATGTCCAGAAAACACATTCAAAAACGCTTCCGCGCTATCCAACCTAATTTTTCTTTGCGAGAAACCATTTGAAACATCGACTGTGTTCATTGCAGCCTCGGGCACAGAAATTTTCATCTCACTCTTTCTCTCTATATTTTCCATCCCATATGCTAGAGTTCTGTATACATATATTTTTTTCTACGTTATCAGATGATAAAAATATGCGATCGGCGTATGGAACAAAGATTTGAATTTTATTCATTCAGTTTTTGAACTAAAACAATTTGAATGAAAGAGCGAATCCAAAGGAAATTCGCATATTATATTTTTAAAAATGGCTGCACACAAAAGATTACTTTTAGTTCATTAGATATTCTTATGATTATAAATGGTTCATTAGTACACGTGAAAAAATATTTGTACGGTTTCATTCTTCTTTGAATGAAACAATTCTATTCTTCGTTAAGCAATAACAATTGTATCTTATTTTAGTAATAAGTATTATATATTCCCCATTGTACACCGGCATCAAATATGTAATTTTATAATAATCACAAAAAATAACATAGTTACCTTGATATACGAGCTAATTTGCTCTTTGGCGAACTTGTCAATCAAAATACTTTGATTTTAAATCGATATTCTCTAATAAAACGACTTAAACGTGATTAATCTTAAAGGAAGTAACTTCACAGTAAGTAAAAAATGATCACTTGTTAATAGCCGGACCCAGCTTTAGTGTACATGTTTCATTGTAAAAATATATTAATTTGTGCTGTTTTCAAAAGTAAGGGAAATTTAGAATAATTCATTCATCCGAGTTCAATTGTGGGAGGAATAGAAAGCTACCATCTAACATAATGCGTAACAAGCATACATTGTAGGGGGTCGTTATTCTGCAATTGTTAAGAACTGTCTTTGAAATAAAAAACAGTTATATGCAAGAAACGAAAAGCATTTAAAGTACAATCACACATACGTGCACACAGCAGCCATATACCACTACAAAACCTTTCACAAACAAACATGGCATACAAAAACTGAAGTTTGAAATGGATACTCATGGGTACAGCACCCTCTATAGGCTGTTTGTATTAGCAAGAATTATTTTATATATATGTAAAATTTTACTGATATATTTCACTATCTTTACCATTAGCGTAAATATAAAGATGTAAACATATTTATGAAAAAATATATAAATATTATTTTCATCTTTCTTTTTACCTGATAATCCTATAAAATTCAAATGGAAAGCTGTTTTCGTTCTGTTACGAATATAATTTTTAAAAGTATTTGAAAGTCCTAAATATATCAAATTTACTCAAATGCTGTTAAAAATTTGGTTGCATTGCGAAAAAAAATGTAATTCTAATAGAAAATTGGGATTCAAATTTCCATTTTGAATAAATACTTGCTTTTATAACTGTGGTTCTCCTTTTTGTATAAAAGTTTTACTATTGAATGCACAGAAATATTTATTTCAAATGTAATTCGGTATATTATTTCAATTCTTTCAATGGAAAAAAAATCTTGTTTTTGAATTTTGTAAAGAAAAAGAATACGTAAGTAATGGATTTATGTATTTCTATATAAACTAATGTATATATTTACATACTTTATGAAGCATTTGAAATTCGTCTGTTAAATGCATGTGATAGGCCAAAAATGATTTTATGTTAAACATATTTTAATTCAAGCGCTTAAATATTTAAGATTGTTTTATCAGAATTAACACACATTATAAATAGAAGAAAAGAAAAGAATTACAGATGTGACTCGAAAACGGTTCTACCTGTTATAAGGAACGCACTTGGACCACCGAGCCCCGACTGACGAAACTTACTTGTAAAATCAAGGTATATACAGTTGACATGGTTTAATCTCAAATTTTAATAGACTTTTTCTTATTAAAAATGAAATATTGCGGTTTAGTATTTTACTCATGAGTTTTGCAAAGTAAAAATCGAAAAGGTAATCCATTTGTAGGAATATTGATGAGGTATGAGCTATGAGAAGTTACTACGCTCTATTAGTGAGGGTGGATAGCCACTACTGTCAAGAGTGGTTCTTCTATAACTAGCTAGCTCATTTAGAGAACCGATATTTCCAACGTAGGTTCTTTCTTCTATTTTTGAACTGATTTTTCTTTTCAAGAGGCAGTTTTTTCTTATTTGCTTAAATCACCATTAACACCCTGACGCGAGATAACGACAGCCATGCTATTATCAATCATACATTTAAAGCATTATGCAAAATATAATTTGAAAAAAAAATTAGAAATATCAGTTTCTTGAGTCTTTATTACACATTATAATAATAAATTAATATTAAAATAATTAATAAAAAAAGCTATTTAGTATCCTGTGTTACTAATATGTATGGTTACTTTATTTAATTATGTACGGGAATGTGGCCCAAAATGATCCCCACTTGTGTGAAATAACATAAATGTTTAAATAAAACTTTGGCCCTTTGCTATCATATTTTACACTATATTTTGCATCAAAAATATATTTTAATAATATTTTAAAAGCATATTGAGTAATGAAACAATAGAATTTTGAGAAAGCGCCCAAAGGATCATTTTACCCTCACCCAAAGGGCAAAATGATTCTTCATTCAAAAATAATTGTAAATTGTTTTTTATCGACAAAATAAAAGATATAAAAGTAATTATGACTATACATAATGAAATAAAATAAGTTTTACAGCCATATAACATGCATAGTTTATTTTAAGGAAATTTTAAAATAAAAAAGTGTCACAAGCAATAAAATTGAATATTTCAAGATTCATGGTCTACAATAAAAGCGGAAATAAATTAAATAATATAAAAGGTAGTCGTGCATTTTGAGAACGGTTGAAGGTCTGTCATGGTGTCTAGGACCTGGTACTGGAGTGTCTTCAGTCGATGGATCGTTTACCTGGCTTTCCACTTATGGCTTAGGTAATAATACTTGATGACGCCCTGAAACATAACAAACTTAGCAAGTGCAGTTTTGTATCTAAAAACATACTCCATTCAACTAACCAAGTCATATTTCTGTACATGTAGGACTGTGTATCTAAATAAATAGGAAAGGTAGTGCTTAGTTTATATGAGATGTTATAAAACCCAATTTCTTGAAAAATTCTATCTAGACGCATAGTACTTCGACCGTTTGAATACTGGCATTACTGCTTCTTCTTCGCTTGGGACAACTTGTTTATGTGTTGCAAGGCAGATGCGCTACTTGTATCAAAGAAAACATATTTGGATAGTTTTCCTCGCTAGGATCATTTTGGGACACCTTCTGAAATACGTTTAAAACGATAATAAAAAAAGCAACATATTTGCTTTTGTGAAATATCATTTTTATAAAATAAAATATTCAGGAATGTGTTACATTTTAAATGAAACTCTTTATAAGAATCACAATATCAAAAATTTTGCATGTATAGATTTGGCTTTCTTTTCAACTTAATCTTACAAAATATTTTGAGAATAATTTTCCTTTATTTTTTTTAATTCCATAAGTAATAAAATTTTTAAATCAAGAATATATTAAGGTATAATTAACAGAAAAACTCATATTTTATATGATTATTTTAAAATTTGTAATAAGATAGGTTTATGTGCATATAAGAAAACTTATTTCTTCGACTCAGTTTAAGAAAGTTCTTACAAAAAATAGTTGTAACATTTAAAACATACTTAAAACCACTTACAAAAGTGTTTTTACTTAAGTTTTAAGCTAGGAGTAAATTTTTAAAAAGTAAGTTCAGAAAGTTACAAACAATCTGTTTTTAGGGAAAAAATTTTCACTGAAACTATTAAGATAAATTTGAGTGAGAGAAAACATGTGATGTTTAAATCACTAAGAGTTTCAAACATCTTCCTAGTGAATTTATGAAAATATATTCAAATAAGTATAACAAGTATTTCAGATTAGAATTTTCTGAAACGTGAAATATTTTTTAAATTGTCCGTAACACTGAAAGAATAATTTAACCTGTTTATTCAAATTTAAGATAAAAAGTATTAAGTCTGGTTCTTTAAAATTTCCATATCTCGATCTTTTCAGTACATTTTAATTCTGCGCATACGTATTTTTTGAGATTATAATAAATACTCTTATGTTATAGCTATAAAAGCAAGTTTTAAATATAGATATAACAGTGTTTGATAAGTTTATTTAAATCTGTACAACATAATTTCGTTTTCCTCTTTAAATAAACAGTTAATTTCCCATCAGTTCTTGCCTGCGAAAGAAATCATAGAAAATGTGAATATAAATTTAGAATAGAGAACAACGAAGTACCAAATTAAAGCAGTACATCGAATATGTAAAACCTACTTCCGTGCCCTAGTGCATAAATTAGAATGAACTGATTGATTTGAAAGTGCTTAAAATTTCTCTCTAAATACTGTATTATACACACTGCGTTAATCGATAAAGCTATGCGAGTTGTTAAACAAACCTAAAAATATCCTTAGTACATAAATCTCAGTGGTATATAATAAAAATCCTTAATTTAGAATACAATTAGCAAATTTTCGGAAAAGTAACATTTTAGCATAGATTTTGTTTGTCAAAGTTTGATTACTGGGATATCTATTAAATTGTACCGTGTATAGATCGCGAAGTGACGATCTACAGCTTTACAAGCCCCTGATAATCTATAGTAGCATCTTGTTAACTATTATCGTTAACAATAAAAAGGGTCTAGAATCAAAAATTTTTTCTTTCATATACCTACTAACTGAACTTGGACAGATAAAGATATTACGTATGTGCAAATAGGAGTGTCACAAAAAAAATTCAGATATTTATTAAGTGTACAACTTTGCTTTCGCCGTTTTCACCCCCCCCCCTACACACACACACACACATACCGAAATTTTAGTTTTTTTCACAAAACAATTGTTAATGTGCTACACTTACGATTCAAAGCTGAAATTGCTTTTTGGGTCACTCCCAATTAGAGTTGCAAAGAGTGTAAAAACCCAGTTTATACCCGGGAATAAACAGGGATTTTTGTAAAGGAAATTTTGAAAAACCCAGAAAATTTCCAGATTATTTTAAGTGAGGAAAATTTTAAACGATCGCTTAATAATTTCAATTTAACCTTATCAATTGTAATTACAAAAGTATCTTATTTCCACTCTTGTTCCTATTTTCTATTGTGAGCGAACAGCTCAATCCGCAATAGTGAAATCGAAACAAGGGCGTTTTTGTTTAGTATACTGTTACTAGCCGCCTTCGGTGACCAGTTTTGGCCGTTTCGCGGCCAAAATGTGCAACCTAGAGCACACTGACCGCTTCGCGACTTACTTGTGTGGCATACGGGCATCTTCGCAACCGAAATTAGCAACCTGCGGCTCGTCCGCCCTCAGCTAACAGCTGGACCTACAGCTTCATGTGCAGCCTATGCAACGTACGGGCCGCTTTTACACGTTTCAGTGAGCGGCCGCATTCAGCGACCAGCTGGCCCGACAGCTTTACGTCTAGCCTATGCAACGTTCGGACCGCTTTTACACGTTTCGGTGAGCGGCCGCATCCAGCGACCAGCTGGTACGCCGACGGCCTCTTCGCTACCAAAAAGTGAAACCTACAGGCTATCCGCCTTCGGCAACCACCTGATCCACCAATGAACCGCTTCGAAAAAAAGAATGTGCAACCTATAGGCCGCTCGCCTTTGGCGACCAGCTGAATGAAGAGAGAGATGTTAACTGTGTCAGTCTAACAACTACGTTTCTGATTTTACTTTTTAAAAATTCGAGTCATGTTTCAACAACTCATTTCTGAACTCTAGAATTTCTTTCTGCTTTCTTAAGATATTGGATTCAACAGAAAGAAATTCTAAAGTTCAGAGCTGAGTTGTTGAAATAAGACTCCAATTTCTTAAAATAAAATCATAGACTTAGTCGTTCGACTTACTGACACAGTTAACAAAGGCACGAAGACTACTTTACTGGTCTGCAGTCTTTTAAACGAATTTTCACGTGCCAGCGATGCGGGAAAGACGGCTAGTAATTATAGATTTACGACAAAAACAAAATAAACGACACCAAATTAACCTAAATAAAAGCTATGATTCAGCAACGTTCAAATCAAAATCCATACGGTTAAACGAATTCAAAATTAAACAAATGCTCTTAGCAAAACAATCTAAAATAGTCAAACACTTTTAAAATAGGATTTCACAAATGCCATGCCGTTAACATTTAAAAACACTCATTTGAGAGCAATGAATAAAATAGTGGCTTGTACAAGCATAAACAAATGCGTTTTTCTCATCTCAAAGAGTGTTGCCATTTTCTAAAAAGAATTTCTGCAAATAGGTGTTTAAGTGTTGTGCAAACAAAATTTTACGCATTCTCAATAAATTTGCCCAAATTATCTATCAAATTTTTCAGTTAAATAGAACTTAAATATTAAATAAAACTGTCCTTGCATTGCTTGTCACGCAAAAAGAGTATTTTCTCCAGTATATGACGTCATCTAATCGATCTCGCGAGAGATTATGTTTCGTCATTTTTTTTTCAAAGAATGAAGGAATGAATCGTCTTCGCTTCTCTGTTTACTTTTCATAGCGTGATATCTCGCTAGATATTTATAGTTGAAAGTAGTTGCAAGTTAAAAAAGGTTAATTTTTTAGAGATCTTTCGAACTGTATAAAAAGTTTTGCTTTTAGAGATAAAAATGTCATTTTTATCAAATTTTCAACATGACGGCAGATGCACCTTGAGCGATGAGTCGATCCCAGAATTGTTACGATCAGGATTACGATTATTATTTAGATTATAAATACTTATAAAACTCACGTTAGTAAGACGTTTTAGTTTTAATATGTAAAATTTTTATTACAAAATATATATCTACATTTCTTTTAATATTGCGTGGCAATGTTGTTTGAATTTACACCTAAGGGAAACAAATACGTACAAATATGGAACTACAAATCACGTAAATAATAAGTTTTAGTTTTATTATGTACAATTTTCATTGCAAAATATAAATCTACATTTTTAATATTACACAGCATTTATTCCTAATAGAAATGAATACGTACAAATATAGAACTACAAATCACGTAAGTAATAAAATTTGTTTTATTATGTACAATTTTAAGTACAAAATATAAATATACACTTCTTTTAATATTACACAGCATTTCTTCCTAATGGAAATGAATACGTACAAATATATAAACAATGTCAGTTCTGATCCAAATAAGTGCTAGTACAATTATCTTGGTTTTACATATTTGATATTTTCAAAATTTTTAGTTGATATCTTTCGCCATACTCTTCGCATTTTAGAAGTAAAATTTGCACGACAAACAAGAAATTGGAAGTAATCAAGATAGTATTTAATTGGTTTTAAATACTATCATTAAATAAGAAACAGAGATGTAATTCCTTACATTTATTTAGCATCAACTAAATTGCCAAATATAGCCCACTTTGTCTTCATTGATACGCCGCACACACAACTATCGCTAACTTTATTAATAGTCAAGAAAATTGCTGAGGTTAAAGCTTGTTAAATCTCATTTTATGAGACATTAAGAGTTTTATCAATTCATTTTATAACTGTTGATTTTTATATGCTTTAACTCTTCACTGCATGATTTTGTTTTTTAAATCAACATAAAAATTACTTTGGAAATGCTTGGTATACATATAGCTACATAAGAAAACATATGAGTTAAAAGTAATAAAATGATGATAAATTTTATTAATGTCTCAGAATTGATACAATGTTTATGGATGTATTTTTCCTAAAGTATCATATTTGATACAAAATGTATAATAAAATCGTGTGTCAAAGTATTGAAGGGTTTAAACTTTTTTTCCGTCTTGCTAAATATTCTAAGAGCTAATGAAATGATTTTTATTTCAGTTTATCATTCGACCCGTATCGTCTGTCTGGAGCATTTCATTGTCTGTGTAGTTATTGAAAAGGTACTCGTGGACTAACTCCCTAGAATGGTGGTGCCTTCGTCGGGGAACTTTCTAAGGGATTCTAACGGGTACTCACGTTACATCTAGAGAAAACCGACCGAAACTCCAGACAATTAAAACGAGCGCGAGACAGGACTTCATACTTCAGCCGTGCATTTCATTGAAAACTGCAGTAGCAATAAGAACATGGCTAAATGCAAATATTGAGATGAAAGGTATTTGGTTCCAAATGCTACAAAGATGATAAAACACCTACAAATGCGCCAAAGAAAACCCGTAATTACATTAATGCCAATATTTTAAAGTGTAGAAGAGGAATGCTGTTAATCTGTCTGCATTATAGGATTTTTAAAAAAAACTGTTAATTGATTCTGAAATTATAGGCATAATCAAGACTTTTCTAGTTCTATAGAAAATAGTTCGCCCATTTCTGCTCCAATTTCAGATGTTTCCCACTGCCACTGCAATCATCAGTCAGCCACTTTTACAACTTTTACAATCATTTTTTTTTTTCTTTATGTATCAGTGAATGAGTCAGAAAAGTGCTTTTGCTATAGAAATGCTTTTGCTATAGAAATTTATTCATCTAATTTGCCTTTATCATTAACTAATAATATTTTTGGCAACAGTTTTTTAAACGAATAAGGCCATCAGCTGATAACAAAAAACGTTAAAAATAACTGGTGTTTAAAACCAGTTTTTTTTTTTACCAAACCAGGCTAAACTAGAAGTTTTCTGACACATCTGGCTGCTCGGCCGCACAACAAGCTGTGCCAGAAAACTTCTTAGCTCTGTGGCGCCAGATGGGCGATTCAGTCTTCCGCCATTTTGTTGGTAGCTGAATGGATTAATGACAACGGCTGCATTTTTTCAGCGTTGAGCAGAGTATCCAGTTGGTCTTCTATATTGATGTGAAATTGCTTGCTCTTCAAAGAGTTGAAGCACTCACGAGACGTTCTTTCACTGATAGTGGCCTCACCACAAGGTATTCGAGAGCACTCCACTAGCCTCAGCCGCAGATTTCTTCATATTGAACCAGAAAATTTAAACCTCCCACAAATGGCAAGAATTTGGCTCGAACACTGACAATTGGAATGCAAAATCATTATATGATGCAAACATCAATCGACTAATGTTTCTTGGCCAAGTTTATTGAATGACGTTTAATGAATTCTAATTCCAAGTTTATTGAATCTATTTTGACGAGCTAGAATACTAATACAACTTGAAGAATATAATACAACTCCTAAAAGCATTCACAAAGCCATAATGAAATAAATTCTAACCTTGATAGTATATTCCTTTATAATTGTTAACTATAATAATATATATTTTGATTCATTTTAATCCTAGTAATTAATTTGCACTACTAATTAAGAACTATGCATTTTTGAGTAAATATCAAAGACAAAAAAACACATTAGAAAGCTTTTTTAACTTTCATTTATTTAATTGGAAAACAATTATTTTTCTCTTATTTAATGATATAATTCGACGTGTCAGCATTAAATGTCAATTGAGATGTCACGCGAATCGTGTTAACAGAAAATTTCTTGTGAGTTTTTATTATTTCTATAAAAATAAGATTCTACACGCTGATCCCTTTTTTATAATTTCTGCCAGACTATGAAGAGTACTGTCATGCAACTACGCATGTTAGTGTATATCAGTGTTGCTAATCTAGAAAAAATTACAGAGAAATTTTAACTGATAAATAGCAGAATTATTCAAGTTGTCCACACTAGCCAACTTCTTCCCTAGTGTATTTCACAGCAAATGACACTCCTCTTTTTCCACATATCTTTTCTTTAAAAAACGAAACAGTTATCTGTGATATTCTTCCTTTAAAAGGTAATAAATGTGAATCCAATCCTTAGAGAAAAACTTGTTTCACATTAAAAATTTATTAGTTTGGATTCATGATTAATAAATATGCAATGCTTTCAGGTACACGTGATATATAAATACTAATTTCCAGTGTGTACTAGCATAGCGTTATTACAACTTCTTTTTAAAACTAAAAATTACATTGCATGCCACATACTTTTCCTAATTTCATTATAAATTCTATTGCACCAAAATTGCTAAAATAAATTGCTAAAATAAGATAAAATAGTATGAATTCCATTAGACGGTTACTAAAGTATTACAATGATTCGAAAGTTTTATTTTCCAAACGTGTGCTTTAGAAATTAAGCGATTCAGAACTTTCGTTTCTAATGAAACTTTCATTGCATTTCAACCAAATCGAGGAGCATAAGCAAAAGGCGTGAGTGAAGAGCATAAAAATGAGATTTCTATGTATTTCTCTATATTTTTGGATGTCTCTCGTCTCTGTTGAAACTGTTAATTGAATGTTTGCAATGCTTGTAAATTCAAATTGTACATGATTGAAAGTATCGGATTCAAAAAGAGCTAAAATAATTCTAATGGATTTCAGTTTTGTAAAGACAGAGGCAAAAGGGAGAATAATTTAGGTTCGTTAAAGCTAATTTAGCTCCACATTTCCACGTGTGTAATAATTAATTTATAGAGATTACTTTACTTTTAAAAAGTAATTTTTAGAGATGCGTGAGTATTTAATTAAAAAAAAAATTCCAACGAAATAAGAATTATAACTCAATAGTCACATTTTATAATGTCTGAAAAAAGCAGATTTTTAAAGAATATAAATGTTATTTCAAACTGATTTCGAACTTAAAATACTAATACGAGGTGTAGTACATGCCGCACATTTGTGTAAAAAGTCTCCCATTTTCGTAAATATCTTAAAGTTCATTTATAAGAATCGGCTTATATAGCGCATCTCGACCTGACGCTGCACTCCTATCACATCAAGACTACTGACTGCGCATCTGCAGTGTCCGCAGATTTGGCATCTTGCTTTTGGTAACATGCAACATCAACAACATGCTGTACTCACGTGTACTTTTTTCCTTGATGGTATTTTACAGGGAGGAGCATTCCTGTGCTCTTGACTAAAAACCATTTATTCATTAAATGTATGTAGCTTACATCTGATTTAAAAATAGCAATCAGATTGGGTCATGCACCATGAATTAAGTCGACTTGCCAAGAGGACGGGCAGAATACCAGAGCTGCCTGCATTGATGCTGGAAAGCAGAAAGTTGTTGCGCAGTTGAACTATTGCCCATATCAGCTGAATATTCTAATTTTTATAAAAGGCATATACAGTGAAACCAAACCGGCATATAACCCGCTGCACTCATCCTAGCATCGCGGAGGCATTTCTTCACCGTTCCAATCGAATCAGTGGTGGTGCTCCGGGCCGTTCCAAGGAAGTTCGCCAGTCGTCATTCTCCGTTGTTGCCAGCGTGTCCACTTCAATCCAAGCACCAGTAGGACGTCATCTTGAATATTATCCCATTCACAATGCTGAAGTAGGAGTTTTTCCCAAAGCTGCAGGACATTTACATAAAGTTACACGTATATGTTACTTAAATTTTGTTAAATATTTTTTGTTACGTTTCGTTATGGTTGTTAATAAAAGTGTGTTCCCCAAGAGAAAGTGTCAGCATTCACGTTTATAACATGAATGACGACAGTTTGAAGAGACTCAAGTGCTTTGTGCAATTAATTTTTTCATCACTATCATGTACCTTCAATTCTCATTAGTCACACTAAAAGGTAATATCCCACATAACTTGAAGGTTTGTTTAACCTTCTCACTCCGGCGGTACACCAGTTGTACCAAAAAACAAATCTGACTGAAGAACGGCGCTGGTACAAATGCCTTACCAAGGACTTCTTTCCCCTCTTTTGACAGGAAATCCATTCACACTTCATGGAACATGGATAAGAGATTCCCGCCTCTAGAAATTCCTTTTCTTATGCTGTAGGAGGGTCAGGCGTATTAGTAGATAATTGACTGGGGAGAAAGTGGTAGTCAATTGACCGGCATTGAGCATACAGATTTGTATTTTGTTTGCGGACTTTTGTGGTCAGTGATATTTGCCCCCACCTACTAAACAAAAGGCAAGGCGTGCTCTTCAGCTGGGAAGTAGGGGAATGAAATCTTATAGATTCCGCCGGTTTCTGGGACAAAAATCCTCATGTGTGAGCCGGGGCGAAAAGGTTAACGTACCTTCAACCTATACTTCTTGTACAACGCTCATCAAAAATATTCTCATAAATAAAATGTGCCATATACACTAATAAAGTGATATACGAAACAGGATACGAATAGTGTCAGAGTTGTGAAGATAAATATAAGTTGATTTAAAACACTTTTCAAGGGATCTCAAAGGGAAAAAATTATGTAGAAAAATTGTGTTTCAAGGGTGCACAGAATTGCGAAAGAAAGTAACGTTTTACACTCTGGCAATTAAACGTTTACATTCAAATTAATGTATATCCCCAGAACGTATTTGTTAAAAATATCACTGAGACATAATATGATGAAAATCTAAAATTTTGTCCATCACTCATTAATGTACGAGGCACATTTTATTACATGGAAATTTTTTCTCATTCGGGGGTTCTATATAAATTTAAAATATGCAAAATTAACGAATGAAATGTTTACTTAGTTATTTTTCTGTCTTTATTTTTAACATTTTTTTTTCAATTTAAATTTGATACTTATTTCTAATAGATAAAGAATTAACACGTGCTTTCATTTTTGGGGATACCCTGTATTCAGAACTAAAATACAAATTTAAATTCTGGAACCATATCAGAATTTCTAAAATAATTTTTATTATTATTGTAGTATTAATTTTAAGTCATAGCAAGTCAGTACATCAATTTTTTAAAGATGACCTTTACAATTACACACACACACACACACATTTATATATATATATATTCAAGTTTTAAAATAATAAATTCGCGTTCTTTTTCTTGTGAAATGGAAGATAATGTTTCAATGTATAAAACATCTGGCTAACACAAGAAGAAACAGCGCTATCCACAAATGTTTCAAAGATTCAGGGGTTTCTGTGTATTTTAACATTTTTTTCTATTAGGACAATATTATTTGCCATGCTTTCAGTGGTTTCGGGGAAACTCTTATGTTTAACTTTGCCCAGCTGAAAGAAAATCCCATCTAAACATACAAAGGGGAATTAGCGGTCGATTTAAGGTCTTCGAGAAAAATAAATGTCCGTGAAAATGCATGTAAATTTATTCTGTTGTTACCCAAACACTATATTCCACTGTTTAATGAAAGATAAATAATTTACGATTTTTTTTTTTTTTGAGTTGGGATGATAAAAATATTGTGGACTTTTTTTTTAATGGTGAATCAAGCAACTTTTACCAGTTATATTTTATAAAATTTTACATAATTCAAAAGAAGCTAAAAGTTTCTTTAGGAAAAAAATATCATACTAAATTATATTATTCTTATCTATAAAGAGTGAATGATTTTAAATGTTCAAAAACGACCGTTGCGACTTTGCCTTTCGCTCCGTATATTCTCTAAAAATCACAAATCAAACCAAAAGGAGTTTTTGTTTGGAATGCAGGCAAAACTCTCTTTATATCAACACACATTTTAATTTTAAATTACAAAAATTATGTACATTCATATATACAAAAATCCGTATGTTTCTCGTGCGCATTAGTGCAAAAGTTCAATCCGTTCTCAAGCAGCTCTCGTAGCTGGCTGTCCGCAGTCTAAAAACTCTCATAGCTCTCTGGTCTCGCACCGGAAACCACACGCTCCCCTGGTCGTGCCACGCATACGTCACCCTATGTGTTGTTAATGGATAGCGGCTTGGTCCGCAACAGACACAACGAGGCTTGGTATTTATATTTTTTCAAAGGATAACTTCTGAGGCCTACAATTAAAAAAAAACTGCATAGATGAAATTCGAAAAGCTTCCAAACATTCCTAGATGTCATATCATCGTTTTATTTTATTTACATTTATAAAATATAATTTTCTACTTTTTTCACATTTAGTTATCTAAACGATTCTTTCAAGTAATTACCTCTTGAAGTCTTGACATAGCATTAATCTCTCAAGCAGAGTTAAATTTAGTTTGTTGATATACCTTTCTCGAGTTAATTTTCTTTATTTTATGGAATTTTCAGATGTTCTTTCCAAAAGTATAAGCAATAACAAAGAAATGCCTGATGTCAACTTGTAAATGTTTTATTTCTCATTAATGCCATGATGAAGCACACAATTTAAGATGTATGAAGCCATTGCTAAATATAACGGTGACAAGTCTGGCATCATGCGGAAAGTCACAGTTTCTACATGCTTTTATAGAAATAATTGTTATATAAATAGGGTCTTTATTATTTGGGAGTTTTTTGTTTGTTCATGATTATATTATTGTTTATTATTTTTTTCAGAGCTGGTTGAAACTTACGTTCATCGTACGGGATGGAGAGCTTAATTTAAAAGATACTTTTAAGAGACATTATTCAACTATAAATGTAACGTATACCTCCTTCAATATAACACTATTGTCGTCGATATGTTTGAAAAATTTCAAGTGAATTGAAGGCAGTTTCATGATTCGACCATAACTCATTAGTAAGCATTCTAGTGCTGAGACTATATACATTGGCTCTCATTTTGAATCCTTGGTAGCAGATTTGTCATACCGTATCTTCAGCAGCGTGATATGGGCAAGATGTAACACGCACGGAGCTCCACCTCATATTTACACATTGGTGAAAAATTCACATCCATTTTCTGACCCAAAGCTGTTAATTAATAACAATGCCTAAACCACTAAGACTTCTGCTTCATTACAAAATATCTAAAACTTTTAAAGCCGTTGCGGAATCTGGCTTACAGCTATCTACCAAAAATTACAAAAAACCAACAGGTACCTGCTCCCCATAACCCCAAAACTTCTAAAATCCAACAAAACTTTCCAGATTCCGCTAAACAACTATCTATCAGAACCAATATGATTTCGCCCCAATAATTTCAAAATATCTTAACCATTCTAGATTCTGCCCTACAGCAATCTATCAACAACAATGACAAGGAACTAATATGATTTTGCACGCATAAACTCAAGATTTCTAAAACCATTACAGATTCTGCTCAATAACAACAGGGAGCAAACACCTCCCCCATTAATCTCAAAATATTTAAAACCCCATAAATCATTACTAATTGTTGCCATACAACAATATATCAACAATAACATTGAACTAATATGTATTTTGTCTTCAATAGAATCTCCTTTGCTGCACATAACAATTTATCGTTCAATCAGAGAACAATAAGTAAATATATTTCCAAGAGCGATTTCTTTGCAAACAGATACCAAGTATTTTTTCAAATGATCGAGTATTTTAATGTTCATGCAATTTTCAGGGTATAGATCTTTTATTCAAAATGACAGGACGAAATCAAAAGAACAGTTCAGCCCAAGACAAAATTATCATTAATAGGCACTACTTACAGGCAAAATGTCGCAAAATGCAGTGTAGTCTTTGTTGAATCCGTCTAAAGTGTGCACTTTGAACTTTTCCATGTCGACTAAATATAGTTAAAGTGCTTACGCACCACTCCATCACTCGTTTACGTTTCTGCAATCAAAGTCGAAAATTCACTGTATTAGGCACTGTCACTTCAGCCTAGGACCCACATATTTTGTCTCGCCTATTTTTACTCACTATTTTCAATGCTATATTCCATCATTCTGTATTTTCTTTTCCGTATCAGTTGTTGAAAATATGGATAAAAATTAACAACAGCAAAAATAATCTCCAGATTTGAAGTTTATCCATTCCGTTTGTGAGCTTAAGCAATCTGAATGAAAGATTAAGTCTAAAGGGTATTCAGATTTCGATTTTGAGAAAAGGATTCGAGACAAAAGATTTCCCTTCGTTCGATAGACACCCCTGTGTTAAATGATACGTCAGTGTGTAAATACTGAAGCTTCTATATATACAAGCTAACGTATCTGCGATCACAGTTGGGCAAAAACTAACTTTCAACTAACAACTAACATCTAAAACTAATTTAGTTAGTTGACAGGTAAATGACAACTAAACTAATAGTTGTTAGTTGCAAGGTTCAACTAACTCTGCTCAACTAAATTAGTTTTAGTTTTCTGTTCAACTAAAACTAATTTAGTTGAGCCAACCTAATTGAACCTTCAACTAACAACTATTAGTTTTAGTTGTAAAGTCAACTAACTCGGCTCAACTAAATTAGTTTTAGTTGAACAGAAAACTAAAACTAATTTAGTTGAGCCCAGCTAGTTGAACCTTCAACTATTAGTTTTAGTTGTAAAGTCAACTAAATTAGTTTTAGTTGAACAGAAAACTAAAACTGATTTAGTTGAGCCGAGTTAGTTGGACCTTCAACTAAAACTATTAGTTTTAGTTGTAGTTTTCGAATAACAACTAACAACTAACTGCAATCTATCTGTACTTGGGGGCAGAGTTGGGCATCATTATGTAAAATATTAGCTGTCATTCTGAGCTTTGTTAAAACTGTGTTATTCAGTGGAACGTTATCTAAACCGTTATGTTTGTGAATTGTGCTGTGCGGATTGTTCAACCATCTCGTAGAAGCAATAAAATTTTAAGTTTTGTCCTGACATCTGGAATAGTTTCTCAAGCTTTCTATACACCCATCAGCTCTCGTCCCATTGAGAAACGGAAGAACTTCCAAATTCACAGTAATATATATTTCATGTTTAGAAAATTTTGATATTACTTATATAAAAACAATTAGACTTTTGTCTGTCCTTTACTTCGAATCAAAAAATTTTGCGATTTCTATCCGTTTCAGGAACCTGTGAATTCAGTACTACCATAAAAAAAAAGTTTGCCTGTCATTCTTTTGTTCTGTCCGAGACAATTTTTTTGTTCACGTGTCACGTAAAAATGACTGAAGCGAATGAAAAGAAATTTAGTGAACTTAAAATATAGGCGTCGAATTAGAAAAAAAGTTATTCGATTTTGAGATTTTTCGAAAATCATTTTAAAATGCATAAATATTTGTCCATTACGTATAAATCACTGTAGCGAATGAAAAAAAAATTGGTATCGTCACAGGTTGTTAGTTAAACAATAGGCATCGGCCAGTGGCGTAGCGAAAAATTGTTCACGGGGGGAGGGGGTTACGACTACTGCAACTCATACATATACGTGTGTGTGATTAGAGATTGAAGAAAATACATTTTGTATGACAAAATTCCTCATTGGGTGGGGGTGCGGGGGTGGGGGTTGTAACCCCCTGACCCTTTCCCCGTGGCTACGCCACTGATGTCGACGTACTTCAAAGTTTTTTTATAGATTTTGAAACTGAAAATTGTACGATTCCTGAAAAATGACAATGGAATAGAATGAATTTGGGAATAATGTTAGATGGCAAGAACACTGGCCATCTTTTCATTATAAAGTGACCAGTTTTCTTGTTTCCGAGGGTTAGGGTTGTCACCTTCGACAGCTTCCCCTTTATTTAGATTCTGAAAAGAACAAAACTCTACAGAAACATGAAAAATTTTAATTCGGCATAACTCATGATCAATCATTTTAATATCTGAAAACAACGTAGTAAGTTTGATATAATACGTTTTTGGTTTCACCATGGCACAAAGGCCTTACCATGGCAAAGAGATTACGCCACTGAAACTGGTAGATGGCCGAAGTGTGAAGGTTCCGGGTTCGGTCCCATCGCTTGTCTGTCGATGTAACGGTCTGGAGTTTTGGTAGGTTTTCTCCAGATGTAACGTGAATATGCGTTAGAACCCCTTAGAAAGTCCTCCAAGATTCCCCATCCTTGGCAGATCGCCCTTGCGTAGCGTTGCCATAATCACACAAACAAATAATACGTTTTTGAGAAGGTGTAAATAATTTTTTTGTTTCAAATAGCTGAATACTTTTAAAATATGCTTTAAAGTAACGATTCTCAACCTTTCAACGTTGCCCCTCTCAAGAAAGACTAATTTACGGTGGCGCCCTCTCCCACTCCTTCAGAATTTTAAGCATACATTCAGTTTTTCATTCTTCAACAATGAACATGTAGTGTAGTCGCTTTTTCTACAAAATAATGTTATCAATAAAGTTTGAGTAAACATTTTAAACGGAAATAGATATGTTCTGGAGTAAAAATAAATGAGATGATTTTTTTTAAACGTGCATTATCACTTGCCCTTTACCGTTTTTCTAGCGCTCCCCTTGCAAACGCTCTCCGCCTCCCTAGGGGTGGAGGGGCGCCCCACCGGTTGGGAAACGCTACTTGCCTGTAGAGCGTAATGTGTTATGGTGCTCCAGTCAAATATCTATTTAAGCTATATGCAAATTTCAATAGATTCCTGGATGCGGTATATACAGTATATAATATAGAATAGCTAACTTACGTAATATGGAATCCCAAGATAATCCATCGAGCAAGTGGAAAGTAAACTTAAGTAGTAAGGAAATCCAGGTAGCACTTGATACCAATTAATAAACTGAAGCCGAGAACAAATTTAGAAAATGGTGGCCATAAATATTGTGTAATCAGAGCCTTCAAAGCCAAAGAATGGTTATGAATTTGTTTCAAATAGCCGGATAGTAATCAATATATTTTTACGTCAGTAATTATATGGATAGACGGAGAGAGAGACAAACCAAAATCCTTGCTGGAAAGTGCTTAAAAAATCATACTTTGTTTTTGAACTAAATAACTTCTAAATCCTTGAAAAAAAGTACCTTAACACAATGAAACTGTTAACTAGAATGCAGAAACGTAATAACAGTCATTGGTAAAGGAACACGAATACACAGCTTTGTTCTCTCACAAGTAAAAAGCGGATAAGTTTTCTTTATCTGTCGGCATTATTAGTTATTAGTTTTTATTCGACAATTACAACTAAAACTATTAGTTGTAGTTGTGAGGTTCAACTAACTCTGCTCAACTAAATTAGTTTTAGTTGAACCTTCAACTAAAACTAATTTAGTTGGGACGAATTAGTTGAACCTTCAACTAAAACTAATTTAGTTGGGACAAATTAGTTGAACCTTCAACTAAAACTATTAGTTGTAGTTGTAAGGTTCAACTAACTCTGCTCAACTAAAGTAGTTTTAGTTGAACCTCCAACTAAAACTAATTTAGTTGAGACAAGTTAGTTGAACCTTCAACTGAAACTACTAGTTGTAGTTGTAAGGTTCAACTAACTCGGCTCAACTAAATTAGTTTTAGTTGAGCAGTAAACTAGAACTAATTTAGTTGATCCAATTTAGTTGAACCTTCAACTAACAATTATTTTAGTTGAACATTTAGTTGTGTTCAATTAAAACTTCCCTAGTTTTTAGTTGAATGTTTAGTTCAATTAACATTTTAGTTAATAATGCCCATCTCTGTCTGCAATTACTATACCAAAGGGTTTCCATAAGCGGCGAATTGGCCATTGTTTGGTGACAGAGATCCATATATATCATTCCATATATCATTCCATATATATCATCCATATATATCCATATATATAGATCATTCATATTCCAACTATACCGCAAAGACATTTTAAATACTGTTTGGAATGGGCATCATAATCCATGAGTGTACAGTGTTTTCCTTTCTTTTTCCACAGAGCATTTCTTCGGAATAGAAATCTATATTAAAATCGCCTCATAAAACTGTTTTACAATATACGCCAGGCGTTTAGAAATTATTCTCTCTTAATGTAAATAACACTGATAGTACTCATTTTTTATTAGTTGTTCAAAATTAATGCATATATATATATATATATATATATATATATAAATAACTAACAAGTAAAACACAAAACATAATACAAATAAGACATATCTCGCATAAAAATATAACAGCTATTAGCAAGAATTAGAAACCAGATTTTGAAGCCAAATAAAGTGCAAGAATTATTGTGATAATATAATGGAACGGAAATTATAACCACTGTCACCATCGTCATGGGCCTATCAGAAGAGATATTAACTCCACACATCTTGGCCCTACCCTACTATATAAAGGAAAGAAGAAATCAAAAAAAGATAATAAAAATTAGAAATAGGAATTATAATTTTACATACAAGACCTTGAGCACATGGAAATTTCTTTTGAACAATTGATATGTGTTGCCAATGCTAAGAATTGTAAAAAGTGAAAAATTGTGTTGCCACTAAATAAAAGTGTAAAAGTGGAAAGAAGAAAGTATAGGAGTTGCCAAATACTAAAAGGTAATATTATTAAATTTTAAGAATATCCAGGTATATTAATATAATAAATATATATTGAATAATAATAAATTAAAATGATTGAATAAAATAAATAGTATAGCAAAATTAAATATAACATATTGTTTAAAAAATATAATGATTATTATTATTGACAAAGTATGTATAATAAGTTATTGTATGACAGAAGATTAATCTAGTAAATAAGAAAAAAATAAAAAATAATGTTTAGGACAGAATAATCACAATATAGGAACCCCGTTTTTTTTTTTTTTTTTTTTTTTTTTTTTTTTTTTTTTTTTTAATCCCTCCAGATATATATATGCATGCATATACACATCCAAATTGTTTTTAAACTTATTACTTTTTTTTTTAATGAGAAATATATATATATATATGTGTGTGTGTGTGTGTGTGTGTGTACATATTCCTTTTTATAGCATTAGAGTCCTATCAATTTTCATTTATTAATGTGTGACGTGTATAAATGTTGCACTTTTCACAAATAATGCGTTTTTAGAATGTTTCATTGCAGAAACTTTATTGTTTTAATTATGTAGAATATATTCTGAATTTTCAGGTTTTTCTGTTGATATCCTCTCTTTATTTCAAAGCTGAAAGAAATTTGAATTTTGATTTGTTTCTCTTTTCCTATTAAAGGGGGTGTACGAGGCTCGTATTATATCGAGAAGTAAAATAACCGGAAGTAAGAAATCAGTATCATGAGGAAAACGTCTCCAAAATATTGTCTACGTGCAAAACAGTATTGTGAGGATCCTACCTATCAATGTAAAGATTCTGAAATACGAAGGAATATAAATATACATAGTTTTCAAGTTCATTTTTTTAAAATAAAAATAGCACTCAAGTGCTATTAAAAATCTAGGATTCTTGCAGAATTTCTTTTTTCAAATTCCAGCTACTAACTTTTCCGAAAAAGGACAATTCTGGAGTTAATCTAAACAAAGGTTTCAAAAACACGCTTTTTATTCTGCAAGTATTTTTAGCCACTTCATTTTAAAAAATGGAAAAATATATCAGACGTTTTCCTTAATCTCAAACAACTTTATGATGAAAGTATTATTTGGCTTATATATACATATTTTAGACACATTTATCTCTGTCTCACAATTTCACTCTTTAGAATTCTTCGGTAGAAAATAACGCCGTGTATAAATTTATTTAGCTCCATATATTTATATATGTATGTCTGCAATAAATTCACACGCATTTATGTTTCTGACAGATGGCATATAGAGCTGACGTAACATTTTCAGTAACTTAAACATGTATGTCTATGAATTTAAATTTCATATAGGTAATACATAAGCAGCAACTTCCATTTGTTCAGAATTGAAATATACTTCCACCTCTTACTATACCTCAACACTTCACTGTAAAACACAGAAAAATATATATAATTCATTTACCTTTATTGAATACATCCGAAATATGCTTTATGAAATTGCATGCAAAAAAATATGTATTCAGAAGGTCTCGTTATCATACGTTTGCTTTCCCAGAAACGATTTCACGCTATTCGTTTCTGCCTTAGGTGTAGGTATATTTTTATCTGATTCTTTCTATTCATTTTATGTCCCATATTCTATCGCTCATCAGATTTTATTTCATTTATTTATTTATTTATGTGTGTGTGTGATCAGATGTTCAAAACATCCTATTGCCAAATGAGAGCAGTTCTCCATTTGAAGTTTATTCATTGAGTTCTTGAATCAAAAACAATTTCAATGAAATATGGAGTTTCCAAATGGTATTCAAATTTCGATTCTGAGAAAGGGCAACAAGACAAAGATCTCTCCTTTCTTCAATAGATATCATCGCGTTAAATGATTATCGCGTTATGATTATAAATGCGTTAAAGATTAAAAATTAAATATTGTAGCAAGTACTTACATTTTTTGTACGTGAATTATAAATATCAAATATTTTAATTTCCATTTCAGCTCCTCTTCATATATTCTGTTTATAAATTAACTGAACAATATTTAATAAATGAAAATTTAATAGCTATTAGTTAAATTTATTTAAAAAGTAATAATGGTTGTAACTGCTTTGAAAATGCGAAACTTAAACATTTAGTATAAAGAAATGCATAAAAATGTCTGTATCATTTTTGTATTTGTTTACTTCAATGTTTAATAAAAATCAGCATAGTTTGTTCATGTATATTAAAAACCAAGCTAAAATAATGAATCATGAGAGTAAGCACTACTTTGTTTTTCTTTCAAATTACATGCATCTATTTACTTTAATGGCCACATCTATCATAGTAAAGAAACTGTCAGTGAGTTCGTACTTGAATTAGTAACGCAATCATGACTTAAAACTGCATTAAACAACGTTTCAAAGCACTGGAAAGCTTAAAAATTGCTTGACGCATACGTGAAGACGCAAGATCCGCAGGCCTCTTTGGATAACAAGTCGAAATACTTGCGCAGGCCCGTTACAAATAGCAAAGTCCCCGACTAGGCCCATTTAAGAGGCTTACTCTGTGAATTTCTATCTGATTTTGCACAAATTGAGACGGGCTTTTGTTACATAAAATATTGGAATATTTTTGTGAAATTCGGTATGCTGTATCTGCAAACATTGAATGAGCCACTGTTGAAGTCCTTCATCTTTAGTTAAGTTTGGATGTTAAAGCTCGTTAAATACTACTGCATATTATGGAAGTTTTACGTATACAAGCGGAAAATAAGTCCGAAAATAAGACTTAAACTCAATATTATTAATAAATATGAAATTATTATTAAATAAAAGTCAAATAATCAGAAAATTATAATCTGTACTTTCATGAATGATGTATAATTTACATGGACACAACTTTCAGGCGCGTAGCCAGGAAATTTTTCGGGGAGGGATATGCGCCTGGAAAAATTTTCGGGGGGGGGTGGATATGAACTTATATGTGTATAAATAGACGGGATTTCCTCACTAATCCAAAAATTTCCGGGGGGATATATCCCGATATCCCCCCCCTGGCTACGCCCCTGGACACAACATTCGCTATTTAGAAATATGCCATCTTATAAAATGTAATTGTTATGATCAAATGATCAAGAACGTACAATTCTCATCAGTGTGTATGTGTGTAATTAAAAACCAAAACAGGGGAAAAACATGTCAAATGACATAGAGTTTTCGTCGTGTTTTGTTAGTTAATTATATTATATTCTGTTTGCTAAGATGTAACAGATGTGTTAAAAGATGTATATAGGCAGAGCAAATATCTAATAAGCAGTGTTTTCTTTCCTGCTTTTACAAATTTCGGCATCTAGAATAATAGTCTGGAAATGAACACGTCTGAATACTAGAAAGATAAATGTAAATAAATATTTAAGCTTAATTGTCACTGGTTTTAGTTTAATACATAAAATTAATCATTCAATTTTATGACACAAATACTGATATTTAAATTATATATTTATGAGTAAAAATTTCTTCATTCATTTTAGAGATGAGTTCGGGCTCATTTTTTAAAGCCCGAGGAATTTATTGAGCCCGCCCGAGTCCGAGCAATTTTAAATCGGAGCTCCAGTTGGAGCCTGAAATTTTGGCTAATAGATGAATAAAAGTCAATTAGTTCATGTCAGAATATCATAAATTTTGCCGTTTGTGCAAATTAAAGACAAATATAATAGCAAAGTCTTCAGGCACTTTCTAATTCTTTATATTCTAGGTTATCAAATAATAATAATTAGTTTATTTCTTCCATTAATCATGTTTTTAAATCTGCTTACAAGGAGTATGTTCAATTAAGGAGAAATTTCTCACGAGCCCAAGCCCGAACACAATCGTGAATTTCGAAGCCCGAGCACGGGCCCAGGCTCGGAAATTCGATCCCGGACTGAAAGAGTCTGATCTCTAATACATATTACGGCATATCCTACACAAACTTGAAAAAAGTATTTATGTATATTCATTCATCTAGGGATTTCAAACGGTTTAGTAGTATCAAAATAATTAAAAATATTTTGGTGTGTTATAGAAATGTGCACTATACCAACTTCTGAGGGGGGGGAAGAGGTTGAGACCCCATTTCCCCTACATAGACGCCCTTAGTATAATCTCAGCGGTATTAAAAAAAATATTTTACAGCATAGTGATAATTCCGAAACGTTTAGTTACATTTAAAATAAAAAAAATATATTATTAAAGTGAAATATGCATTCAAAAGATATATTTATTTGACACTTAATTAAATCAATATGCAAAATTTTTTAATAATTTTCAGTCTTCAGTTTTATTTTTGAGTTCATTCCCACGCATGCTCACTGATCTAGACAAAATAACTTTCAACACCTTTTAAAAGAAAACCGACGAACTTGTACATAAAAGGTCTCAACAGCAGCTAACTAAGAATAAACAGATGTCTTGCATTAATCTTCCATAATGATATTTTTAAAAATTAATTTTAGGAAATCCCTTTGCAATTTATGAAAAAACCACATATTTAACATAGGAAGTAAGTCCGTGGTGGACCTACTCGCCTAAAACAGGGTTGCGGTAAGTAGTCAACGTTTTCGACGGGGAATGGCACCTCCGTTCTAATATTTCCTCAAAGCCAACCCCGAAGATGAGGCTTGTACGTTAACTGTACATGATGGAATTAGAACTATTGTGGGCGAACTTAAACTCGCAGAATGCATATGGAAATAGTAACTCAGAATAGGAAAGCGACACTTTATCCTTAAAACAATAATTTTTAAAAAGATTCGAACCTAATTACCAAATATATTTATAGTATACTACACGCATATGGCAAAATATTTTAATCCTAAGCAAAGACAGTGAAATTCATTTTACATTTAAAAATAATCTTTTCTCCACTGACGAAAATACGAGGTCTAATCAATAACATGAATGTTAAACATGACTGTGTTAAACATTAAACTCTTATTTTGTTTATATGTACATGTTTAAAACATTTTTCACTCTTTACAATTCTTCGCTAGCAAATACACCGTCTATAAATTTGTTAAATTCCATTAAAAAAATTATAAATGTACGTTACGATAAATTCACCCGCTCTTACGTTTCTGATATATTGCGTTTAGTGCAGACGCGAACATTCGCATTGCCCTAAACAAATATGACTATGAATTTAAATTTTATATAAAAAATATCTGCAAACAACAACTTCAATCTGTTCAAATTTCAAAACACTTCTCACTCTACTATATCTAGTAGCACATCACTGCAACAAGCAGAAAAAAGGTATATATATATATATATATAAGGTATATATAAAGGTATGTATAAAGGTATATATATATATATATATATATATATATATATATATATATATATATATATATATATATATATATATATATATAATCCATTTACCTTTATTAAATTCATCAAAATATACTTTATGAAACTTTGCATCCCCCAAAAATATGTATTCTGAACGCCTTTTCATCATACGCTTGCGTTCCCAGAAACCCTTTCACTGTATTCGTTTCAGCCTCAGGCGTAGATGGGATTCTTTCTCTCCATTTTCAATCCCATATTCGATCGCTCAGCAGATTTTTTTTAAGTGATCAAATGTTTAAAATATCCTATTGACAAACGAGAGCAATTCTCGATTCGAAGTTTATTCATCGAGTTCGTGAACCAGAAACAATTTGAATGAAAGATGGAGTTTCCAAAGGGTATTCAGTTTTTGATTCGGAGAAATGGCAAGAAGACAAAAGATTGCCTCGTTTTTTCAATAGATATCGCGATAAACAATACTGCAGTTGTGTATTTCTGAATTGTCCTCTGGGTTAACAATTTAAATTTATTGTGAAAAATATGCGTTGCACGAAGCCTTCTTCGTCCATGCAGATGACTTTTAAATTAACTGCTCTTTTTGTTTTTACGTTATTCTACAATTTAAATTACAGCAACACAGTAATTATAAAACAAGCCACTTGTTATAACTTCTTTCAACCTACGGGGTTGTGTATAAATGGATAATAAGCAAAATATTGTTATGTGTTGTTTAATATCGGTAAAAGTATTAAAAGTTTGTTACGTTATTTATAATTATTTTGTTTTCAACATACGAGGGGAGTATCTGCATCACATTGGAGTAATTCTGGAATTACTGATTGAAGTAGAAAATATTAGAAAAGGCCACGAATCCAAACGCACAAAAAATGTTTAATTCACGAAAGAAGTCTAAATAGCATACACAGTCTAGTCACATTAATGTGACCACCTGTCAAAAGCCAGAATAACCACCTTTGACAGAGCGGACCGCTGCGAGACGTGCAGGAAGAGAGTCAATTAGGTTTCTGAAGGTGTTCACTGCGATGTTGAGCCATGCCAACTCCAGTGCCATGGCCAGCTGCGCTAGATTACGCGGTTGAGGATCGATGACGCGAACAACCCGATCGAGGTGGTCCCACAGATTTTTGATTGGGTTTAAATCCAGTGAGTTTGCTGGCAAGGGGCGTACGGTAAACTCATTCTGGTGCTCTTTGAACCACGCACATGCACTGCGAGCTGTATGACACCTCGCATTGTCCTGCAGGTAGATGTCATCATTCTGGGGAAAAATAATGCGCATGTAGGGGTGGACATGGTCCTCAAGAACAGATGTGTACTTATGCTGATCCATCGTGCCGTCCACAATGATGAGTGCACCTAGTGAATGCCAGGAAAACATTCCTCAACCATAATGCTCCCTCCTCCAGCCTGGATCCTTCCGACAATTGTTGCAGGGTGTTTGCTTTCAGACGTTTCACGCTGTATACGCCAACGTCCATCTGTCCGATGGAGCATAAAACGTGATTCATCGGAAAAAGCCGCCTCTCGCCACTCTGTGGACATCCAGTTGCGGTACTGGTGTGCAAATTCCAGCCTTCGTCGCCGATGAACAGCAGTCAGCATAGGTGCATTAACCAGGCGTCTGCTGCTGTCTGCGGAGGCAACGTTCGTTGAACCTTTGTTGAGGATACACTCTTGGTACCCTTTGGTTCATCTGGGCGGTTAGTTGTTCAACAGTTGCACGTCTATTCACCCGAACGCATCTCCGTAGTCTTCGTACGGCTCTGTCATCCATAGCCCGCGGTACACCACATGTGCCACGCCGCTGAGTTTGGATAGTGCCATTTTTAAATGCACGGTATACTTTTACAACAGTGACACGCGAACAGTTCACAAAATTAACTGTTTCCGTAATGCTTCCACCCTTGGCCCGAAAGGCAATAATCATGCCTTTTTGGATGTCGGATAAATCGCTACGTTTCTGCATCACGCCAACGATTGAAATGATTTCCGATGCCCTAGGACATCCTTTATATACACTCCAGTTCAATGTGCTGTCACCTGCCTTCTGTGATTGGCTATTTTCCGTTGACGTCGAAAGTAGGTGGTGGTCACATTAATGTGAGTCAACTGTGTGTATAGTTTGGCATTTGAATATAATAAAAATACTTCAATATTTTAATTGAATTTATTTTATTTATTAAAAAATCACCGATTTCAGACAAACCCAGAGAAGAGTAAGGGTGACCAGAGTGCGAAAGAAAGCTCCTGAACAAGGTCGAAATGTCATTCATGATTTGAAAAGTCATGTGACACCACACTCATTTGACGTTCAACTTTTCTCTGGCTGTCAGTCTTAGACCTTGTGCCTACAAAATACAACTTTCAATCAAAACTATGCTTACCCCGAAGATGTGGCTTCTGCTTTAACTAAAGATAGTACAAGAACCTATTGTGTGTTAAATTCTCAGAAAGAGCACGATTTAATAAGAACAGATTTGATAAAATAAATTGAGCAACTCCGAATAAAAAAAAGATATTTTACCCATAAAATCTTAACGTTTTAGTAGACCCTAACCAAATTTCTAAATGTATTTCAAATATGTGGCATGAAAATGCAAATTGTGAAATGAATATGATAACATGCATGGCAAAACATAGCAAAATCTCTCTCCAATTACAGTGAAAATCACTATTTTGTTCATATAAATAATCAAAATGATTTTCTATCGAAAATTTGTGAAGTTTGCACGCCCTGCTTCAGAATACAAGTCCATCCTTACTTAATTAAAGCACATTTTAACTTGCATAACTTACACAAAATTTGAAACCCGAATATAAGCAATCTCTGTGATCTATAAGACACGTTTACGAAATGTTGTAGTCCAAATAATAACGAATAAGGATACTAGAACAAGAGCTGGCTTGTGCCCGCTGCGTTTGTTTCTCTGGAAACAAAATCGGCTGACTGCACAGAATAAACTGCGAGGCAATAAATAGTTCTGATTTTATAATGCACTTTTATCTTCTTTTGACAAAGGAAACCGAAACATTCTGATACCTTTTCTTGGTTGATTTGGACAATTTAATGTAGCACAACCATCCATTTTGGTAGCATATTAAAGGTTTGGTTCATGGCATACGCCAGTAAACAAGCAGAAACACAACGGCGTGAGTGCGTTATTACAGAATGGGAAACAAACATTGGAGTCTATGATTCATCCTGTGTCAAAGTAGCTCTAGTAGCGACTTTCCACTGACAAAAGCAAATGTCTCGTAAAATAATTTTTTAACCCAGGATTACTCGCGCGGAGAAAACGAACGGAATTACTCACAGGTTATCTCATACCCAATAGTGTATTTTTATGTTTTTCGTCGTAAAACCTATGCACAAGATGTAAAAAAATTAAATAATAAATATGACTAGAACCATACTTTTATAAATACTACTCGAAGAAGAATATAAGAGCGTTTTTATATACTCAGAAGTATAGAACCTCTCTCAGAATAATAGCAGAAGTACTTGCGTAGAATGTGGCATGCCAGTGGCAATATTCAAAAACCTATTTGAAAAATTCGACCACAAGTTTTTCCCCTTGAAAGTTATGACCTTAAAGTCAGCTGCACCAGGCCTCATCAATTTAAAAGTAAAGTTTGGAAGGTACATCGAAAACAGAAGGTAGCTCAGAACAATAGCATATGTATTATACACCCGCAGGGTATGATATGCCCGATGAGGCGATATCCGAAAACCAACACGAAAAATTTGCGAAACAAATTTTACTCCCATCAAGGTTATGATCATCCCCATCAATCCATTTTCAAAAAGAAAAAAAAAAATGTTAGGAAGGCGCATGGAAAACAAAAGAGTAGCGGGTATATTATACGCTGAGCGAGTACTGTCGGGTTAATGGGAGAAATCAGACTATGTATACGAAAAATTCATTAAGGCGATTAAAATGAATTACATTTTTTTTGTAAAGTAATACACACGCACACACTTATCAAGATGGTAGTGGGGGGCACAAATGGTTTTTATCCTTCTTCGGTGGCAAAAATATCCCATCATCCACACAGAGAAGGTAAGAATTTGCAAAATATTTGTATTTATTACCATTTGTTCCACTCGATACAATCGTCTTACTAGTATCGTTATTATGTGTATGAATAGTGTATGTATAGTGTATGAAAAATTTTACATTTTAAGACCAGCTTGTTGTTGACTATTCTTGTCCTTTTAAAATTATGTTTGTTATGAGGGAATGAATTCATTCAACATTTTTTCTGTCGAAAAATCATTTTTTCTTGGGCATAGAAAGTGATTATAGGTAATTTCATTTGATATTTTTTTTTGGGGGGGGGGTGAGATGTAGAGGGTTGATACAATAAAAAATTCAACTGCAGAAGGATTCCATGTATGTTGGCGCATCAGAGATGTACGTGCAATGTTATCTACTGCCAGACGTTTTTTGTAAGAAGTCGCTAATTTCATTTGAAAAAGAACGCTGAATTTATCCGAAATTCTCTTAATCTCTTTAGTGAGTAATTCATTATATTAGCTACCAATGCAATGAAAATAGCTAAATTTAGAGACAAATCTCGGAATTACCAAAAGTGATCATCTCAACCTGTTTTACGTAAACTCCGATCCCCCGCAATAAATTTTTCAGAAAAAAATACTTTGCGATATACCTTGTAAAATAAGGTTTTTACCCTTTATCTATAAGATGCTTTACTCACTCGAGAACGATACCACTACAACAAACACATGAATCTGATTTCATATTTTATATAAGTAAAATGACTACTTGTTTTAAGCAAAATTTTCCATTTCTTTAAGTATTAGATACTCCTGGAGATCTTCCTATAGCTCATAATGCATAGTGAATGAAAAATGCTATAAAATGCATTCTCGCCTATATTGGATTCATCTGTAAAGCACTTTATAAATCTTTGCATGTCCAGAAAATATATTCAAAATGCTTCCGCGCCATCCAACTTAAGTTTGTTTTTCGAGAAACCATTTCCAACATTGACTCTGTTCATTGCAGCTCGGGAGCGCAGATATTTGAATCTCACTCTTTCTCTCTATTTTACATCAAATATTCTATCGTTTTATGCATTTTTTTCCCTGCGTTATCAGATGTTGAAAATATCCGATCGACACACGGAACAAAATATCTAGATTTGAATTTTATTCATTCAATTTGTGAAGCAAAGCAATTTTAATGAAAGATGGGGTCCAAAGTCTATTTGCGTTTATACTTTTTAAAAATACCTGCAAATAAAAGGCTTTTTTTTAGTTTAATAGACATTCGAATACTAGTAAATGATACATTAGTACGCGTGAGAAAATATTTGTATATTTAGTTTTTCTCTAAATGAAACAAACTCTATGCGAAGCAAAAACAACTGTACCTTATTTAATTTTGTATCGACTGAACACAGGATATTTACAAAATTTTTCTTTCTGTAACTTCATTAATTTCTTTCACTTAACCTCACACTTTCGCATATATGTAGCTCATATTCCAAATTTCAATTCGTATTTCAAGTAAAACATTTAATCAACGATAGCTCAGATCTGCAAAAGCTCGTATATTATGGCACACGTACTTCAAGATACAACTGCAGTTAAAAAGCTAAGTGGCAATTTGAAATCATAAGATGAAATTTCTTTCTGGCAAATATTTACATTTGCTAGGCAGTGACTCTTTAATGGAGTTGAATTAAAATATTTAAATCCATTCATTTTGTAAAATCATGGGATTTTAATGCCCACATTTATTATGAACTACTGCAACGTGCGAATGCAATGCCCCTTCACATAAATTCAGATTGTACAAACATGTGCTTTTTATATAGACGTGATGTGTTATTCATGAAAATAACGTAAATCACCTAAAATTACCTAAGTATTTAGATACTGCGATATAGAATAAAAGATAAGAAAGACAAGGTTATTTTATTTAATTATGTTTATTTAAATAAAACTGAAGTATGTTGCATAGGATATGATAAAAACATTTTAGCTTTATATCACTTTAAAAAAATAAATTGAACAAAACTTTTCATAAGTATTGCAATTAAAAAAAAACTTTGCATATATAAACTTGACTTTATAATGAACTTAATCTAACAAAATATATTGAGAATGTATTTTGATATTTTTCTGGAATGAAATAAGTAATGAAATTATTCAATGTAAAGAATATATTAAGGCAGTAAGTAACAGAGAAAAATTCATATTTTATGTAAATAATTTTATAAAAATAATTTCTTACGCTCATTTTCAGTTAAGTTCCTCCGAGAAAATGCACTAACACTTAAAAATGTTTAAAGCTCATAGAGAGACGCTTTACTTAAATTTTAATAGAATACTAAAAAGTGAATTTTTCAAAGTAAGCTCAAAAACGTTAGTAACACACTAAAATTGTAGCAATATATTGTGAGGGGAAAAAATTCAGTAAAACTGTTAAGATAAATTTGAATGAACGAAAAAATGTAAGGCTAAAATAAATAAGAGTTTCAAGTATCTTCCAAGCGTATTTATGAAAATATATTCAAATAAGTTTAACAAGTATTTCAGATTAGAATTTTCTCAAACGTGAAACATTTTTATAAATTGTTTATAACATGGAAAGAATAATTTAACCTGTTTCCAGATGTTTATTTAAGATATAATAAAGAATTCTTACTGGAGTTCTTTGAAATTTCCATCATTCTCTTTTTTTTTTTTTTTTTTTTGGTTTTTTTTGTATATTTTGCGCCTACGCCTACGCATTTCCCTCGCATTATAATAAATACTAATATGTTACAGTATATACTAAGAAAACAAATTTCAAGTATATATGGAAGGTGTCCCGAAAAGGTGGTGACGCTCTTTAGTTTTTTATACAAGTGGCATTTAAAGGTAAGTTACACTCAAACAATGTAGGCCAAAAAACACTTTATTGAGGAGGGCACTACAATACAATATGACACACATACAGCACACAATTTCTCAACATCATCTCCCAGTCGCTGCAGGCATTTGTCGGAACGTTCCACAAATCGTTAGATGCCTTGATGATAGAATATCGCTCCTTGGGCCCGGAGCCAGCTTAGAACACCTGTCTGGCCTTAGAACACCGGCACCTGGCCATCATTGGAAAATTGTCTTCCAAACAAATGCCCTTTGGGTGGAAGACAATTTTTTCGATACAATAGCTAAGTGGCAATTTAAAAGCATAACAAAAGATGAAATTTTCTTTTTGGCAAATATTTACATTTGCTAGGCAGTGACTCTTTAATCAAGTTAAATTAAAATATTTAAATCCATTCATTTTGAAAATCATGTAGTGAAACGTGAACGCCCTGCAAACGTGAAAGTTGCAGGGCGCCAAGTCGGGACTTTATGGTGGATGCTGCCAGACCTCCCATTCAGAGCTCACGCAAGCTCCCTCTTCAAGCACGCACAACACCAAATACTCTGCTGTGAGGTCTTGCATTGACATGCGAGAGGACAGTGCCTTTGCTTGAAGCGTTTCGCCCACAAAAATCGTACTGTCCCACTTACTTCAACGTTGGAGTAAGCTTCCAGTGTACGCGTCATTTCCTTTTCGTACTACACACCAACGGTTGTCACTATCCGAATGAAATTGCTACCGTTGGAAGCCGTTGAACTGAACCATCACATCTGCGCAAGCTTCGGTCTTGTTCCGCGATGTTGCCATCCGTGGAGTAACAAGTGTATCTTACTTTTTGAATGCCCCTTGTATATTCGTGATAAGTGGGCAATGTAAGTAGAAAAAATGTTCAAAATAAGGTAGGGAAAAAGACTGTTTTAAGAAAAATTTCCACTCGTCAATTCCAAAAACATCACGCATTTAATGATTATACGACCCCCGTAGAAAAAAGACATCCCTTACTAAAATATGCTCCATACTCTAATGAGGTAATCACAAAATTTGAAAATGTAATGCTAAAAAGTGTCAGAGGTATGAAAGTAAATATATTCTGACTTAAACCACTTTTCAATGGCTCTCGAAAGAAATAATCACTCGAGATAGTGGCATTTTAGGGGCTGCTGATAAATTAAGAAAATACTTTTTTTTCCACTTTAGCAAAAAAATGTATACATTCAAATTTGCATCTGGCCCCCGATCATGCTTGCTTAAAGATAAATCTGAGACGGTTCATTACGTCATGATGGAAGTCTGAAATTTTGTACATCACCTCTTTAGTACTGGGCCGATTTTAGAAATTGGGACTTTTTCGTACGGGTTCGTATACCAATATAAAAAGTGTAAGTTTTTATATTGGGAGGAATATTTAAGGAATATTTATATCGAGAGGAATATTTTAAGTAACGTAGTTTTTCTTTGCGTTATTCTGAACATTTTTTCAATTTGAATGGCCCCTTATCTCGCTCGATAAGTTACTTTAAAACAGCACAACCACATTATTCAAATCTCCACAGAAAATAAGCAGATGATTTTTAATCAATTACTGCCGTAGAAAATGCAAGTAAAAATTTATTATAAAGGACAACAATGTTCCAAATTAAAGCAGTAGTTCAAAGAAGTAAAACCTGCTTCATCGCCCTTGAACATTAAATGAGCTGATTGATCTGCAATTTTTAAAGATTGAGTCTCGTTAACCGATAAAGCAAATGCGATTTGTTGAATATTACTAAGAAAATCCTTAACATAAAATCACCTTCGTAAATTTTCTGAAGCGTGACACTTAGTAAATTATAGCATATATATATATATTTTTTTGAAAGTTCAATTACAAGAATATCATTATTAATTTTTTTGGTGCACAGATCACGAAGCGAGATTTGGAAATTTTTATGTCCCTGACGTAATTGTTTTGAGAACATAAGTTTTCAGAATATAGGCAGAAATGAAGTTGAAGGAGACGGAAATTATAGTTCAAATCTGAAAAGCAACTGTGGTAAAACAACTAACTGAGTCAAATACCAACTAAATATACTTGAACAAATATATTTTTATTTATGTATGGAGGCGCAAAAATGAATGTAGAAGGACTTCGAGATGTTTAACAGCAGTATTGTGATCCTCTGTTTCTTAACCCTTTGAGGGGCAACCCTTTCCCAATTTGACGACAGCTGGCGCACAGCCATTTGTCGTCAAAAAAAGGGTCTCTAGATCTGTGGCACGCGATGAACGTTCCGATCGTCCGCCATCTTGCTGGTAGTTAAGTCGAGCGATGGCAACGGCAGCCCTTTTTTCAGCGTTGGACAATCTATCCAGCTGTTCTCGCATTCTTGTCAGCTTCCATTCTTTTCAGCATTCTTTTCTTCATTTTTCATCAGATGCCAGTGCTGTTAAAAATAATCGTGACCATTTTTTACGGGAAATGACATTCTAGAAAGTAAAGGATTCTCGAAGCTATGTCACCCGCAACTATTTTTATAGAAATCAAACCTATTCTTCGTGACTGGCAACAGTCAAAAAGTCAGAGTTTGGTGTTTCCAGAGCGAGAACACTGCGCGTTAAAAGGTCAAAAGAAAAACCGTTTTCTATTAAATTCTTCCTACAAAATGTAATAAACCGTAATTCACTGTTTACGCACAACTGCTTTGTTATTAAAAACTTCTTAACCCTTTAACGTGCGGTGTCCCCTCCGTGTTGTCAATCACGGAGAATAAATTAGATTTTTATAAAAATTCTGGAGGGTTGACATAGTTACAAGAGAATATTTTTACTTTTCAGCACAACATTTCCCGCAAAAATCGTCGATTATTAGTAGCACTGGCATCTGCTGAAAACTAGTAGAATACTAGGGAATACAATGATATGGAAGAATAACTGGATAGACTGCCCCATGCTGAAAAAAGGTCAATCGTTGCCATCGCTCTATTTAACTACCAGCAACATGACGGTCGATCGATCCATTTTTGACACAGCTGGCTGCGCATAGCCAGCTGTGTCAAAAATGGTCTCTAGATCTGTGGCACGCGATGGACGATTCGATCGACCGCGATATTGCTGGTAGTTAAATCGAGCGATGGCAACGACTGTCCTTTCGCCAGCATTGGGAAATGGTTGCGCTTCAGAGGGTTAAAACTTAATTTCTGTGAATTCGTGATAAAAAGATTTTGCATTCCTTTCCGATACACCCGATAAATAAATACTAATATGCAGTTCGTAGTAGCATAACTCCACAAAAGTCTCTTTTTTTAAAACTAAAATTGGCATTGCACGCCGCATACATTTCCTAATTTTATTACAATCTCTAATGTATTAAAAACTGTTGCTGATAAAGTATATTTCCATTAGACGGGTACTAAACTATTAGAACGATTCGGAAGTTTTCTTCTTCAAACGCATGCTTTGAAAATTAAGCAACGTAGAACTTTCGTTTCTAATGAAACTTGCATCGCATTTCAACCAAATCAAGGAGCATAAGCAAAACGGCTTGCGTGGAGAGCATAAAAATGAGATTTCCATGTGTTTTCCGATACATTTGTTCTGCGCTCGTCTCTGTTGAAGCTGTTAATTGAATGTTTGCTATCTGTTTGTAAATTCAAAATTTTCACGCTTGGAAATATCGGACCAAATAGAAGCTAAAATAAATTTCAATAGATTTCAGTGTTGTAAAGATAGGAGCAAGAAGAGGAATAATTTAGATTCGTCGGAGCTAATCTAGCTCAATATTTTTAAGCTACATTTTTAAGTGCAATAAATATCCTATAATTTTTAGAGATGCGCGAGTATTTAATTTAAAAAAAAAGAAATTTTAGGGCCTCACCATGGCACAGTGGTTATGTCACTGAAAATGGTAGACGGCCGATGTGTGAAGATCCCGGGTTAGGGTGCCATGGCGCGGCTGTCGATCTGACGTTTTCGTAGGTTTTCTCCAGATGTAATGCTAATACGCGATAGAACCCCTTAGAAAGTCCTCCTACCAAGACACCCCCCATCCTTGGCAGATCACCCAAGCATAGCGTTGCCATAATCGCACAAACGAAAAAAAAAGAAATTTTAGGGAAATAGGAATTTTGTTATGTGAATAATCATATTTTATAATCCTTGAAAGAGCAGAGATTTTACAGAATGTAGATGTTATTTCTAACTTATTTCGAACTTAAAAAATTAATACGAGTTGTAGTACATTACAGTGCGTTCCAAAAGTTTATAGACAACAGTTTTTTTTTTTTTTTTTTTGACATTCTGCAGTCATTTCATAATTGAAAAAGGTTAATAAATATTTCAAAAAGCATTTTTAATTATAATTAACATCAAGACAATAATAATACTGTACAAAAATAATATCACACAATCGCAGACTTTGCGATAAAAACAAAAATGAAAATTTAATGCCCCAAAAGTTTATAGACAACTCATTTTTTTTTCTGTAACATTCAACTTTTTGAGCCATTTTTTCTATTCACTATAAAAACTCGATCAGGCATACTCGAAATAAGAGTTTGAAGAGATTCTGGCTTCAGAGAAAACCAACTTCTTTCAATTTGCAACTTGAGATCTTGAACTATTGCAAATTGACACCCATCAGCATATACGTCTCTAGCTATTATTCCTCAAAGGTTCTCCACTGGGTTCAAGTCATGACTTAGGTCTGGCCAGTCCAAAACAGCTACTTTTCCACTCGTCTAAACCACTGCATTGTGGAGACGTGAATGGAGAAATTGTCTTGTTGATATATGCATTTGTGCTCCCCTAGCAACTTTCCAAATGGGAGTAACTGTACTTGAAGCATTTTCTGGTAATCTTCGGAACTTTGACGACCTTTTAAAAAACAATATCGTAAGCTTCATTATAGGAAAATGCTCCCCATACCATGAGTGAACCCCCTCCTTGCTGTCTGCTGAAAAAAGTTTGCGGTTCTTTGCGAATATTGTGGCATTAATATGCCCATCCATTGGGGAAATCTAAATAGAACTTCTTTTCATCACTGAACAGGACACTCAACCATTGATCTGTCCAGTTTTTATGCTTTCGATCCCACTGAGCACGAACGTCCTTATGCCTTTATGTCAAGTTTGGTGAACGAAGCATTTTGCGATAATCAAACAATTTACTTACCTGTAGCCGTCGATGCACCGTGGATTTTGATACTGGAATGGTCACTTCTCTAGAAATTGACCATACAGACAAGTTCTGGGTTGAAGCTAACCTGAAGATCTGTCTTGCCATTTAGTTGTTTTCTTTGGTCGCATAATGCGAGATTTAGCTTTCAAATTGTCATCTTTGACAGAAATTGATAAATACCAGCCCTACTGCGTCCAAGTTTTCTTGCAATAACTGCAACTTTCATTCCACGAGGATCCAAACGATAGATTTGAGCAATTTCAGTTTCGGAAAACTGCATGCCCATGCCCGGACTGGCCAGGGTGTCCGACTGTCTGCAGACGGGTGGGCCCTCCCTGCTGAGGGCTGGCCCCCAAACAGAAAAAAGAAAGATAATAAAAAAAGTGCTATACTGATAGCACTTGAAAGTTTAACACATACAAAATTTTTTGCAGCTGCGCTTGCGCGCCAGAAGGCTTCAAAACTCTTCATTTTTGATGTAGTTCTGAAAATGTTTTGAGAGTGGATTCTCGAATGAACAAGGGATTAATTAGTATGAATGACGCATATTAATTAATAGATCAATATTTTATTAATGCATTAATTATCAATCATAATTAATTAATAATAACACCATACCTCCTCCCATACCCCGAAAGTTAACACATCCTATTATTTATTGGTTACACAATAACCCCCCCCCCTTTCTCTTGAGACGGGTGGGACCCCTACCCTCCAGTCCGGGCCTGTGTACGCCGCGAGGCATCTTTACAATCAGTCGAAGAAAGACAGACAGCTTCGCTTTTATCTCAAAATGCTATTGAATGACCAGTACATGACCTTGAAACATGCAAATTTAGAAATCAGTACTCCAATCAGCTTTTAACGCCGGTTGTCTGTATATTTTTGGGACAGCATTATTTCGTTTTTATTTTTTTATATTACATCTATGACTGTTTGAAGAACTTTAAGCATTTTACTATTTCTGTTGCGTCAATAGATATTTGCATAATTTCTTTCGTCTTTCTCACTCGTTTGATTAACTCTTCAATCCAAAAAAAAAAAAAAAAAAACGCTAGTCTATAAACTTTTGGACGCACTGTATTTCTGTGTAGACTGTAGCTAATTTTGACAATATTTTCTCAAGTTAAATTACAGAAGTTGGCTTATATAAAGCAAGTTACGTTGCACGTCTATCACCTCAAGACAAACGACTGAACATCTATCTGCGCAGATTGTGTCGTATTTTAAATACTCTCAAACCATCCCCCTTCGAAAAAAAAGTTAAAAAAATAGCAATTGCCATTAATCACTCTAAAGCGTAATCTATGCCACAAATGTTGAAGTCTGAAGAAATTCCATCCTTAATAATAACAGCAATTGAATTTAATAACTTTTCTTGGCGTTCCAAATCGAATATCTCCCCCAGAAACGCACTAATAAGAAAAGCTATTTTATGTTAATCGAAACGAGGTTTAATGGGGTAAATAATTGTTAGGTACGAAAAAATACTTTGTAGATCATGCTTAAGGCTTACATGTTGGTTTTGCAATTTTGTGTTAATTATTGAAGGTAAAAGGACCACCGGCTGACATTGTGAAACTAGCTGTGCCTCACGCTTTCACCCGGAAATATACACAGTTTACAGTTATGTTATAATTATAATGAAGGTGATGGGATGGGGACAATTTGCTGGCAAAATCCGAGTGCTCGTACTGACCGAGTACATCATACATTAAAATTCTTTAACATTAAAAGAACAATTTATTTTAATTTTCCCAGTTTAAAACACGAATTCTCGTTTAATCCGTTTTCCCAATAACCAAGTTCGACTGGACTGAAAACATGCACGCTGAGTACACGACCACGTTCGGTAGTCAGTATCTACTGACACTCTAAACTATTCATACTTCCATCTTCTTTTTCACTTTAAATTAGAAAATTAAGAAAACGGTAAACTAAATTTAGAATATGGACGAAGATTGTTCATTATAGTATTACATCAATTAAAATTTAAGAATAACTTTAAGAATAAAAGATTAAATAGTCTGTATCGTAAAACTTTCCTAATTTCGTTGAAAATTCTAACTCATCAAAATAAAAACATAAAAAGAACAAGAAAAGCAGCTGATAAACTGGTATGCATACCATTAGACGGCTAACTAAGCTATTAGAACGATTCCAAAGATTTATTTTTCAAACGCCATCTTTTGAAATTAAAGGAGACGTGGAAGTTCCGTTTCTAATGAAACTTTTCATCGCATTCCAAGCAAATCGAAATGCATATGTAAATGGCGCACGTGAAGAGCATAAAGATGAGATTTATATCTGCTTCTCGATACTTTTAGTGGACATTTTTTTCTCTCTCTCAAAAACGACTAATTGAATGTTTGCAATCTGCCCATAAATTCAAAATGTAATTACTTCTTTTTGATGAAAAATATTTTTGGAGCTGCGTGCGTTTAATCAAAAATTTATATCAATAATAATTTAAAAAGCAACATACAAATTATTGTAAATAAATATCATATTTTATCATTTTGAAACAGATAGATTTTAAAGGCAAGGTGTTTATTATTAAATTTCTGTTGTAAACAGCATCCAGCAACTCAAACGGGAGAGCTGATTGCAACGAAATTTGGCATTGAACTACATGAAATTAATAGACTTAGCACCGGTAATTGATACTGCAACAGCAATTGACACTTTTGCCGATGATTTATTACTATAAGCTTTTATTTCCGAACTGTTATTGAATAGTACCATTCAATACTTGTTTAGACATTTGTCTTCAATTTTATGCAATTTTCTTTTACCTCCAGAGAGTTCTGGGAAAATGAGATTTTAAATTGACTGCTAAAATAGGGCTGATTCTAACTGCCTTAATCCTGAAATTAAGATTAGTTCACGATCAGCGTGTTTCTATTTGAAGCACATTTCTTTATAGAAATAATTATAAACTGAATTGAATTTAGACAATAGTACATAAAGTAAATATGTAGAGATTTTTTAATAGATAAATTTATTTATTTATTTATTTATTTAACATGGGATGTCAATAATTGGGTAAGAAAAAATGGATTTCACCAATGATTGACACTTAAGTTAGTTATTGATGTTTCAACCAAGTTCCCGATAATTGCATACAATTTTTAGTAAATAGCTATTATGAAGGTTTTCTTTACATTTATTTTTAATATACAGGGTATACCAAAAAGTTGGTAACGCGTTTGAATTCTTTATCTAATAGAAATTTCATTAAATGGTGATATCTAGCAACAATTAAGGCATTTATCTTCACTTTTTTTATGTCCAGGGGTTCTAGGTGTCAAAATTTGAGATTTTAAACTCAGTACTAAAAATATTGGGATTCTCATTAGCTGGCTTCATGATAAAATTAAGATAAGTTCAAGTCATTATCAACTTATTTCTATTTAAAGTATATTTATTTTTAGAAATTAAATTGAATTGTATCAGATAATTTAGCTGTGCCCGTCTTTGATAGGTTAGTATGTAATGCAGATTTCCAAAAAGCCTGACTTTTCGTCAGCTTTATAGGAGAACAAAGAACAAAAATAGCGCATTGGCAAGAGTACAGTAAGCAAAGTTAAACTTCCCTATATATAGTTAAATGATTCCAAGTTAGACTGTAAGAGCTGAGTGAAATTCTCAATAGAGAATATAATTTATATTCAAAATTAATGTTCTATTTTAGTGGAAAAGCTTTTTGTGTCAAAAGGTTATTCTCTCCTTTTAACTAAATTTTTTCTGATTCACTACGGATATTTTAATATTATGCCTCCAGAAAACTGCACAAATTTCAAAAAATCTAAAATGGAAAATAAAAATAAAATAATCCCAAAAAATGCAATTTTGAAAAGTTCTAAAATTTATTCAAACTCAAAAAATAAAGTAAAATCAGGCATTTATTGTTTTAGTCGGGATTGATCATTATGTCACTAAATTTCATTCTATTCTCTAAAGTTGTTTTTGAAGGATACGAGAACAAACATTTACACGATTTTTACCAAAACCTCAAACTATTTGAAACAATTTTGGCATCTATATTTTACATATTAACTTCCTATATAACATAATTTCAAATTTCATTCAATCCCCTTGCAATTTTTCAGGAATGTAATAAACATTCCTCCATTTTCTCAAAATTTCAAAATCTATTAAAAAAATTCTTTGACACCTATAATTTAAGTGACCACCTATGATGTTGCTAAATTTTATTCCATTCCCTTCAAAGTCTCATATGTGATAGACAAACAAATATTTACACATTTCAAATAAATTTTCTCAAAATCTCAGAAAATTAATCCAACTTTTCAAAAAAGAAATTGGACGGCTATAGATCAAATTGCATGTTTACCTTTTATATCACCAAATTTCATTTCGTTTGTTTTGTCATTCTTGAGTGATGTGTGAAAAAAATTGCGCATTTTAAGAAGATTTTCGAAAAAAATCTCAAAACCTAATAAAACTTCTTAAAAAGTCGTTGTCAATAGTTTAAGTTCAGTGATCAGCTATCATGTCACTAATTTTCATTTCATTCGCTTTAGTCGTTATTACATAATACTCGATCAAGTATTTACGCTGTTTGAAACAGTTTTCGCAAACTCTCAAAATCTAATCAAAACTTAAAAAAAAAATGAGCCTATAGTTTAAGTTGAGTGACCACGTATCATATAAACAAATTTCCTTTAAGTCACTAGCGGATATTACGCGATGTGCGAAATATCCGCTACGAATATCCGCGAACGAATATTTACGAAGTTTGAAATAATTTTTTAAAATCTCAATATCTGTTCAACTTTTTTTTTAATTCGACGTTATAGTTTAAGTAGAGTGATCAACTATCATGATACCAAATTTCAAATCATTTGCCCTAGTCATTTTCCTTTATGCGCGAACAAAAATATGCGGAATTTGAAACAATTTTCAAAAAATCTCAAAATCTGATGAAAGATTTTTAAAAATTCGACACCTTAATTTAATTTGAGTAGTCTTCTATCATATCACCAAATTTCATTTCATCTTCTTGAGTCATTTTTATGGTATTTCATTAAAAATTAAATCAGCATGTTTTTCGATTCATTTCTTAGGTGTCAGTTATTGGAGCAGGAAATGGCAATCACTAGAGCAAAAATTCTTTTCTTGATATCAATTACTGGTGTCGCCACCATAACAACATATAAAAAAAATGGAAATTTCGAATATTCTGTAATAAATTATAACTCACATGAATTATAAAAGTTCATTTAAGCTTTGAAAACGCAAATTTTGTTTCTAGATAGTTTTATTAATCAGCAGTTACAAGTAAATGCTTATCATTGTTCTTAAAGTGTCGATTGCTGGTGCCCTTACCCTAATGTTTCCTTTTAGAATTTTGAATATGAACATTTTCATTTGCATGGGTATGGATTTAATAATATTTATACAATTATATTAGCAATTAAGAAGATTAAAACTGAATGTTTATTCTTAGACAACTATTTTATTAAACATTAATACTAGGTAATCCTATGAACTAAATCAATTAATTTTAAATAAACAGATTATGCAATATGAATTATCCTAGTACAAATAATATTAATAAATACTATCCAGTACACCATTCTTTAAATATGGTGTTTTACCGTAAAAGTAATATAACTTCTTGAGAAGTAAAGCTGAAAATTCTTTTGACATTTATAACAAATTTATAAAATCTAATATTCTTAAACTACACGATCGTATTAGTAATAACTGCAATAGGTGTTATGCATGTTCGTTTATAATTTACATTAAAAATATATTATCGAAATATTTTTTCTTTCTTCACGACGCTTAGTATTACTGGACACTTTATTTACTTATTTTTTGATCTTATGGTTGCTATCTATTCAGTATAAAATTATCTAGTCGTATTCCATCCCATTCTACTAATTCTAATTTATTAATAACTTTTATTCATTCTTCTCTGAACAATGTTAATTTTAATGCACTGTTTCCTATACATTTTAATAGTTTTCTAATCAAAGACATGCATGAAAAAAAATCCCTCTGGTACCCACTCCCCATATGTAAAAAAGTATTTAATGATAGCTCTTTCTCTAAATTCTGTAGATTCACCTTCCTGTTTATACACTGATAACAACTATAGGAACAATATAAATAAAGATTTTGGACACATTATTACGAGCGATCACTCCATCAAAAAATTTGCATAAAGCTTTGTAGGTTTTGAAAAATTTAATTTTTATTTCATAAAGCTTAGTAATTTTTACCCTGTATTATTTTTCAGTATTATCTGTCTATGTTCCTTAATTATATTTTATTTCCTTCTCCTATAAATATAGCAAGTTTTCAATAAACTCCATGACTTATCCTAATATATATACTTTAATTTGGTATCTATTAAATGGAATTTGAAAATTTATAAAATATGACCATATCTAAAATAGAACAAGATGTGAATGGTGTCACGGACACTATGATGGTTAATTTATCCAAAAAATATATCTGACTTCTCCGATTCTGTAATACTATATTTTAGGTTTCCTATTATAAATAAAGTTTTTTTTTTCTATGCAAAAAAATCGTGTTCCAAATTCGTTAGACTCAAAAGTCTTGTAAAAATTAGCAAAAATGCCAATCGCGATATTTATAAATTCAGTTTTCTTTCAGATTTTTCAAAAACAAATTATTGATTTATCATGAAGGAATTTCAATTTTTGAATAGTAATTACCTCGAGTAAGAAAGCAAAAAAACATCTATGCCATTTGACAAGTAGAAAATGTAGCTTGAAACGAAAAAAAAATAAAATAAATAAATGTTAACTTCTAAAAATGAAGTACACTTGATCTCGAGCCAATGACTGAACACGATTTGCACAATTATGCCACGAATTTTTTTAGGGACGTGTATATTTCACGCACATCGCAGACTAATTTTCTGTGCTCGTTAAAGCTTATTACATGATAAATTAACTTTGTTCTTCTAACCGCAGGATGGCTGAGTGCTGCCTCTGAGTTCTAATAATTAGTCACTCCATAAAAGTATTATATAAACAATTTCAGAGAGTAAATAATCCTTTCCTTGCGAAATCGCCTAATTAACCTGAAGCTTATTGGAAAAGATTTAAAAGAAGTATTTAATTACAAATAATTTTCGGTGTTATACACACACACACACACACACACACGCGCGCACGCACGCACACACACACACACACACACACACACACACACACACACACACACACACACACACACACACACACACACACACACACACACACACACACACACACACACACACACACACACACACACATATATATATATATATATATATATATATTATTAATAGGTAAAACAGTAAGAATAATGCTGCAAAAATGACATATCACTAAAAAAGAAACAAGTAATAGATTTAAAAAAAAATTTTAGCTCAACAAAGAAAAGTTTTACTTTAGTTACTTTTTATTAAATTTAATTAATTACATTTAATTGATGAATTAACATTTGAAAAAACTATTTGAATTTGAGTGGATGAATAAAAAGTATTTTATTAACGACTGAAAATTTGAATAAGATATATAAATATATATAGGGACCGTGGATACTAATAGTAGGAATTGAAAAAAAAAAAAAAAAAAAAAAGATACAGTTAGATTTTGCAATACTTCTAAATACAAAATTTCAACATTCTACTGTTAAAAGTTTTAGAGTTATGCGAAGTGCGAAATAATTTTTGGCTCCAAATTTCGTCATATTTCGGCAAAACTCGTCAAGGTCGACGACAAATGGCAAGGTTTTGGGCATGTTCCAAACAATGACTATCACCAAATTTGGCGATATTTTGGCAAAACTGGCCAAGGTCGATGACAAATGGCGAGATTTTGGGCATGGACCAAACAATGACTGACTACAGATGTAATATATTGAAGATGTCCATGCACATTAATGTATTGAAATTCTTTTGGGTGGTCCTATAAATAAACTCTGCAGTAGATTGGAACAAAAAATCGAGATGCACAACTGGATGTTACAACAATCTTATATATGCAATTTCAACTTTCTACGACTAATAGTTTTTGAGATTTGAGAGTAAAATACATACACACGTACAAAAGTCGCCAAGCTTGGCGACTTTTGGCGCAATTCTTAAGGGAGGCACATGCCCGATGTCGGACCATCACCTAACTACGGTAGGACAGTATTGTACTTTAAATGGATGAATGTCCCTAAAACTGCCATTGACCGTAAAGTGTTGGAAATCTTTTGAGTGTTCCTACAGCAGCACTATAAATGGACACTTTCTTCGATGGAAAAATTCATTTTGTAACCCTTAACAGCATGTGTCACTTGTGAGTCGTTTGAACTAGCCTAATGCATCTAAAATACGCTTTAATGAATTTCCGCCCATAGAGTAATGTATTTAGAATCTTTTGGGCTTTCCTGTAGATAAATTATAAAGTTGATTGGGACCAAAATTATATTAACATCCAGTGTCATCCACTACAAGATTAAAAAATGTATTTGAACTTGAGTGGATGAATACAAAATCTATTTTATCAACGATTGAAAAAATGTACACGATATATATAGGGAGAGTGTGACCTAATAGTAAGAATCGAGAAAAACTGACCATAACAAAAGAAATAGAGGGCCAAACAGGAAGAAAATAAACTAAACAGCGATAAATGGGATTATAATCTCTGGGACACTCTTCAGGGGCCATACACAGAAGATTATAATAATAAACATCTAACATTACTTCGGAAGTTAGTTTTATGTTTAACCGGATTTAGTTGTCAATTTTAAAGTCGAAGGCTGACATCTTAGCTGTACTTGACCGCTTTAAAAATAATAATGTCAGCATCAGCTGTCCTCCAGAGCTTAGAGGTGGGCTGTTTTCCACAACTCAGTGCGTTGCAAGAAAGGATGCCATTCTCGGATTCAACCTTCTCTCCAATCTACCGACCTATCCATCAAGACAGCATACGGCTGACAGACTTAACGTGAACGTTTGCTGCATGTACACAATGGTCATTGTTCACTCGAGATATAAATCTAAGTCGTCCTTCAAACCCGAGGTCAAAACCTTTACCATCCAGACAAACGTCTAGTTTGTAACAATAATAAATTGAAAGTGAATTAAAAAGCTTCATTTTTCCAACAATTGGACCTTATTTTTTAAAATTTATTAACAGATTTTACCCTCCCCAGCCATCTAAAAAAAAAAAAAAAAATCAAATATCCATTTGACGTTCCAAATTAGTGTATCCTATAATAACCATTATATATGTTCGCATGCCATACTGTTTGATGTCCTTGAGCGAAGTTTTCTTTAAAAAGAAATCAAGAAAGAAAGATTAGGTTGGGCAGAGGGGGGCAAATTGGGACACGGGGCATAATGGGACGATAGATATTTTCTATTATTCAAAAGCTCAAACATTAGAAAAAAAATTCCATAATTTACTAGTTAACCACTATTGCAACACTGTTAAAACTAATCACTGTCACAATTCATCTTGTAATGAAGTTGCAGCCATTTTTGTTTCTACTATCACTGTTGGAAAAACAGTTTAATTTGATGTTATTTTATTATTTTTTATTCATCAAATATTATTCAGGAAAGAATTTCGGTATTCTTAAAAGTGTGTTTCATTCTCATAACTATTTCTAAATCTTGCCATTTAAAAACTACTTCTATATAGTCTGTATTGAATATCTTAACCTGAAATTAACTATAATAATAATGTGTTGCCTTAATACAGCTGACTGGGGACCTCATGACTGTGTGGGATTTGCGCACCCTTCACTGCCAGCCGCTTGTGAACGGTGAAGCCTCGAGTTCGAAACCTGTTAACCCATGGTATGGATATAATTGTCATTTTCCCCGTTCTTCTGTGTTTGTACTTCTGTCCTGTTCTTCCATGATTGTTAATAAATGTTATTTGGAATTAATAAATGTCAAACGGATATTCAGGGGTATAAGACCATCTTCGAGATTGCAGTCAGAAACCTCAAGAAAAGTTCTCAATTCAGACAAACAAACAAAAAATATATAGCTGACTTTTTATGTTCCTTACTGACTGTCCCACTGTGCTTTGCAATGAGGCACACTGGGAATTTATGTTTCCCTATTATGTAGACTCCTTTCTGGCAGACTATTTCTTTAAAACTTCGTGCATACGTTTTATGGACCATGGGAACCTGCAATAAAATAATAATACTTAATTTTGACCAGCATGTAAGAGAAGAGCGCGCGAATGAAGAACAAAAAAGACTCAAAATATAAAAGCTTGTGCTAATACATTTTTAAATATACACAGATAGCAAAACCTTTCGTTGTCTTTAGACCAAGACTGACACCACCAATGTATGAATGATGAACAGAAAACTAAAGACTCCATTACTAAAGATAGTGCCTGAAAAACCGTATTATTTTTTGATCTTATTAAAAACTGCTTTAAGAGAGATCATTGCGGGAAACTGAAAGAATTGGGTAATAAAATCATAAATTCTCTTTCATCGCACAATCATATCACTGACTACACTAATGATTTAGGAATATTGGCAGAGCTCTTTCTGCTCCCTGTCGAGGAAAGAATTAATATATGGGTCAGTTATGGAAAAATTGCAAGTAATTTCACAGAAGTGTTGGTTATTGACAAAGTACTTGAAGCCTAATCCCATATTTAAATCTAATATCATCACAATTGTTAAATGAAATTACTAATTTCAGTGTTTCAGTGTCTGCTTTCATGTTCTTAATACGGGTTGCTCAAGTTTAGACTTGAACGTAATTTATCTTGTCCAGTAAAGCGAATAATCAAAGATCAAATAAAGGCTCTCAAATCTCGTTTCTATTGGGATATGGTGAGGGAGAGTTACTTGATGGACACGTGTATCCGATATAATTAGCCGAGAGATGTAAGTAGGCTTGGCCTGCTTTCAAGTCCTTACCGGCCATGAATGCTTAGAGAAACATCTTTTCTTTATTGTGATGGACTGGCAAGCTCTCCATTTTTGTCCTTTATGCAATGATGGTGAAATGACTGGTGCACACCTGTATTCTTCTTCTTATTTTGCTGATGATGCTATTCCTGCATATCTTGCTTTTAATTCGCATTTTTTGAGTATAGAATTCATTGGGCTGCCAGATACAGATTAATGGTGCAACTTTCTAAGGAATTCCAATTCGTATCCAAATTGCATCAGAAGAAAACCTCCCAAAACTTCAGACCGTTAGATCGACAGCCACACGGTAGGCTAGAACTCTGGGTCTTCACACTTCAATCATGTGTCATGTTAGGAGCTTTTCCACTCGGTTATGGTAGGTCAGTAGCGGATGAAAACCGCTTGATGATACCATTATTTTTATGAATCAAAACTCCCGTATATGGTACAAGTCTGAAAGTTTGGTGCAAGGTATTCCCCGTTTGAAACATCGAACATACGGAGTTTTAAAATTAAAGACTACTGCTATGATGCAAATATATACATATGAAATATACTTGCAGGTTAGTGGAGCAGGTGAATCGATCGGGACCCTGGAGCCTCGGGCTGGGTGTCGTTGAGTGATAACCGGCCGCCCGCCGTTGGTACTTCGTAGCCTGAGATCGGAAGTCGAAGGGATTCTAGCTAGTGATTTAAATTGCACCACTTCGGGGTCATAATATATTTTTATTTTAACGGCTTCTAATATTTATGTAGCAGCAGAGGTCACGGAAAAGTCCTCCGTGAGCAATGTTTCGCTTTAAAAATTCTGGGTCACCAGGTTTATACAGAAATCTCATATTCCAAAAAAGGTGCATTTATTGGCTGCTAAAATGGGTCTCATAGACCCCTGAAATTCTTGCGAGGTATTGAGACAGAATACCATGCTAAAGAGGGGAGATATATCAATTGCAATTTTAATAATTTTAGATCCCGATAGATATCCTTTGTTTGAAAATGAAAGTTGCTATGCCCCTGTAGAATTTTCAAGGAAGCTATTAGAAATTTTGAATTTTAAGATGATATATATATATATATATATATATATATATATATATATATATATATATATATATAGACATATATTCTATACAATAACATACAAGCTATTAAAACAATGTGCATACAGCATTAGTAATTTGAAAGTACTATTTCCAACATTGAAATAAATGTATTAGGATTATTACTACTGTTCGATAAGATCAAGGATTATTGTGCTGTTTTAAGTCATTATCCTATCTTTTGTTATAGAAGCTTTTCAATTATTTTGAATTCATCAATACAGTTCTTTTATGAAATAGAGAAAATTAAATTAATCATTTACTACTACGATTTCAATAAATGCAAAATACTGAGGCTGTATTTAATACCAAAACTCCTATAAAATTAAAGGTAGGATCGAAAGTTAAAATAAACCAAAATAATTTTCCGAAAAATTATTTTGGTTTCGGAAAAAAATAGAGGTTTGCACAATTCTGTTTGGTGACAAAGAGTTAAACTTAATCTTGAAAAGAAATAAAATAATTCTCCAGAGAACAAAGTTTCTTTCATGTTATTTCCCCACTAAGAATAATATAACAAGATTAATAAAACTACTTTCCTTTAAAAGGTAAAAACACAAGCAAGAAATCCGCATAACCGTGAAATCTTGATTCGTAAAAACATCATTTTGAGTTTCGTTTTTTCGACATCATGTAAATTATTTTTAAAGCCGAGTATGTTGAAAAATCGACTCGTTTTGCAGTTATTTTTTATTAGTTTCATTACCTAATTACTTCTTTTGAAGATTTTTTTAAATAGGCTTTAAAGAATAAAAAAGATTTTGTTTTGAAGAAATGAAGAGGATGTTATGAATGAAGACTTTTCTTTTTATCTGCAAATTTGATATCGCGTAGTAATTATTTAGTACGAAACCATGTGTTAAAAATTATCTTCTTTGCAATTAGTATTACATTCGGCTGCACGCAATTTTGAAAACTTTTCTAGTTTCCCTCTATGAGACTTATCAAATAATTACTTATTTGCTGTCTCATAAACCATGTATGATTTAGGTGAACCTAAAAGTAATGTACACTTTTTGCAGGTAATTCAAAAAATAAGTGAATAAATAAATTAAATAAATAAAAGTGAACTTTTTATTTACGAACAAGTTTACCAAAACAAAGTATTCGTATTTGTTATGTGTTAAGCAAAAATTTCACGCATTACTCTGTTTATCAATAAAGAAAGATATGTGAAAAAACGGTAGGGTTGCCTTGCACCCTTGTTGACGTGAGAATTTCGAAATGTTCTGAAATTAATTTTTCAGTATTCTTGTGCATTACTTTTATAACAAGACACTACAGATGTCTTTTTATTCTTTTGAAACAGAGATGGATAAGTGAAAAGAACCTTTTCACCTCCTACTCGTCATAAGTTTTGAATTTTAGAAAATCCTCTTTTACAGAGCACTTACACACTAACAAACATCACATAAGTAAATGCAATTTTTTGTATTATTGTTTTTTCAGCTAGACGAAATATTGATACACGAAAACAATTTTTATAACACTGATTTTGTAGCATGATATGAAATATCTACATATGTGCATCCAAAAATTAAGTTAATTATTTCTTGTTTTCTAAGGTTAAAACACCATAATTTTTGTTGTAGGCAAAATTTACACTGTTAATCTGTTTGGTTTGAAAATTTCACAAGTGTAAATACAGAAAAAGTCCAGAAAAAAAGTGTGTAATGAAAGATTATAAAAATCTTTTATTCGTTTTTTATATATTTTTCCAAACTTTAAACTCAGAGCATGAAGAATTAAATGTAATCGTTGCATCATAAAGTTGAAATGTCTTAAAAAAATTCAATAAAATGAAAATTACCATCATACAATTCTTCAAACCATTTGTGCAATGTGCAGCTGCTGAGAAAAACGCTTCACTTGATCTTTATTCGTCATCATTCGTCGTACAGTAAATTTATATACACTGTGATTATACTTAAAGTTCCACTTTAAAATGATCAGAAAAGAAAAACTATTGGAACAATTGTTATCAAACTTTGTAAGTCTGTAAAGGTGGTCAGGGGATTTAATATCGCCAACAAAAAGGTTCAAAAATTGTCCTTGGCCCTGGTGTTGAATTTTTGTGATTTTTTCAGCGGATAGTAAATTCCCTGACCACCTTTACACAAATACAAGTTTGATAACATTTGGTCCAGTAGTTTTCCTTTTCTGATCGTTTTTAAAGTGAAACTTTAATTATAATCACCCTTTATATCATTCGTTTTCAAATAACCTCTTTTTTAATGTATACCTCTGCTCTTAAAATTTGCTTGAGGGGAGGGACATGTTTGTATTAATGACTATGTCATTTTATCTCTTACACCCTTTATTGAAAATGTTTCCCAAAAATGCGATATAAAAAAGAGATAAAGTAAACCCAATAAAGTATGCGACATAATTTTGTATATATTTAAATACTATTTGTTCACAATAGCTTTAATCTATTATTACAATATTCCGTAAGCTGTAGAAAATGCTCGCATGTATTTTTCTATAAATAGGTTGCAATCGTAAAAATTTCAACATAGGGTTACCATGCGAAATACGCGAAAGATGAGAGATAAAATGACATATTCTATTAATATCGTTTTAATATGGTAATAATGAAACTAAAAAATTAGGGGGGTTCAGAGGATCTCCCCCTGATGAGGCTCGAACGCAGAGTTTTTTTCATTACGCATCAACATTGGTTTTTTAAACGATACATTATTTTGATTTTATTGAACAAAAAAACCTTTCAGGTAGTAAAGTTGCAGGATTACTGTTGCTATGCGGAAAAGCAAACCATATTAGTTAAATCCTAAAATCGTTACATATTCCTTCAAACTTAACAGAATGGGCAGACTATCGCAAAATTTGATGCCCAAAATCCCAAAACTATATTTGTCCAGCAAGCATGCACATTCTGGTGGAGGGCAAATAACAACTAGTTGTTATAGGCAGCCCTACGAAACGGTCGCCCCCAAAGAGCCTCACCGGATGTCCGGCAAGGTAGCGTCACTGTACTGGTATTATAGTACATGCCGGCTATCATTTACAATGAATACACTAGCCCAGCACGTGTACCCCCTAAAATGTAACAGCACTGTGCTGGTCGTCATCTCTATAAAAGAAGTAGTCTGGGTGTCTGTGTTTCTGTCGGTGGCGTTATGGACGAACGCCTACATCTGTAAACATCGAATTTGGTACTCGGGAAGTTCTAAACATGAAGTTGTGCACCTCGAAGGGATTTTTTCAAAATTCGGCCTACATTTTTTATTTTATGTATAGCGATTTTTTGCATTTTTTCCTCACCTAATGTTTAACAACGGAGTTGATTACGCTCGCAGCAAAACAACAACATTTACACCATAGAACAGAGGAGAAAATTTTCTTTTAAAAACATTTTTTTCTGAATATGCAGCACAATTTGCAGATTTTTAGGAATTTTTTATTTAAAGATGACATGTGAGAAAAATTATCGTAAAGCAATTTTAAAACAGTCGCATCTTGAATTCTATCCGACATAACTTTTTGATATTTTGGAAAATGATAAAACAGACATTTTGCCCTCATGGCAAGAAAATGTATGTTGGGATGCCTCAGAAAGGATTAGAAAAAAGGTTTTATTTCAGCCTGTCGATAGAGTTTTTAAATGGGGCACCGCCTTTTCAGTTCGCAAATGACAACAATTGATTTAAGACAAATAAAAGTTACGCCAGAATTCTAACTCATTTATTCCTGTTTCTATTTACTTTTTAGTTTTGGCCTTTAATTATGCCACAGGCTTGTCTGTTTCCTAACATATTCATGTTGCGAGTATAGTTTTATTTTAACGTTGGATTACGTTCCTCCATAGTGGTCCTATATAAAGCAAAAAATTTTTCAACGTCGTTGTAAGTTTTAACATGATACCGTTTGAAAACTACAGTGCGAAATATCCAAATTAACTCCCTCAACCAATTGGGGTATCTTTTACGGCAGTTAAACTGTGACGTCATAAATTTAAAAAATGCATGGAATTTGTAAACTCTGCAACTCTAACCTCCTATCGCAAGCGATTCTAAATAGCTCCTCGAGATTACACAGTTTGATGTTTTCAGACGACAGAACCATGGAGGATTCATAGCATATCAATATATTGGATATTTCGCACATGGATATTTAAATTGCCACCAATTTTATATTTCCCATCCCTGCGAGACGAGATGAAAAGTTTTGGGGTGCTAAATAGGCCAATCTCACAAAACTATGGATAAATTAAATATATATGGAGAGCCTCCTTAATGGCAACCATTATGTGAAATGATTATTATTTATGCTAATGCTTAAATTGCAAAGAATCGCCATAGAATAAAAAGATCCCATTGGTGCAAAATAATCTCAGCTGTTTTTTTTAAATCGAGCCTTGAAAAGGGAGAAGCGAAGATGGATAGTACTAAAATACGCTAGAGGTAGTATTAGTAGATTTGCAAGGATAATATGGATAAATCACAATACATGACGGACCACGCTAATAAATATTTCATGAAATTAAAAATGTCCGTTTTATCTTTTTTCAACGACTGTCTTACAACCAACTGAACGGTAAGTAATTCTAATTCGCGTTAATATATTCCTCAGTAATTCCAACTGAGGAGATTACTTGAACTTTTTAAAAAATGAAATCCTGCAGATATGATTTTATTAAAACATTCGCGTCTTCCGGTATGAAGAGCGGGTGCGCAGCTATTTTAAAATAAACGGTTGTCCATTTCATGTCCAACCAGGTTGTCCATCAGGTATTTAATAGTACAAATGGAAAACCTAAAAACAGTATAATGTAGAAATAAGACATTTTGAAAGTAACGTAGTTCTTCATTATATCGCAATGATGCCAGGTTAGTACTCATGGCGCAAACTTTACGTCAATAGTTTTGATTTTATTTTCGGTTCCACATCACTGGAATTATTTGGAATTACGCATGTAAGGAAAATTTTCGTTTCCTACCGTGCGAAGAACGGACACGCGGCTAGCACATACATAAAAGCTAATGCGACTTCCGTGAAAATCAATCTTCACTTTAACGTGAACACTAACCGTCGGACAGCTCTATTATTAGTGTTGGCTTTTATATTTTCATACACGGAGAACTGCTAATGCGTTCATCCGAATTTTTAAAGAGCTTACAGTAAAGGCACTGCCGTCTGCTGTCAGGTATTTGGGGCAAATTATTAAAACTATTTTACAGTAGAGAAAAAGTGGTGAGAACTCACAACATCCTTACCTATCTTTGAGAGGAATCACGCGCATGCATATTTCAGTACTTGCTTGTTTTATAATATTTCTCCTTAGTCAATAGTTTAGTGATAACCAGAGTTCTCCATCTTAGTAAAACGGATCAATCTAAACTATTTAGATCCATTCATTGCTAGAATACTGCCGTTCCTTGAACGTTTACTACGTATTAAAAAAAGATTTCACCATTTTTACAGTTAAAATTGCTTAAAAATTTTGAACATTTGCGATTCCTTTAACATTTTACTTTCCTCTTTATTTCCGTTTTTTGTCATCGTAAAATCTTTTAAAAATCATAAGTTTATATTTAGGTTTTTGTAAGGCTTATGAAACCTATTATCTAAAATCAATCTCTTAGTATTATTATCGCTGTACAGAGAAGACCTTACTTTTCTATTTAATAGTAATTAAGCAATAGCCGTCATTCATAGGTTTTATCGTGGTTTATATTTACTCTAGAGCCGTCGAAGTGGTGTAGTGGTTAAAGAGCCATTCTGCCACATTTTGGGTCCGAATTCGATTCCCGAGTTAGGCATAGGAGCTAATCTTTGCATAAAAACACAATATTACTTGTGCCAATAAACTGGGCTTTAGTAGGGACTGATACTCGATAAGCAAGGTGTGCCCATCTAAAAGAAAAATGCTGTGTGCCCAAAAATTTCTCTAACAATGAATAGCTGATTTATGTTTAAATAACATGAAAATATGAATCTTTACCGAAATTCTCCTTTCAACTTATCTCCAATCTTCTTTCAATGTTTGCGAGTCTGCACGCATTAGGCGGGCTCTGCGTACAAGCACCTGCCCCCAAAGAGAGACATTGTTTATTCTGTGGAATCTACTTTTGTTTACGTCTTTCTCTTTCATAGAATCTCCATCTAGGATATTTTGTTCCAATTGCAATTTCTCAAAATGTAACATGTCATAGTTTATCGTAAGTTTGTCTCCATGAGGAGAGGATCTACTTAAAGTCTTATTAATTCTATAATATTATCATTTTCTTCAGTGAGACAAATTTCATTGTCACATTTCATATGTATATTAAACCGAGGAAACAGGTTTTAAAATCTTGTACCGTGTTAACGCTAACTCAGAAAAAGAAAGTCTGTCACGTTGGCGTTCTTCGCCGCTTGCTGTACTCTTAATATTCGTAGTAGGCGATGCCCATTTAAAGACAACCCAAGAGAATTTAAGTGTTCTTCTTGGTACACAAACTGGAATTAAAAAATTGCACCAGGATCTAAAAAATTAGGTTGTTCTTCATAACTCTAGTTTTGTACTATGGTAAGCTTACATAGGGTTAAATGTCTACAAGAAGGGAAAGGTGCCTTGGGCAGGAGCCCTTTTAAGGAGTTCTAGCGCGTACTCACGTTAAGTATCGAGAAAACCGCCCAAAAATATTTATGTATTGAAATGACATGATTACTTTTGAAACACGCCATCAACATCTTAACGTAATGAAATGCTAGAAAGAGTAGTTTTTTTTTTAATTAAAGCGTGATAGGGGAAATGTATGTTTTGTTCGTTGAGAAGTAGAACCTTTACAAAAAAGGGGAGGGAGGGAGGCCCGTTTGACAACCAATTCACGATAAACCAACAATGGTGACATACATCTTAGGCTTGCTTACCTCGTAGATTATCACCCCATTCATAAATACGTTTTTATTAAAATTATGTTTGCCAAAAAATAAATAAATAAGCAATTTAAAAATGTAAATAGTCTTGCGCAGCCTCTCTTTTTTTTAAACTTAAATAATAGCATTTTTCCAAATCACTCTTCAGTCTAACTTTTTTTTTTAAATAAAAACCTCTATTACTTTTCAAAATGCTTTATTTGTGAGAATTTTTCTTTAACATAAGTGAAATAGAAATATTTAACTTTAAACAGTTTTATTATATATCAACCTTCTTTAAGTTACCGAGGGCGTAGCCGGAGGAGGGCACACAGATATACGCTCCTCCTTCAATAGGTTTCTTATTTATTTTACAAGGAACAAAACATTGTAACTGAGGAACTCCTGAAGTAGCTGGAAAATTATACGTGAATGAAATCAAAATTCTGATATTTCCTGAACAGTCCCTTTACATGTGAGATAGTAAAGATCTTTTACTATTTTATCAGTGTTCCGCAAAATATAATCTTCTTTTCTTTTCTTGCTTTTTTTTTTTTTTTTTTTTTTTAATGCTTTATTATCTTCGACCAATACTATTACATTTTTAAAATCCGGGATCCACTTTATCCATCCAATTCAAACATTTAACTAACACTCTGAGGTGTGAGGGGGGTGCGGTTTAACAAACCACCTCCTGCAGCAACGCCCTTGCACAGGCTTGAGTCACAGGTTTCCGTTGTGCTTCTTTCTAGAATAAGAATAAACGTATGCGGTGTATAAAGAATTAATACCAATATTCATTTTCAGAAAACGGTGTGTTCTGTTGAATTCCATCTCCTTTAAAAATGCTACATTCAGCTGCAGTTAAACTGTTAATTTGCAGGAATGTTATAATTGGAAAAATAAAGGCGTTTTTCTAAATTGTACATACAGCAATAGTTCTCTCTAATAAAAAAAAGTTACACCAACTGCAATCAAACAACTTTCATGTTTTGAACTTATCGACGGTTAACCTTAGAAGGCATTCAAAGATATTTAATTACCTCATTTCTTGATATCTTAATACGGCTAAGTGTAAACAGTAACCGTTGGAAACAGTGGCGGATTAATGCAAGTTTGCTGGGGGGGGGCGGTTAGTTGGAAGATTATCATATATATCCATTTTATGGATGTAAAATAGGATATTTTACATTAATTTCTTTTTTCTCGGCTTGGCGGTCGCCCCCCTCTCCCCCCCCCCCTTTAATCCGCCCTTCGTTGGAAAGTTTTATTGTAAGTGTTGGCTTTTTTTTGTTTCCGTACAAAGAGAACTGCTAATGCGTTTATCCGAATTTTAAAGATTATTAATAGCAATAGCCAACTTCACTGACTGACTGCCTGAGTATATGTTATGGAGTACCTACGCAGCGCGCTTGGATGTTATTGTGTTGTTAGTATGTAAATGCTGCAGGGCCACGTGATTCAGTGCAGAAAGCCATGAAAGATGTTAAAGGTATGCCGTGATATCGACCTATCCTCCCTCCACCAAGTGAACTTCATAGGAAGGGTTGCTCGACTATGCGGTGAGTGTGAGATGTATGAGAGCTAAGAGAGTAGGGCATGAAGAATTGCCTTGGGACGTCTCCGAAACGGGGGATCCGAATGCTCATAATTACGAAGGTTTCTTATAATCTTGTTCGGCAAATTCCTTATGTTTCTGCAGAGCTTCTTTGAGACCTTCAGGATATGGAATTTTAGGGATTTAATTCCAAGATCCTTGAGTATGACATCATTGGCAAGATGATGGTGTCCAAATCTAATTGTCTCTTAACAGTTTGTTTTCTTTTGAAAATAAAGATTGCAGGTTTGTATATGTTTGTATATGGTAAGTATATGTCTTTTCCAGGTGAGGTTTTAGTAGCCAACTTCAGTAATTTTAGCAAATTATTAAAACTATTACAGATTTGAAAAAGTAGTGTGAACTTTCAACAGCCATACATTTTCTATGAGATGCAGTTTAGGTATACACCTTTCAGTACTTGTTCAAGATAAAAGCACAGGCCTAGTATCCCAGCCAGCCACGATACATCGAATTAACGTCGCCGTCGACGTCGTTTCCACGTAATCATCGACGTTAAAAATCCTTGGATATGTCCACCTGTTTGCCCGTCGAGCGCTGAACTTCTCGACGGCGTATTACCCGCGAGGGGTGACCGTGAGAGATAACAATCTCGCTTAACTACGGCGTAAGAATGGAAAAGGGTGACCACCAGGAAGAGAAAATCCCCGATATTGGTCGAACACTCGTCGCTATAACGGCGAAGGGAGACAGATTCTCGGAATTCGTTTATAAAATTCAGCTCTTAGTGGTTGGTTTTACGTTATACCTTGTCGAATCGCTCCAACAGGACAGAGAAAACCGGCTTATATTCGTCTAATAGAAGTCGTTCTTTAAAGACTTCGCAGAATTTGTCGAATTCTGCCCATTTATAAACGTAGTAATTATGCCGCAATTCCAGACATTCAGAGAATAGACAAATACCATTTACATACGTCGTGAAGGAATGGAAATTCAAACTGTTCTGATCTTGTGAACTTTTGCCGTTTAAAAAGGAAACATTTTATATTTCTATATAATACATTTTAATATTAGTTTGTTAGCTAATAAAAAGTTATTTTTAATTAAATGTGCAAAAATTACAAGTTTTAAATTAACTTCTAGTCGTTTAGATGAAGTTGTAAAATATACATTCATAAAAATTTGAACACAGAGAAAATACATTAAAGAAAAATATAATCTTGATTTTTTGAATTTAATTGATCAGTAACTTGCATAAATAGCTTATGTCTCTATTTTACATTTTAAAGGGTTTACTCCCCCACCCCCCCCGGTACATTTTATGAATTGTTTTTACTGTAGGTATATTTAATAAAAGGCGGGGGTGGGTACGCTGTTTAATTCAATGTTATAAACAATCTAAATATCTTCATATATTGGTGAAAGATGGTGAAAAAGTAACTTAAAAATTAAATAAAATATTAGTAAATTTAGTTAAGTAAGGAATATAGTTTAAAATGCAATTTTACTAACAGTAAATATAATTTACTTATTTTATATAAAAAAGATTACTTTTTAACCAATATATGAAAATATTTAGATAGTTTATAAGAGTAGATTAAATAATTTTTTGCACCCTTTTATTAAAAATACCTAATACAGCCAAAACGATTAATAAAATGTACCGGGGGAAAAAATGGAAACCCTTTAAAATGTAAATTAGTGACATAAGTTGTTCGTGCGAGTTACTTATCTGTTAAATTAAAAATCAAGATTATATTTTAACTTTAATATATTTTTGTATATGTTCAAACTTTTATGAATATAAATTTTATAACTTTATCTAAACGATTAGAAGTTAATTTAAAACTTGTTATTTCTAATCATTTAATTCAAAATTGCTTTTCATTAGCTAACAACTAGTAGTATAATGTATTATATTTAGAAATATAGAGTGCTTCCTTTTAAACGGCATGTGCACCCGACAAGAAGTTTGAATTTCCATGCTTTCACGACGTATGTAAATGGTGTGTGACTGACATATTCTCCAAATGTCTGGAATTCCGGCATAATTACTACGTTTATAAACTGTCAGGATTCGACGAAATCGTCAAGGAACCACTTCTATTAGACGAATAAGCCTGCTTTTTTATCTCCATAGTTTATTATAGTTTTCCTGTAATAAAATATGAAGAAGTTTTCTATCTACAAATCCCCCTCCCCTCTCACCCTCCCACGAGAAAAATTTTGTCTACTTCATTACACAAACAGTTTTTTATTTATCTCTCTTAATTCTTTGATTTGTTCAATTTCACTGCTCCAAATAGGTTTAAATTACATACTAAATGCACACATATTAGTATACAATTTAAAAAGAAAAAAAAAAACTTTGCATAAAGTGCTTTAATCTGTTTCATTGTAAGTTATGCCATAATGCAATAATAAGTTGACTTTTGTTATAGTAAATTTACATTAAGTAAATTTGTGCTTATAATGAGAAAAAATATTTCATATGCTTAAGGTAAACAGTTGATTTTATGCCAATTGTACCTTTATATTTCACTCTATAATACAAATAAGAAGACTTATAATTAGCAATTAAAAAGAAAATGAATAAAAGAAACAAAGCACATAATTATTAGTTAAATAATTACTTAACTCACCTCTAAAATTTTGATTACTGGAATTAAAATTTGTAGGTACCCCGATAAACTTAATAACATCACCGGCCAACACAATTTAAAGAGAGCCAGACAAACTTATTAATATGCCAAGCTAACGATAAATCGTGTTAGCATTGAACTTTAAAAATATTCCAAGAGACACTTGAAAAATATCCACTTTTATAGTTAAAACTATGGAAATTTTACTGTTCTGTGTAGCGCACATGAGCTAAACCATTGACTACACGCTGGAGCGAGTTCTGCCCTTGCATAAAAAACTGCGAAGTACGAGCCACGCGAACCATGAACGAATACACACACAAAAAAGAAAAAAAAAAGCATCTGTTTTCTGAGAAAACGGTTCGGGTGGACATTTCAAAGGTCGTGAGAAAGGACCCTGTAAATTCTGTCTCCCCTGCACTGTTTATTCGACGTTCAACTGACTATTAACTAAGCTGAAAAAATTTCTCGATGCTCCATCGCGTGTTTCTTCTTGGCTGGCTGGGGGGGGGGGGTCTCTTAGACCGCCAAAGCCATAAGCGGAAAATCGGCGATATATTGACGGATCATAGACCTCCTGAGGGCGACCAGCATTAACAGTCGAAGATAGCCGCCTCCCTGACCAAAATCGAACGGCTCTTTAAGACGTCGACAACACAATGTATGTTTGATCTCTTTTAAACGCTATTTTTTGATGTAATTTTTCCTCGACCTATTTTCGACATTTCGACATCGGGAATACGTAATTTAAACGTGTGTGCGCTTGCTGGGATGTTAACATTGACTTATGTAATGGCAGAATGCCTGCTTACTGTAATTCTGCCAGAATGCTGAAATATTTGTAGAACTGTTATAGTAGCTATTATTTTACTATTTATTTTTTAAGTTTAATTGCTATACTTTAATCATCTAATTGCTTTTTGTTTTGTTTTTGTAAATCAAATATTCTGTATTCAGTTTTATTCTCTCTCTATTTAGTTTTATGCTTTAACCCTTTGAGGCGCAACCCTTTCCCAATGCTGAAAAAAGGGCAGCCGTTGCCATCGCTCGACTTCACGACAGCTGGCTGTGCCCGCGCACAGCCAGCTGTCGTCAAAAAAGGTTCTCTAGATCTGTGGCACGCGATGAACGTTTCGATCGTACGGCCTCTTGCTGGTAGTTAAGTCGAGCGATCCCTAGTAGCAAACGGTCATTCGTTCCTGAAACGCCGATGATCGGACAGGGAGGAAGCGCAGCGCGCGCCATGCAAGGTTCTTCATAGCGTCGGGGGCTCTTATCTCGGATTTTGCTCGGGCATGTCCTCTCCCGAATAGTAGGGTTGGATCATCGGCAAGGGGGGAAAATTGGGCGTAGAGCCGTTGTAAAGCCGATGCGATTGGGGTTATATTCATCTCGGAAGAGCAAACATCTTGCAACATAGGATGTGAAGCCTATGACCTTTGATAAAAGTTTTAAACTGAACAATCGATAAAAATTGGGGTATATCCCAGCTAGATAAAAAATTTTATAAGTAAAAAAAAAAAAAAAAAAAAAAAGCAAATTCGAACTTCTTCCTCTTCTCTTTGAATTTTAATGCTGCCATCTGAACTTCATTTTTCAACCTCCCGAGACTTGGTTTCGAACTGGAGAACTAACGCTTCGTAACCGGGCATTCTAACCACTAGACGGGGGACTGACACGTTACTGGCGAGACTAAAATTGGAAGTGATGGTTGTTTTAAGTTCCGAATTGGAACATTTAAGTTTTTATTTAAATAAAACTAGACTTTTCCTGTACACTACTCAAAATTAAAAAGATTTTGCGATTTCTATCCGTTTTAAGCATTTGGGACCTGTGTACGGCCGAAAAAAAAAAAAAAAAAAAAAAGTTTGTCTGTCTGTCGTTCTGTCTTTTCTTATTCGCACATCACGTAAAATTGACTGAAGCGAATTAAGTAAAATTTGTTGACATGATAGGTGGTCGCTTAACTTAAAGTATAGGCTTCGAATTTTTAAAAATATTCATTATAATGAATATTTTAAAAATCTCTCTATAGATTTTGAGATTTTTCGAAGATTGTTTCAAACTGCGTAAATTTTTATTCGCACATCACGTAAAAGTGACTAAAGCGAAAGGAATGAAATTTACTGACATGAAAGGCAATCACTCACCTTAAACTATAATTGTCGGATTAAAAAAAAAAAAAACAGTTTGAGATTTTTTCTGAAAATCGTTTCAAACTGCGTAAATTTTTGTCGGGGCATCACCTACGACTCTCTATCTTTTACGGCAGTTAAACAGTGACGTCATAAATTTAAAAAATGCATGGAATTTGTAAACTCTGCAACTCTAACCTCCTATCGCAAGCGATTCTAAATAGCTCCTCGAGATTACACAGTTTGATGTTTTCAGACGACAGAACCATGGAGGATTCATAGCATATCAATATATTGGATATTTTGCACATGGATATTTAAATTGCCACCAATTTTATATTTCCCATCCCTGCGAGACGAGATGAAAAGTTTTGGGGTGCTAAATAGGCCAATCTCACAAAACTATGGATAAATTAAATATATATGGAGAGCCTCCTTAATGGCAACCATTATGTGAAATGATTATTATTTATGCTAATGCTTAAATTGCAAAGAATCGCCATAGAATCAAAAGATCCCATTGGTGCAAAATAATCTCAGCTGTTTTTTTTAAATCGAGCCTTGAAAAGGGAGAAGCGAAGATGGATAGTATTAAAATACGCTAGAGGTAGTATTAGTAGATTTGCAAGGATAATATGGATAAATCACAATACATGACGGACCACGCTAATAAATATTTCATGAAATTAAAAATGTCCGTTTTATCTTTTTTCAACGACTGTCTTACAACCAACTGAACGGTAAGTAATTCTAATTCGCGTTAATATATTCCTCAGTAATTCCAACTGAGGAGATTACTTGAACTTTTTAAAAAATGAAATCCTGCAGATATGATTTTATTAAAACATTCGCGTCTTCCGGTATGAAGAGCGGGTGCGCAGCTATTTTAAAATAAACGGTTGTCCATTTCATGTCCAACCAGGTTGTCCGTCAGGCATTTAATAGTACAAATGGAAAACCTAAAAACAGTATAATGTAGAAATAAAACATTTTGAAAGTAACGTAGTTCTTCATTATATCGCAATGATGCCAGGTTAGTACTCATGGCGCAAACTTTACGTCAATAGTTTTGATTTTATTTTCGGTTCCACATCACTGGAATTATTTGGAATTACGCATGTAAGGAAAATTTTCGTTTCCTACCGTGCGAAGAACGGACACGCGGCTAGCACATACATAAAAGCTAATGCGACTTCCGTGAAAATCAATCTTCACTTTAACGTGAACACTAACCGTCGGACAGCTCTATTATTAGTGTTGGCTTTTATATTTTCATACACGGAGAACTGCTAATGCGTTCATCCGAATTTTTAAAGAGCTTACAGTAAAGGCACTGCCGTCTGCTGTCAGGTATTTGGGGCAAATTATTAAAACTATTTTACAGTAGAGAAAAAGTGGTGAGAACTCACAACATCCTTACCTATCTTTGAGAGGAATCACGCGCATGCATATTTCAGTACTTGCTTGTTTTATAATATTTCTCCTTAGTCAATAGTTTAGTGATAACCAGAGTTCTCCATCTTAGTAAAACGGATCAATCTAAACTATTTAGATCCATTCATTGCTAGAATACTGCCGTTCCTTGAACGTTTACTACGTATTAAAAAAAGATTTCACCATTTTTACAGTTAAAATTGCTTAAAAATTTTGAACATTTGCGATTCCTTTAACATTTTACTTTCCTCTTTATTTCCGTTTTTTGTCATCGTAAAATCTTTTAAAAATCATAAGTTTATATTTAGGTTTTTGTAAGGCTTATGAAACCTATTATCTAAAATCAATCTCTTAGTATTATTATCGCTGTACAGAGAAGACCTTACTTTTCTATTTAATAGTAATTAAGCAATAGCCGTCATTCATAGGTTTTATCGTGGTTTATATTTACTCTAGAGCCGTCGAAGTGGTGTAGTGGTTAAAGAGCCATTCTGCCACATTTTGGGTCCGAATTCGATTCCCGAGTTAGGCATAGGAGCTAATCTTTGCATAAAAACACAATATTACTTGTGCCAATAAACTGGGCTTTAGTAGGGACTGATACTCGATAAGCAAGGTGTGCCCATCTAAAAGAAAAATGCTGTGTGCCCAAAAATTTCTCTAACAATGAATAGCTGATTTATGTTTAAATAACATGAAAATATGAATCTTTACCGAAATTCTCCTTTCAACTTATCTCCAATCTTCTTTCAATGTGTGCGAGTCTGCACGCATTAGGCGGGCTCTGCGTACAAGCACCTGCCCCCAAAGAGAGACATTGTTTATTCTGTGGAATCTACTTTTGTTTACGTCTTTCTCTTTCATAGAATCTCCATCTAGGATATTTTGTTCCAATTGCAATTTCTCAAAATGTAACATGTCATAGTTTATCGTAAGTTTGTCTCCATGAGGAGAGGATCTACTTAAAGTCTTATTAATTCTATAATATTATCATTTTCTTCAGTGAGACAAATTTCAATGTCACATTTCATATGTATATTAAACCGAGGAAACAGGTTTTAAAATCTTGTACCGTGTTAACGCTAACTCAGAAAAAGAAAGTCTGTCACGTTGGCGTTCTTCGCCGCTTGCTGTACTCTTAATATTCGTAGTAGGCGATGCCCATTTAAAGACAACCCAAGAGAATTTAAGTGTTCTTCTTGGTACACAAACTGGAATTAAAAAATTGCACCAGGATCTAAAAAATTAGGTTGTTCTTCATAACTCTAGTTTTGTACTATGGTAAGCTTACATAGGGTTAAATGTCTACAAGAAGGGAAAGGTGCCTTGGGCAGGAGCCCTTTTAAGGAGTTCTAGCGCGTACTCACGTTAAGTATAGAGAAAACCGCCCAAAAATATTTATGTATTGAAATGACATGATTATTTTTGAAACACGCCATCAACATCTTAACGTAATGAAATGCTAGAAAGAGTAGTTTTTTTTTTTTAATTAAAGCGTGATAGGGGAAATGTATGTTTTGTTCGTTGAGAAGTAGAACCTTTACAAAAAAGGGGAGGAAGGGGGGCCCGTTTGACAACCAATTCACGATAAACCAACAATGGTGACATACATCTTAGGCTTGCTTACCTCGTAGATTATCACCCCATTCATAAATACGTTTTTATTAAAATTATGTTTGCCAAAAAATAAATAAATAAGCAATTTAAAAATGTAAATAGTCTTGCGCAGCCTCTCTTTTTTTTAAACTTAAATAATAGCATTTTTCCAAATCACTCTTCAGTCTAACTTTTTTTTTTAAATAAAAACCTCTATTACTTTTCAAAATGCTTTATTTGTGAGAATTTTTCTTTAACATAAGTGAAATAGAAATATTTAACTTTAAACAGTTTTATTATATATCAACCTTCTTTAAGTTACCGAGGGCGTAGCCGGAGGAGGGCACACAGATATACGCTCCTCCTTCAATAGGTTTCTTATTTATTTTACAAGGAACAAAACATTGTAACTGAGGAACTCCTGAAGTAGCTGGAAAATTATACGTGAATGAAATCAAAATTCTGATATTTCCTGAACAGCCCCTTTACATGTGAGATAGTAAAGATCTTTTACTATTTTATCAGTGTTCCGCAAAATATAATCTTCTTTTCTTTTCTTTCTTTTTTTTTTCTTTTTTTTTTTAATGCTTTATTATCTTCGACCAATACTATTACATTTTTAAAATCCGGGATCCACTTTATCCATCCAATTCAAACATTTAACTAACACTCTGAGGTGTGAGGGGGGTGCGGTTTAACAAACCACCTCCTGCAGCAACGCCCTTGCACAGGCTTGAGTCACAGGTTTCCGTTGTGCTTCTTTCTAGAATAAGAATAAACGTATGCGGTGTATAAAGAATTAATACCAATATTCATTTTCAGAAAACGGTGTGTTCTGTTGAATTCCATCTCCTTTAAAAATGCTACATTCAGCTGCAGTTAAACTGTTAACTTGCAGGAATGTTATAATTGGAAAAATAAAGGCGTTTTTCTAAATTGTACATACAGCAATAGTTCTCTCTAATAAAAAAAAGTTACACCAACTGCAATCAAACAACTTTCATGTTTTGAACTTATCGACGGTTAACCTTAGAAGGCATTCAAAGATATTTAATTACCTCATTTCTTGATATCTTAATACGGCTAAGTGTAAACAGTAACCGTTGGAAACAGTGGCGGATTAATGCAAGTTTGCTGGGGGGGGCGGTTAGTTGGAAGATTATCATATATATCCATTTTATGGATGTAAAATAGGATATTTTACATTAATTTCTTTTTTCTCGGCTTGGCGGTCGCCCCTCTCTCCCCCCCCCTTTAATCCGCCCTTCGTTGGAAAGTTTTATTGTAAGTGTTGGCTTTTTTTTGTTTCCGTACAAAGAGAACTGCTAATGCGTTTATCCGAATTTTTAAAGATTATTAATAGCAATAGCCAACTTCACTGACTGACTGCCTGAGTATATGTTATGGAGTACCTACGCAGCGCGCTTGGATGTTATTGTGTTGTTAGTATGTAAATGCTGCAGGGCCACGTGATTCAGTGCAGAAAGCCATGAAAGATGTTAAAGGTATGCCGTGATATCGACCCATCCTCCCTCCACCAAGTGAACTTCATAGGAAGGGTTGCTCGACTATGCGGTGAGTGTGAGATGTATGAGAGCTAAGAGAGTAGGGCATGAAGAATTGCCTTGGGACGTCTCCGAAACGGGGGATCCGAATGCTCATAATTACGAAGGTTTCTTATAATCTTGTTCGGCAAATTCCTTATGTTTCTGCAGAGCTTCTTTGAGACCTTCAGGATATGGAATTTTAGGGATTTAATTCCAAGATCCTTGAGTATGACATCATTGGCAAGATGATGGTGTCCAAATCTAATTGTCTCTTAACAGTTTGTTTTCTTTTGAAAATAAAGATTGCAGGTTTGTATATGTTTGTATATGGTAAGTATATGTCTTTTCCAGGTGAGGTTTTAGTAGCCAACTTCAGTAATTTTAGCAAATTATTAAAACTATTACAGATTTGAAAAAGTAGTGTGAACTTTCAACAGCCATACATTTTCTATGAGATGCAGTTTAGGTATACACCTTTCAGTACTTGTTCAAGATAAAAGCACATGCCTAGTATGTTAACATTGACTTATGTAATGGCAGAATGCCTGCTTACTGTAATTCTGCCAGAATGCTGAAATATTTGTAGAACTGTTATAGTAGCTATTATTTTACTATTTATTTTTTAAGTTTAATTGCTATACTTTAATCATCTAATTGCTTTTTGTTTTGTTTTTGTAAATCAAATATTCTGTATTCAGTTTTATTCTCTCTCTATTTAGTTTTATGCTTTAACCCTTTGAGGCGCAACCCTTTCCCAATGCTGAAAAAAGGGCAGCCGTTGCCATCGCTCGACTTCACGACAGCTGGCTGTGCCCGCGCACAGCCAGCTGTCGTCAAAAAAGGTTCTCTAGATCTGTGGCACGCGATGAACGTTTCGATCGTACGGCCTCTTGCTGGTAGTTAAGTCGAGCGATCCCTAGTAGCAAACGGTCATCCGTTCCTGAAACGCCGATGATCGGACAGGGAGGAAGCGCAGCGTGCACCATGCAAGGTTCTTCATAGCGTCGGGGGCTCTTATCTCGGATTTTGCTCGGGCATGTCCTCTCCCGAATAGTAGGGTTGGATCATCGGCAAGGGGGGAAAATTGGGCGTAGAGCTGTTGTAAAGCCGATGCGATTGGGGTTATATTCATCTCGGAAGAGCAAACATCTTGCAACATAGGATGTGAAGCCTATGACCTTTAATAAAAGTTTTAAACTGAACAATCGATAAAAATTGGGGCATATCCCAGCTAGATAAAAAATTTTAAAAGTAAAAAAAAAAAAAGCAAATTCGAACTTCTTCCTCTTCTCTTTGAATTTTAATGCTGCCATCTGAACTTCATTTTTCAACCTCACGAGACTTGGTTTCGAACTGGAGAACTAACGCTTCGTAACCGGGCATTCTAACCACTAGACGGGGGACTGACACGTTACTGGCGAGACTAAAATTGGAAGTGATGGTTGTTTCAAGTTCCGAATTGGAACATTTAAGTTTTTATTTAAATAAAACTAGACTTTTCCTGTACACTACTCAAAATTAAAAAGATTTTGCGATTTCTATCCGTTTTAAGCATTTGGGACCTGTGTACGGCCGAAAAAAAAAAAAAAAAAAAAAAAGTTTGTCTGTCTGTCGTTCTGTCTTTTCTTATTCGCACATCACGTAAAATTGACTGAAGCGAATTAAGTAAAATTTGTTGACATGATAGGTGGTCGCTTAACTTAAAGTATAGGCTTCGAATTTTTAAAAATATTCATTATAATGAATATTTTAAAAATCTCTCTATAGATTTTGAGATTTTTCGAAGATTGTTTCAAACTGCGTAAATTTTTATTCGCACATCACGTAAAAGTGACTAAAGCGAAAGGAATGAAATTTACTGACATGAAAGGCAATCACTCACCTTAAACTATAATTGTCGGATTAAAAAAAAAAAAAAAAGAGTTTGAGATTTTTTCTGAAAATCGTTTCAAACTGCGTAAATTTTTGTCGGGGCATCACCTACGACTCTCTATCTTTTACGGCAGTTAAACAGTGACGTCATAAATTTAAAAAATGCATGGAATTTGTAAACTCTGCAACTCTAACCTCCTATGGCAAGCGATTCTAAATAGCTCCTCGAGATTACACAGTTTGATGTTTTCAGACGACAGAACCATGGAGGATTCATAGCATATCAATATATTGGATATTTCGCACATGGATATTTAAATTGCCACCAATTTTATATTTCCCATCCCTGCGAGACGAGATGAAAAGTTTTGGGGTGCTAAATAGGCCAATCTCACAAAACTATGGATAAATTAAATATATATGGAGAGCCTCCTTAATGGCAACCATTATGTGAAATGATTATTATTTATGCTAATGCTTAAATTGCAAAGAATCGCCATAGAACCAAAAGATCCCATTGGTGCAAAATAATCTCAGCTGTTTTTTTTAAATCGAGCCTTGAAAAGGGAGAAGCGAAGATGGATAGTATTAAAATACGCTAGAGGTAGTATTAGTAGATTTGCAAGGATAATATGGATAAATCACAATACATGACGGACCACGCTAATAAATATTTCATGAAATTAAAAATGTCCGTTTTATCTTTTTTCAACGACTGTCTTACAACCAACTGAACGGTAAGTAATTCTAATTCGCGTTAATATATTCCTCAGTAATTCCAACTGAGGAGATTACTTGAACTTTTTAAAAAATGAATTCCTGCAGATATGATTTTATTAAAACATTCGCGTCTTCCGGTATGAAGAGCGGGTGCGCAGCTATTTTAAAATAAACGGTTGTCCATTTCATGTCCAACCAGGTTGTCCATCAGGTATTTAATAGTACAAATGGAAAACCTAAAAACAGTATAATGTAGAAATAAAACATTTTGAAAGTAACGTAGTTCTTCATTATATCGCAATGATGCCAGGTTAGTACTCATGGCGCAAACTTTACGTCAATAGTTTTGATTTTATTTTCGGTTCCACATCACTGGAATTATTTGGAATTACGCATGTAAGGAAAATTTTCGTTTCCTACCGTGCGAAGAACGGACACGCGGCTTGCACATACATAAAAGCTAATGCGACTTCCGTGAAAATCAATCTTCACTTTAACGTGAACACTAACCGTCGGACAGCTCTATTATTAGTGTTGGCTTTTATATTTTCATACACGGAGAACTGCTAATGCGTTCATCCGAATTTTTAAAGAGCTTACAGTAAAGGCACTGCCGTCTGCTGTCAGGTATTTGGGGCAAATTATTAAAACTATTTTACAATAGAGAAAAAGTGGTGAGAACTCACAACATCCTTACCTATCTTTGAGAGGAATCACGCGCATGCATATTTCAGTACTTGCTTGTTTTATAATATTTCTCCTTAGTCAATAGTTTAGTGATAACCAGAGTTCTCCATCTTAGTAAAACGGATCAATCTAAACTATTTAGATCCATTCATTGCTAGAATACTGCCGTTCCTTGAACGTTTACTACGTATTAAAAAAAGATTTCACCATTTTTACAGTTAAAATTGCTTAAAAATTTTGAACATTTGCGATTCCTTTAACATTTTACTTTCCTCTTTATTTCCGTTTTTTGTCATCGTAAAATCTTTTAAAAATCATAAATTTATATTTAGGTTTTTGTAAGGCTTATGAAACCTATTATCTAAAATCAATCTCTTAGTATTATTATCGCTGTACAGAGAAGACCTTACTTTTCTATTTAATAGTAATTAAGCAATAGCCGTCATTCATAGGTTTTATCGTGGTTTATATTTACTCTAGAGCCGTCGAAGTGGTGTAGTGGTTAAAGAGCCATTCTGCCACATTTTGGGTCCGAATTCGATTCCCGAGTTAGGCATAGGAGCTAATCTTTGCATAAAAACACAATATTACTTGTGCCAATAAACTGGGCTTTAGTAGGGACTGATACTCGATAAGCAAGGTGTGCCCATCTAAAAGAAAAATGCTCTGTGCCCAAAAATTTCTCTAACAATGAATAGCTGATTTATGTTTAAATAACATGAAAATATGAATCTTTACCGAAATTCTCCTTTCAACTTATCTCCAATCTTCTTTCAATGTGTGCGAGTCTGCACGCATTAGGCGGGCTCTGCGTACAAGCACCTGCCCCCAAAGAGAGACATTGTTTATTCTGTGGAATCTACTTTTGTTTACGCCTTTCTCTTTCATAGAATCTCCATCTAGGATATTTTGTTCCAATTGCAATTTCTCAAAATGTAACATGTCATAGTTTATCGTAAGTTTGTCTCCATGAGGAGAGGATCTACTTAAAGTCTTATTAATTCTATAATATTATCATTTTCTTCAGTGAGAAAAATTTCAATGTCACATTTCATATGTATATTAAACCGAGGAAACAGGTTTTAAAATCTTGTACCGTGTTAACGCTAACTCAGAAAAAGAAAGTCTGTCACGTTGGCGTTCTTCGCCGCTTGCTGGACTCTTAATATTCGTAGTAGGCGATGCCCATTTAAAGACAACCCAAGAGAATTTAAGTGTTCTTCTTGGTACACAAACTGGAATTAAAAAATTGCACCAGGATCTAAAAAATTAGGTTGTTCTTCATAACTCTAGTTTTGTACTATGGTAAGCTTACATAGGGTTAAATGTCTACAAGAAGGGAAAGGTGCCTTGGGCAGGAGCCCTTTTAAGGAGTTCTAGCGCGTACTCACGTTAAGTATCGAGAAAACCGCCCAAAAATATTTATGTATTGAAATGACATGATTATTTTTGAAACACGCCATCAACATCTTAACGTAATGAAATGCTAGAAAGAGTAGTTTTTTTTTTTTTAATTAAAGCGTGATAGGGAAAATGTATGTTTTGTTCGTTGAGAAGTAGAACCTTTACAAAAAAGGGGAGGGAGGGGGGCCCGTTTGACAACCAATTCACGATAAACCAACAATGGTGACATACATCTTAGGCTTGCTTACCTCGTAGATTATCACCCCATTCATAAATACGTTTTTATTAAAATTATGTTTGCCAAAAAATAAATAAATAAGCAATTTAAAAATGTAAATAGTCTTGCGCAGCCTCTCTTTTTTTTAAACTTAAATAATAGCATTTTTCCAAATCACTCTTCAGTCTAACTTTTTTTTTTTAAATAAAAACCTCTATTACTTTTCAAAATGCTTTATTTGTGAGAATTTTTCTTTAACATAAGTGAAATAGAAATATTTAACTTTAAACAGTTTTATTATATATCAACCTTCTTTAAGTTACCGAGGGCGTAGCCGGAGGAGGGCACACAGATATACGCTCCTCCTTCAATAGGTTTCTTATTTATTTTACAAGGAACAAAACATTGTAACTGAGGAACTCCTGAAGTAGCTGGAAAATTATACGTGAATGAAATCAAAATTCTGATATTTCCTGAACAGCCCCTTTACATTTGAGATAGTAAAGATCTTTTACTATTTTATCAGTGTTCCGCAAAATATAATCTTCTTTTCTTTTCTTTCTTTTTTTCTTTTTTTTTTTTTAATGCTTTATTATCTTCGACCAATACTATTACATTTTTAAAATCCGGGATCCACTTTATCCATCCAATTCAAACATTTAACTAACACTCTGAGGTGTGAGGGGGGTGCGGTTTAACAAACCACCTCCTGCAGCAACGCCCTTGCACAGGCTTGAGTCACAGGTTTCCGTTGTGCTTCTTTCTAGAATAAGAATAAACGTATGCGGTGTATAAAGAATTAATACCAATATTCATTTTCAGAAAACGGTTTGTTCTGTTGAATTCCATCTCCTTTAAAAATGCTACATTCAGCTGCAGTTAAACTGTTAACTTGCAGGAATGTTATAATTGGAAAAATAAAGGCGTTTTTCTAAATTGTACATACAGCAATAGTTCTCTCTAATAAAAAAAAGTTACACCAACTGCAATCAAACAACTTTCATGTTTTGAACTTATCGACGGTTAACCTTAGAAGGCATTCAAAGATATTTAATTACCTCATTTCTTGATATCTTAATACGGCTAAGTGTAAACAGTAACCGTTGGAAACAGTGGCGGATTAATGCAAGTTTGCTGGGGGGGGGCGGTTAGTTGGAAGATTATCATATATATCCATTTTATGGATGTAAAATAGGATATTTTACATTAATTTCTTTTTTCTCGGCTTGGCGGTCGCCTCCCTCTCCCCCCCCTTTAATCCGCCCTTCGTTGGAAAGTTTTATTGTAAGTGTTGGCTTTTTTTTGTTTCCGTACAAAGAGAACTGCTAATGCGTTTATCCGAATTTTTAAAGATTATTAATAGCAATAGCCAACTTCACTGACTGACTGCCTGAGTATATGTTATGGAGTACCTACGCAGCGCGCTTGGATGTTATTGTGTTGTTAGTATGTAAATGCTGCAGGGCCACGTGATTCAGTGCAGAAAGCTATGAAAGATGTTAAAGGTATGCCGTGATATCGACCCATCCTCCCTCCACCAAGTGAACTTCATAGGAAGGGTTGCTCGACTATGCGGTGAGTGTGAGATGTATGAGAGCTAAGAGAGTAGGGCATGAAGAATTGCCTTGGGACGTCTCCGAAACGGGGGATCCGAATGCTCATAATTACGAAGGTTTCTTATAATCTTGTTCGGCAAATTCCTTATGTTTCTGCAGAGCTTCTTTGAGACCTTCAGGATATGGAATTTTAGGAATTTAATTCCAAGATCCTTGAGTATGACATCATTGGCAAGATGATGGTGTCCAAATCTAATTGTCTCTTAACAGTTTGTTTTTTTTTTAAAATAAAGATTGCAGGTGTGTATATGTTTGTATATGGTAAGTATATGTCTTTTCCAGGTGAGGTTTTAGTAGCCAACTTCAGTAATTTTAGCAAATTATTAAAACTATTACAGATTTGAAAAAGTAGTGTGAACTTTCAACAGCCATACATTTTCTATGAGATGCAGTTTAGGTATACACCTTTCAGTACTTGTTCAAGATAAAAGCACAGGCCTAGTATGTTAACATTGACTTATGTAATGGCAGAATGCCTGCTTACTGTAATTCTGCCAGAATGCTGAAATATTTGTAGAACTGTTATAGTAGCTATTATTTTACTATTTATTTTTTAAGTTTAATTGCTATACTTTAATCATCTAATTGCTTTTTGTTTTGTTTTTGTAAATCAAATATTCTGTATTCAGTTTTATTCTCTCTCTATTTAGTTTTATGCTTTAACCCTTTGAGGCGCAACCCTTTCCCAATGCTGAAAAAAGGGCAGCCGTTGCCATCGCTCGACTTTACGACAGCTGGCTGTGCCCGCGCACAGCCAGCTGTCGTCAAAAAAGGTTCTCTAGATCTGTGGCACGCGATGAACGTTTCGATCGTACGGCCTCTTGCTGGTAGTTAAGTCGAGCGATCCCTAGTAGCAAACGGTCATCCGTTCCTGAAACGCCGATGATCGGACAGGGAGGAAGCGCAGCGCGCGCCATGCAAGGTTCTTCATCGCGTCGGGGGCTCTTATCTCGGATTTTGCTCGGGCATGTCCTCTCCCGAATAGTAGGGTTGGATCATCGGCAAGGTGGGAAAATTGGGCGTAGAGCCGTTGTAAAGCCGATGCGATTGGGGTTATATTCATCTCGGAAGAGCAAACATCTTGCAACTTAGGATGTGAAGCCTATGACCTTTGATAAAAGTTTTAAACTGAACAATTGATAAAAATTGGGGTATATCCCAGCTAGATAAAAAATTTTAAAAGTAAAAAAAAAAAAAAAGCAAATTCGAACTTCTTCCTCTTCGTTAAAATTTTTTTTATTTCGGAATACCTTATTCCCCCGTACACGATATATATTTCGGTTACACACATAATCATCTTCAGTCGTTTCTGGATCTCTCACTAATGGCGGCTTCTTTTTATATCTTCTTCGTTCTTCTTCTTGAAAGTTCGATGCATGACGTCATCCCATGATTTTTCGATTGTATAAAGCGTATCGTTGATGCTGCCCTCTGTCGTCAATATTTCTAAGCTCTCACGAATGTAGGCATATATACTATTTTTAAAGTTGGCTATTTTTTTAATATTTTTAAAATCAATGGTAATGGGCTCTTTCAAAGCAAGACGGGCTAGAGCGGTACTTTGTTTCTGGAGGTTAATGTCTTTAAAATGTTCGTTTTTTCGTTCTTTAATTTTCCTTTTTGTAACGCCGATGTAGCAATTTTCTTTATTAGTATCGTTTGACATAAAATTAATTTTATAGATCCCTGCGGTTTCGATGGGGTTGATTGGATCTTTTTCCGATCTAATGCGCTGAAAGATTGTTTTATTAGGTTTAATTGGAATACGGAAGTTCTTTTTACTGGCGATATTAGAAAGTTTATTGGCGATCCCTCGGCTAAAGGGGATAGCGGTAGTAAAACGTGGTTTATCTTTCTGACGGTTGTCTATAACATTTAATTTACGTTGCCTAGCTTTGAAAACTTTGTCGAAAATTTCTCGAGGGTAGTGGGCGTCTTGACATTGTTTCTTTATGAAAGCAATTTCTTTTTGAAGGAGGTCGTTGTTAGAACACACTTTGAAAGCGCGGTCGATATAGGAACGAATAGCAGCAATTTAAAAGTTGAAAGGGGTTTTAGATTTAAAATTTACTATATTAGTATTACAAGTAGGTTTTCGAAAAATGGTGGTCTCAATGAGATTATTGTTTCTGGTTATGTTCACATCTAAGTAATTGAGGCTATTATTGATTTCTTTTTCGTATGTAAATTTAATGTTCGGGTCTATGGCATTAAGTTGATTGATCAAATTATTTTCTTCATTATTGTGGGTGGTAAGGATAGCGAAGATATCGTCGACATAGCGAAGCCAAAGTTTGATGGTATTATTGTGTGTCTGTTTAATCTGTTCTTCAAGGATTCTCATTTTCCAGTCGGCAATTATTCCGGATATGGGGGAGCCCATGGGGACTCCTTTTATTTGTTGGTAGAAGTGATTATTATATTGAAAATATGAGTTATTTAAAATTAGATTTATTGCACTAGTTAGGGTGTTAATTATGTCTATATCTTTAAAACTACTTTGAATTTGTTTGTTAATAATTTGGTTCATTTCCTTAATATCTATTGACGGGTATAGATTTACAACATCGAAACTTACCATAATATCGTTTTCATCAAGTTTATAATCGCGGATGTTTTTAATGAAATCGTCGGTGGAAGTTAGAGTGCTGTTAAATGGGGGTATAATTTCTTGCAGAATATCTTTCATATATTTTTCAAGAGTGTAGGTGGGGCCTTCACATTTGCTCACGATTGGGCGAAGGGAGGGGGGATTTTTATGATCTTTAAATTTAGCGAAAATCCGTGGGGCGAAATTAGCGGTATTGTTATAGTTCGGACAGCCGTATTAAATAATGTTTTATGTGTTTTTATTCTTCCTCTTCTCTTTTAATTTTAATGCTGCCATCTGAACTTCATTTTTCAATCTCCCGAGACTTGGTTTCGAACTGGAGAACTAACGCTTCGTAACCGGGCATTCTAACCACTAGACGGGGGACTGACACGTTACTGGCGAGACTAAAATTGGAAGTGATGGTTGTTTCAAGTTCCGAATTGGAACATTTAAGTTTCTATTTAAATAAAACTAGACTTTTCCTGTACACTACTCAAAATTAAAAAGATTTTGCGATTTCTATCCGTTTTAAACATTTGGGACCTGTGTACGGCCGTAAAAAAAAAAAAAAAAAAAAGTTTGTCTGTCTGTCGTTCTGTCTTTTCTTATTCGCACATCACGTAAAATTGACTGATGCGAATTAAGTAAAATTTGTTGACATGATAGGTGGTCGCTTAACTTAAAGTATAGGCTTCGAATTTTTAAAAATATTCATTATAATGAATATTTTAAAAATCTCTCTATAGATTTTGAGATTTTTCGAAGATTGTTTCAAACTGCGTAAATTTTTATTCGCACATCACGTAAAAGTGACTAAAGCGAAAGGAATGAAATTTACTGACATGAAAGGCAATCACTCACCTTAAACTATAATTGTCGGATTAAAAAAAAAAAAAAAAGAGTTTGAGATTTTTTCTGAAAATCGTTTCAAACTGCGTAAATTTTTGTCGGGGCATCACATACGACTTAAGTGAATAAAGCAAAATTTAGTGACACGATAGGTGGTCGTACAATTTAAACTATGCCCCTAAAGTGTCTTAAAATTTGGGTTAGATTTTGAGATTTTGCGAAAATTGTTCAAACTGCTTCCGCGTAATAGCTTAGCCAATCAGCAACCTTAAAACAAACATATGGTGTGCATATGATGCTCTTTGCACATTAATGAAGGAACGGAGATATCGAGCCGTTCAGCTACTTGGGAGAAAGACCGATACAAACCTGTTTGCTCGCTTTACCCTTCGCAATCTTGAAAGCGCCTATCAGACCTCAGTGTAAAGATTCGATCATCGGGAAAAGATGAACATACGAAAAATTAAGGATGATCAGTAATGATCAGGCGATGAATAGCCGATGCACCGATCATAGACCTGGTAAAGCCCGAGCAAAGATTGCTGCTAGGGATGGCAACGGCTGCCCTTTTTTCAGCGTTGGGCAATCTATCCAGCTGTTCTCGCATTCTTCCCTTTTTCAGCAGATGTCAATGCTGCTAAAAAGAATCGTGACAATTTTTTTACGGGAAATGACGTGCAAAATAGTAAAGGATTCTAGTGGAGCTATGTTACCCGCAACTATTTTTATAGAAATCAAATCTATTCTTCGTGGCTGGCAACAGTCAAAACGCCAGAGTTTGGTCTTCCCAGAGCGGGAACACTTCGCATTAAAGGGTTAAAAAATGTGTTTCCGTTTCTCTCTTTTTTCGCCGATTTGTCTGCAATACTAGGTATTCCCCTTCTAAATTAACGAATGATTTAGTATACAAAATGTACATTCTGGGGAATACCTAAAATTGTAGACACACCGGCGAGCAAAAAAAGAAACGGAAGCACCTTTTATCAATCAAAAAAGCTAAGTGGTGAGAGATTAAAACTGAATGCAGAATATTTGATTTCGAAGAACGAATCAAAGGTAAAATTGTTTTGGATCGGAAAAATGTGTAACCTCTGCATCACACCCCAACTTCAGAAATAGTTCTATAAAACTGAGGTGTAACGAAGTTAATTAGTTAGGCTGTTTTAAATTATTAAGACTGCGTTGTGGTGACACATGAAAATCCAGGTTCGATAAACTTACTTGTAATATAATAAAAAAGACGTTAAATACTTAAAAACTATTTTATTAAAAAGATACTATTGAAACATTAACTTATTACAACGGATGGTGGTGGCCCAGCGAAGTTAAAAAAATGCGTCCTATTTAGACAGTGAAATTAAGGTGGAATGAATTAAAAATTACGCTAGCAGAGAATTACACATTGGCGAGAACAATAACTTTTCTGAGATCAATAACGCCAATTCCAGAGAACCCTAAAAGTTAATCTAATAAAATTAAAATGACGTAATCGCGAGCAAATAATTTTAAAGATGTCGCAGGGCAACAAATAATATAACTTACGCCAGCAGGATGCCAAGAGGGGAATCAAAAAGGCCGTTGATTTTGCAAACGGACGCAATCTAATCTATTTTTAGCTCATAACGCCGCCACTGGGTCTCATTTCTAGAAACAAACAATTAAGAATAATGCATGCGGGAAAAGCAAAAATACAGATTTAAAACCCGAAATGGCAGAGAAATGAAAACAAAAGTGATTTAGAATAATGCATGCGGGAAAAGCAAAAATACAGATTTAAAAGCCGAAATGGCAGAGAAATGAAAACAAAAGTGATTTAGAATACATGATTTTTGATAGATTACATTAAAGAAAACCAAATTAAATGATTATTAAATTAAATATGTGATCTGCATCACATGAGGAGTCAAGTTTTATGCATGACTCGGTCCCTTGCCATAACTGCAAGAGCGTACAGCATTCACGACAGACCATATTATACCAATTTTACCTGTAGAGTTGCCTGCACTGGAATCTCTGCGGGTATGAACTTTATCGAAAATTTGTGGTAGATAAAAAAAAGTTGAAATTGCCAAGGTAATGATCAAAAATAGACGCCAACTAATTGAAAAATTAATAAATGTTTGTCTTCACCATCCAATAGTCAAAGAAAGTACGCAGAAAGTATGCTTAGTCGTATAGAAACCGTTATAGACGCAGAAGGGAATGCCACCAAACATTCAATGACATCCTCCTGAATTCTGTTGTTATATTATGTTCGTTAATTTTATATTTTTCAGCTGATAATAATAAAGGAATGTGCAATGAATAAATATAAAATCACTTATCTTATTCAAGCAGTTATCTATCTCGTGACTAAAGTACATAAATACTACTTTTTGTGACTGCACCTAATAATATGGTCACCCACTGTGAGGCAGTATCTACAATTGCTCTAAACCTAAATTTTCTTCATATTTATTCAAAGACCTTTGTCCTTTAAAGAAAACTCCAGAAAAATATTTTATTAGTCTTGCGGCTGCTTTTAATATGTAATAGTATGTGAAAAGGGTTCAATGTACTTTTTCAAAATACGATTATTTCTTTTCTCACTACACCAAATGAGAAATAACATTTCAAATGCAGGGTGAGGTTATAATAGTAAAAAATAAATAAACTTATTCCCCACAAATGAAACCCCTAGCGGCCTACTCTCTTAACCAATCGCCAGAAAAATTTTGAAATGTTGTTGTATCATATTATGAGCTCAAGATTTTCGTTATTTAAAAGAAAAGAGGTCTCACGATTACAGTTGCAGTAAAAAAATTTCGAAAACTTCCCAACTGCAACACCCACGTTTTCCTCTTCAAATTGATAGTGAATTGAAAAAGACTTTTTTGGTATACCTGAAAAAAACTGAGTCCTACACACATTAAAATTTATATAGTATATAACACGATGACCTATGCGCACCTAATATCAGCTCAATTCAATACACCATGTAGATATAAGTACACTTAAATAGTTTTTATCTATGTTGTGTGACAGTGAACTATAATATACATAAGAAATTAGAGTTTTTTCAAACACACCATTTTGTCAATAGTGCACTTTAAATTATTTGTGTCCGTAGTCCCTAATACATAAGAATTTTTTTTATTTTTTTTTTTCAATCCTGTGAACAAACTATCAGTTCAACGATCATCCAAATCCATGCAGGTCATGAGACCGTTATCAATTATATACATATCTAATTTAAAGGCAATCGAATGCACAGTGTGCACTTTCAAGAATTTCCTTTCATAGGCCGTAATATACAAGAATTCTTTTTAGAGCCTTGTAAAACAGTTATAAATCCTACAAACACCAAAATCAATACCAGTCGTACGTGGGTGGTCTATCTATGTAAATAAAATTATACTTTTGCCATTACATTACGTAAAATTAAAAAAAATTGCAATTTCTATCCCTTTGAAGTACTTGGGAATCCAGTACGACCCTCAAACAAAGTTTGTCTGTCTATCGTTCTGCCCTTGACTTTTTTTCTCCCGCGCATCACGTAAAAATGACAGAAGCGAATGAAATGAAATTTGGTGACATGAGAGGGGGTCACTCAACTTAAACTATAGGTGTCGATTTTTTTTAAACGTTGATTAGATTTTGAGATTTTGGGAAAAGCGTTTCAAACTGCGTAAGTATTTGTTCGCGCATCACATCATAACGACTAAAGCGAATGAAATCAAATTCGGTAATCTGATAGGCGGTCACTCAACGTAATCTACGGTCTCGAATTTTTTTTAAATATTCATTTAATTTTGAGATTTAGCTAAAATTCTTTTAAAATGCGTATATATTTTTTGAGCATCACTTAATTACTACTAACGCGAATGATATGAAATATATGACACGATAGGTGGTTTCTCAATTTAAATTAGAAGCGTCGAATTTTTAAAGTATTTTGATTATATTTTGAGATTTCTCTAAAATCCTTTCAAAATGCAGAAATTTTTGTTCCAGCATCTCCAAATAAAGATTAAAGGGAGTGAAATGAATCTGCTGACATTATAGGTGGTCGCTCTACATTACTTGGAATGAAAAAATTTTTCAATTTCTATCCGTTTCAAACACCTGGGAATACAGTACGAAAGTCAAAAAAAGTTTGTCTGTCATTCTGAGGTTCTATCCGTGGCTCTTATTTTTTAGCAGATCACATATTAACGACTAAAGCGAATGAAATGATATTTGGTGACAAAATAGGTGGTCACTCAAACTATAGGTGTCGATTTCTAAAAAGAAAACTGATTAGTTTCTGAGATTTTGCTAAAGTTACTCAAAATGTGAAAATATTCGTCAATAAACCACTGAAGAGAATTTAATAAATTTAGTATTATCACAGGTGATCACTTAAAAATGGGCCAAAGTACATTAAATTTTTTTTTTTTTTTTTTTTTTTTTGATTTTGAGAATTTGCGAAAACTGAGAACATGTTTGTTCCATTCCTGCAAATTTCAAAGAAATAGAATGAAATTATGTTAGATACAAATTAATTTAAACTCTAAATGCCAAAACTGTTTAAATTATTCATAGTTTTTCGGATTTTGTTCTGGCATTTCTTAAAAATGGATTAAGAGAATAGAATGAAATTTAGCAATAGGATCAGCAAGACTAAACAACAAATGTCGGAATTTCTTGAAAATTTTGGATAAATTTTCAAACTTTTTTTAAAAATGTTTATTTTTTTATTAGATTTTGTGAAAATTGTGCCAATTTTTTAAGGCATAATGTTAAAATATCTACAGGGAATCAAACAAAATTTAGTTACAAGTTAGGAATGGCCGCTTCACTTGAAAAGCTCATTCAACAAGAATAAAACTTTAATTATTTTTTTTTAAAACGTTCTCTATTGTCAATTTTACTGATCACTTTGTTACTGTTTCTAACCTGTAATCTTTTCATAATACACAGAGGTTATAATTTTGCTGTGTATACTCTTACCAATACACTAATTCCATTCTATGTACTCCAACATTACTGATAAAAATTCAGGCTTTTTGAAAATTTGCATTACATGCTAACACGTCGACGACGGGTATTGCAGCTAGTAATTTATATATACGAAATTTGAGCTCAATCGAATGCATGAACCGTTTAGGAGCTATCGTGTTAATTCACATACACATATAAATCACATAAAAATAGCCTAAATGAATTCAGAACACCTCAAAAACGTGTAAATGCAACAAAATCTCATAGTCGAATTTTCCCTTGATTACAATATACATGGAACGTGTTTGGAAATCAACAAGAATCAAGATTATATAATGTAAATGTAATACATTATGAATGTGATAAAATAAAATAAATCTCTTTAAAGGAAACTAATGTATTTACTTAAAAAAATAAACATCGACCGAAAAACATCCACTTGATAAACAACTCTGATTATTTTCTTTTAATGAAAAGTAAATTTAATTACGAAATGCAGAAATATGATGTTATTCCACGCAAAGAATAACCATGTAATAAAGAGTGCGTGTGGTCGCTTTTTGAAGAAAATTGCGTTTATTTTCCAAAAAGTTGTATTTTTAATTTAGTTGTAAGCTTTGTTGTTGAAAATTCAATTAAAAGGAAGGAAGTACTTGAGACTCTTGAATAAGAAAAATAACATGAAAATAAATATAAAGTGGGATAGATCTGTTAAGAATAACGTTTGTTTCATTAAACAAATGCTCTCAGTAGTGTTTTTTAACACTTGAAAATTTTATTGTCATGATTTTTTCAACCTATTATTCAGATTTGTAAAAAAAGTTCCCACTTGTTTGTTTTAAACTTTTTAAAGGATTCTTTTAAAGAAAAATCTAGGTTGTGCGGTAATGCATAAATACGTTTTCTATTCAGGAAAATTTGTCCCCCCTCTAATCAAACTAGAAGAGGGAGAAATATATTTATTTTTATATTTTTAGCAACTTTTTGTGCTTCATAATGAAATCTAGTTTTTTTCATTTTGTTGTATAATCTAAATAATAGGACAGGTTTATACGATGTGAGAACAAAATATTGCAGAGAACTCTGCTTGTTTCCTGGGTTCATCGTTCTAAAGTCCACTAGGTGTCGAAAGTTCTAGTAGAGTGCACTTGTCAGGATGAAACACGAACTTTATTGCTTCTGGAACTTTGTCGAACAATCAGCTGAAGAAAATTCACAAGAACATTCAGACAATAACGTGCTTATAACAGTCCGCTTAGTACGGAAGCTTTAGCAAATGCTGTATTTCTCACACAAAATAAAACACTTCCACAAGCAAACATTCATTGGAAACAGAATTGTTTCCAATGAATTACGAAGGATTCGCAAACAGTCCCCCAAGACTCAGCAATGAAGAATTTAAGAACAGCATTTAAAAACAAAGCTTCAAAAACAAGCTAAACATAGCTTTTCTAAGCGTCAATACAAAGCCTTAAACTTTCACGGACATTTGCTCTTGGCACATGCAGAAGCAAAACTGACTAGACCGGGGCCGCCCTCTTCTATTTATAGGTGAGGCAGAAGCTATTAGAAATTCCTCAGAGGTGCCCCTTAAAGCGCGAACTTATGATTACGTCATAGGAATACAGCTGAATCTTTAGGCTATAATGTGATTTTAATGCAGAATAACCAACTTTGCAGGTCACATTGGAAAAATTTCGCCAAATGACCGGAATGTCGCCAAGCTTGACAACTTTTTGGTGAAATAGTGCCAAAATTGGAGACAAAAATAAGTCCCCAAAAGTGAGGTTAGTGAAGCACTAGGACCAATACTTCTCGAGATTTCTAGAAACGCTATAGAAACCAATGGAGAAACCCAAAACCTAATATCTCGCGTTGTAGTTAACCGATTTCAATGCAACAAAATGCAACACTTACCTATTTGACGCGTAGAACACTAATTTTAAACTATTTTAAACCCCAGAACAGCGGGTTGCCCCGAAAATTCGTAACAATGTATTTTCAGTCGGACCCCGTTACCACGATACCTGGTTGTCCATTCAGCCCAGTTACCATGACAGTCTCTATTTTGTTCTTATGCAACTCCGGTTATCGCGACACTCCACTTACGACAATGCTACTTATGAAGCCTTGGCAGTATTCGGCTAACGAGGTCCAACTGTATATACATTTAGCATATTGAGAATTATTTGGGATGTCTATTAGCATTTCTTAAGAAATTGGGCTTTTATTATAAGTAATGCATTGCTTACTTTCTGTTGTTGTTTCTAATGCCCTCAGTGAACCGCGGAGCACTGTCAGATACCCTATGTAGGACGGCGACGGACGTAAAAGGACGGCTTCCATTTTAATAAGCTGTAGCGGGAGGAAGTTCGACTTCGCTTGCGGTGCCCTAATTTTTAACCAATTCCAGATGAGAGGCCAATCACCTTAAATCGCCCCCCCCCCCCGAGCCTTATCGTTTGAAAACATAGAGGATTGGAGCACGAAGAAATTATACGTGCACCAGCTCACATAAGCGTACACGGTCCCACAACAGTCCAGCGAGAGAGGAGTGTTTTCTTTCCTAGATGTCGGACACAATGTCGGTAAATGCAGTTGTTGGGAGCCATAGTGCAAAAAAAGCAGATAAAAGAAATAAAATCAGCAACACATTAGAGGGATAAAAAGCATTTTATTGAAAGGTTGTACAGAAGGTGTTCGAAATTACTGCCAGAAGTGGTCAGAAAGGCTTGACAACATGGAATTCCTTACGTTCTGGAAGATTCCTGCCACGTCTTGTATCCGCCCTGCAGTATAGGTCACGAAAACAGCGATCCTGCAAGAAATCGTTATTTGCGACTCAGATCGCGAGGAAGAAGGGCAAACGCTATATAATGATGAACTGGTCGACATGGTGAATGAACGAGACCCCGTTCCTTAAGTTGATGATTTTGCTGCTCGAATATCTTGTTCCAGAAAACTGCTTAGTTTCTGGATTTGTGGCATAAAAGCCCGGTGTACATGAAAAGTTCTAGTAAACAGTCCAGTTGATAGGACGAAATAAAAATTTTATTGATTCTGGAAAGTCGATAAACATTCTTTTATTCATAGTCTACAGAAATTAATAGGCAATAACACGCTTTATAACAGTCAGCTACATAGAAGCTTTTCCAGATGCTCTATTTCTCACACAATAAAATCCTCCCCCGAGCTAAAATTCAGTAGAAATTCTCAAGGAAAACCGTGATCTATTCCTCGGCATACAACAATGAAGTATTCACAAACAACATTCAAGAAAATGCTTCTCAAAACAAGATAAATATCGCTTACAAAGCACACAATACAGAGTATAAGGCAGTGGACTTAATGAGCATTCAATCACAACCGAATTGAGCTGCAATCTGCCCTCCTGTATTTATAGGCTCTGCTAACATTTCCCGACTTTTATACCAATATCTGTACTTTCTAATTCAACGACATATCCTATTGATGACGTAATAATAATGCTATTGTGTAATGCCAATGAAGGAAAGCAAACATTATAGTCCCCATTAATACCATCGAGCCAAGTGCCGTCAAGAGTGGCGACTTGTAGCTTATAATAAGTCCTCAAAACTGAAGTTAGATAAGCGATGACACCAATACTTCACGAGAATTCAAGAAAACCCAAAGTTAAATAATGGGGATACCCAAAACTCCCTATCTCGCGTTCTAGTTAACCGATTTTTATGCAATCAAAATCCAAATTAAAATTATTTGATGCGTAGAATACCCGAGCACATGAACCAAAGGACTACCTGAAGTGTATTCTAAATTCAGAGAGCGTTACCATGTATGGGGCTCCGTAGGAGACGGCTAGTTTCCGCACCTACGCTAAGGACAGAGCATCGGCGACGGAGGCTGGAATTTGCATGGCAATTTCACACAAGGCCGTGCACTGAGTGACGATAGCTGGATTTTTCCCCAATGAATCAAATTTTATGTTCCGATTGACTGATGGACGTTGGAGTATACGGAGTGAAAAATAGGAAAGTAGATAACCTGAAAAATTGCCGGTCGTGTGCAAGCCTGAGAAAGCAGCGTGATGGTCTTAGGAATGTTTTCATGACGTTCTCTCAGTGCACGTATCGTTATGGATAACACTATGAATCAAGGGCGTAGCCAGGATTTTCATTAGGGGGGGGGCAGGACATGGAGTCTAACCGGAGAATGCCTGTTTGTCATAATCAGACCCTATGACTAGCTCATTTTGGGGGGGGGGCAGCTGCCCCACCCTGCCCCTCGCTGGCTACGCCCATGCTATGAATCAGTTTAATTGTGCAGCTATACAGGCAAACCACGTCCATCCCTACATGCTGATTATTTTTCCTAAGCACGGTGCCATCTTCCAGCAGGACAATTTGACACCTCATGTTGCTGGCGGTGCACGGTCGCGGTTCGAAGAGCATGGGGGTGAGTTTACCATGTTTCCCTGTCCAATTTTTTTTATCAAATTTAAACAAAACGAGAATATTTGGAACCATCTCAATCAAGTTGTACAGTCCTTAGATCCTCAATCGCATAATCTCCAGCTGCTGATAACGGAACTGGTGTTTGTATGGCTTTGAATCTATCTAGCATCTCATTGGCTCTTTCCCAACCAGTCTAACTAGTAACGCTGAAACTAAGACTGCTCTCTGCAAACAACTTGTAATAATTTTAATTATTTTAGAAATATCTGTTACCACGCTTAGGAATGAAACTTATTTCCGTTATAGTCATATTAGATGAAGTTTCGTCCCCTTTTATCAAACATAAATTCCATTTGAACAGGTGAAATAATCCCTTGCAGTTATTGATGGGGCAGAACCTCACAAGTGTGCAAGCTCACCCGGTCACCCTCCCTGTGTTGCGTTTCTTACTTCCATTTCTCATAACGCACACCCAGTTTGTTTGTTTTTGCTGAGCTTTGTAAGTACAGGAGTTTGAATTTTCATCTAAATGATGTAGTATGCGTTTGCAGTTTTTGAAAAATATTGCAAAAAAGAAAAAGTTGTGTTATTAATGTAGGAAGCAGAAGGCTGATTACAGTCAAATAAATAAACAGAACTAATAAAAAAAAATACTTTTTAATCATCAAACAAGCCCTTTTGGCTAAAACAGCACTTATGCTATACACACACTCAAAATCTATAGAACAACCCAATCTTTATATTTTCACGTAGTTAATAAATTTTGCGCATGCAACTTTTTGCTATGCATTTTAAGATCATGAAATGTCTCATTTTAAATAAAACCAGTGAGTTTATTGGAGTCAGTGACTAACCTGATCCCACAGATTCGGCTGTCCTGACAGTTCTGTCGTCCTCGACTGAGACTTAAGTCATTTTCCCCAAGGCTTCATATACTCGGCGGCACTGGATGTTTTATTTGGACCTTCGTGATTCCCTACCTTTTCTACTTCATAGCGATCGTTTGGCTTTACAACCGATACTCTATAAGGTCCGTGATAATTTTCTTTCATCTTTAAGCCTGAACCCAATTGGGTTCTTTTGATTGCTACTATATCACCCACTTTATACTTCTTTGATTTCTTTCTACACTTATTAAATTGCTTCTTATTTTCTTCTTGAATTTTCATGATGTTTTTCCTCGCTTCTTCTCTCATATCTTCTCGTTCTTTCATCATGTAGTTCATATATTCATCTTCTATCTCTTTAATTCTCAAGTCATTCTTATCTTTCATTTTAATTCCTATCAATAATTCAAAAGGAGTGAATTTCGTACTTCTTGTGGTAGAACTATTGATGATTCTCTGTACGTCGGCTACGAACTTGTACCACTTTGAACTGTCTTCTTTAGAAAGTTTTGACAGGACTGGAATCAAGATGGTATGCGTTCTTTCGACCTGTCCGTTCCCTCTAGGCAATCCGGTCGTTATCTTTATGTGTTCGATACTTTGCTCTGCACAATATTCTTCAAATTCTTTAGATGTGAATGCAAACCCCCTGTCTGATATTATTCTTGAAGGATTGCCGAACACTACTTGTTGTAGTTTCAGTTTGTCTATGACTTCTTTGGCTGATGTAGACTTAACAGGATAAAACCACGTAAACTTCGTGAAAGCATCTGTTACTGTGAAAATATACTGATATCTTTTGTCTGTAGATGGCAATGGGCCAATGTGATCAATATGGTAGGTGCTTAAGGGCAAGTTTTCTTTTGGAATTGGATTCAAAAATCCTTCGGCTTTACCGCGTTTTCTATTGTGTAAAATGCAGTCAATGCAGTTTGCTATTACCGTCTCGACTTGTTTTCTCAATTTTGGAATATAGAACTCTTGCTTTACTAATTCTTCTGTTTTGGAGACAGCAAAGTGACCTCTGTTATGCATCTTTTTAATGATTTCATTTTGCATTTCTTCAGGTACTACTAGCAACTCTCTTCCATTTTCCCACTTGTATAACGCATTATTCTTAAGAAAGTAACCGTTTTCTTCTCCCTTTCAACTAAGGTTTTTATTGTTTTTATATGTTCATCCTGCTCTTGTGAAGTGATAATTCTGGCTGTTACCCCATCTAAAGATCTAGTTATGATCAAAACAGTGTTTCGACTCAGTGCATCCACATGTTTCATTCGATCTGCTGTTCGATGTTCGATTTCATAATCAAAGTCTTCTAGGAATAAAACCCATCTGGCAACTCTTGCCGCTAACTCCTTTTTGTTCAACGTTTTCTGAAATGCCTGACAATCAGTAATGATCTTGAATTTTGAACCTAATAGATAGTTTCTGAATTTTTTTAGGGCTTCGATTATTGCGAGTACCTCTAATTCATAACTGCAATACTTTTCTTGTTGAGGAGTTGTTTTCTTACTCATATATTGTATAGGATGAAATTTTTCATCATCTCCTTTCTGTAGTAATACGGCACCAAAACCATGGCTGCTTGCGTCAGTGTGCAATTCTAATGGAGATCCTTGTTTGAACAAATGTAATACTGGCTTTTGGGACAACATTTCTTTCAATTTGTTAAATGCTTCTTCTTGTTCAGGACCAAACTTAAATGTGGAGCCTTTTCGTAATAGATCACTCAATGGTCTGGCTATCTGGGTATGCAGGGTATAAACTTGCGAAAATATCCACTTAACCCTAGAAATGACTGAACTTGCTTAATGGATTTAGGTTGAGGAAACCTTTGAACGGCTAATGACTTATTGAGTGAAGGTTGTATCGTTCCGTCTTCCACGACATAACCGAGAAATTCAACTTTTCTTTTCAAAAACTGACACTTTTTAAAATTGATGTCCAACCCGTATTCAGAGGCAACAGTCAGCACTCTCTTTAACCTGTTCAGGACCGGCGAAAGGAGAAAGAAGCGCTTCCCCAGGCCCGCGCGCTCAAAGAGCCTACGCACGCACGGGACCGGTATGATATTTGAAATGATATTTGAGGTTTAATCAAAAAAAAGCTCGGAACCGAAAGTGCAAATTGAAGGTCAAAGCTCTCTGGAATGATATTTGAAAATGTAACAGACTTCAACCGCCATCTAGTGCCGTTTAAAAATTCAAATAAAACGTTCCAATCTGAAATCACGTCTGTGTGATGATGGGCCGGCTGGCACGGAAACACTGATCACAAATACGATATCGCGGGCCGTGAGGGAAGAATCGTCTGATCACATATACGCGATCACGGTCCTGAACAGGTTAACTTTTCAATTCCTTCCTCTTCATCTTGGGATGGAATGATTATGTCATCCATGTAAATAACAATAGTATTATCACGCAGCAACTCCCTGAAAACTCTATTTATGAATCGTTGAAATTGACTTGGTGATGTGCTTAACCCGAAAGGAGATTTAAAAAATTCATATTCCCCATTATGTGTAACAAATGCAGTATATTTTCTGCTCTTCTCATCTATTTCGACGTGAAAAAATCCGTTTTTCAGATCTAAAGTTGTAAAAACTTTCGCCTTCTCCAAGTGATCTAATACGTCTTCAATTAATGGTAAAGGGAAACGGTCTTTAACGATCTTCCGATTTAATTTTCGATAATCTACACACAACCTATACGAGTTATCTTTTTTTTTTTACATAACACCACTGGTGCAGCATAATCAGAATAACTAGGTCTAATTATCCCATCCATTAACCATTCATGAATTTGATCTTCTATTATTTTCTGTTCTTTCAAAGGAAATCGTGGACGCTCGCTTACAGGTATATCGTCAGTTAAAATTATGCTCATCTTCAGTTCAGCAGTCTTCGTTTTTCTTGGTTTGTAATCTGCAATCAACTTCCTGATTTCTTCTTTACAATCTAACTTAGTCAAATGACTCAAATCTATTTCTTCAGAGCTTACAGCTTCGGATAGATTAATCAAAAAATTATTTTCTGGTAACCCTTCATTTTCAAATTCTTTCCCCTTGCTCTCAAGGAAAACTTGATTCTCATTTAAGACCTTGTTTACACTACTCTCATGATTTATATAAGATGTTTTTATACAAGTATTTTCGCTTGAATCCGTTTTATTAGGCGAATATTGATGCGTCAACAGTTCATTTATTTGAAAAGCGTTTTTATTTTCAATATTCTGAATTCTAGGCGATTCCTTATATCCAGTTACAAATTCTTTTACTACTTTAATGTAGCCGATCCAAACATTTTCGCGCTTGCCTAATACCTTTAATCCATTTTCATCGATAGATAAATTTAATTTGTTGATTACGTCGACTCCTAAAACAATTTCATGCGCGAGATCTTTCATAACGTAAGCATTAGTAGAAATTGTAATATTATCGATACACAATTCCGTTGGAAAATAACCTAATGGTTGTACTACTTCTTTGGCGATACCTGATATTTTTACATCATCAGAAAATAGTTTTGGAGAGCCAATTTTTATATAAGTTTCGTAATTCACAAGGTTCAATTCGCTTCCAGTACCGATCAAACATCTTGCGTTCTTGCCGTTAATTTGAATATCTTTTTCCATCCTATTGGAATTTGAGATAGAGTTATAGAAGTTAGCTTCCTTTTTGGTATGTGAAGTGGATACTTGGTTGAAATTTTTATTTTGTCGAGAATCATGGCGGGAAATTTGGCAATCATTTTTTCTATTTAAACGTTGAGAAGCAACATGGCCGTAGAGATTACAGGCGAAGCACTTAATTTTTGATCTGTCCCTATTTTTTATCGCACAGTCAACATTTGAATTATTCGCGCCATTTGAATACCTGGATTTATTATTATTTTGGACACGATTAAAATACTTTTCATTATCCGATTCCTTCATGTAGGATCTTTTATTAGTCATTTCAAAATTATTTGAACTTCGATTACGCTTCCTGAAACTACGCCTTGCGGCTTCATAATCATCTAGCTTGTTTATTAACACATCAACTTTTTTAACACTTGGGAGGTCATCAATGAAATGTTCTTGAATGTCATACGGCAAACTCTGTTTTATGCGATCCGTTATAATTAATTCCTTCAGATTTTCAAAATCGCCAACCTCCATACCGTGAATCCACTCATCGAAATAGTTACGAAGCTCGAAAGCAAAATCTCGCCAATTGGCGGACTGTTGTTTCTTGTGAGAGATAAACTTCTGCCGTTAACTTAAAACGCTTTAAAATAAGATTTTTCACGTGATCGTAATCATCTGCTAAGGGATCGGATTCTCTCGATATTATATTTACGAATTCTAATGGTAACAAACTTAATAAATGCATTACCCAATCATTTTTAGGTATGTCTAATCGGCCGATTTGTTTTTCGAATAGTGCTAGATAAATACTAATATCTCCCGATCCGTCGAATCGCGTCATAATATTTTGCGGAGTTTGTTTTCTATTATCATTATTAGATTCAAGCGGATTTTCTATTGTGGTTTCTCGTCTACAAGTAATTTCTAACCGTCGTAACTCAAATTCTCTTTCTTCCCTCTCTCTTGTGATTGCTATTTCTCTTTCTTCTCTTATGACCTCAAGGCGAGATTTGACAAAATCTTCATCAAAATCCTCAGAGTCTTTAATTAACTTTAAAAGCGCAGGTACTTTTGTATTTGGCAGAACATTGATAGCTAACTCTTCGCATAATGATAACAAATCACATTTCTTAGCTTTCGTTAAGCAAGACATATTTTCTTAATAAACGTTTTCCTTTAAGATATAATAAAATTTCTACTCACAGTTCCTTGGATTACTCAATGGTTGAAATGCTGCAGTAACATTACTCAACGTTAGTCCGTAAATCATTCCCGGTAAAGAGCCCCCATTTGTGGGAAGCTGAAGGCTGATTACAGTCAAATAAATAAACAAAACTAATAAAAAAATACTTTTTAATCATCAAACAAGCCCTTTTGGCTAAAACAGCACTTATGCTATACACACACTCAAAATCTATAGAACAACCCAATCTTTATATTTTCACGTAGTTAATAAATTTTGCGCGTGCAACTTTTTGCTATGCATTTTAAGATCATGAAATGTCTCATTTTAAATAAAACCAGTGAGTTTATTGGAGTCAGTGACTAACCTGCTCCCACATTAATTCAGGATAAAATGATTTGAAAATATTGGAAATTGTGGTACCAAAAAGGAACATGCGATATGTATTAGGAAAATATACACTTATACTCGGGGCAAAGCTAACCTGATAGTGGAGGTAGCTATAGACCATGTCAGTCCGCCGCTCTCAAATAGTTCATTCCGTTTGCCCAGGCAGAACTAATACATTTTTCATCTATTAAGTGCTAAAATAAAGTGTTTACTATAAAATAATTGCATATTTGTGTTACTTGAATGCAGTTATTCGAAGGATTAAGAAATTAAGTCAGAAATCAGATGTTACGCCTTCCCAGACGCTTGACCAATGGCGTCACATCTTTTGTGCTGGCGGGAATTGAGTAGTGCGGATTTACCTTGTAATTGGGTTGCTTTGTTATGTTGACAGCCAGATAATTGGAAGGAGAAACGAGTGTCGGAGCGTTACACGCGGAGAGGAGTGAAACGCCCCTTTAGGCTTCCACTCCACAATCAGGTTAGGTTTGCCGCGAGTATAGGTATATTTTAAAACAGAAGAATAAATGGATGCGATTCGCGGTCACATCAGACAAATTATCATCAATGAGAAAAAAAAAAGAAAAACAATGAAAATCAACACTTTTGAAGAACTAGACGTGACCTTTTTACGTTGGATGAATCAAGTAAGAAGTAACGGAACGCCTCTTTGAGGTCCTATTATTGCTGCAAAAGCAAAATAATTTTTGAAATTTCAGGATGAGAGGGTACATTTCACGCATCGTTATGTCTCACAGGATTCGAACAACACCACGGGATTACAGAAATCAGTCTCTACTGCAAAAAAATAAAGCGACAACAAGCTGAACTATTTCTACAATCAGAAGCAATTTTTAGGCCCAGATTTTATGAAATATTTTTATCTAATCAAGTATCTTATTTTATTATTTTTTTAAGTTTTGAAAATGAATTAGTGCTCTGGTGATGCCTTCAAAAACACCAAAACTTAGTGTTCTTAAATTTATAACAAAACTTTTGTGGGGAAGAATGGAACACAAAAGTAAATTATATATTTTACTTAGATTATTATTTATAACATGTGTATAATAAGTGTCTGATTTTAGGGCTTTAAATGTTTCTCTAAAACAATTAATTTTAATCGATATATTTTACTTGTGTAGACTAAGGCACATAGATAAATTAATACTCGAATACTTAGGACATATCAAGATTTGATAACTTTCAAAGAAATCCCGATGTACATTTCTAACTAAAGCACTTCGTAAAGAACAATTTAGGAGACTCGGCAAAAGATTTATATTGACTTTTATAAATTTATTCTACTTTAACTAGAATAAATTCTGTGTTTTATGTTGGGAGTAAAACACATTAGTTCCACTTACTTACACAAACTTTGTAAATCTTATTATTCTGTTCTAACGAGGAGGGGAGGGGGAGCTGGTGCTGAAAAAAATATCTTAAGCTATTGCACGCATCTGCTTAAAAATAAAATTTGATAAATAACAGGAAGCTGTAGCTCATTGCATTACAACTTAAAAAAAGAGCCAATAAGCAAAAAGCAATAAAAATTAATTGGCCGTGAAATACGCTATGTGAGGAAAGCAGTCGAATTCATTGTGTTAGAGCTTTTAAAAGATTTTAACGTTAAAATAAATTCTTTTATTGGAGCGCATTTAACTGGTATTTCGCTATGCAAACTGTCGCTTGTTCTAATAAAATAAAATATCCAGAAGAGCAAATATATAATTTTTATTTCTTGCAAGCATCTTTAAAAAAACATGCAATTTCACACTGGTTTTATATAATATAAGCTTTTAAATTAAAATTACATTTGGATCTTGGAAAATAGAATAAAGTAATATTTTATGAGAAATGCTATATATGCCTTAAACTCGAACCTGCCAGCTTTACAGAATTTATTGAATATACTTTACAGAAGAAATCTTGTTACCTAAACAGAAAAAGGCTTAAGAATTTTTATTTTGGTGTTTTCTTTTATAGTTAAATAGCAGGATTAATATATTTTGTTTAGAAAGGGGATTTATTGCATTTTAAATATACGGCAGGGAGTTATTTATTTATAGTAAGTTAAGAAATAGCTTTGTGATTTTAAGCAGCTTGAAATAATACATAGAAATTTCGTTTCGACTTTGTGCACATGAAAAATAAATTGTATTTTATAAAATACTACGCATCAAATAAGACAGTTTTCTGGAAAAATAAAAATAAAATAATGCATATCTGAAAATACGTAAACATAAAAAATAAAACTTGTATGCTTTAAATGAAACAATAAGATATAGCTAAATTAACAAGAGAGGGGCAGTATATCGCATATAAAACTCAGTCACTAACTATAGAATATAAAACGCAGTCAGATAGATGATTATTTAATAATGATTTCTTTCATAAATTTCTTATTTCTTTAAGCTCCAAACCTGGAATTACGAACATCATTTCAATAGTTATTTGCCTTATCAATTGCATTTATAGTACAGACGAGGATGAAATAACTTCCCATGATATCTGAAATGTATATTTTTAGAAGATAAATCATACAATTTTATTTTTGAGATTAATGTATTTTAATTTTGATGGAATATTAATAAAAAAATACTGAATTCTTATAAAAAATATTGAAATTGAAAACAAATTTTTAAATTAGAACCGTGACCGTTAGTATATTTTTCCTCGAGAGAGAAACTAATAGATAGCGATAGAGTTATTACTTTTATAATTAATAAAAAGCACTGTAAAATAACACACATTAAAAGATACTTAACAAGACTATGGTTTTGAGTGGCACAGATGGATCAATCTTTATTCAGCTGAGAAAAGATGTAATCAAGTTGTTTACATTCAGTTCTTTTCTGAACTTATTGACTGTGCGGATGGTGACACTTTTTTGCAACTGAAGGAAGATGGAACATATGTGCCACCCGAAAAATAATCTTGCTAATTATCTTTCTTCAGAGAGTTATTTTACAAAGTTTTTGATTAATTTGAACTTTTGGCATTAGTTTTATTAAATATACTCTTTGGTTTTTAATTTTCTTTGAAGATGATCGAGAAGCTCCTTGTCTCAATTCCACAAACGACAATCTTCAAACTCCTGAAGATGTGTGCACCTACTAATATTAGAAGATTCCTTCAGTCAGTATTTACTTCAGTATATCTTCCGCATTTTACGTGTACACTCATTCCTGTAGTATCATGTACTTACATCCCAAGTCCAGTTTCCTGTATGTGCTCCCAGCAAAGGCCGAAGTTGAAAAGTAGAGATCGCCCGTCCGGCCAAAGCAAATACGGGTGTCAAAAGTCACGAATTAGTGAGTACAAGTACTGAAATTGAATCATTGATATCAGAAATATATGACTCCGGCGGTACAACAGTTGTACCAAAAATAAATGTGACTGTAGAACGGCGCAGGTACAGGTGCCTTACCCTAGACTTCTTTCCCCTCTTTTGACGGGAAATCCGTTCACCCTTCATGAAAGATGGATAAGGAATTTCTAGAGGAGGGAATATCTTATACAAAAGTCAGGCGTATTAGTAGATAATTGACTGGGGAGAATGTGGTAGTCAATTGATAGGGATTGGGCATACAGATTTGCATCTTGTTTGGGAACGTCTGTGGTCAGAGATAATTGCCCCCACCTACCAAACAAAAGACAAGGCGTGCTCTTGAACTGAGAAGTAGGGGAAAGAAATCTTACAGATTCTGCCGCTACTATCTTCCAATGGGAGTCTGGATCAAACATCTAAATTTGAACATCGTAATCTAGATCTTTCACAAGCGTCCCAATCCCCAAAATGAACTGAAATATTTTACAATTATCATTTTCCTCTATATGTCAGAATTGATTGAATAAATTTAACCCATTAGTGCCTGGATATTTTTGCGACTTTCTTCGATTTTTACTGATAACAGAAATAATAGATAAATTTCTGACGTTCTTGAACAAGGGATGATTTCTTTTAAAATCATTATGCATAAAAATCGAAATATCAACATCCTACTGGGTCATGTTAAAATATTTTGTAGAGTTGAGGCTCGACGCTCATGAATAAAGGCAAGGTAAAATAAATAACGTTTTCGACTAATAGCGAAAATGCCGTCCCAAAAAAGGGACGCTAGGCATAAATGGGTTAAACAAACAAACAAACAAACAAAAACTGAAATTCTTCCAACCGAGTGCGTAGATAAAATCTGGAAGAAATTCAGATTTCTTTCTTTTTCGTTTTCTTTTTTTTCTTTTTTTCTTTTTCTTTTCTTTTTTTTTTTTTTTTTTTCGTCGCTTTCACAGCTCCTTTAATTTCTGACCTCAACATTATCGAAAAACAATACCTCTTCACATAACACGAATATACAGACTCTTTTATTAGTGCTTTTCCTGTAAGAAAATAAGCTTGCGTTCGCAGGACATTCCTTTTTTATGTCCCCTGAAAAACGAAAACACAGTGCGAAATGTCTTTCTAAAAGCAGAAATATTTCCCTTAAAACGAGAGAACTATTTCCGGACAGGAGTTCTTTTTCCTCCCTTTCGCAAAACAGTACAAATGCTTCCGGAGCCACATGTGAATGTCATAACTCCAGAACAAACAATGTCAGTTTGAAGGGAAATTTAGATATAAACAGAGAAAGGGCTGTCATCAGACTTACGGGCAGGAAGTTTCAAGATGTTAGATATCCATCCTTTTTGAAAGGGTAAAAGTTGCTTGCAGTGCGAGTAAGTAGTAGTATTCATACGAGATATATCCGTTAGTTCAGATTCAGATCTTTTGCTTCTCCGCTAGAAGAATGAAAAGACTTGTTTATGTATGGTAAAAATGAATAAAAATGGAAAAATATAACGCTTTTTCAGCTATCAGTTGGTTTGTACAAATTCAAACAACTTCGTAATATTATGGATTTTCGAGTTCAACAAAACACTCAACGAATAAATAAATAAAAATATAAATAAATAGCAGGCATTAAGACGTAAAAATGATTAAAACTTTTATTTAAAAAAACGCATATAAAAAAGGTACTCAATAAAATATTCCCAACATATGTTCTTCTTTCCTTGTAAAGATATAGGAATAAAATTAAAACATTTTCACATTTTTCTGGGTTGTGAAGCTCCAAATTTTTATTGGACCATCAGGCGGAATATTAGTATTATTCAAACAACAAGAAAAACGTTCATTTGCTCAGCACAAATGTAAATTTCAACGCGAATCCTACAGTGCGTCCAACTCAGTTCAGATTGTTTACAAAACTCAATTTAAAGAATACTCGCACATCCTTTTTCAGTTTTTAAGGGGAAAATCTCATTCTCCCGTTCATTACAGCACATGTTCCTTCCAAAGCTCGCTCATTTATAAAATATTTTTAGCCTTAGTTCAGATTTTCTGACCATGGTCGACCATGTGTCATACCTGGAGCCTTCATAAATTGAACAAATCTTTAGAAAACCTTATAGATCAAATCTTTAAAAACGATCATTTCATGTGGTACAAAAGGTCCACCTTTCTTCATTTGCAAAAATAATTCCACCATCCAATCTTCTAATAAAACTTCTTTGTATATAAAGATCAGACATTTTGTAGAACTCTAACGATCGTTTTGTTAACAAGCACCATTTTTTAATGCGTGTTATTTTACAAAACTTTTTAATTCTTCTTATCTTTCGAGTTCATCAAAAATTACAAACATAATAGCTAAATTATTAAACACTTCGTAACTATTGAAGCAGTAATTTGGATGAACATTTTACACTCTCGCAATCATAAATTTACTTTTTACATACAGGGTGTCACAGCGACAGTGGTTACTAAAATCCAGGAGGAGTAGCACACACATAGACGTCTCATAAACACATATGGATGGGGGTCGCAAACGTTGTCTTCAAGATGGATAAATCATGATTATGAAAATCATGGTGTGTTAATCATTAACATTCCGACTATGGCATGGAAAAGACAATTTGATTGTTTGCAAAAAATTTCACAAAAATTTTGAGCTTAGAAGTCCTTTTTAGTGATGCAATAATTGGAGCACAATCCCATCGTTAAACCATAAAAGTTCGTTGTTAAGAAATTACACTGACACTTTATCGCTTCTTTGACAATAGTATTAACCAAACACTAGGAATTTGCAAGTCGGGTAACCTGAATGGACGTCTGACTCAGAGACATTTGCTCTTCTGAGTTAATTCACGGTTTAATAAATACGGTCATTAATGTGATTATTAATACATGCATAAAGACGACTTTTGCAACCCGACATTCCTGTGTGATTTCGAGTAGTCTAGGTGCACTCTGTCTCGCCTAACAGTTTGCATCCTTGTTGCAGAGACACCCTCTATGGAGTAATGATTAAATTTAATGATGGAGTATGATAGCATCTTTTGAATCAGTGTAAAACTGGACTTCTTTTTTCCTGTGCAGATATTATATGATGTCTAATTAAAAAATTCGTCATAGTATTTTTCTTTCTTTTCTCAATTTCATTTCTTATCTGCTTACATAAAAGGGAATATCTAAAAAAAGATTCAGTTTTGTTAGAAGATACTTGTTAATGGAGATTTTATATATATATATATATATATATATATATATATATGTAAAACTGTCTAAAAAACATTTTCTTTTTCGCACAGGAGAAATTTTCTTACATTGTACAGATATTGATTAGCAACTTATTTCTTCAGCAGCTTTGGAGAATTTCTTGCCGAGCATATTCGTCCCTCCCTTACTTGTGTATGGCTTCTTTTTGTCTATGAATAACTAGTTTAACAATGAGAAATTCGGCGGCGCTCTTTTTAATTGTTTACACAAGCACTCTAAAACGGGGGTGGGGGGTGAGAGGGCACACAAGCAACTGTCGTATCTAGTTTATTCTCAGTATTTTGATAACACTTTTTCTTTACTTTTTCCTTTTTTTGTGTGTGTTTTGGAAAAAACACATGAAAGAGACATCACTTTCATGTGTTAACTTGCACTTAAAGATTAAAAAAAATTAATGTATGTGTATATTTTTTTCCAAGCATTGTCAATTTTTTATGTGCTTCGGAAAAACAGACACTTCTTCCATGTTAACTTTCATTATATGATAAGAAAATTTAAATATATATACATATATATATATATATGTATATATCGTTTAGTAAAAAAACTTTCACCAGTTTCTCAATAATTTCTTTTTGTTGTAAGTTAGTAGTTGTGTTAACACAAATTTTAAATTTTTCTCGCAGATTTTTCTTCTATCTTAAAAGACTTTTTGCACTTTTCTTTTCTACTTTGTCATTTCACGGTAGAATTTAACACACGGTAGAATTTAATTAGTATAAAATATTTCATTTATACTGCTTTTGTAAAAACATTTTAGTAAATGCTTTGCAGGGCGCAGAAAGGGAATAACCAGCGTTGTTAAGAATAACAATGAAACTCAGAAAACAGAAAAAGGCATGACCACATCTATTGAGATTAATTCTAATGATTCCAGTCATACTTTATCATAATGAAAGAGTTTTATTTGTGTACGTTTTGATTACAAAAATTCTGATGTGGAGAGACACTACATGACGTTGTTGTGCATCTATTGAATTGAACAAACTTTTGATCCACTTCATTCCGACTATTTTTAAATTTCGAAAGAGTGATACAATACTTTAATAACACTAAGGTTTAGCAATTCCTCGCCAGCTACAAGCGATATATCCAAGCAGGGTTAGCTTTGAAATCTTATTTTTGGAGCTTTATTGGCGAAATATTGCATGTGTATACTTGCCATTATCATTCATGCATACTTTAGGCGAAGGGAAATGAGAAAATACGAACCCCTTACACGTTTTTAATTTTATACAAATTTAAAAATGCAATTAAGAAAGAAAAACATAGGATGTATGTCACATACAATACTTGAATAAATACAATCCTTTTCAATTGATGTTGAAATGAGTCAAAGTCAAAACAGTGCATGCAGTGCCGTAAAGGCCGTTTTTTGTGAATGGAATTTACTTCTCGAACGCACACCCGGACAGTACATAAGGTTAAATCAAGTTTGACATTTGTTTGAATTTGACGCATTAATGCAAGTTTGACAGTTCAACTCATTCTAAGCTGGCAGCAAGCTTGCAGGAGTCAAGTTGAATTGTCAAGCTTAAATACAGCTTGATTTAAGCTTGAAAATTGATACTCGCGTGATTTTACCTTTTTAAAGGAGCGTTGATGGCGCCATCTGTGAAAGAGAATGGACATTAATTGTCTAGCGTCCTCAAATTTGCTGAAAGTTCGTAAAAGATGTGTTTTATTTTATATTACCAGTGCCATATTACCAGCAGGGCAAACGGGGCAACTGCCCAGGGCCTACAGATTTTAGGGCCCAAAAATCTTACATCTTACACTTTAGTAATTTTAAAATAAAATTACAAAGGATAAAAAAAATTCAGAAGTTAAATAATTTTTTAATTATAAAGTATGAACAATGAAAATAATTCAAATTTACATTTGTATAAATTAATTTAAACTTATTTTTAATTCTTCGAAATGCTCTATACCAATATGTAGGAAAATAACCACATTTGTAAAGAGAATTTTTAGCGTTAAAGAATAGCAAAATTTTTCAATTATTTGTTATTTTAAGAAATATTTACAAAAATGATTAAAGTGTTTGTATTCCATACATGTTAGAAACTGTGATATAGCATTTCGAAGTAACGTTTAACTATCTGTTTCTTTCATTTCAGATTACTTAACACAAAATTTGTGTTAAGTAAACCCATTCTATATTTCCAAATATGGAAATTCTTCAAAATAAAATACAATTATACTACGAAATTGATTTCAAAATCAGTCGTTTGTCTCGATTTTGGCCAGCAGTATTGCTTCATAAGTGTTGCGGTACTGAAAGTTTTAAAACGTGATTTTTTATTTTAATTTTTATTTTAATTTAATTTGATGAATTATTTTAATTTTGATGCATCCCATGGAAAAATAAAAGAAACAAATAACACATCAATCTGGCGAGAAAACAGCGTAGTAAGTCACTTCAAACTTTAGTCATAGCTGCACAAGGCTCCGGTGGCGGAATGGATAGCGTGCTCGACTGCGAAGCCAAAGGGCCCGGGTTCTATTCCAGCGACGAACACTCGATGGAAACAGATAAAATTAAATTGAAATTTCAGCATAGAGGGGGAAAATGCGCGAAAAAATAAATTACGTGGGGCGCGTTAGCCAGCGGGCACCCCGTGTATTTAGAATTTTTTTTTTGGGGGGGGGAATTTTTAAGCTTGAAATGTCATGCTTAATGCAAGCTGGGCAAGTGTAAACTAGAACACTTGATTCAAGCTTGCATCAAGCTTACACGCTTGGAATTTTCAAGCTTAATTCAAGCTTATTGACTTGATAAATCAAGCTTGCTGCAAGTTTGATGCAATTTTGCTGTGCTGTCTGGGCAGAGGGTTAAAAACAATTAGAAAAAGGTAATTTTAGCCAAGCTTGAAATTGGAGTTAGTAAGATAATTTAAATTTAATTAAATTGAAATAAGGATTTGAAGAAACACTTAAAAATAACAAAAGTAAATATTTAAACTGCAAAGTACTACAAACCAAAACATAAATTAGAATAAAAGTTCTTAATTGTAACATAACAACATGTTAATAAAACACTTAAAATGCATGTTGTTGATTTGAACTAAGCAACAATATACTGCAGCAGTTAAAGAAAAAAAAATTAAAAATTAAAAAGTTGTAATAATTTTATTACAATATGCTCAGTAGATCAGGGCTGCACAATGTTGAAAGTTTTGCATTGTGAGGTATCATAAGCTTACATCGATATTTTTATTTGCATGGTTTTCAAAATATAGAAAAATTCATTTATAAATGTACTTTTTGTGTACTTATTAAATTATAATTAGTTAATAAGCACTTGGTAATTTAAAACTATCTTACTATTTTTAGTGATGAAATTGCTGGCAAAAAAAAAAATGCAGCTGAATAATTTAAAATTTTAAGAAAATCCTCGTTAAATAATTATAAATACTGATCTGAATAGATTCCTCTATATATAAAATATTAAAATTTTTTCAAACACTTTTAATAACAAAATATCAAATAGGAGTATACATTTCTTGAAAAACCTTAAAATGTTTACAGTACTCGGTATTAATTTTATAAAGCATAAATAGGAAATTAAATCTTAAGAGCATAGTTTGTTTGCTTTCTCTTGTAAATGCATTCGAATTAACAAAATAAATCAATCTTTAATAGTCTGAACTTAATTTGTCTAAAGAAGCATATATCCCCGTGCTCCCACTCAGATAATTAGAAATTAAATTCAAAATTTTATTACAATATGTCTTCGTTTATTCAACGAGAAACTATCTCTCTGACTTGCATTATCGCTTAGAGAAACAAATGACAGCACTAAAATTATGGAATCGTCGTCTGCACTACCCAAACAACTCTTTGGCTACATGTTCCGCATGGTTATGGCATGAAATATCTTTTCTCCGAGATATACCTAGACTTTGAAAAGATCACATAGTACTCTGTTGCTTCTTTGGGGCATTGGCAAGACGATGACGAGCGCAGCTGCTTCGTGAATGCCACAAACGTTTGTGGCAGGCTCGCCTCGTTCAAACGTGAAATCGCCCATGATAATTTCAGGGGATATTCATACCGTCGACGTATGAGTTATCGTAAAGAGGTGTTATAGAGGCATATTTCAGCGAGACATCAAAGGGTATCTCATCGGCAACGAGAAGACACTACACTTCCCTTAAACAGGTCGGGACAGAATTTTCGATCCAGGCGTCTATATGCCACCTTGAGTCGGGGCATTTTTGGTGTACCTTGTTCGTTGGGAGTGAAATTTAATACGCTTGATAAATTAGGTGCGACTGTATTGTGTCTAACACACGCTAGTGTTAACGAAATCTTTTTCTACAGTTACGGTGGTGTATCATTAAATTATTATTTATTTTTTTATAAAGACGATCATTTAAAGAAAAGTACGGGCGAAGATTATTCGCAAAGCAATGTATAAAATTTTCTTTTTAACAACCAACGCAGAAAGAAGGGTATTTTAAGTTTGAAATCCTTGTATATCATTTTGTGTGTAAGGCGATGTAACTTTCAAAGGGATGGATCTTTTGCGATGCGGTTCTTTTAATTCTAAAGATAATTCAGTCAATTTTTTATTTTTGAGCCATCCTTAAGGAAAATCTGTTCCGCTGTTTAATTAATGTAAGATTAAGACCCTCAGCAGATAAAAGAGCTAATCCACAAATGACTTAGAAGTATGATTTCTGCAAATTTAAAATTTATTGTCTTAAAAGTGTTTTTTTCAACTCCCTCTACCCCACCTCTTACGTACTTCCTGCATACAAATAGTTGTAACCTGTGATTATGTGAACAAGGTATGTCTGTATAGGTGCCTCCCAAAGTGCTTGCTTTGAACACTGTTTTCTATTTTTTTCAGAAATAAGTTGGGAATCGAACTCGCAGCTCTCCTGTTACTTAACCCAAGCCTTAATTAGTGGCTTCCATGACCCGAAAGCAAATCAGTAATAACAAAGATTATGCATGTGGTTAATGTACTAATTTCAATAAATCCATTTGCTACATACAACAAATACAGAATTTCACAAAAAGGAGAAAATGTAGCTACGATTTCATGTCATTGAAGGTTCTAGATCAGTAATTCCCCCAACGTGAGTGTGGGTCCATCGAGGGTGCGTGAAAAGAGTTGCGTCCATAATGACGGAAAGCGCGAAAATGGTTCAAGTGAAATTTTGTAGTGAACAAACTTGCATAGTTTTTTAATACAAAAATAGTCTGAAGTGTAATTTTTGTATGCTAACTCCGTGATGCAATAGCTTCTTTTCGTTTACTAACAGGGCATGATTGCCTGGCCGAACATCTACATCGAATCGGAATATATGACTAAACTTTTTGCCCTCAACTATGTGACCTAAGAGAGAATATGAATAGAGCCCATTAGTGGATGCTGCACCAAGACCTCCCGACATTGGAGAGCAAGAGAATGTCTAATTCAATGACTTCGGTCATTCTGTTTTTATTATTATTATTATTATTATTCACTGTTCTTGTTCCTGGTTATACTTCCTGTTCAACTCTTGCCTTGTCATTGGAAATAAAATATGCTTACTCAAAATGACATAAATGGCCTTGTAGGCTAAGAATTACACTGCTAATTCAATACCATTAGCCCCGCAAAAACACCATGAATACAGCCCTATTGTAGCCTTTTAAGATTATTAATACTATTATTTTTAATGAATGTTTGTCTGCAGGTTAATAAACCTGAAGACGTAAAAGCTTTTGCGTTATACAGATAGGCGGGGTCTTCTTTGTCAGACAGCGGTGCTAAAAAAATGAAAGACGGCTGCAAACCGATGATCTATATGTATCCATGCACTTTAATGTATTTAAATACAAATTAATGTTTTGCCTGACCCTGTAAATAAATTTAACAATCGATTGCAATCAAAAAAGAGATGCACTGTTAGATGTTACAATAGTTCTAAATATAAAATTTCAACATTCTACTGTTAAAAGTTTTAGAGTCATGCGAAATGTCAAATTATTTTTGACGCCAAATTTGGCGATATATCGGCAAAACTCGCCAAAGCCGACAACAAATGGCGAGATTTCACGCATGGACTAAACAATGACTGGCTATCGTCAGATTTGGCTGTATTTCGCCAAAACTCGCCAAGGACGATGACAAATGGCGATATTTTGGACATTGACCAAATGATTGACTATCGCCAAATTTGGCGACATTTCGGCAAAACTTGCCATGGTCGATGACAAATTGCAAGATTTTGAACATGAACCAAACAATGACTGACGACAGATATAATATATTGAAGATGTCCATAGACATTAATGTACTGAAATTCTTTTAGGTGGTCCTGTAAATAAATTCTCTAGTAAATTGGAACCAAAAATCTTGATACACAACTATATATTACAACAATCTTATATATGAAATTTCAACATTCTACAACTAATAGTTTTTGAGATTTGAGAGTGAAATAGAAACACACGTACACCAAAAGTCTTCAAGCTTGGCAACTTTTGGTGTAATTTTTTAGGGAGACACATAGCTACTGTCGGAAGATTACCTAACGGTAATCTTCCGACACGGACGGTATCGCGTTTGTCGGTAGGACTGTATCGTGCTTGACGTGATATAAGTAGTACGGTATCGTGCTTGAAATGGATGAATGTCCCTAAAATTGTCATTGACCGTAATGTGTTGGAAAGCTTTCGAGTGTTCCTGTAGCAGAACTAAAATGATAAAGGCACTTTTTTCGATGGAGAAATTCACTTTGTAACCCTTAACAGCATATATCACTTATGAGTCGTTTGAAATAGCCTAATACCTCTAAAATGCACTTTAATGAATTTCTGCTCATAGAGCATAATGTATTTAAAATCTTTTGGGTATCCCTATATAAAGTATCCAGTCGAATGGGCCCGAAAGGGGAGGTGCACAATTAGATGTTACAGCAATCCTAAATATAAAGTTTCAACATTCCACGTCTAATAGTTTTTGAGGTATGCGAGTTAAATGAATTTCTGCACATAGAGCGTAATGTATTTAGAATCTTTTGGGTGGTCCTGTAGGTAAATCATCCAATCGATTGGGACCAAAAGGAGAGGTGCACAACTACATGGTACGACACCTTTTCTCAATCTGTGGGGCGTAGAGCGTTTGCAGGGGTTTGCAGAAATACCAAAGAGCAAGTAATGATGCACGTTTTAAAAAAATCACCTTATTTATTCTCAATTTTACTCAAAAATATACCCATTTTCGCTTTAAATATTCATTCAAACTTTACTGATAACATTATTTTGTAGAAAATTCGGCTAAATGTTCATTGTTAAAGATTAAAAAACTGAATGTATGCTGAAAAATATGAGAGGGGGGACACCACAGTAAGTTAGCCTTTGTTGGTGGGGGGGAGGAGGGTTAATTTTATCTCAACTCCATTTAAAGGTTGAGACCCGCTGCATTACTTCAACTAAAATAAATATGCGGTTACTGAAAAACTATTCAGCTTTCGTTTAAAAAAAATCAAACATCTAGTATAATTTTTTGGTGAGTTAAAAAATTAATTATTTGAACGCATGTAATGATTTCGCTAATTGAAAAATTGAAGAACCGAAGGAATTTGAATTTTTACTCCTATGTCACATGAGTTCTATGGCAACGGTGGGATTAGCAGAATGCCAAGAAATCTTTGGCTAAACGCCACACCGAGGTCGGTCTGGATGAAGAATTCTTTCGCATGTGCCATGAGCGAAGCGGGGCCGTCGTTATTAGCAACGGGCCTGTGTATGAGTTGCCATCACTAAAAATGAGTTTATCATTGAGGCCTGTTTTCCCCCAATCACAGTGTTCTATTTTATTATTCTAAGTATTATAAATGTTATATTATTTATTATTTTAAAACAATTTTTTATACCTTTGTCGTACTAAAGAACTTTAGATGTAGGTAATCGTTTTGTGAATCTTGCGCCATTTTCTTTCATGAAAATTTATCCTAAAATTCGAACATTTTGCTCTGAATGTAAAGGTACGTGAACACTTTTATAATGTATTTAAAAATTCTAAAAATATGTATGTAAATCATGTTTAGTGAATAATTACTCATGTGTTATTTATAAATAAATTATTTTAATCAGAAATCGCGTATTACTTACTTGAGTAGTTTTTATTCTTGTAAATAAGCATCACGTTGTGATACTATTTAGACAATTTAATTTTGCCAGTTGAAAATGTTATTTATCAGTTATATATGCCTTGATTATGTGATTCAGACTTACATCTGGTACAGTGCAGAAATACAGTAAATTATAAATTATTGATTTTTGCCCGTTTATACAGAAACTTCAAATGTAGTTAATATTTTGTACAAGCGTTCATTATGCTTGCTCAATTCCAAAGTTCGATTGAGAAAGCGACAAAATAATAATATATACTACATGAAATGTCTTTATTAAAGAATAATTAATTCAGGGATCGCGCTATAGAGCGTATTTTATCAATTTTCTCCAATATACAGGATATCCCGAAAACACTGAAATGCGCTTTAATACATAATTTGTTAAAGATTAATCTTGAATTGTTTAAAATAACATAGGAAATACGACTACGTTCATGAAATATTCATTATAAAAATGTCTTGTGTATTTAGTTATTTTAAAGTATATTAAATATCCACTTGTGAAACTAAAATAAGCAATCGTGAATCATGAGAGTAAGCGCTACTTTGTTTTTCCTTCAAATTATATGCATCTATTTTCTTTATGTCAATATGTATCATAGCAAACAAATTAATCATGAGTTCGTACTTGAATTAGTAACACAATTACTACTTAAAACTATATTAAATAACGTTTGAAAGCACTGGGAAGCATGAGGAATGTCTGATGTATACGTGAAGACTCGAGCATCCGTAGGCCTCTTTGGATGGCTCATCAAAATACACGCGCAGGCCCGTTACTAATTGCGAAGGCCCCGAGCGAAGCAACCTCGTAGATTGCACTGGCCGATCTCAAAGCGGCTCTAGGTTGCACGGGTCGATCTCTAAGCGGCCCGCTGGTTCACCAGATAGTCGCCGAAGGCGGCCGCTTACCGTAACGTGTAAAAACGGCCCGTTTCCGGACCAGCTGGTCGCCGAATTCGGACGGCCCGTAGGTTGTACATTTCGGTCGCGAAATGGCACGTGTGCTGTAGGTTGCACATTTTGGTCGCGAAGCGGCCGTTGGCGGACCAATTGTTCAACCAAGGCGACTAGTTAATATATAGAGTAGCATGTATTCTACTGAAAATGGTGCAAGTAGCATTTGTAGTCCTCTTACTCGAGCATCAAAAGGATTCCAAGGCCCTTAATGAGCACTGTTTAAAGCGTATTTAAGCGGCATTTTGTCTATTTCAAACAAAAAAAAATTGATATGAAAGATTGCACAATATTGCTGGCCGTCGGAAATAGTGTATGCAGCATTTGTAGTTCTACATCAATTTATTTCGATTTATGACAGATTGGAGATACTGATCCAAATACTTCATAATACAATGAGCATATAAACATTTACAACAGCTTACTTTTCATTCAAAGGAAGGAAATAAGATTTAAAAGTTTTAATAGGATTTCAAAAGTTTTTTTCGGACAAAACTGTGGAGGCCGCCGAGGCTGTCTTCGACAGCTTCGGAATGACATGAGGCTTCCCTTTGCACAACATGGACACGACAACGACAATAGGATATCGCAAAATTACATTAATAGGGTTATACAACTTTTGAGATTACTAAAATTTTACGAAGTTTGAGGACGACATACTGCCATATTTGGAGCAATAAAGATTACCTCGTTGGAAAGTGATTTATAATGCATTCGTCATAATTTGTCTTTCTTGTTTGAAACGTATGGATTATTTACTTGAAGGATAAAGAAATAAAACTTAGACAGTTAGGCATGAGTATGAAGCACAGAATCCTACATTTCGTGCCTTTTATTGTTTTATCCCTCTAATGTTACGAAGTTTCCTTTTATAGATTTATCGTAGAGTTCGTTGCATCACATGGTTTGCCAATCAGGTTGTCCTGCGATCGTACTCTTATTTATCAAATGCATGACTTCTGATTTAAATTGATTCTCTCGTGATATATTCTATTCATTCGGCTAACATATTCCATCCGAGAAGTCTATTTTTCTCCTACGTCAGCGAGCCAATATATCACGAAGAATAAAGCTATTTTAACTTGGAATGCAGTGTTTAATTAACAAATACTATAAGCTTTTAAATGATTGGGACTTCTACGAACGTTCTTTGAAAAAACAGTTTTCAAAAGTTAAAAAGCTAATCACAAGGAAATATAAAACTAAACTTAGGTCTTGACATAGTGATAATGTGGTCACGTAACATTAATATTTTATTACTGTAACATTATTTCACGTAAAATATTATAAAGAAGTATACTTAATTAGGCGTCTAAAAATCAATTATGTTTCATAATTCATTGCACTTTTCACAGACAGTTAAACACTATTTCTGTTCATGATTTCTTTGTTCAAACACTCTTGGTGAAACTAAACTCTTTGAATTGAAAATACAATAAACAAACAGTATAGCATTTATTCGTTCAATTATGTTAAGTTTTAGAACAAAGATTTATTATTAATTTAAAATGAATAGTTTCATGTTTATTCACTGGTTTATTTTGAAAATGCATTTGCGAATATTTAAATGAATTTACGATGTATTCAATGTTTGCCCTAGTAGAATTTACATAGGAATTTAAACAGTGTTTTTAATCAATATTAAAGTATTTACAAGAGCGTAAGCCTTCCGGTGAAATTCGAGACAGTGATAGTTTTTGATTGGATGGTGTTTTGGAATTTTTATTTTAATGAAAAATAGGAATAAGCGGATTAAAAAATTCTATATTTGTAGAAAGAAACGATGATTCATTTTCATTAAAGTAACCTATTCAATACTGTTTTGTTTTTTGTTTATGAGAATTTGCCCAAAGAGGGTATCGGAAGAAATAAGAGCGAATCCGTGTAGTAGAAACAATAGGTCTAGATAATCAATATTTTTTATGAAATTCGCAGAATTTTTTTCGGCAAAACTTTTAAACCAATGTCTTCTTTATTATTTCTTGCATCCAAAATGTTTTCTGAAAAATTCAACACAATTGGAAAATCTTTATAATCCCGGTTTGTCTTCTTCTAAACGGTCGTCAGCTACAAAAAATTATGTGTTATTGTTACGAAATATACAATGTAACCTTTTGAAGAGGGTGTAGATAGCTCTTTTTTTTTTTTTTTAGTACTAGGGTGCTATTTCGTTCAGGCCCAGATTTTTGTCGACTCGACATGATTTGTAGACTGGTTTTGTAGACATGAACTAAGTTTGCAATTTCTGAAAACTGATCGCCAAGTTTGCTGCCAAAATACAACTTCAAAGCCGAACCAAGCTAGAAAAGTATGCTTAGAATATTCCGGGCGAAGATTTTAAAATAGTTTTAGGTGGTGATTCTAATATAGATTTCAATTACAAATATGTGTTTTATGGAACAAGAAAGATAAATACGGTACACTCGTGGATTATGATGCCCATTCCAAACAGTACTTAAAATGGTGAAGTATAGTTGGAATATGCTTGATTAAGATCGTAAAACAGTTTCAGTAGGTGATTAAGACAGATTTGGATTCCAAAGATGTGCTTTATGGAATTAGAAGTAGTTGATTCCTATTTTAATACCTCCACTCTCGCCAACCTAAAAAATCGCCGCACTTTGCATTCGTGGGTCTCTAGGACTTATGCACAAGTTTCAAGGCTTCCAAAAGAACTAGATGAAAACTAAAGGGAACAAATTAGCGATAAGCGCACCAGTTAAGAATTTGAAGACTTAATTTTAAAACTACATTAAATGGCAACCCAAAATAAATAAATAGATAACGGAATGCTGTACTTACATGTTGTTTCAAATCGCCATTTTAATTCTAAATTACGGTTGCCACATTCAAAAAAATCGTCATGGTAACTGCATATGTAGAAATCAACCCGAGAAATTCAAACACGGCACACTCATGGATTATGATGAATATTCCAAATAGTATTTAAAATGGTGAAGTACTGTTGGAATATGCCTGGCGAAGATTATAAAACAATTTTAGTATTCGATTTTAAGATAAATTTCGATTCCAAAGATATGTTTTAGAAAACAATTGAAAAAATACGACACACTCATGAATAATGATATATTTTCCTACTTAATGGAATAAGGAAATAAAACAGGCAAGAAGCATGGATTATGATACGCTTTTAATAGCTAGCACTTTAGTGTATATTTAAAATCTGAAAGTGTTTCAGATTTTGTTACTTTTTATTTTATTTTATTTTAATTTATTTTTTGTATTTGTGAATTATTTTGGAAGCTGATCTTGATGGGCGGATTAAAATAATTCCTATCTATATCGCGGTTGAGCTTTCGGAGATTAAGTGCATCACTGGTTTTCATGGTGTAATGTGGCTATCGCCGACAAACTTACCTGTATTGCTCTTAGGATTTTACGTTTTTGGAATGATATTAACAATGTAATGGGTTGGTTTGTTAGCAGTGCAGGAGGGGTATAGAAAGGTAAAAATGCATGAAAAGTAATAAAATCAATATTGTCATTTTGAAAATAGTCACTTATCACTGATCGGTTCCGGAACGTAATATCCATGTAACCATGCGATTACTGTATGCAAAAATCACAGTCATGCTTTATGACTGTAAATGTTTATACCGTAGTATCTCAAACAGTGCTCCACGGAGCACTAGCTGCTACAAACGAAGGTAGAATGTACTCCCTGAGAAATTATATGCTTGCCTCAGACTATAATGTACTGGAGTTTAATATTCAGAAGATGCTCCGTGAAACTGTTCAGGGTTCTCTATGAAATGCCAAAGACCCACAGTGTGCTCCTCGTAGAAAAAATTTAAGAAAATCTGGTCTATACTAACGGATATATTTTCATGAGACTGGACTCCTTAGCACCTAGGCAATATAATTTTGAAGGCCACGATACCCACAAGTACCTTTAATTTACAAGTAACCTCATCAACATTTCAATACTCTATAATAAAAGCACTGCCCATGGATTCTAAAGTACATATTCGAGAAGTTCATCTTCTTTAGTTTAAGGTAATTCGGGGGAAGTTGCTAGTTGGGGGAAGACGCAAGTTTGGTAATAAAATTTTTATGCGTCGATAGATGACAATACTGAGCCACTTGTCAGAAGATTCTGGTCCGACATTGTTTGGGGTTTGTGAATTTACATGAATTAATCGTCTTAAATCGGCGTTATTTTTGGATCTCGTTAGATTAAACGTGGTGAATACCACTTTTATAATATTCCGTTCTTCATATTTAAAGTACATAAGCGTATTTGTTATTTTAAATAAGATATTAGCAATATAAGTGAGTTGTTTATTATGTTACACGTACGATGCATGTAGAAGCGGTCATAACACTGTAGCATTAAGGAAATAAGTGTGTGTGGCATCTTACCCGTATACTTGGGGAAGACGCCACATGGTTCAGAAATAAATGAAATGGACTTTAAAATTTGTTTTTTTTTTAAATTTTATAACGCTGTATATGATTGTAGAAATTATAAATGCAATTAATAATTATCATTATAATTAATTATAAATTTTAATAAATAGAAATCGCATTGTATTACCACACAGAAAATGCCTCGAAACTACAAAAGAAAAACTTATCGTGGTTCTTGGTTGAAATTTTGTATAGGCTATCATTCGAGCCTGTGCTGTAACTATTTTTAGCAAACTAATTATGAAAGAATTTAATTTGTTTTGTTTTCCTATGGTTATTGTTAATTCACATTTATGTTGTTGTTGTGGGATTAAGGCCAATTATCTACATAAAGGATCTAGGCCTATGGGAGGGGGTGCCCTCCGTGGGGGGTGTCTTTCTAAGGAGTCCTAACCCGTATTTACGCTAAGTTTTGGAGGAAACCACGGAAAACTCCGAACGGTTTGGTCAGCCGACGCGACCCGGATTTGAAACAGGCACCTTCCATCTCCCAGTTCAAAGCGCTATGCACTAGGCCACTGGTCGGGCTAATCCACATTTAATTTTGCAATGCGTGTCTTATTTTCTTATTTACTGTGGTGTTGTTTCATATGCTCGCATCTTCCCCATATATATGGGGGAAGATGCCACAATTAAACGATTTTCTTTAACATAAAATTTCTTATTTATTTTGATGCTAAGAAGAGAATTAACTTGCATATATTACCAATTAAATATTGAAAAATTCAGTGTATTTTTTTCATGATCTTGTTACTTCAATTTCCAATCTATTTAATCGAAAATTCTTTAAGTGTGGCGTCTTCCCCCGGGTTACCTTATACAGGGTGTCCCAAAAGATATGGCAACGCACTTTAATTTTGTATCCGTTAGAGATAAGCTAGCACTGTAAATTAAAAAATGTGTATAAGGTAACGTAGGAAAAACAACTGTACGTTAAAAAAAATTGCTCTGGTTAACAAAAAGGGACAATTTTTTAAATTTGTGTACGATCCAAGTACAAAAATATTCCCAATAACTGACCCATACACTCTAGAGGTGACGCAACTTCAGAATTACATCCTAAAAAGAATAAGAGGTATGCAGACAAACGTGTGCTGACTTAAACCATTTTTCAAAGACTAGAAGGAAAAAAATCACGACGGATGACAGACGTTTCATTATAAATGTCTCAGAGAGATACCTTTCAGCAGAGATCGTTAGGGGCTATACATGAATTTCAGTGTAAACGTTTATTGTTAGAGCGAAAAAAGAAATATTTCTTTTCGTAATTACTCCTGAATCCTGAAACGCAATTATCCGTCGAGATTTTTTCCCTTCGTCAGTTAGAGTTTGAAATGGGAGGAAAAAGAAGGAAAGAAAGGAAAATGAAAGAAAAGAAGAAAAACCACATTCTGATCTTTTATCAGATTTAAATTCTCGGATCTGGTCCTTGAAATAACGTGTGTGACACCAGGGATTCTAATCCTTCAATGCCCATATTTTTTCTTCTGGTCATGATATTTCAATGCCTTCCTGTTTCTTAGCGTTTTACGCTAGCAAGCAGAAGCGTCTATTTAATTTTCTTCATTAACCCTTTCAGGCGCAACCCTTTCCCAATGCTGAAAAAAGGGCAGTCGTTGCCATCGCTCGACTTAACTACCAGCAAGATGGCGGATGATCGAAACGTTCATCGCGTACCAGAGATCTAGAGACCCTTTTTTGACGACAGATGGCTGTGCCTGCTGGTAGTTAAGTCGAGCGATGGCAACGGTTGCCCTTTTGCAGCATTGGACAATCTATCCAGCTGTTCTCGCATTCTTCCATTTCTCAGCAGATGCCAGTGCTGTTAAAAATAATCGTGACAATTTTTTTACTGAAAATGTCGTGCTAAAAAAGTAAAGGATTCTCGTGGAGCTATGTCACCCGCAACTATATTTATAGAAATCAAATCTGTTCTTCGTGACTGGCAACAGTCAAAACGTCAGAGTTTGGTGTTCCCAGAGCGCGATCACTGCGCGTTAAAGGATTAAATGTTGTGTTGCATTTGTGCAAGATTATTTTTTTTACAGTTTTCCGGTGCATCTGTGAAGCTGCCTTGATTGCAGTCAGGGGTTGGAAGGGTGGCAACCTCTTTCAACTGTACTGGGCTGTCAACCCTGCGCGCTGAAGGAAGCTGATGCACATAAAATCTATTCTTGGTTCCATTGTCCTTCTTGAAATGGTACGTCTAGGACGCCTGTCCAGGTGCAAGTGTGAATCTGGGATTGGTTCATAATGAGGAGACCTCGTCCCCCAAGTAGGGAGAAGACATAAACCATAAGAGTTGGCTCCACGTGGGGGATGCGGGTAAAGGGGGCACTCCCGTCCCGAGAGAAATATATTTACATTACATAATACAGACATTCTGATGATATATTTTACTCCGTCCTCTGGTTAAAGACAATGGTTATCGAGTTAAACACACATAATTACGAGCATAAATTTCGAGCCAATCAAGTCATACTTGGAAGCATTTAGATAGGAAAAGAAAAAGCGAGTGTAATGTCAAATGCATGTGTGAAATGAATTTTCTTTTAAAAGTTTACTTACAGTTGTAATAATTCATATTATTTGTAGATAACGCAAAAATAATATTTTCAAAGGCTTCTCAGTATTAATTTGTTTTCTTCTAATGCATTATTTCCAATTTCAAACATAAGTAGTTCATGGAATTAGTCTGCATTTTCTTTTTTCAAACTAGCGTTGAAGCAGAAAGCAGAAAATTCAGTTAATTGGTTAATTACAAGTTTGAACAATAGGTCTTCTTTGAATTTAATCAGTTTCGGGAAGTCTAAGATTTTTTGTTACCTAATTTGCTAAGAACTTAGTATTTTTAAAAGCTATCCATTTAATCTTTGCTCCTTTGTTTCCAAATAATTTTAAGTAAAAGTGTCGAAGTAGTATATTTTAATACTAGTATGTGTATAATTTTAAGTTTTTATTAAAAATAAATTCTAAATTTGCATTCCAACCGGTAATAGGTTTATTTTTAAAGGATGCATGAGAAGTTCAAATGTAACGATATGGGCATCTTTAAAAGAGAACATTTTTTCCCCATAGGTGGGCACTTGCCAAATTGACATTTGCCACTACACTGCAAAAAATATTCCTGTAAATCAACAGAAAAAGTCTGGCAGCAAAAAGTTGCCAGAAATATTCTGTAGGCAGAAATTTTCTGTTGCCAGGAGCTGTATGTTATATGACAGAAAAATTCTGTTCCCTACAGAAATTTTCCGTATACATATAAAAGTCGTTTCCAAGCAGCGTTTTACAGTTGATTTCTGTATACAGAAACTACCTGTAAGGGTTACAGAATCATTCTGTTGAATAACATTTATTACTGTCGACAGAAAATTTCTGTATACAGAAATTTTCTGGCAACTTTTTGCTGCCAGTAATTCTTCTGTATACAGAAAATTCCTGTATACAGAAATTTTCTGGCAACTTTTTGCTGCCAGTAATTCTTCTGTATACAGAAACTTTCTGTACACAGAAAGATGTTACATTCTGGCAACATTTTGCTGCAGTTTTTCTGTTAATTTACAGAAATAGTATTTTTAGTTATTTCATATATTACTATCATATTTCTCCAAATATTTAAATTTTTTTATACAGATACTTAAAAAAAATTAATAAATTTACAAAAATATAATAGTAATACATAAAATAAATATAATACCAGTAAGTAGTCTGGTATTATTTATTTTATTATTACTATTATATTTTTGTAAATGTATTAAAATTTTTAAATATATGTATAAAAACATTTAAACATTTGGAGAAATATAATAGTATGTAATATAAGAAATAACTAAAAATACTATTTCTGTAAATTAAGAGAAAAACTGGCAGAAAAATGTTCCCAGAATGTAAAATCTTTCTGTAAAAGTAACGTTACCAGCATAACTGTTGGTGGCCTTATGATGACATGTAAAAGTGCTTAGTTCATTTACTTAACTTTTTGTGTATATTAAACTACTGATAAACAAAATTAGAAATATTTCTGACAAGAATAAAAATTTATTTTTCTTTTTTTAATCACTGAATCTGAACTTTTTGTGTTCAAAATCTGTACCTAGAGATATAAGTATACTCATACTTTAAAATAATCTTAATAGACACAAATAACTCTTCAGTTCAACAGTAAATTAAAATATTAAAGGTCTGAATTAAACATTCTGTGTGAGTAATAATTGAGAGCTATTTCAAGAACACGAGTACTTACCGGAGCCGCAACTACTGTATACGACACCTGGGGCAAACCTTAATTAGGGTTCCCTTCCCAAGGAGCGATAATTGATCTTGGTGCGGTAATTGATCTTGGAGCGGGTGCTGTGCACCCCCTTTAGCACAGCACCCGCATCATGTGCCCCACTTACTTCAAGAGAAATAAGCATTCTTTTCCCATGAAAAGATAGGAGGATGAGTGTATTTGTAATGAAAATTTTTACATATCATTTATAAACCTGCCATTAGAGCTCTAAAGCAAAAAATTATCTATAGCAGAGCTTGACAACCTGCAGTCTGTCTCCTTAGATAAAAAGGAGAAAGAAAATGAGGGAATTTTACACTTTTCCTATTATTTTAGAAATACACAAAGTATTCGATTTCCAGTATAATGAAACATTGTTGAACTCAGCAGCAGATCAAAAGAAAAATATGGGGGGAGAAAACAAATGCTGAAAATTTCACTTTTTATTTTCCTTTAGTTCACGCTTATTTTATTTATTTACTTATTTTTTTCTTTGGTTAGAATCTGGCAACTAAATAATTGTTTTATAAATAGTTGGAACTAAATTGCGGGATAAAAATTTAAGCATAGGTATCATAATAGTGAAAAACAAATGAGAAATTATCCAACATCAGAGAGCATTTTCTCTGCTCTGCTAGGGTTCATTTTTAAACTACACATTTTAGAAAGCGACACAAAAGCGATCTTCTTTCAAAAATAATAATAATAATAATTCTTATTTATATTGTCAAACTTGAATAATTCAAAGTTGAAATTTTGAATTGATCATGCTTGAGTTATCCAAGTTTTGCTGTATTAATGAAAACTACACTCAATACTTTTAATCTTGTTCTCTTAAATTAAAAATAACTCATTTCAGATTCTATTTTAAACACTACAGTTACAAGAATGCATTGTTGCCATAAGTTGTTAAATTGAACCATTAAATGAAAGTCACTTCTAGAAAAACTCTTGAAAATAAATGAAAATGCATAAATATAAAACAAATAGAGCATTAAATGGTGCATTAAAAAATCCGATTTTGAATGCTATTGTAGCTATTTTGCATTTTTTTTTCCCAAATGTGTAGCAACAGAGTTTTCAAAATTATCTGGAACCACACATACACTTTACTACTAGCATAGGTAGTGACGCCTGGTATTCTCGGAAAAATCCAAACCATTTAGACTTAAAAGTTACAAAATTAGTTAAATTATTAGCTAATAAACTAAAATTATTAGCTACACTGTAAAAAAAAAAAAAAAAAAAAAAAAAGAATCGGAAGTGTTACCTTAAAATATGGGGCAGCTCTTGTATTTTAAAATTGCAGGAACGTTTCTGCACTAGGCGGGTACAGTATTTATAAATGTTTCTGCATATTTTGGAAAAATATTTAAATATTTTCCAATTTTTTTTTTTGCAAAGGTTTCCAGATAAAAGGTGAATAGATGTGTAACATTTCAGTATATTTCGGGGAAAATATTCAGTAACCCCTCTTTTTATTTCACAAAGGTTTGCGAATTAATATGCAATATTCCTATTAATAAATTGAATTTTATTAATTTTAATGATTTTTAAAATAAGTGTTTAACTTATGACTGCTTTTTTTGCAAAAGAAAATCTTAAAATATGAAAAAGTAATTTTTACTATCATAAAGTCATTAAAAAAAAAAAAAATCTTAATAAATTACAAATCTGATCTTGGTTCCCTGAAATTTGTCATACTAAAATTGTACATTGGATTTCTTTTCCCTCTCTATGAATCTCAAACAAAATAAAAGGTTCTTTATAGAACCTTTTATTTGTTCGAGACAGTTTTCAGAGAGGGTGAAAAAATATTATTAGCTTACTTTCAGCAGTTCATTTTATACTTAAGAAAAAAACTGGAATAACTCCACTGACTTTGCGAACTCTTGATCCTTACCAAGCATTTAAATAAATTTAATCAGCTCAATCAAATGTAGTATTCAGACACTAGTGTACTTCAAATAATTTGAGTGTATAAGGCCGCAATGTATAAGAATAATTTTTTGTAGCCCTATAAAAATAAAAAATAAAACTGCAAACTCTCCGCATACTAAAATCTATACAGTGTGCAAGACAGTGACCAATAATATGCGTACCTAATTGAGCACTCTTTAGATGCTACTACACTTTCAAGAATTTGTGCCATAATGTATAAGAATATTTCGTAGCACTGTACAAAACATCTGTGCTCTACCCACATCAAAATCTATACAGGTTGTGTGACTGTGACCTATGAACTTTTATTAAAATGCACCATTTAGGCACTAGCGCACTATAAATGATTATCATCTGTAGGCCGTTATGTATGAGAATTTTTTTTTTTTCCAACCCCGTGAACAGTGATCGCAACAACACCTCTAGATGTGAATATTTCACACCTTAGAAATTTCGGAATGTGTGTTTTTACGCATTGTTTTTCCATATAAAAGTAGGTATATTTTGATAAATAATTATGATTTGCTGATTTTAAATTTAAAAAATCAATTTTTGTACTAGTTTTTGTTGAACTGACATTTATGTACCTAGATATAAAATCAGTTATTATTTATGTGTCAAATGCTATTTAATTATGTATTTGAAAATTTAGCATGTTCGTTGTTTTAATTACTTGTTTGGAACAGAAAATACTTCTAAAAAGGTTAAGGAGTATTTTTACTCATCTGAAAAAATCCATGAACAAATTATCAGCTCTATGCACATCAAAATCTATGCAGGTCATGTGATCGAAACCTATAACATACATAACCAATTAGCACTCAATTGAATGCATCATTCAGACACTAGCACACTTAGACACCAGCACACTTCAGACACTAACACACTTAGGCCTATAGATAGAAATGAAGAATTTCTATCCATAGGCCATAAATTTTTTTTGTAGCGCTGTAAAAAATTTTAAGTCATAAATACAAAATCAATAACGTTTGCATGGCGATGGTCTATAATATGCATACCAAATTTGAGCTCAATCGAATGCACCATTTAAGAGCTATCGTGTTCACTCATACACACACAGATACATGCTCAAAAAGATGAAAAAAAATTTTCTTAGTAAAAGTTTTCAACAAATTATATATGCCATAAAGTATTTTATTTTAGAAAAGTAGTATATACATTACAAATTATCTTTTCTAAACATTCATAAGTAAGGCAATACAGATACACAGGACTTCTCTCTGCAAGTAAATTGATACATTTCCTGAAAAAAAGAAAAAGTAAAATCAGATACATTTTAAAATATATTTGATAAATTTGCTGGACGATTCCACCGTTATGTGTGCGACATCTGTAAACTGCTTTTCTTTAACTCCTTTTTCATAACTCAGCATTGAAAAATCAAATATCAATATTATCTTGCTTTACATCCTTTTATAAAATGAACATATACACAATAAATATAATTATCTGCAACATTTTATATTTAATTATTAATTTTATAAAATTTGTAACATGTGTGAAAACTTATGGGTAACACACAGACATTGGAACTGTCCTGCTCAGCAAACTCCTAAATAAAATAAAAAAAAATTTCATTTTTATACTCTATGACACTATAGGTTCCTGACCGTATGATTATGTCTTTGGTTATAGTGAGCCTCTGGGGAGCAGCAAATTTTGTTTACTAATTTGATTTGATTTGAAGTCACCCCTGCAGGGAGGGCGAGATTTTGGAGATTTAAGGCGAAGAGCCGTTATCTCACTTGTTCTATAGTTCGTTCACTATATCCAAAGTTCTGATGTCCAATAACAATAAAACAATACTTAACTAGAAAATAGAATTTTATACAAGTACTGAATGTTTATTAAGTAAATCAAACATAATGGATTGCATTTACAAGTCTAGAACTAGTTAAGTAAAATAAACACAATTAATCGCATTTATGGAAATAATGTGTATTCTATTCAGTTGGAAAAAGTTGCTGTCGCTTTTAACATATATTCATTGAGGATGGAAAATGAAATCGTCTTTAGTCAAGACGAAATTTCAACTTTTAGTTCACTTTTGTTAATGAATGCTTTTAAAGGATAGGATGGATTGCAGCATTGAAAAAGTTATGACCCCTCCCCCCCTTGTTTAATATAATCAACTTAGTCTAGACACTGGCAATTCACCTGTACAGTGGTCACCACTTATTTAGGTTAGTGGTTTATCCTGTGAGCCGCTTATTCTGGTCAAAATTGTTATGAACAGAACAAAATGGCCAAACAGCACTGTCCACCGTTTACCTCGGTAGTGAGTGCTGCTTTATCCAGTTAAGTAATCTGGAGATTAGGTAAAATTTCGACGCAATTAGCTTTTAGGGTCAGCCAGTCAAAGATGACTCATATTTGTGTGGAGGTGTTACAATAATTCAATCAAAACAATTGTTAATACATTTAATAGAATTTTAATAAAAATAATGATCAATCTGACACCCTGAATGAATCAGGCACCCGATGATGATGACAGTGGTGTGCACCTGAACCACATGAGTAGATTCGCTGAACACTACAGACATTTTATGTAGAGCATTTGAGGAGAACAACGTAAATGGTTACCTCTTTTCACCACTAAGTTAAATTCAGTTTGCGCTAAAATACAATATACCCTTAAAACAGCCTTTAATCTCAGATTTACCCCCCAAGAAGTTGTAATAGTTATTTTTTTTTCTTTATTCTTAAATAAATATGTTCATATGTCAAACTATTGAATAATATAGTTTATATATTTTGATTTAATTCACAAATTTTTTTATCTTAAATATTTCATACTTTGTGTCTCTTACTTTTACTTTGGTCCCGCTGTTTATTTCAGATATTCCAGCCAGTTTCAATCCGTTTCGATGTAACTGGAATAAGTGAGGATCACTGTATTTCGGAACAGGAGCTTGATAATCTTTCTCTCTACTTGAACACTAAAGAGACACTCTTCATGGGAATAGAACAACATTACCCCTACTGTCCAAAAATTTTTAAGTTCACTATAACGGAAGTCGTGGTTCATTAAAACTGAAAAATGCTATGTGCATTTCTAATGTATGTGAGTCAGGACTAAGGAAATGTGTTCACTATAGCTGAAAGTTCTCTATATCCGGAGTTGACTGTACATATAAATTAAAAAAGCCACAGCATTCTCTGTGTATAAGTTCTAGGGACTTACGGAGTCTTTCGCTGACATTTTTCCTTTTTAGATAATGTAACAAAATAATGAAAGCATTTACAAGTCTAACATAGGCATAAAGAGGGGTTCACAAGTATGATTAAGGATTTAAAAAAGGTGGTTCTGGAACCCAGCAATTCAGAAGAAAAAAAAAAAAGTTTACAATATATGCTATAGCACTTCAGCAAGATCTCTGCATACGAAATTACCAAAAGCTTAATATGAGGTATGATCCAAAAGTTTGGGGACAACGTGTAAAATTCTTTACCCTGAATAGTTCACATCACCGAAGTACTACATCCACCTTCAAAGTAGTCACCTTCGGCAACGATACACTTCTGCTAACGTTCGTATAATTTCTGGAAGCCATTTTCCCCAACCTCCCATAAGGTTTTTTGCAAAGCTACTTTCATCTCTTCAGATGACACAAAGGCGTTTCATCTCTTCTGATGAAACAAAACGGCATACCTGTATTATTATTTTTTTTAATTAATGGGAACAGGTAAAAATCACATAGGGCTAGTCGGGTGAATTGAGGAATGGGAATAACCTGGGTACTTAAATTAAATCACCCAATATTGTCATTAGTTATTCTTTTTGTTCAGTAATCAACAATCGAGGGACAATGTGCTGGGACACTTGGTGTATGTTGAGATCTTCCATTGGAATGCACTGGCAACTTGTATATAAGTATCTAGACTCTGCGATTTCTACAAGTGTTTGACGACGATCTTTTCAAACACATTCAAGACACCAATCAAACATTTTCTGTATTCCATGAAGTCGAAAGTCGGCCAACATTGTCCATCGATTCTCGGCCCTCTTTAAAATGCAGATGCCATTCATAAACGTTGGATCTCGTTATGGTAGATTCATCATACACATTTCTTAGCATTTCCAAAGTCTCTATTGGCGTCTTACCTAACTGTTGACAGAATTTAATGATACAGCACTGCTCAAGAAAAGCCAATTTTCTTATGTCACCAAGCTAAGACAACTGACTTCGGAAGGTAACAGCTGTGAGTGCTGTTCGTCTGCATGACATGGGATAAATCAACTCAGTCAGGTAGGGGTAGGTTGGGAGAATCCTTTCCAAGCAATTTAACTGTAGGTACTTGCTTTCGCCACATCATCAGGAATAACCACAATCCCGGAATTTTTGGATCATACTATGTATAAGCTAATATAAAGCTTTCAGCATAAAATGCACACATAATCAATACTCTCCTTAATTGTCATTTTAATTGTAAATAAAATATAACTTTTCAAATTTGTAATTAAATACTAAATAAAGATTAATTAAAATTCATTTTATATTATTCATAGGTAAAACACACAACACTATTTATATGTAAAACTAAAAAATCTTGGTCATGAAAAATTACCTTTTACAAAGTTAAACACTAATAGCAGCATACTTATATTTTAATAAATATGCTACGATAAATGTAATTAATCTGGTAACTATGCTTAATCGCATCATGCTTTGAGTTTTACAAAACATATTTAGCAGTTTTTCGAAATTATGTTTCTAATTGAGGATCAGAAAAAAATCCTCCTATCCCCACCCCACCCCACCCGATAAAGAAAAGTAGAAAACCATGTCAAGTAGTGTTACCCAGTAGAAAAGTCTGCATTTCTGTAATATTATTAAATAGATTATTTTTCACTCATCTTAAAATTCAATGACTTGGATCTTAAAATTCAATGACTGGATATTTTATAATATGAAATTAACATATTAAAGTATAACTAAGCAATATTATTTGTAAATACATTTAAAAATCTGTTAAAAATACCTTTTTTCTCTTCGTTCTGAAATTATTTAGCTGAATATAGCCAAATATCTGTTCAGTATTCGGCCTACCAAATTCACCAGTGTAGAGATGTCCTGTGTCAATTACAGTTGACGTTGCATTACTAGAAAGAAGCTTTATCTGATTGAGCCATCAAATCGCAGGACACTTCTCCCTATGCATGTTAAAACACAGGTATAAAAAATCACTTGCAGACAGTAGGCCACAAAAAATTTAAAGGTATTGTACAAGAGCAAATCAAGCAGTGATATCATAAACGATCAGTTTTTTACACTTGGGGCTGTTATTTTGGTATTAATAACAATTTCTGGGATTATATTTGTTTCTTAAAAGAAAAGAATTCCTTAGGATGATTTTTCAAGAATTTCCAGGTAATCACAAGAAAAAAATAATTATTAAGTGTCTAAAGCATTACAACAATCAAAATTATTTGTTTCTTCCTCCTACATACCTACCAACATTCCGTTATTGAAAATCTTACACAATAAAAATCAACTAAAGATTAAATGTTTATCCTTACAATACAGTTAATTATAAATATCAATTTTATTAAATAAAAATCAAAGCAAGTTATTTAGAAATCTTTTTTTAAAGTATGAAAATCAGTTATGATTTTTATAAGCTGATTAATGGAAATACAAATTTATATCAACATCTGTAAAAGAAAGTCATAAATGATCAACATACCTAAATTTGTCATAAGACAGATTGTTATTATTTATGAGAGTGTTCAAATGTGAGAGGAAAATATATATGATACACCCCGCTAGCAAGTGGGGACATGCAACCAGTGTTATATATATCAGTCTCAAATAATATCCAATTTCAAATCTAAGGCTCGCCAAAGTGCCAACATACACCATTTTGCAAGATTTTTTTCAGGGAATCATTCGAAGCATTGACTTAACAGCAATCAAAATGAGATATATCTGTCCCTTATATGGTTCGATCACCATAAAGTAAAGCAGGAATTCATTTGAAAAGTAGCAGCATTTTAAAAATTATAAACTATAACGAGTTTTATCATTAACTCTGATGTACTAAATGCAAAGATTTCAATTGTCTGAAATTTGGCGGAATTCCCCCAACTTAAATCAATTTACTGAATTTGGTGAGAATTCTGAAGATAGATCGCTTGAAATCCCTTAATAACTGCATTATTTCTGATCAGATAATTAAAATTTAACGCTGTATTCTACTAAAACCTATACACTTATTTTCAAAAATGCTATTTCCTTAAGCTCTCAGTACATTGCGCCAAGCCTAAAACTGTGCAAACCACTAGAACTTACTTTCTTAAAATCGGCATATCATCCATTTTATCTTTTGCCAAACTAACAAATTTTACATAATAGCCTCAGAAATCTTCAATCCTTATTATTTTGCATACAAAACATGTCATTCCTGCTCAGATTTCCCATGCACATGATATTATAATTAAAAAAATAACTTTACAAAAATAAACTAACAAAAAAATCATTATTATTCTTTTATTTTTACTTATTTAAGAATTGAAAACATTTTATTCGACAAAATTGCAACACATGACAACCACGATGCTCATTTCACACGTTTTTCACTATGGGAATGGGGGTTACAATTACGGAAAGCTTTCTATATGGAAATCATAAAAAAATCTCAAAACTCTGGGAACGGGTGGACTTTCAAAGTTTTAAAGTGGACTATCATTTACTCTATAGTATTTTGCACATCTGTGCAAAATTTCAGGCTGATTGGTCCGTTTTTGTGGATTTGTATATGGTCCAAACCCACAAACACAGTTTCATTCTTATTATTACTTAGATTTCTGTGTATCAAAAGCATACATTTATAAAAAACATTAGTTAAATTTACACATTTTACAACATTTAAGCTATTAATAAATGGTGGTATCTATGACAAGTTAGAGAGAAAATGGAGTTTCTGCTGTATAAGCAAAAAATCAATCATATCTTTATCTCATACGGTTTTCAATTTAATAAATTTACAAGGATAATTTAGCTGAACATTAGTGACTGAGGTACCAAAGTTTAAAAAATTATGTTTTTAAAAATTTTGTTGAATAAAAACACTTCTTTCTAAAAATCTTACAATAATGCCAATTAGATTTATAATAATCTTACAATGTAATCAATTTCTTACATTAAACCTTACATGTTGGCAGCAATGCTTCTAGCATAAATAATGTTAATTCATTAAATCAAACACAGTTCCATATTAAATTCTGCAAATAAAAAGTCAAAAATTATTTCAAGGGTGAAATGAGTTTTTAAAAAAACACAGTACTAACGTATTATCCTGCCAAACTATTTTTCCGTCAAATGAGTTGCCAATCGTATTCAAAACCATTGATAATTTCATACCCGGCATTTCTCTTGGCGAAAAAAATTGCTCGTCTTGGCAGACCGCGGGGTAATACGTAAGTACCAAATACACTTTATCGATTGACAGGATTTTGTTCAACCCAAAAAATCCCAACTGAAAAACTTAAATGGTTTTTTTTTTTCAAAATTTCAAATTTAATTACATAGGTAATACATCTCTTGATATCAATACACCAATTGCAGGGTTCAATGCATACGATAATTGGGTTTGTATTGCAGCCTCATCACAAAATTGCAAACAATTAACATGGCCCTTTATAAAAATGCAATAAATTATAACAGCACTTCACTGTCACTTAACCTGTTTTATCAATTATTTTAACAAAATGTATTTTACTGGAAAAAAATTCCTGGATCAACCCCTGACTTGTAAAAGGTCTGTAGAACTTTTCATAGTGCACCTATGAAATTGGGGACAACTTTTGTTAGTAAAACAAGGTTATACTGATTGTCTGTACACAAAGTTAATGGTAAACAACTCCATTTACTAAACAGTATTAATACGAGTAAAACCGAGCAATATTAAGCATAAACAATGGGGGAATAATTCCGTAAGCGGAGGCAGGTTTAATTGGCAACATTATTTTTGTCTTCAACGTCTATATATAAGAAAATATAAAACCAAAACTACAATACACTTATCTAAGGACCTTCTTAAAACATTTCTAAACATATTTCAAATGCAATATAAAACAAATTGAACATAACAAAAACACTTAGCTCTACACTGCCCCCGCTTACGGAATTTATCCCAACAATGGAATATTTGTCTTAAATAAAAGTACTAAGCTTATAATAAAAGCAAAACTCGTTAAAGCTTTTTATTGTTATTATTATTCAGTGATGAATGCTAGAAAACAGAAAATATAAGTAGGAAAATGTAAAATATTCCAACTTAAAGCTCTATTTTTCAGGTTTTTAAAGAAAAACTAAACTTGCCATGAGATTTCTCTGGCAATTTATGAGCTAATTTTTAATCCCGGTGGCGTATGAATCTCAAATCGTATCATTACTTTAATTTTAAAATTGAAAATTAGTGTTTTTCTGTTTGTTTTTTACAGGTATATATAAAAAATATGACTAGAGTAGCAGGAATTGAATATAATCACAAATTATTTTAACTTTGCAATCATAATTCCCCATACACCGATACGGAAAAAAACGTAAACAATGCCGTTTCACAAATAAACCAACACAACGACAGTGGTTTTGTTGAACAGTACCGTTCTTAAACTTCATAAGTCTAATATTTATTTAACTGTTTCTGTACAATACTTCAATAAAATGAGAGTAATGATTAGAAACCGAGAAAATTAAATTTATCCAGGCTTTACTAATTGTTTTATAAGAGAAATAGGTTACGTGTAAACATTAGGCTTAACGGCTTTAAAATACACGTCGTTGTGTTTTAAAGCATGAGTTTTTTTGAAAAAGTAATATTTCTTAGCAGAAAGATTTCAGAAAATATAAGTAAAAATAAAAAAAAACATTACGTTTAAAATCACCTGCAATTCTTTACGGATCCTCAAGCGTAACGTCGTAAATGGTTGTTTGTGTTTGGTGGTTCGCCCATTCGCCGCACCCGCACCGGATCGGCTGCCACAGATAAACGTCGTTAAAATACAAAGTTTTTCCAAAAGTCGTTTTATAACATAAAATATGGCAAGTTTACGTGGAAAGCATGGTTAAATTCTGTTAACATTTTTTTTCTGTTGGAAAAATGACAGAATAGTTCTGTATTTTTAAGATTATTTTTTGCAGTGTACAAAGACCGGGAGTGTTGGCCTCTTTAATCTTGTGGTACCCAATAGGCGGCACAATGCCGACCCCTACAGGCTACCCTAATTTTAAACTAATTAATGATGAGAGACCTGCACCTTGACTGGTGTTCGCAAAGATATCGTTTCAGCATGGAGGACATTGGAGCTACGAGAGATTTTACCAGCACTAGCTGCCCTTTGCGTGCACAGTTCCGCTGATATCCAGTAGAGAAAGGTTGTCATCCTCCCAATCACTGCACAAAATGCTTGAAATTCGGTGCTCTGATGGGAACCGAGCTTCAACCGACTGGGCCACTGAGGGACAGAGAACAAAATTAGAATGTTCTTTTCTATCCTCATAAATTACAAACAGTTGCGCGCAAGTTCTACATAGTTTTACCCTTATATTGAAACATTTTTTTTTTTTTAATCTGTTCACTCTCATCGTCTCAAAGACGCTGTAGTAAGACCCTGATAGCACGGTAAAAAGATTTAATCGTGTGTTCTAGTTATTATTACCGAAATTGTAAGTTAAAATGTGTAAAAGTCAAATCAGATTTAAAAGTCACACAAATGGTCATCTTGGAGTCATTGTTATGAGCAATCCTCTTGTGACATACATCACCGAGACGACAAGTTGATGACTAGTCACAATGTAGCGTCACAGTGTCCTCACAGTGAAGTCACATCACTTGTTAGTCATAATGTGACACTTTGTAACCACTGTGACCCTTTGTGACGTTACAGCAACTGTTTTGTGAACATCTGTGCTATTAGGGGATATGGGGGGTGAACATGTAATTTAAATAATAAAAGTTGAATGTTCTTAAAATTCTTAATAGAATTTCAAACCAGTTTGCATATTTTGATTCCGTCAAATGATTGCAATCCGTCAACCAAATTTGAGTGGGCTCTCTCGAAGAGGTATGTCATGTTACTTTCTTAACATGCACTACAGTTGTAATAATTCATATTATTTGTAGATAACGCAAAAATAACATTTTCAAAGTCTTCTCAGTATTAATTTGTTTTCTTCTAATGCATTATTTCCAATTTCAAACATAAGTAGTTCATGGAATTAGTCTGCATTTTCTTTTTTCAAACTAGCGTTGAAGCAGAAAGCAGAAAATTCAGTTAATTGGTTAATTACAAGTTTGAACAATAGGTCTTCTTTGAATTCAATCAGTTTCGGGAAGTCTAAGATTTTTTGTTACCTAATTGCACATTTTCTAAGTGAAAGAAATTTTTTAAAAAATGAGCGTGTGTACAGAGTACACGTGTCAGAAGTGAAACTTCTTTGGCGAGAATGATTAAAATCTATTCGATTGTCAAATAAGTAGTCAGAGATACAAATTAAAAACTAAAATTAGAGATAACATTTGAAAACAGATCAAAAATGGATAGTGTACGTAGTCAAAGAATTGAGGCATAGTATTAAAAATATTTTTTTTTTAATTAATGTAAAAATATTTTACAAGTTTGTTTGGTTAATTTTTCAGTATTAAAATAAAATTTGAAAATAGTAAATAAAATAATAATTATACTAAGCACACTAAAGTCATTAGACAAGCATAAAAATCATTTAATATACATGGAAGTTAAATTTTAAATTACAATGAGGATTTATACAAAAAGAATATATAAAATATTACTTACTTGGATATCGGTTTTTGTGAATAATAGTTTATTAATAACAATAAATATAAATCAAATTCAAAATACTGGAGATTCTGATCAAAATATAACATTGATAATTGACTTTACCAAGTGTAAGTCAGCGCTCCAGCATTTTCGTCTCCGACTTCACAATGTGTGTTTAAATTCAGCGCATGCGTACACTTTCTTAAGAACGAATGTAGCACAAAGAGGAGAAAGAAAACTCTCTGCAGCAATTGAGTATAGCACACAATTTTTGTCTCTTTCTTTCTGGCGATCTATCCGGTAGCTCTCTCCGTCTCACAGTGGAGTATTTGTGTCAAAATCCTGGCCAAAAATATTTTTCATGTGTTTTAGCGTTAAAATCATTACTGTTCACTTTTGACTTACTTTTTAGTATTATGTATTTCTTAAATTATATAAAAAAGCGTGTTGTCGCCAAATTTGGCGATATATCGCCAAATGACACGAAGTTGGTTTCTAACAAATGTCTTGTCCGGGGAGTGTCCCTTACTGGGAAGTACTGCTATTGTATAATACCACTTATAAATGTAATAACACGCGGCTGTCGATCTAACGGTCTGTAGTTTTGGGCGATTTTCTGCAGATGTCACGTGAATACGCATTAGAACCCCTTAAAAAGCCGTCTGCCCAAGGCAACCTTCCCGTTAGGCAAATAGCCGTGTAGCTGTGCCTTAACCACAATCTTATAAATAAAAATGAAATTCTGTTTGTTTGTTTGTTTGTTTGTTTGTTTATTCGTTTGTGGATTTGAGTTGTATACAAATCCACAAAAATGGACCTATCAGCCTGAAATTTTGCACAGATATGTAAAATAATATAGAATAAATCATACTCCACTTTAAAACTTTGAAAGTCCACCCGTTCCCGGAATTTAAGAGATTTTTTATGTTCTCCACGCAAAAAGCTTTCCGTAATTGTAACCCCTGTAGTGAAAAAAGTGTGAAATAAGGATCGTGGTTGCCATGTGTGGCGATTTTGCCGAATAAGATGTTTTAAATTCTCAAAGTAAAAATAATAGAATAATAATGATTTTTTTTTGTTAGTTTATATTCGTAAGGTTATATTTTTTTTAATTATAATATCGTGTGCATGGGAAATCGGAGCAGGAATGAAATGTTTTATACGCAAAACAATAAGAATTGAAGATTTCCGAGGCTAATATGTTAAAATTTTTTAGTTTGGCGAAAAAATAAAATGGCTCAAATGCCGAGAAAGTGAGTTCTAGCGGTTTGCACAGTTTCCGGCTTGGCGAATTTACTGAGAGCTTAAGGAAACGGATTTTTGAAAACAAGTACAAAGGTTTTATTAGAATACAGCGTTAAATTTTAATGATCCCTGCGAAAATAATGCAGTTATTAAGGGATTTCAAGCGATCTATCTTCAGCATTCTCGCGATTTTGAGGAGGATTCTAACGCTTGGCGCTATTTATCGTAATTTAATCGTCTGCTGTTTGGGTTATGAATACACCTGCGTATAAGTTTTTGAAATTTTCATTCAGTTGGAATTGTGCATTTTTCAGAGTAGCTTTTCTGCATCTAATGTATTACATCCAGAAAAAAGGATGTTAGAAATATCAATTTTAATTTTGTTTAATCACACTCATGAATAATGATACACTTTCCAACTTCATGAAAGAAGGAACGAAAATAGGGAAGACCCATGGATTATAACTCTTTTTATATATAGCACTTTAGTGCGTATTTAAAAATCTGAAAGTGTGTCAGATTTTCTATGATTCTAGCGCTTGGCGCAATTTAATGAGAGGGTATTTTTAAAAACAAGCGTAGGTTATCTTATAAATAAAAATGAAATTCTGTTTGTCAATTTGTTGATTTGGGTAGTATACAATTCCACAAAAATGGACATGTCAGCCTGAAATTTTACACAGATATGTAAAATAATATAGAATAAATGATAGTCCACTTTAAAACTTTGAAACTCCACTTAAAAACGTTTTTCTCCTGAAGTGTTCCCTTAATTTCCGTTCCCGGAATTTAAGAGATTTTTTATGTTCTCCACGCAGAAAGCTTTACGTAATATTAACCCCTGTAGTGAAAAAAGTGTGTGAAATAAGCATCTTGGTTGCCATGCGTGGCGATTTTGCCGAATAAAATGTTTTAAATTCTTAAAGTAAAAATAAAAGAATAATAATGATTTTTTTAGTTTATTTTTTTAGGTTATTTTTTTTAATTATAATATCGTGTGCGCATAAGAAATGAGAGCAGGAATGAAATGTTTTATACGCAAAACAATGAGGATCGAAGATATCCGAGACTAATATGTAATTTTTTTTAGTTTGGCGAAAAATAAAATGGCTGATAGGCCGATTTTTAGAAAGTGAGTTCTAGCGGTTTGCACAGTTTTCGGCTTTTTGGCGCAATTTACTGAGAGCTTAAGGGAATAGCATTTTTGAAAACAAGTGTATAGGTTTCCTTCGAATACAACATTAAATTTTAACTATCCGTGCAGAAATAATGCAGTTATTAGGGCATTTCAAGCGATGTAGCTTCAGAATTCTCGCCAATTGAGTACATTGATTTAACTTGGGGGAAATCCGCCAAATTTCAGAAAATTGAAATCTTCGCATTTAGTACATCCAGGTAACGATGAATAAAACATGTTATAGTTGATAATTTAAAAAATGCGGCTGTATTAAGGGATTCCACTTTTCAAATAAATGCCTGGCGGTCGAACCATTTCCCATTTTGATTGCTGCTAAGTCAATGCTTCGAATGATTCCCTGAAAAAACTCTTGCAAAATGGCGTATGCTGGCACTTTGGCGAGGCTTAGATTTGAAACTGGATTTTACTTGAGACTGGTATATACGTATAATAAGACTGATTATAGATAAAAATGAATGTTGGTATGTGTGTAGGAGGTTGAAAAACTCCAGCACCGTTTTACCGATCACCATTAAATTTGGTTCACCTAAGTCTTTTATCATGGAGAAGGTTTTTATGCTATCCGTTTTCCTCTAACTTTTCACTAGGTGGCGCAGCAGAACGTCGAATTCTATTCCGTTTAGCCGTTTGCTATGCGAATATCGTCCAACAAATTTCGATGAAATTTGGTACACGCGAATATTAGAACACGGAGAATATTTTTCACTATCCATTTGCTGTAACTTACCGCTAAATAGCGCTGCAACGCATCAACGTCTATACCGTTCGACTGATCGGCATAAAATTTTTTATACTTACACATTTGAGAACGAAGAATATATTCTAACTGCGTTACTTTTGATGTTACTCACCACTAGACGGCACTGCAATGCATTATTATTTTAACTCGCCACTAGATGGCGCTGCAACAGGCCAAATTTTTGACCATTCAAACGGTGGCTATGAAAATCAGTATACATAGCTATTTGAACAATGAGAATATTTTGGCGTTATCCATTTTGCTATAACTCGCCACATGACGGCGCTGTAGCAAATCATTACTTTAATTAACCACTAGATGGCCCTGCAGTGTATCACTTCTTGACTGTGCGAATAATCGCTATGAAAATAGGTATACATAGATATTTGAAGACGGGGAAGAGTTTGGCACGATCCATTTTCCTATAACTTGACACTAGATGTCGCGTCAACACATGAACTTCAAGACTATTCAGCCGATCGTCATGAAAATTCGTATACATCGATATCTGAATGCGAAGAATATTTTTGCCGTATCCGTTTTGCTAAAACTCGCCACTAGATTGTGCTACGCCGCATCGCCTTCTGCACCGTAAAAACGATTGCCTTGAAATTCAGTATGCATGATTATTGAACACAATATAACGCGATATCCATTTTGCTATATCTCTTTATTACAATAAATAGTAATCACAACAAATATTAATATCAAAAATTCCATTCATTCCCGTGCGAAGAATGGGTACTTCAGCTAGTAAAAATATATAAATGTAATACTTTAATAATACTTATAAATATAATACTACTTATCTATAAATCAATTTTTAACATAAAAATTTATCTAAATGTAGTTACTATAGGGATCTTAGTTTTCTAATGACTTCTGAAGATTAACTTTTTCATTCTGATTCTTTTGAACTTTGATATTCGTCTTCACTCAGAATCACTTTTTTTTTTTTGGAGGGAGAGAGAGAGAGAGAGAGGGGGGGGGGCACTATCGGGCTCCTCTGTTGTAGGTTCTAGCAGTAGCGAAGTTGTAGGGTCTCACTGTAATAAAGCTTGCTCTTTTTCGTTGGCCTTTGTCTAGAGCAGCTAAAAGGACACTGCTCAAAAGAAGCCTACTTGAAACCCATAAAATCTCATTCCAAGCTGGAGCAGAAAGTAATTTATTTCAAGCCAGCACTTCAAAATGACTGAGCTAGCACGTGTTTCTGTTTACACACTCACACTCCAATGACCCGAAGTCACAGTTGCCAACCTTTGAGATCCAAAAATGGGGAGCTTTTGCTTTGGACACAATTTACGACATAAATGGAAAACTAAGCTGTAAATAGATGGGACTATTTACAGGACTAAGAACGAGCAATTTTGGAATATGTAGAAATTTTCTTCTTATAGCCAATTTACATCAGAAAAATAAGAAATTACGTACTGAATTTAAAATGCCGATGTTAAATCTTAACTAAAATGAAATTTTATATACCTTTATCCAAACACTTGCACATAATTTATAGTTTATGAGAGGTACAAGTGCGTATGTTTGTATCCCTTTTGCGATCACCCGTCGAAAAATTATCGAAAAAATAAAAATGGCGCTATATAAATATTTTTTTTTAAAGAAATGGTGGATGTTGGGGGAACATTTTTTTCTTGGAATAAACACTCAGTACTGTAATAATTACTATTATAGTTGAAATTAGGCGCGACAAGCCGCGACACCCCTTCAAAAAGCTTTTTGAAATGTGGATCCTTGAAAAAAAATAAGAAAAAAAAAGTTTACAATTTTTTAAAATAAAGTCATATTATTTTTTCACGCTAATAGATACATATAATTAAAATACATATATTTTACTACAATTATACTTAGTATCAAATCAGTAAATTAATTTAAAGATCCCGTAAAAAATGCAAGACGATGTAATAGGAAACGCTGAAATCTCTTGCCGTAAATGAAGAAACTTGCTTTTAAACCGAGTGTTGCATCTTTTGGATATGAATTATGGTCGAAAAACATACATTACATGATGCATCAGTTACTAGGCTATCCAAAAACATATATATTACTGTTTTTAAACAAATTTAAAATTTCAGGATTTTGATACGAATACTCCACTGTGCGTTTGTTAAAGTCCAAAATCGTCCCAGCCTCATCATGGCGCTATTGCCGTGACGCGATCTTGAAATTTCACTCTCAACGCGCCTAAAGAAGTTTCACTTCAAAAAACAAAAACAGAAGGGTGTTTTTTTTTTTTTTTTTTTTTTTTTTTTTTTCCCCTGGACCTCCACCCATACACGCTCCGGTGAAAAGAGTTATTCCCTCACTGGTTCTTCATTTTGCTGTCATGTGAAGCTAGTCGAAAAATCCATTCTTCTGTCTTAGGAAGTTTCAAATTATTTTCGTACTAATTAATTTTTTAGCTGATCAAAAAATTATCCTAGACGCTTGATTTTTTTATAAACGAAAGCTGAGCAGTTTGCCCGTAACAGTATATTTTTTTTTAGTCGAAATATTCCATAGCTCTTTAGATGCGAGCTGAGATAGGCTCCTCGTTCTGAAATTTACCCGAATTGGCCGGAGAAAAAAGTTGTCGATTTTTATTTATCAAAAATCGGGAAATGCAGCTAATTCAAAAATGAAGGTCTCTTTAGAGAGAAAACTCTTTCCTCTTTCCGATCGTGCAATTACTTTTGCTTTCGGACGATCGAAGCCTTCTTTTTCGGAAGACAGAAACGGTCGAAAATAACGTAAAATATAAAATAATTAAAAAATTAAAAAACTACGCCCGAGGTGCAAACTCCGGGATGCTTGAAACCCCTCTGCAGAGTTTGGTGCAATTCTGTCACATAGTTAGTCCGCTACGCGAATGACAGACAAACACAGACAACCAAAATCGTTCCAGCCTCATCATGACGCTATTGCCGAGATGGTATTGCCGTGACACGACCTTGAAATTTCACTCTCAACGCGCCTAAAGAAGTTGCACTTCAAAAAGGAGCCAGAGAAACATTCCGGCATTAATTTTTTAAATTACATATTGGCTACGATTCAAAATTCGTGTTTTCTCTAGCCATTAATTACTATTTAAGAATGAATATCATTCTCTTTATCTTTAACACCGTTTTTCTTGTTCCAAAGAATTTCGCTTCGTCCGTCCTTTTCTTAAAATCAAAAGTAAAGTTACCTTTTTTTTTTTTTTTTTCTATTTCTCTTTCCCAATCAAGCTGTTCCTTTTCGTTTTCTGCTCCCTTCTGCGACCAGGTGTTTCATGACGTCACTTCCCTGTTCTCGAAGATTCCAGGCCATTTTTTATATATATTTTTTTTACGTACGCCCCCTAACGGAAAAGAAATTTGTCGGTTGCTGGTTTTAAAAAAAAGTTCATAAGTCGTCTGTTTTTCATTGGGGCAGGCAGGAGCTTGTTCTCTGGTGAGAGAGGAGTTTCCTAGCCTAGCTTCGGTACAAAAAGATGCCATATAATGTGTCCTTAATCAAGTGTCTTGCATGGCACTGTTGAACGTTTTTTGACTTTGTGTGCAAAATACAAGTCAAGAGATTTTCTATGTGGTGAGTAACGGAAGTGTTACTGTGAAGTCCGGTGTTTGTGAAATGCCTTCTTCGAGTGTCCATCCTTACTACGTTTTATAAAAAGGAAAAGTCGGTAAAGAATGTGCTCCGAAATTTTTCTTAAATCCCGTGTTTTATTTTTATGCGACTAGTATCCTCCGATGTTTGAAGTCAATATGTTACAACCAGTCAATACAACCTTTTTTTTTACGAAGACCGTAGAAATTTAGCTTGGATTCTGTGCTTCTACATTTTCCCGAATGGTGGTTACGTGATATCCTTTGTTCTAAAGATAGTCGCCTTTTAATTTTCAGCTAATATCAGTGTTCGTTACCGTGATTACAGTTCTTCCACGTCATCGATAAATAGTGAATTTCTCATGACATATCGTGTTTTTAAGTATTCATGTATTTTCTCATTTACAGAAACCATCTTTCACGGCACTAGCGAGAAATTTATGTGATAAGGTATCTAAACTACCTAAACTTGAAATTTTCAGATTTCAGACTTTTAATGCTGCTATGATTCTAGGACACTTTTGTTTCTTTCGAATGGCTTATAAAAATATTTTGCACCTTAATTTTTTTCTTTTAAAAAGTGGGTATACTCCCGTGCGAAGAACAGGCACTCAAATAGAGTAATATTAAAAAGAATACATTGTTTACAAGTTATAACTTGTACCACCTGTACGAGGACCACTGATGACAAATGCTGCTGGATACCGCAACGTGTGGGTGATTTTAAAGAAGATTTCATCTTTGTTTGAAAGACGATCTCTGAATAAAATTTATATGTTAAAATAGGCAGTGCTTTAAATTTGTCTCATCCTTATTGGGTGATTCAAAGTAGATGTTACAGTTGCTATCTTTTAACCGTAAGTGATCGAAACATACTTTCAATTACAAAAGTTTGTCGAATTTATAGCAGTTCTCAGAAACGGCTATTTTTAACGAGGGGCTGTATACAGACTAAAATACAAATTGAAATTTTTATATGGTCCCTCGTTTCCTATCACTCATATTTTGAAAATATTGCTCTGTGTCTAAAAAGATGAATAAAAAGACATCCCTAGTCTGCGTATAATAGTTTCCGAGATGAAAATTTTAGCATCTGTCGCCAAATACTAAGGGGATGTCTCAAAAGTGAGAGAAACAAAATTACTTTCAGCTGACGTTAATTTATACCAGTGGTCATTCGACAATAACATTTGACTTTGGAAAACCTTTAGTTGGATTTTCTTGCAATGAATGTTTGACAGTTTCTACTGGAACTTAATCCACGCCATTTTTTTTTTCTGTTATTCTCTCTTGCACTTTGAAATTTCTTCTTTCGACGCATGACGTAATTAGTGTATGACTTCTAAAAGACTAATTATTGGTAAGATCAAAATACGGTACCGATTACTTCAGGTCAAATTAAAACCATTAATTTCAAGAGTTTGAATGCGTTTAATTACCATGTTTTTATTTATTTTTAACAACTCATAGTTGGCCCCCGAAAGATTTTTTGCCTTAAAATGGACGCCAACATAGCAGGTAAAATAGTCTAAGTCAACATTTTTAGTATTAAATATATCTGAAACTATTTCACTCATAGATATGGGATTTTTTGTTTACCTTCTCAGACACAGATCAATATTTTCCAAACATTGGTGGAAACGAGGAACAGTATAAGAAGCTATATCTAAAAGTTATCAAAATTTCACAACTTTTTCTAATTGATAGTATATTTTGATCACACGGTTTAAGAGACAGTAGTTCTAACATCTATTTTGAATCACTCGTTATGATTTCCTAATGGCTACGCTCTAATAGTCTGAAGAAGAGTGTCTGCTTCCTTCAAATTTGCGCCAAAAATAACTTGTGGTGTAACTTTTGGCAATATATCGCCTAATTCGTGTGAAGTATGCTTACAAAAATGCCAGCCTGGATATATCTTTCATATTTGGCAAAAAAAAAATGACCTACTGTAATGCAATCTAACGGATTATCAAAAATTTATGACTTGCGTTCTAATTACCCGACTTATATCCAATAAAATGCTAAACTGTATTCTTCAACGAGCAGAACATTAATTTAAGACTAAATTTAACCGTGGAGGTTCAGATAGCCTCAAAAGATTGTAATTTCTTTCTCAAATTATCCTGTCCCAAGCAGTACAATTCAAGAAGTGGTTTAGATCACATTTATCAAAGTTCATTAATTCAAAATTAATTGAAGCATGTGTTGTGTACACAGAAATACACAAAAATACCTATCCTTTCCGCGATTTTTCAGAATATTGAAGCTGATTTCTTTGTACCAATTAGTCAAACATTTTCGCAATTTCTTGACAAATAAAAGAGATATTTCTAAGGAGGGTTCGGTTTTGAAAATTTAATTTTTGTTCCAAATTTGATAATATTTTGCTAAAAGTCGCCATATTTGGCAACAGCAAGCGATAACTTGACACGGTCTAAATCAGGTTTTGGCAACCTTTGGAAAGCTGCGGTCCAAATTGTTGGATGTAAACGACGTCGCTCGCCAAACATTTTAGGGTATTAGCGAAGTCGCGGGTCCATTGGCAGATTGGCGCGGAAACACCGCTTCTATCACACAGTTCACAGCGCAAAGCGCCGTACTCTTCGGACGCTCGATTCACACTACGGGAGCTCAACTCACACTGGACTGGGGCCTCTGGCAGCATGTATTTACAGGTGAAGCAGAAGCTACAAGAAGCTTCCAGAAAAATGCATTTCTCGAAGATTCTCATAAAGCGGGAATTTTGATTACGCCATAGAAGAGAAATATTCGGCTATTATGTATGGTAATACAGAAAAATTATCTTTACATGCCGCATTGGGAAAATCGTGCCAAATGACCAAAATGTCTCCAAGCTTGGCGACTTAAATTTGGTGCCAAAAATAAGCCCCCAAAAGTGACCTTACCGAAGATCTAGGACCAATATTTCTCGAGATTTTTAAAATTTACCATAGAAATCAATAGGAAAACCCAAACCTCCGTATCTCCGGTTCTAGTTGACCGACTTTGATGCAACAAGAAGCAAAATTTAACTATTTGACTCGTAGAATACGAATTTTAAACTATTTTAAACCCCAGAACAGCGGGTTGCCCCGAAAATTCGTAACAATACAAAATTCGAAATATGTACGGCTCATAACGAAAACTCCAGTCTGCTTATTCACAACTGCTGAAGAATGACGAGATTTTTTCGCTCGAAACACGTGTACAGAACGATATGTACATTATTTTACATAGTTTTAATTATTTCATGTACGGTTCATCATTTTTGTGTTATGGGTGTTACATACGTTCGTACAGACCTCACCTCAAAACCAACTGAAGTAGATTAACGATGTGAAAATAGATTGTGGGTGCATATGTACGGCGACACGTGACACAGAAACTATTTTATTAGCAATATGTTCATAATCAATTTCCCTGTCGAAATTTTTGTAACTATTTTTCTTTAGCTCGTACCAATTGGGAAAATCCTTAGAAATAAAAATGAAATTCTGTTTGTTTGTTTGTTTGTTTCTTTGTGGATTTGATTCGTATACAAATCCGCAAAAATGGATATATCAGCCTGAAATTTCGCACAGATATGTAAAATAATATAGAATAAATCATAGCCCACTTTAAAACTTTGAAAGTCTACCCGTTCCCGGAATTTAAGAGATTTTTTATGTTTTCCACACAAAAAGCTTTCCGTAATTGTAACCCCTGTAGTGAAAAAAGTCTGAAATAAGCATCGTGGTTGTCATGTGTGGCGATTTTGCCGAATAAAATGTTTTAAATTCTCAAAAAGTAAAAATAAAAGAATGCTAATGATTTTTTTGTTAGTTTATATTTGTAAGATTATTATTTTTTTATTATAATATCGTGTGCATGGGAAATCAGAGCAGGAATGAAATGTTTTATACGCAAAACAATAAGAATTGAAGATTTCCGAGGCTAATATGTAAAATTTTTTAGTTTGGCGAAAAAATAAAATGGCTTAAATGCCCAGAAAGTGAGTTCTAGCAGTTTGCACAGTGTTCGGTTTGCACAGTGTTTATTGAGAGCTTAAGGAAATAGATTTTTGAAAACAAGTGCAAAGGTTTTATTAGAATACAGCGTTAAATTTTAATGATCCGTGAAGAAATAATGCAGTTATATTAAGAGATTTCAAGCGATCAATCTTCAGAATTCTCTCCAATTGAATACATTGATTTAAGTTGGGGGAATTCCGTCAAATTTCAGAAAATTGAAATCTTCTCATTTAGTACATTGGAGTAACGATGAATAAAACACGTTATAGTTGATAATTTGAAAAAATTCGGCTGTATTAAGGGATTCCACTTTTCAAATAAATGAGTGTTTTACTTTTTGGAGGTCGAACCATTTTCCATATTGATTGCTGCTAAGTCAATGCTTCGAATGATTCCCTGAAAAAACTCTTGCAAAATGGCGTATGTTGGCACTTTGGCGAGGCTTAGATTTGAAACTGGATTTTATTTGAGACTGGTATATATAATGACACTGGTTATAGATAAAAATGAATGTTGGTACGTGTGTATGAGGTTGAAAAACTCCAGAACCGTTTGACCAATCACCATGAAATTTGGTTCGCATAAGTCTTTTATCATGGAGAAGGTTTTTATGCTATCCGTTTTCCTCTAACTTGCCACTTGGTGCCGCAGCACAACGTCGAATTCTATTCCATTTAGCCGTTTGCTATGCGAAAATCGTCCAACCGATTTCGATGAAATTTGGTACACGCGAATATTAGAACACGGAGAATATTTTTCACTATCCATTTTGCTGTAACTTGCCGCTAAATGGTGCTGCAACGCATCAACTTCTATACCGTTCGACCGTTCGGCATAAAATTTTTTATACCTACACATTTGAGCACGAAGAATATATTCTAACTGCGTTCCTTTTGCTGTTACTCACCACTAGATGACACTGCAATGCATTATTATTTTAACTCGCCACTAGATGACGCTGCAGCAGGCCAAATTCTTGACCATTCAAGCGGTCGCTATAAAAATCAGTATGCATAGCTATTTGAACAATGAGAATATTTTGGCGCTATCCATTTTCCTATAACTTGCCACTAGATGTCGCGTCAACACACGAACTTCACGACTGTCCAGCCGATCGTCATGAAAATTCGTATACATCGATATCTGAATGCGAAGAATATTTTCGCCGTATCCGTTTTGCTAAAACTCGCTACTAGATTGCGCTACGCCGCATGGACTTCTGCACCGTACAAACGATTGCCTTGAAATTCGGTATGCATGAATATTGGACACAATATAACGCGATATCCATTTTGCTATATTTGTTTATTACAATGAATAGTAATCACCACAAATCGTAATATCAAAAATTCCATTCATTCCCGTGCGAAGAACGGGTACTTCAGCTAGTACTTTATAAAAACATTCTTAAAAAGTATGAAAAATATTCTTTCAGTCATCAAACACAATTGAGATTGAAGGAACATTATAATATCGAGAGTTTTTAATCCTCGAAATGATATGACAATAATTTTATCACAATGAAAACTTCCAGAGGAGAATCATTGAATGTGTATAGGAGAAACATTTTAATAATACATTTGTACGTCGAAAAATTCAAAGACAGTTTTATGTCGAGAACGTACGTAATTAAAGAAAACATGAAACTATATTTACACAATGAAAATAAATTATGCGAGTTGTTTAAAGTTTCCTCGTCTTAAATCAAGTCTATCCTTTTGTGGAGAATTGTATTTAATATGAGAGAATGTAATTTAAAATTTTTATCATATGTTACGTTTAAATACAGTTGAATATTTTTAAGTATATGAAATGGTTTGTTCTTATATAAGGAAATAGGAAATAAGAAAATTTATTTTTTCTTACCTGCAATTATCATTAATGCACATTCCAATACAACCAAGTATGCGTATGTGTGAAATTTCGCCTTATATTAACTGAGGTTTTTTTTTTTTTAGGCAGTAAGCATAAATCACGCACAAAACATATATGATACATTCCCTATTCCCTATGCATTACAAATATTTAATATTTTGTTAACTTCTGTGGTACAAAGATGGAACAGCTGAACCCCCCCCCCCCCCTTTTGTGCCCAAGGTTGTTTACAGAGGTGGCTGCGAGGCGAGACAATTGGCCCACACGTTCTCGCAGCCTTCTCCAGTTGTTTAACGAGATTAGTGTTTGAATATTCCGTTCGGTATTGAACATGAAAGACAAAACGTGCCAAACGCAGTGCTTATTAAATCCTTTCCAACACGTCCTATTTGCGCCATGTTTGGAGGCATATCGTCGTCAAATTTGTCGAAATTTTGGGTATATCTCTATTAATGTAATCTCTCAAAAAAGGCCTTTTAAAATATTTTTAAATATTATTTCTATCCTTTAAATAATGAATAAGATCTTGTAAACCTTCGTATACTCATCCAATTTTAATTAAAATGAGTGAATGTCTGTTATATACCATAGAACATAATGCATTGCAACTCTTTTGGGTGCTCCTGTAAAAGAACTATAAATCCTGCATGCATCATTTTCCTTACGGTACATGGTGCAGTAACATACAATAGGGTGCAGGTAATAATAATATGTGTGAAAACTGTTAAAGAAACAAAAAAATAGTACGAAGAGTGTATTTGAAAAGTTGAAAGCAGAAGTTTTGGGACGCGATTCAGTTTTACTAAACTTCAGTTGAAATTGATCGCCTTAATTTAACGAACTACAGCCATACTTAGTATGCAGTTGCATATATTTTTGCTTTGAATACGGCAGCTCATCGTCTGGGTGAGGACTTCGCAAGGCTTTCCGAGGCGGAAGTAGGGAATTTTGCCCATTCGATGCTTAAGGAGTGCAGCCTTTGAAGAATACTTCCGTGTCCCGACTTTTCTTCCTGTGTGTTCAAGGAGAGTGTATTCAATTGAATGAAGATCAACTGACTGACTCAGCCAGTCTAAAACATTAATATTCTTAGCTGTGAATTAAATTTTCACCATGCTGGTATTATTTGAATCGCTATTCTGTGGATGCATGTTTCAGCAGGATAATGATTCAAAGTACGTGTCCGAAACGGTAAAAAATCGGTTTACAGCTAAGAAAATTAAAGTTTTGTATTGGCGAGTCAACCACCTCATCTCCATCGAATCGAACACATTTTGTAACACAGGAAAAAAATTCGCAACACGGAGACATTCTTCAAAGGCAGAGCTCCTTCAGGTTTTTTAATGAGAAAGGGCATAACGCATTAGCTTCACCTTAACCGCTTAACGGTCGTGTTATTTTCAAGAAAACGCTCGTAAAAGTCCTTATTTTTTTTATTCCAGAAAATTGTATAAAAATAAGTGCATGCATAATATATGTATTCTTTTTAATGTTTTGTACATTTTTTTAGCGAGAAAGAAAATACAAATTCTAGGAAAAGCTGACATTCAGGATTATTGTGACTGAATGTATGTTTTGTAGTAAGCAGAAAATCCTTAAAAATATATGTTTTAAACAGTAAAAGAGAATTTTATGAAACTTAGTAAAATAAATAAATAATTCTAAAATTTTCTTTGAACATAAGTAAAAAAAATGAGCTAAGATTCCACATTGCATATCACAAATACGTGTATTTGAGTGCTGCAACCATCTATTCAAAAATAATCTATTTCCGAATTAAAACTAGTTTGGTTGCTGTCATCCGTTGTGTAAAATAAGATGTAAAAAAAAATCCGTTCATTGAAATGCTCTTATCTTTCTGGCGCACAGCATTTTAATACTATTGCCCGGAAATATGGCGGGCACGAGAAAAAGAGGGAGAAAGCTTAGCCCATGATTTTGATGGGAGCGAGGCTAAAGGGTTTAAAAAGCCTTGTTAATTCCATACGCAGACGATGTAGCAGTTCTCAAAGCAACAAAATATATGCAAGTACATACTAAATATTTCTGTCTTTCGTTACATTAAGATGATTAATTAAATAAAAAAAAGTTTAGGAAAACAGAATTGTCTCAAAATTTTTGTTTCAACTTTTCAAATTCACAGTTGCTATTTTGCAAATTAACAATTTTCACACACATTATGTGGCTGCGCACCATGTAGGAGGAGTAACGTTGCAAATTACTGACTTACATCATTGAGAAATATTTTTTACAGAAAAAGTGAAGCCAGGAAAACATACCGTTCCAAATCTTTTGCTCCCTACACTGTATATGAATTTCGTAGTGATCTATGCTTATTTACAGCAGTAAGAGCACGAACGAAAAGACAGACATCCAAACCGAAATTATAAACACTATTGAACTTTGTTGGAAAGAGTTAAAAAAGAAGTTAAAATAAAAATGTCAGTGTATGTAACTATTATTTTGTATGTAACAAGTATGATAAGTATGCTGTTGTATTAAAGCAAGTATTAGGGGGACGGGAAAAGAAAGTCGTTTTTTCGTACGTGAATATTTCGTCTAGCCAAAACGGTTGAGTCTAATAATACAAAATTTGGATGTATCCCAGTATTTTAACTAGGTATACCAGCATATAGTATTACCTGAGGTATTTGTGGCTAGTAACATAGGTATACTAGTCCCAAATACCTAAAAATCAATTTCAGAGCATTCTGAATATTGTCCACAAAGGAGGTTAGACATGAATAAAGAAGAAGGATGCCCATCTTTCTTGGGGGAAAAGGGTTTATCTTTAAAATTCTTACTTTAAAATATAACATATGAATCCTATGTTAAGTGCAGCTTGTTTGTAATTAAAAACTTGTATTTACTAGCTTGAATTTTACGAAAGAAACAAAAAACAAAAAAACAAAAAAACACCATTATTTTCCGATCCACTAATACAAAGGCCCTAACTATTAACAAATAAATGCAGATCTACTCTTTTACCTAGTTAGTACATTTTCCTTTCATGTAAAATAAATTGAAAAATAGAAAGTATATTAGTTCAATGTCCGAGCTGGTTAATCAAAATACTCCTGTCTCGAATCACTTTCACCGTTGACGTGAGTGAAATGAGATTCATCTATTATGAATCTCATTTCAACCTTTCATTAATAATTTAATTTCACATTTTTGCTTCTAGATAGCTCATATCCCAATTCTATATGTAAAAATTAGACATGATGGCTTATATCTCAAAACTCTTGTATGTTAGGTCACTCGCATCTCAAGAATACACACTACTAGGATAATTTCTTTTGTCTTCAACAAATTACACCTAGACTAAACCATAAAATAGCGTTTTTTCTACTTAAATTCCATCTAACTGCCTGATGATAAATTAAATGAAATGCTTTAAAAATGCTCCTTCCTTTAAATTACGCAGAATTATTTAAATTAATCCTCGGAAACTTCACATAATTTTTGTTATAATATCCATAAGTTTTGTTGCTTAATCAAGCAAAAATCCTTTGTGTAGAACTTGCATATCTAAAAAAATGTAAAACATACAAAAGAATAGAAAAGAAAAAAAAAAAAAAACCTCATTACTTTTTAAAAATTTGTTTCATCGAAAACTGGATACGCAAAAAAAAAGTAATAATAATAATGACGTTATTTTAAGATACATTGTTTGCATACGGTTGTATTTTTGAATAAACATAAATAAGTACTGCAGAAAATTATTTTTGTTTTACAAATCATGCAGATTGTTTGGGAAAAAAACACTACTTTTGAAATAAACGTTTCTTTTAAGAAAATGAACTTTAATTTATTACGGTAAAAAAAAATACACAATTTACACAATTAATCAGGCATGCAAGAATATTTTTAAACAGGAAAAATATATTGTTTTTTACTACCTATAAAAAATATTTGTTAAAACCTTTTCATAAAAGCATGTTATTTTATTGCTTTTGTAAGCACGTAATAAATAAATAAATAAATATAGTTAATGTTAAAATAGTTGAAATTGAAAAAAATAACTTTATACAGTAAAATAAGAGAAAGGATTCATTCATTGGAAAATATAAAATGCTAAATCAGCATGATTTTGTTTAAATTTCATTCACGCGGCTGTAATATGGAACTTCATCTTTCTGTTTTAAATTAAATACATGGGAAAGGTGTTTTATTAATACAAAGAATTGGGTTGTGCGTGTTTAAAACATTTTTTCAGTCGTCAAAACATCTTAGTAAGTTAAACACTTTTTTGTTAAATCAACATGTTAGTTATCGCCCTGTTAACCAAAAAATTATGTGTAAGTATTTCTTGAAAGAAAATTTTGTTGATTTAACAGAAGAAACATTCTGATCTAACACAGTTCTTGCTAAATGAATAAAATTCTAATCGATTCATTAAAATATTTTAGAAAAAATCCTTTCACCAGTAAAACACGAATTCCTGAGTAGTAGTTCAGTTCAGAAAAAGTTAGCTCAAATATTTTTCTTTAAAATGCGGTGGGACTAAAGCTTATACGTAAGTAATCAGTTTATACGTAAGATTTCATAACGAGAACGAAATATTTTTGTTATTGCAAGTTAGACAAATATAGAAAAAAAATGAACAGAAGAGGACGAATACACAGATTGTAGCCAATCGAAAGTTGGAGATAAATGAAAAAAAAATAAGAACTAGAAATAAGATGAATAGAAAAAGAAGAAACTTGGAAGAAAATGCTGAAATTAAAAATAGATGATAAAAGTTTGACTTTATTTTTAACATTCTTTCTGAGTATTCTTTGAAAGAAGGATGGCAAGTTTTTTTTGAAGAATTAAATCGGCTATTTTTATTATAATTAAGAAAATATATTAACTACTTACAAATATTTTAAAAGAATACTTTTAAGTCATATCCATATAACTATTTGTTACGAGACGGTTCCAAACTTTTACCATTGAATTTTAAATCTTCTAAAGAATTACTCGTACATGAAAAGGATGTTTAGCATAACAAGAATAACTGATAATTGGTTTTTACAACTACATCTTAGGAATTAAACATGCTTGTATTTTACTTTGAAAACAATGTATTTGAATAGAGATAATAATTCATTTTTATATGTCAGACAGTTTAACAATACATTCGATCATTTTTTTTATTATTAAAATTCTCTCTTTTCCTTTAAACTAAATTTCGCGCCACTGAAAATTAATATGTCTTAATACCCTTAAGGAAACAGGTCGTGAATTTTTAAAGCATTATTTTCTTTTAGGGAGAAAGTAACTAGTTTCTTTTGTAAAAAGGAAAATTTCTTACGTCGGTATTTCTTTTAATAATTGCGGCCACAAGTATTCGCAAGGAAAAACAATGAGGAAAATATTGTTTACACATTTAGTCTCCCATACAGCATTAATTTCCTTGCATGGTCACGTATTTGCCTTAAATAATTCATTTATTTCAGGGGTCAAATTGATACAAGATGTTGCATGTAAAGGTTTTTTTTTTTTTTTCCAGTGTTCGATTCATTCATTTGGTTTCTCGTAGTTATTATTATTATTAAATTCTTTTGTTCAATTTGAATTGTATTTCTGGGTTTTACGACAGGGTCAAATTTTGTAATCATTTTTTCGTAGACTTTCTACTCTCCAATTAACTTCAATATCTTCAGACATATCTGGAATTGATTACAATGCAATGGTAAAAATGTGTATCTAGCAGGGGCGTAGCCAATAAAATTTTGTGGAGGCGGATATGAAATAAATCGTGAATAAATTAACGAAATTTCTCCACGAAATAAAGCTAGTACATCCAAAAATATCTAATGGGTGTGTGTGTTGGAGGGGGGGGGGTGTAAAATGTACTGTACACTTTACTTAAATTATTTTAATTTTGTGATCATATTAGCTTTCATAACTCATGTTCAAAAAACATTTTGTTGCATAAATTAAAACGTAAAAACTTCATTAATTTAAAAATAATTTACTGAAGAAAAATGGTTTAAAACGACCAATTAAATATCAAGGTCTGGGGTGTGGTCAGCGATAAAAAAAAACTCGTGACAACAGTCAAATAGAAGTGGAATGACGAAAAAGACAGCACTGTAAGAGTTAAGTTTGCAAGAGCACTAAAAGCAAGCAATAACGGACACCAATTAAATCGCCAAATTGAAGAGCCGCCAATCACCGAATTGACATACATTAGTTGTAATAATTTTCAAACGCAGACGCGCCAACTGGGGATTGTTTAAGAGAGCTTGCTTACTCTAGCCTGAAAACAATACACAAATCGATTGGGGGGAAAAACGAATAAATGAATGAAGAATAAATGAATGTTTTAAACCAGAGCCTGTTTTGCCAAGTGCTCTCATTGCTGGCCTAAACAAGGGGTCGGTCAAATCTACTCGTGGGTTTATTCTACCTGAGTGGGTTTATGCTACCTTCTGCGCTGCATTACTGTCGTTAAACTCTGATAAAATACAAAAGAATTTATGATATCACATTTGATTTGTATTGAAAGATTTAAAAGTTCTGGGTCTACTATGTTCCAATTTTATGAATTTTTGTTCAAGAAAACTCACCAAGCGTACTTATTGACATAGAAAGAAAACAGCGTACATAAAAATGAAATGTATTGGATAACGGACATTATGAAAATATCAATGCATCGTCGTTAACTCTGCTGCCTCTGGAAACATTTGTGACTTATCGATGAAATGTGAATTATCATTTAAAATAATCTTTTAAGGGCGGATATAATTAACTAATCTACAGCTGAAACGAAGATCGGAATGTAGCCAAATTCGGTATATAGACTATGCATGAGATGCGTTGAAGGAATTTTTGGGGGAAAAAAGTCGTTTAAGAAATGTCCACTAGGCCTCGCTTTGTATGGAAAAACACAAATTTAAATATGAAATTTATTCAATAATTTTAAAGCATTTAGTAATTAAATTGGGTCATTTTTTGAGCTGATTTCACAATGCAAAGCTCCACCGAGAGGACATTATTTGAACTAAATTCTTTAGAAAACTCAGTTGAGCGAATCTGGTGTACAATCCATACAAAAATCTGGTGGCTATCCCCTCATTCGCTCCAGCTGCAGTATGCTGTTTGTAGGTGAAATTTAATCATAACCAGTCGAACATACTTTACTAACACACAATTTTGCTTCAAGATTGTGATGTAATATTTTCCAGACTCTCTGTATTTTGAATACTTCCCCAAAACAGTGAAAAATATTTGTTTTGGTCAAAATAACTCTTCACCTTTCAAGAAGCGTGAAAGGGGTCACACAGACAAGGCTCCCTGTGCTGCAATTACGTATGCTTAACGTTGGGCCGCAGTAGCATAATCAAACGAGAAGGCGGGAAGCAACGACGATTAAAATATCTCTTTGCATCTCCGCAACAGCGGGAAAGAACATGTTAATTACTACAAATAAGACAAGTGCATTGGAAAATGATTTATAATCTATGCATTTGGTATGATTTGTGTATCATGATCTTTTTGGCTGAGAAGCAGGAGTGCAGTGAGGCCAGGACTGTCCAGGGTGGAGTCCCGTTACTTTTTTTTATGGTGAGGCTGTGCCCTGGTTAATAAAAATATCAGGTGTTAAAAAGATGTCCGAAATTTCTAGTTTTAATGCCATGAACTTAATTATTACATTATAGAGCTCAAAAAATTCTAATAAAGCATGTGTTTCCCTCAATGTTCATTAAACTTAACCCTTTGAGACGCAACCCTTTCCCAATGCTGAAAAAAGGGCAGCCGTTGCCATCGCTCGACTTAACTACCAGCAAGATGGCGGACGATCGAAACGTTCATCGCGTGACACAGATCGAGAGACCCTTTTTTGCCGTCCGCCATCTTGCTGGTAGTTAAGTCGAGTGATGGCAACGGCTGCCCTTTTTTCAGCATTGGGCAATCTATCCAGCTGTTCACGCATTCTTCCATTTTTCAGCAGATGTCAGTGCTGTTAAAAAAATTGTGACAATTTTTTAATAAGCACTTTATTAAAAAAAAATTTGGCCTCGCCCCTTAAACTTTTTTCGCGGGCGACGGGCTTTATTTATAGTGCCCCACCACTTTTTATTTTAGGACTGATTCCCTACTGAGGAGACGGTTGCATCATAATCTCCAGAGACTGTAACATAATGACTTTAGTTAAGCAATACTTAAAATCTGGACATTTTGTTTCATTTATGAATAGAGTTGCTCGAATCACGTTTCAAATTATACAAGTTATAATACATTGTGATGTAAAAAAGTCAGCCTCAGCTGCTTGCTTCAAATGTAAAATCTTTCAAAGAATCAATGATACGATTAAATTTAATATTTTAATTTTTACAAAAGTTTTGTTTCAGTTTTAAATTATTATAAATTTACTCTGTTGCTACGCATTGAACCCGGTGAGTCGTTAAATTCAAAAGCTTTAAGCCTTCGGGTTTAGTAAAACATTCAAATAAAAATGGCGTTGAACATTATTAAAATATTCTTTATAGTGTAATTTTTTTAAACGGAAAACTTTTTCATGTTAGGTAAAGATACTTTCTTGTGCAAATAAGATGTCAGATCTATATATTTCTCTAGCTTTTGAAAATAATTACGCTCATAGCGAAAAAAAAAAGTATTCAATTGGACTTTGTTTTTTTAATATAAAATTACAAATAATTTTTTAGATATGCATTCTCAAGAAGAACTATTCTCAATGTATAGCATGAATAAAAAAGAAATATTGGTATTGTCATTCTTTATTTTTCAAACACCACTTACTCTTCCTTCTGCATTAGTGCTCAAGAAAACAGAAAGAAGAAAAATACAAATTCTGGCATTGTTAGTAACTACTCATGACAAAAAACAACAGAGAAAAAAAAAGTGCTCCGGAGGAACACTTCAATTTTTCCTTGTTAATAAGTTGCAAATCAATATCCTCTACAATGAGAAAGAAAATTCTTTGGCTACAGGAGAAATTTTTTTTTTCCCCTTAAAGGAAAACTTTCACTAGACAAATTGGGTAACAGAAGTTTTATTTGGATGAATAGCACAAAATTATAAATTTTTTATTGTTCTGTAGTTTTTCTGATTTACATCGGTGGATTTTGTAGAAATTATATACTAGTGATATGTATTTCTATTTTCCTGTCGCGCACAAAATATCTGTAAGAGAAAAATTGTTATGTAAAGTTCGATAAAAGAAAGACATGACCAGAGGTCCCACACATCTTAAGTAAAACAACATTTAAACGTAAAAATCTTGCGAGTTGTTAAGATTCTTTTTACAATCACAAAATTGTATTAAAGAGTCTAAACTATTTCTTAATTGTTCTCGCATAATTGGATGTATTGTGAAAGATATTAAGGTTAACCAAAAAGGCGCGTAGTTATGGCGGGGTGAAAAATATATTTAGGTTTGGGTTAATAGTACAATAAAAATGTACAATAAAAGATGTATTTTTACTTCCTTGCACTGAGTATAAGGAAGTAATGCGATCCCGAAAAATTTTGGAAATCAGATTTTGACGAAAACCAATTTTGACTACCTCTAAATTTACTTTTAAAGATTTTTGCGATGCATCTCATCGTATGCTAGCATGCACGTTCATATAAATGCATGCGCAACCCATTTTGACCGACCATGAGTCTATTTTGACCAGTTTTTTTCTATGCCGTCTGTACGTAGGTATGTATGTAACTCGCATATCTCAAAAACTATTGGTCACAGAATGTTCAACCTCTATATTTAGGATTGTAGTAACACAGCGGTTCTCAGCCTTTTAATGTCGCCCCCCAATAAAGGCTAAATTACGGTGGCGCCACCCCCCTCATATTTTTCAGCATGCATTCTTTAACAATGAACATTTAGTCGAATTTTCTACAAAATAATGCTATCAGTATAGTTTGAATGAACATTTAAGGCGAAATTGGGTATACTTTTGTGTAAAATTCAGAATAAATAAGATTTTTTTTTAAAACGTGCATGATTACTTGCTCTTTGGCTTTTCTCTGTGCCCCCCTTGGGGGGCGCGCCCCACTAGTTGAGAAACGCTGCCGTAACGGATCCATATTTACGGCAGTTAAGACACTAACGGAAACACAGACTAATTGAAATCTTGAACACTTTTCAACTTTGTTGGGAAGTGTTACAAAAATAATCTGATATTCATTCCGGAGAATTCTCTAGAACACTAGGGATGGACGCGAGACGACTTTTTTGCGAGACGAGACAGAGATTTACAGCTCTTTTGCGAGACGAAACACACATTGTTAACATTACGATATAGGGATTTTTGCGAGACGAGACTAGCTTTTAGGCTATTTTGCGAGACGAGAGACGCTTATTTTTCGTCTCGCGTCCATCCCTATAGAAAACGCTCTATAAAGCTGAAAACATAAGCAAAATATGAACTTTTTTTATCAAATCACTCAGATATATTCATCTATTTGTTTCACACACGAAATAAATAAAATAAATACAACAAATTTTATAGTATAATGCGTTAAAGGTGCGATTTCCCTCACTGACAGCAAATTCTTTCAAAGGTCAGAAAGCAAATATAAAGAGAGAACAACTGAAGAAGAGAAATAAAGAGAACAAATTAAATTTGAAAAGCACTTTTATTCATCTGAATATGTACACACCATTTTATTATCTTTATGCTTTTCATGCATTTTCTGTTTTCCAAATTTAAAACTTTAGAACAACACATCAGAAAGTTCCTAAAAATATTCTTAAAAAAGGATTAAAAAATGAATTTTACAACTAACTAACAAATTTGAGAGAAATTTCGCAGTTTTAAGTTTTTCAAACAAATTACACTTTCTGAATTATAGTGATTTTTAAGTGAAGGATAATTAGTCAAAGTTAGATTTAAATTGAAATGATTGAAATCTATATGAAGTTTAAAAAATATTTCGATCACGGATCATGTTGATCATGTGTCATCAGTTAAAACTTACTCAGTTAAAACTCAATTAGACTTTGTAACTGTATTCGTGCTCATTTGTTATTTAATATGTACTCTTTTTTACGCAATAAAGATAGTTGAAAACAATTCAAATTTTTATAATTCAAAATTTTTTGTCAAACCTCATAAAGGAAATAGATACTTTACAGATAATTTCATCTGGGATAATTTAACATATAAAAGAGTTTAATTTTCCTCTGCAAATAAATTTGGTGCTGACACGTGGTTGTTATACGAATTATGATCAAAGTCTAATTGAGTAATTCGTTGAATGAGATATTTTGTGTAAAGCCTCCGACCACGAAACGTGCAGGTGAAATCCTCTTGAGTGATCTTGAGTGCCACGACATTCTTTGATCTAACCATTAAAAGAGCGACATACAAAATTCCATGAGAAAATACGAGTTCAGAAAGGTAAATGCCATCAGTATGAACTGAAAATAGTAAAAAATGTCAGAATTCTGCAACAAAATCTCGGAATTCTGAGACAAAATTTCTAATCCGCCAAATGGCGATAGCACGCTCTCTACTTTATTTACTTTTTCTCACGCTACCCACGATGGTAAAAATCCAGTATCAGATAGAAAACTGAAAAATTTAAGAAATAAGAGATAAATCGCTAAGCTAATGAAGGAGTTTAAACTGTGGTCAATGTTGTTAATAAACCACAATATATTTCTATGTAGAGAAATGTAAAAAAAAAAAATTCTCAAAAAAATTCACATTTCAAATACGCACATGCGCCATCCCTATTTTTCTTTCTTATTTCACTAAGTTGAAAAGTGTTTCATCATTCATGAGTTTGCCGTATTTTTCTTCCTTGTTCCATAAAACACTTATTTGGAATCGAAATCTATATTAAAATCGCCTCCTACTAAATCTGTTTTACTATCTTAGCCAAGCACATTCTAACTATACTTCACCTTTACAAAAACTGTTTTGAATGTGAATCATAATTTATTAGTGTGCCGTGTTTGTCTTCCGAGTTCCATAGAACACTTTTCAAAATTTAAATTTATATTAAAATCACCTACCAAAACTGTTTAACAATCTTCGTCAGATATATTCTAACTACGATTATGAAAACTATACTATACGGCTAACTATATTGCGCAACAACCTACATGAGCGGCCAAGGCCTGCGCTGCCCAACCATTCCTTCTTGACCCGGTTTCTGGCAACGCAGAAGCATATGCTATGGTCAGGTAAAAAAAATGAGTGTCAGGCAAAAAAAATGAGTGTCAGGTATGGTCAGGTAAAAAGTGAGAGCTTGGCGTCAGCCTGACGCCAAGCTCTCACTTTTTAACATCCAAGCAAGCTTGGTACTCATTTTATCGACCCACTCAAGGTATGAAAGGCTGAGTCAAACGGCACAACAGCCCAGTGCGCTAGCAGCGTTACATCACAGGAATTATATTCTAACTATGCTTCCTTCACCCTCACAAATATTGCTTTGAAAGTGTGCCATAATACATGAGTCTATCTTATATGCCTTTGTTCCATAAAACACTTTTGTGAACTTGAAATCTATTTTACAATCGCCTACCAAAACTATTTTACAACCTTCGCCAAGCATACGCTAACTAGACTTCTCCTGTATTGTAGGTGAATAAATAGTAGCGTTTGTCAGTTTCGAGCCAAATCTGGTAGATATCGCCAAGTTAGGTCCAATTTTTGAGGACTTATTTTTTGGCGCCATACTTGGCAGTAAATCATCAAAAATTGTAAAACTTGGTGGCTTTTAACATTTTATTCTCTATCCACCCTTTTCCCACGCTATCTATCGCTTTTAAGCATTTCTCTTTGTAGGCCGGAATATAATGAGAAATATTTTTTGCAGCCCTGTAAAAAAAAAAAAAAAAAAACTAAGTCCTACACACATCAAAATCAATACCGGTCGTACGACCGTAGTCTTGAATGTATGTACCAACCGTTTAAGAGCTAACGCACTTTTAAGTACTTATAAATGCAAAATCTAAGGGCATAAAACTGTTTAATTAGCAAGAAAATAGTAAAAAGCATCGGAAGTCGAAGAAAAAATGGCGTGTCCTGTATTCCGCGAGGGACAATGAACTAAACGCCAAACGGAGTGCGCACGCCCACTACTTTATTTATATTTTTTCTCACTGCCCCCAATGCTAAAGATACGATATCAGCTCCAAAACTGAAAAATTAAAGAAAGATAAAGCGCCAAAATAAAGATGCTCGTACGTCATTTCGGAGTTCGCATTGGAGCTACATTAACTCCTTGGAGACCCAAGACTGGGACGCTCCCAACGTGTGGCGATTCTTTAGGTTGGTGGGTGGGAAGAGAGTTACTAAATCGTTCGCTGAGTTTAGTGGATACAGTAAAAACTAATAGTAATAATTCAAATTATTAATACATTAAAGAAATAAGCGATAAAGTGCCAAAATAAAGAAGGTGTTTATAACTGCCAACAATGAGTTGTAATAAACCACAATAGTTATTTCTATGGCGAAAAATTGCCAGATCTGGCGAGTTATCGCCAAGTTCCTCGTCAAAAAATAAGTCTCCAAGACTGAACTCAATTTGGCAACATCTGCTATATTTCGCGAGAATTTGTCCAAAGCCTTTTAATTTAGAATGGGAATAATTTTTCTTTATGGTGAAGTAATTCGAAGTCTGTTTTCATTTCTTTCTTTTTTTAAATCATACTTGCTCTTATTTTAATCAGAATATACCTGGTTAGTGTATTAATATAAATGCAAAATATGGAATCACAAAATGCTTTATTTATCAAAGAAATTTGTAAAAAATCAGCGGAATTCGAAAAAAGGAGTGACTTGACCTGTATTCTTTGAGGGAAAAATAATTAATAAGCCAAAGGGCTTGAGCGCTTCCTGATTTATTTGCATTTTCTCGCGCTGCTGATAAATATCCAATATTAAATAGACAATTGAAAAGTTAACGAAATAAGCGATAAGACGCCAAAATAAAGAAGACGTTTAAAACTGCATGGCGAAAATTTCCACCCTTGCCATTCAGCCACGCCTAAACCGTTCGACTTTTACTGATTTTCTCATTTTATGGCACATTTACAGACCAAGACCTTTCTTTAGACACCTCAACCAAATTCTACACTCCAATTCTACACTCCTACCTCCAATTTCTACACTCGGCCGTTCTTTCAATTTAGTTAACGAAAGAAAAACGTGTTTCATATTAACATAGAGATGTATTGATATTGCACCTTTGTCGTTCTGCTATGCCCGAACACTTCGACTTTTTCTAATTTTCTCTTCTGATGGCACGTCTACATGCCGAGACCTTTTTTCAGGTACCTCAACCGAGTTTTTACACCCAGCCGTTCTCTCAATTTAGTGGATACACGAAAAGACATGTTAATACGTATACAAATTAATACGTATATAGAATAGATGCCTTTGTTTTCTCATACTAAAATAAAAAATGTAACATTTTGAATACCCTAGAGTAAAATATTAATGAAAAACTGCTTAGCACTAAAGCAAAGATTTTTGGATCAAACGTTCAATGAGTTAAATTAAATCTTAAAACAAATTCACTTATATGTAAAGGTTGTAATCTTATAAATAAAAATGAAATTCTGTTTGTTTGTTTGTTTGTTTGTTTGTTTGTGGATTTGATTCGTATACAAATCCACAAAAATGGACCTATCGGCCTGAAATTTAGTACAGATATGTAAAATAATATAGAATAACTCATAGTCCACTTTAAAACTTTGAAAGTCCACCCGTTCCCGGAATTTAAGAGATTTTTTATGCTCTTCACGCAAAAATCTTTCCGTAATTGTAACCCCTGTAGTGAAAAAAGTGTGAAATAAGGATCATGGTTGCCATGTGTGGCGATTTTGCCGAATAAAATGTCGTTCGTATACAAATCCACAAAAATGGACCTATCGGCCTGAAATTTAGCACAGATATGTAAAATAATATAGAATAAATCGTAGTCCACTTTAAAACTTTGAAAGTCCACCCGTTTCCGGAATTTAAGGGATTTTTTATGCTATTCACGCAAAAAGCTTTCCGTAATTGTAACCCCTGTAGTGAAAAAAGCGTGAAATAAGGATCGTGGTTGCCATGTGTGGCGATTTTGCCGAATAAAATGTTTTAAATTCTCAAAGTAAAAATAAAAGAATAATAATGATTTTTTTTTGTTAGTTTACATACGTAAGGTTATTTTTTTAAAATTATAATATCGTGTGCATGGGAAATCAGAGCAGGAATGTAATGCTTTACACACAAAACAATAAGAATTGAAGATTTCCGAGGCTAATAGGTAAATTATTTTAGTTTCTCGAAAAAATAAAATGGCTCAAATGCCGATTTTGTGAAAGTGAGTTCTAGCGGTTTGCACAGATTTCGGATTGGCGCAATTTATTGAGAGCTTAAGGAAATAGATTTTTGAAAACAAGTGCAAAGGTTTTATTAGAATACAGCGTTAAATTTTAATGATCCGTGAAGAAATAATGCAGTTATTAAGGGATTTCAATTGATCTATCTCCAGAATTCTCGCCAAATGAGTACATTGATTTAAGTTGGGGGAATTCCGCCAAATTTCAGAAAATTGAAATCTTCTCATTTAGTACATCGGAGTAATGATGAATAAAACACGTTATAGTTGATAATTTTAAAAAATTCGGCTGTATTAAGGGATTCAACTTTTCAAATAAAGGCTTGCTTTACTTTTTCGCGGTCGAACCATTTCCCATATATTATTGCTGCTAAGTCAATGCTTCGAATGATTTCCTGAAAAAACGCTTGCAAAATGGCGTATGTTGGCACTTTGGCGAGGCTTAGATTTGAAACTGGATTTTATTTGAGACTGGGATATATAATGACACTGGTTATAGATAAAAATAAATGTTGGTATGAGTGTATGAGGTTGAAAAACTCCAGCACCGTTGAGCACCGTTGCACCATGAAATTTGGTTCACCTAAGTCTTTTATCATGGAGAAGATTTTTATGCTATCCGTTTTCCTCTAACTTGCCACCAGGTGGCGCAACAGAACGGCGAATTCTATTCCGTTTAGCCGTTTGCTATGCGAATATCATCCAACCGATTTCGATGAAATTTGGTACACGCGAATATTAGAACACGGAGAATATTTTTCATTATCCATTTTGCTGTAACTTGCCGCTAAATGGCGCTGAAAAGCATCAACTTCTATACCGTTCGACCGATCGGCATAAAATTTTTTATACTTACTCATTTGAGCACGAAGAATATATTCTAACTGCGTTCTTTTAAAGTTACTCACCACTAGATGACACTGCAATGCATTATTATTTTAACTCGCCACTAGATGACGCTGCAGCAGGCCAAATTCTTGACCATTCAAACGGTCGCTATGAAAATCAGTATACATAGCTATTTGAACAATGAGAATATTTTGGCGTTATCCATTTTGCTATAACTCGGCACTTGACGGCGCTGTAGCAAATCATTACTTTAATTAACTACTAGATGGCTATGCAGTGTATCACTTCTTGACTGTGCAAATGATCGTTATGAAAATTGGTATACATAGATAGTTGAACACGGTCGCTATGAAAATCAGTATACATAGCTATTTGAACAATGAGAATATTTTGGCGTTATCCATTTTGCTATAACTCGTCACTTGACGGCGCTGTAGCAAATCATTACTTTAATTAACTACTAGATGGCCCTGCAGTGTATCACTTCTTGACTGTGCAAATGATCGTTATGAAAATTGGTATACATAGATAGTTGAACACGGTCGCTATGAAAATCAGTATACATAGCTATTTGAACAATGAGAATATTTTGGCGTTATCCATTTTGCTATAACTCGCCACTTGACGGCGCTGTAGCAAATCATTACTTTATTGAACCACTGGATGGCCCTGCAGTGTATCACTTCTTGACTGTGCAAATGATCGCTATGAAAATAGGTATACATAGATATTTGAACACGGGAAGAGTTTGGCGCTATCCATTTTCCTATAACTTGCCACTAGATGTCGCGTCAACACATGAACTTCAGGACTGTCCAGCCGATAGTCATGAAAATTCGTATACATCGATATCTGAATGCGAAAAATATTTTCGCCATATCCGTTTTGCTAAAACTCGCCACTAGATTGCGCTACGCCGCATGGCCTTCTGCACCGTACAAACGATTGCCTTGCAATTCGGTATGCATGATTATTGGACACAATATAACGCGATATCCACTTTGCTATATCTGTTTATTACAATAAATAGTAATCACCACAAATCGTAATATCAAAAAGTCCATTCATTCCCGTGCGAAGAACGGGTACTTCAGCTAGTATAACATAAAGCTGTTTATGTTATACATTAATATTTTTATATCTATTTCAAAAGCAAGCTGTAAGAATGATAATCCGGAACTTGTGGAAAAACCATTTCTTTCATTACTGTATACAGTGTGTACTACAATTTATGCTGTTTTAAGCTAAAATAGTAATCTTTCATATTCAGATTACTTTTTTCTGAGGTTTAGCGATTCTTTTATGTACTTGTTGACAATTTTACTAAAGCAAACATTTGAGTAATAAGCTACAACTAACAATATGTAGATCGCTTCTTTTGAACTTATCTGTTTTATTAAATATTCAACCAATAAAACAAATAAAAACCGCAGTAAAAAAAGGAATGCTCCTTAAAAAAACTTTTACTGTGAAGTTTTCGAAGAAGAAAAACTTAACTTTTTCTTTTAATCGATTCAGTCATTTTTATTGTTTAGTACATTTGTTTGTCGTTCGTTTTTATTTGTCCCGTATAAAGGTTTATCATTAATTAATTTACGTATTTTCTTATTTTTTATTGAAGGTGATAGTGAATTTTTAAACAGTTTTATATTACCTTTTTTTTCAAAAAACATTTCTTTTACTGTGAGTTGAAACGATGTTTGTTTCCAACTCAAGTAAGTGTTTTATTTATAACTTTAACCAAATGCCCTTAAAAAAGTATATATATATATAAATAATAAAAAACGGCAAATAGAATTTACCTTTTTTTTCAATAATCGGTGTTAGTTCTTCTTTTACATAATATTTTTTTTTGTTGCTTATGTACGCTTTACAAAAAATCATTTATTGACTAAATTTTTACCGCTTCTTGAGAGAGACAAAGAGAGAGAGAACAAATAAATCTTATTTTATAAATACATTTTCAATTAAATTTAACAGTTTAATTATGATATTCCGATAGTATAAAATACCTAAAAGAATTGACCGCTTTTAAAATGTTGTTAATCATTATATTAGATTAACTTTATTCCCCTTGCTCTTGTTCCCTACTTTCTATCCCTGCTCACCATCTTGATTGTTTAGACGCCACCTGGAGGCAGCTATTTGATGAGCAGAAGAAGACTCTTGAAGCTCTCAAGCGAGGGGTTCTGTTGGACTTGGTGTAGGTTTTCCAACAGTAACAACATATGAGTAACAACAGGAACAGCAGTAACAACAGGGATGAGTAACAAGAACAACATATTTAATTAACACTGCAAATTCTGCTCAGAGACCATACTTGTTCTACCGACTGTTTAAAGAAAATTGTTTGAACAAGAATTCCGCTGAATGAAACGTAGCATCTTTGTCAAATTTACCTGTATCATAAAAATTTGTGGTACATCACTTTTTTAATTTTTGACAATAATGTGTATCATTAAAAAATCTTTAAAACAAACTTGACCTAAAATTTACTAAAATTCTTAAATGATTGAAAAAAAACTGTATTTATGAATAATTCCACCAATGTATCCAATTTAATCGACCGAATAAAATACTTAAGCGCATTTGAAAATATTTTTATGGAAAAAAAAGAAGTATATAAACAAGTGCAAAAATATTTTTACTTTTATAAATTATATTTTAAACTTTGTTTCGAAGCTTCAAATACCTCAAATTTATATAAGTGTAGTGGAAAGACTAAGTCTATCAAAGAACACTGTAGGATGTCAAATGAACAGGCGATGAAACGTTAAGATGGTTACCAAGGATTACCTTTAAAACTAATATAATAATATAGTAACAATATATACTTAATAACAATGCTAAGTAGTAATAAAGGTAGTTTTAATTAACTGTGTGACGTAATTTGGCATTATGCATGCATGTAACATAAAAAAAAAAGCCAAATTGATAAACGCCACCCGGTTCTGTAAGAAAACATGGTAGACCGAAAGACTCAAATGCATGGTTTTATGAAATTATTTCAAAGAGCTGTTTAGAGTGCGGAGCACATAATGCTGTTTCAAACGGCTGCACTTTTTCGGCATTGGCCAGTCTGCCTACTTTTATGTAGCAGATGCCGGTACTGATAAAAGTAATCCTGACATCAATGTTACAAATAATCGATAATTTTTACGGGAATCGTGTAACTATGCCCACCTCAAGTATTGTATTGAAAGTTAAGGTGTGGTTTAGACAATTTTTTTTCACGGATCATCGAGCGCTTATATCATTAGAGCTCGGTTGACTTGGGGAAGGAGATTGTAAACATATTCAACGTGTTTTCTCAATGAAATTCGCATTATGATGTAATGACAGTAACCTATAAAGGCGAAAAGTGTCGCAACTTTGTGAGAGAAACTAACGGGTCATCTATTTTCCTCACACTGTTACTGGCTTTTACAACACAGTCTGTAATTCATTGAAAAATCTGGTTTTTGGACATTTTGTCGGTTGCTTCTTTTTATTGCCAACACCTCATTTAAATTGTGTCTAATGATTAGCAGCACATATTATTAATAACGCCAATTCAAAAAGAAAAAGTTCAAGAAATCAAAATGTGAAGCATAACTTTTCTCCTGGAAAGTCTTAAATCGTTCTATCTTCATAAAATGTTAATTTATATTTAAGTTAAATAAAATAATTTATTGAACATAAACTTGCCAATACCTTCAGATTTACGCGTATACTCGATGATAAGAATTTCTTCTCTTCAATTCCAACGAACTGTATTGGACTAATTGTAAGACATATATCCCAGTAAACAATTTTATGGAAATCATAATAATTCTACAGAAGTTGTATTATTAGAACTTTTGCAATAGATAAACAATAAAAATCGTTTAATATCTTTTATTCTGCCAGTAAAACCCGCTCATGCACTTAATAAAACAATTTAAGTTTTCTAGTATTTCCGTAAAAATGTATTGGGGTGGAAATGAAAATTTTTTAAATCAGATAATTTAACAACAAATTCTGGCATTTTTTCCTTAAATTGAATCCCCTTTCTGCTGAAAATTAATATCGTCTGATTTCTTAAGAAAACAAAACTAGAATATTTATAAAAGCATTATTTTTCCTGGAAAAAAAAAATCTTCTCTTTAGAAAAAACTGTTTAGTCACCTTTCAATAATTTAGGCCACAAATGATCGGAAGAAAAAAACAGCGTAGGAGAAAATATTGTCTATACAGTTTTTCTTCTTCACAACATCAATGTTCCTGCAGAAGCGTATGTTTGCATAAAAAGATTGATTCATTTGTAGCACAAAGTAACTTGGCGCAATCAGTTTATGGCAAAACTAATTTTTTACATATGATTTCATACAGGGGGAGGAGAGTGGCTATTTCATCCTTTTTAATGGATTTAAATATTTGTGGCTTCAAAAAATGTTCATTTATAAATATTTATTCAAAACAAAATATTATGTTTCGTACTATTATGTACACGAAACGATGGGCCGCCTAATTTTCATGAGAGTAATACAGTTATATTGTTTTGTTTGTTTGAACTTATTAGCACTAGAGTGCTATTAAAATGAATAAGTGTTTTTTGTGGACGATAGCATGGTTACAATATGCCTCGGCTCAATATTTATTTTATTTTTCAATTTTTGAAATCTATTCTTTAAAATATTTCATTGTGTTTTCCATTCTGTAATTTTATGTTTTGATTTTAGCGTAGGTATTTAAATTTCATAAGCTAGCCTTTCCAACCATCTTAACTAAAGAAATTCGAGCTAATTTAGAAGGTATTGATCAGAATTTAAAACATAAGCATTATATAAGCCATAAGTAAAATGCCACTTATCAGAAAAAGAATAATCCTGAAATTCCTTCCTCTAATTTTATTCAAATACAGACTCTCCATATGAAAAGAGAGCAAGAAGGAATTGCTTTAAATATACAAGGATTATGATGCACTTTCCAACATAAACAAACAGAAAAACAAACAGGACCGACGATCGGATCATGTTATATTTTTACAAAAGAATGAAAAATGAATTGCAAACCGAGCCGAATCATGCATTATGTTACATTTTCCAACAGGATGAAATTAGAAAGACAAATAGGGGCGGCGCATGAATAATAATAGACTATCGATATAAAGCGCATAAGAGCGTGTTAAAAATCTGAAGGTAGTTCATTTTGTTAAAATTCATTTGATGTAATCGTGTGATTTATGACCGAACTCCCTAAATATTTAACCAGTGGTTTAACTCAGAAAAGTCGCAAAGCGAGTTACTTCGAGTTACTTAATGGGAAAATGGTATTCCTCATGGCTAGGATTACCATGACATTCCGCATTGTCATCCTAACGGCCGTACTCACCAAGTACTTGACATCCGTGTTAACCCACCAAAGCCAGAGTCAAATGACGAATGCGTGTATATTTGATATCTATTTAATGTCTGAAGTGGTTAACACTGGCGTCAAGAATTTGGTGAATACAGCCGTAAAAGAGTCGAACTGAAGATTCAGTCAACTTGACTCACGCAGTCATGGCAGTCGGCAAATACCGCTGAAACGAGGGTAAATAATATTACGTGATATTTTATATGTCACATTAAAAACGTATAAGTAGGCATAATATTTAAGAAGAAAAAGCTTATTAATCAAGACAGCAACATTAATGCTTTGATGTTTTCTCTATGTCTTAAAAAACATCGCAAAGTTACTGACACTTTGATTTATGCACGTGATTCATGGTTTTATTTATTTAATTTTTAGTTGTCCCGTTTTTTAAATTCTCCTCGGGATGAAGTATTGGGAGCTGGGAGGAAAAATTGAATTCTCTGTATCTCCACGTTGCCATATCTATTACCAAAATATTTCCTAATACGAATACACGATGCATTATCTTTTAATTTTCCAAATTGCCAATTTTCCCCTAAAAATTTCCATTGTGAAGGTTTAATACCATAAGAACACTATTAAGAATAGAATTTAAGTCAAAAGTAGATTACATATTAGCAGAGCCTGACTATAACACTTTTGTGCCTGGGGCACTTTTCAAATGTTGTGCACTGGCTCAGTTTTTGTGCCCTTATACATCTCTCTAAACGCAAGCTTTCAGCCTTTTCCTGCATGTGTGCCAAGGGTACCCTTATACATCTCTCTAAACGCAAGCTTTCAGCCTTTTCCTGCATGTGTGCCAAGCGTACCTGCCCCAAGTGCCGGTGTCTTAATCAATCGCCTGCATATTATTTGAGTTGAAGAGAGCTGCACAATTCAAATAAAGCTTTCATCTGCTGACATTAATTAATATTTTGCATTTATTCGAGAGCTTTTTAGTCTCAAATAATTGAGCCGCACAAGTACAGCTTTTGTTAAATTTTTCCCTTTGTAAGAAAGGACTCTAATGTAATCAATTTACCTCTCTCCCTTCTACCTCCCCCCCCCTCTTTTTTAATTGTCAAAGAATATCCACATTTGGAGAGAGCTTCTTAAACAGCTATTAGAGAAAGCGTACAAATGAGTTAAAATATATCATACCTCCCCTCATAGAATGATTAAGTAGTGTAATTAAATCCGAGTCGTTAGGAAATGAATTATCAATGCATTTTTCCGTCGTCACAGAAGTATAGCCAGGGAAATAAATTATACTAATGTCAGTCTTAGTCAGAAATATTTTTTTAAACATTTTTTTCAATTCAGATCAACAATGCAATCACGGCGCGAATTAAATCTAGATTATAAGATGCCAGAAAGTTCCGAAATTAAATTTATTATTATTATCTGCAAGTATCTTCTTCCTCATCATCTGCTGAACAAAAATCATTCTGAACTTTTAAACGATTACTTTCTGTAATTGAATTCAGATAAACCTTGTGTGAGAGAGTTTTTATTTCCTGGATAGAACAGATAGATTAAATTAATTTCCGACGGTGACTCTTGGTAACATACTGTGCGCTCGAAAGACGTAAATGGGGAAAACTCTTTTCGATAGATCATCAATTTGAGAAATTGGAGACAGAAAAATTCACGGTCTTAAAAAGGTGAAAATGCCTTCATCGAAATATTTCAAAAATGCGAAAATAGACAATCAGTACAGATTTAAAGGTTTAAATACTTATGAAACATTTTTTTTTTAATATGGAAGATGCATAGTGTTAAAAATACAAAAATGGACTAATTTAAGTTTGCATAAAGCTCAATAAAATAATAAAATAAAAAAATACTAGTGCATTATTATTTTTTTTTCGTCCATGATGTCATGTCATTGATAATATGTGACCATTTAAATGCACACTGTGCATAAAATTATGTGATGTTTTCAAAGCATTCTTGTTTTTAATATTTTCAATCGCGAACATTTAGCACAATGAAACATTAATACGCAAGCATTAATAAAGTATTATGATTGAATGAAACATAAGTATGTAATTCAAATAAAACTTTCATCTGCCAGCATTAATTTATTCGAGAGCTTTTCGGTTCTAAATAACAAAACCGAATTAGCGCATCTACAATTAAATTTTTTCCGTTGTAAGAAAGCACATAAATATATATTCATTTCACTCCCTCCTTTATACACCCGCCCCAAAAATATCTTAGGTACAAGCTTTTTAAGCAGCTGTCGTTGAAAAGCGTCCAAATGAATAACAGTATCATATCCCCGTCCGTTTGGATTGATTAATTAGTGTAATTAAATCACAGCCATTAAAAAAATATCAATGTCATTTTGCATCATCAGAGTTATAGCGGGGGGAAATGAATTGGCAATGTCTCAGTCAGAAATATATTTTTTCAACATTTCCCCCCCCCCAAATCTAGATCAACAAATGCAATCGTATCACGAATTAAATTAAGATTAAAAGATATCACAAAGTTCTGGAATTAAATTTCGTCTTATTGTCAAGGAGTATCTTCATCATTTACTGAACAAAAATGACTAAACTTTCAATTATTAGTTTCTGTAACTGAATTCAGATAAACATTGGAACATAGTAGGTTTTTTTTCCCGATAACAGATAGGTGAAATTAATTTCCAGTGGTTGAGTATTGGCAATATGCAGCGCGCTTCAACGATTAAGAGGAGGAAAACTCTTTTGGATATAGACCATCAATCTAAAAACTGAAGACAGAAAAATCCACAGCATTAAACGTGAAAACTACCTCATCGGAATACTTTTAAAAATATGAAAATAAACAATCAGTGCATAAATTTAAAGGTTTCAATTATTATACTAGGAGGGATAAAAAAGAATATATACGTAGTAGGGACCGAACGATACCACATTTTCACCGATAACCAATACCGATACTTTACCTATAAATTCATACTTAGAAATAGCCGATACCGATATTTTACAGCTATTGTATCGTCTGATACTGATACTTAACCGATACCTATACTCTTTCCAGGATTTACTACCATTTAATCTACATCAGTGGGCAATTTCTGCAACGAGAGTGCAGTTATCGTTAAAATGAATAACGCCATGATGAGCTCATAGATAAAAATTTGAACCCAGTAGAAAGCATTAAAAAGAAAAAGCAGTGAATACATTGAAGTGAGTGTACATTATTTCTACTCCTATTTTTCTATTAAAATATGCCGACCAATGGCCGAATAAATAAAACTCTGAACATTGGGATTCTTTCTCTGCGCGGAGCTACCGATCTAACGGTCTAGAGTTTTGGGTGGTTTTCTCCAGATGTACCTTGAATATGAATTAGAATCCCTCAAAAAGTTCTCCTACGAGTGTTTTTAGAGAATTCGCCGTGTCTAGGTTCTCAGACTATCTCTAGAAATTGCAGTACGTCATGTTTTTGAATTAACCAGGTATATTTAAATTCTAATTTTATGCTTAGCAAAAGACATTCTGAATAAGTCAAATTTGTTTTTAACATCAAACAAAACAAATTAAAAAAGAACCTCATTACGCACAAAATTTATAAGCCAAAACTCTAAATTGTTTCATGAATACGATTGACTACACACATATTGTAATGAATCAGAGCAAATTAGGCGTCAGAAGATCACTATCTTAAAAGAAGTTTTTATTTTTCTTTCATGCAAAAGTCATGAAGTACATAAATTGAATTCTGATTGCACTATCACATGTGTAATAATATTCTATGATAGTTGTAAAATTAATCTTATCTAAGAAATGAAACGATTACAAAGATGTCTCAAATAAATTACTTTTCCTAAGTCGGGACAGATCAAAGAGAAAATTAAAGCAATATAAAGTAACTCATTTTATTAAATTTTATCGTAAGATATATGGGTTTGAGATCAAATTTTCAAAAAATTATAATCCTTTCAAATCTTTGATAAATCTTTATTAATTTTGGAAAAATAATCGCCCCCCCCGTATAAAAAAGTGAATAAATTAATAAATGAGTGGTTTTTTAGTGCAAAAGTTTGCCATAAATATGAAAACTCGCACCGAAAATATCTCTGTAAAAATTTCAAGAATTCAAATTTCCACTTTACACACAGATATCTAAAACCTAGAAAATAAGTATTTCAATATTTCTTAATATAGAAAATTTTTAAAACAGACAAAAAGTATAAACTAACTTTTCTTATCCGCATATTGATTATAACTACACACAAATTCCTAAATCAATACAAACGGTCCTAAAAGTTTGCAATTATGAATTTTTCAATATCTATTAAAAAACTTGTAAAATATAAAACAAAAGCTAGGGCCGCATGCGATAATAGTAACGAGTTTAGAAAGAATATATATAGCTGCTGTAAAAAAAAAAAAAAAAAAAAAAAAAATCTCCATGCTCCTAAATGTTTTAAAACAATGTTCCTGTAAAAAGAAGAAAAGTAAAATCTGATTTGATTTTTTCCCCCGTAAACTGTCTTTTAAAGGTAGGCAGTGATCTTAATAGAAATAAGAACACTCAATAAAAAGAAAATATTAAAAATATAAAAATATATGACTTAGTTGATCAGCTTGCGATTGCCAGCCTCGAAATCTTCATGAAAAAAGTATATCCGTAAACAGTGGCGTAACTACATTGTTATGCCCCGTAGCGAATTCATTGCTTGTACCACCTTTGCTACTACAAGTTACAAAACAGAGCTATTACTTTTTCTCACTGATACCTTTAAAATTGATGCATATTTTTTGTATGCTGTTAAATTTATGTACTTCAGTCAGTAACTTAAATTAATTGAATAGAATTAAAAATTTTAATAGACATATTTTTTCAGCAAATGTTATGAGCTTGCGACAGTCTCGTGTTGGGGGAAGAGGATGGCTCCAGCCGGGAGTGTGATATCTTGCCCGTCCTACCATCCTACTGTTATGCCAATGTCCGTGGAAACATAAGTTATTTTAGCGCCACTCTGCTGAAATCGCCATGTGTATGTTTTAAGGATAATGCCGGAAAGCAGCGATGTAGTCTTAAGGGAAAAAGTTTGAGGACGCCCACTTCTGAAGTTTAACCTAAAAATGGTAGTTATTTCAATGAAATTATTCCTAAAACAATAAATTAATTAAATCATTACTAGTTTTTTTATAGTTCAATACTTGTTAGCTAATGTTATACTGTAAGTAATGTTACTTGGTAACATTACATGTTAGCATAACTTGTTAACTTGTTAACTAAATAAATAAATTAAATCATCACTAGTTTTTTATATTTCATTACTTGATTAATATTAATTGCGGTTTCGCATTTGACTAGGACTGCTTTTATCCAAATTACTATATTGTTTTTCTCCGTACATTATACAGTATTTACAATGAGCGTTTTGTGTTATGGAAAGTCTACACAATGGAGGTGCCTTGGGCGGAAACTTTTAAAAAGCATTTATCATCAGACAGTGCAACCACTCAAAAAAGTATTTGAGATACAGTAGAACCTCGATTCATCGTTTTTCATGGGGTGCGTACGAAAAAACGATGAATACGGGAAAACAACAAATGCGGGTTCAAGTCAAAATAAGTAGAAAGCAATCTTCATGCATACACACAATGACTGTATAGCAACAAATAATAATTTCTTACAAAATTGTAAAACAAATAAATCGAAGATGAAAATTAAGTGATATTTATTATACAAATTCAGTAATTTTATGTGGGGTTATTCATCATTTTTAAAAATTAAACGGTAAATTTTCAAGATTCACAATACTGGACCTTTTCTGGACCTTTCATGTGATTTTATGTTTGTATAAAAAAGTTCATACAGTTTCAAATACCATAATTGCTTCAGACAAACTTCGTACTAGTGTACTCTCAGCCTCATCGGCATGAATATTTTCCTATGCTTCGCCATTATATTCATTTTTTGCATCTCATACGTTTCTTCCATGTTTAGGATACCGCATGCCTCACCGTCTTGATTAATGGAATTATAATCATTAAATTTCACGCTATGCACATCCTCTTCAACACGCAACCACTGTTCATCTGATAATCAATGAACCTAGAAATCATACCAAGAAGCAATTACAGTTTGTATGCCATATGGATTCACTTACTGTTCAATATCATTTTCGTCAGGAGAAATATTTTAAAACGATGTATGCGGGAAAGTCACTTTTTGGCGAACGATACATGCGGGCTTCTTTAACGTTATTCAAATATAATTTGTGCAGGGACCATAGAAATAAAACGATCAATTCGGGAAAACGATGAATGCGGGAACGATAGATCGGGGTTCTACTGTAATAGCCATATTTCCTACTTTCGTATTATCAATAACTAATTAGTTTTTGTAAAAAACACAAATTTAGAAGAAATTATAGAACTTACTGAACTTACTGCGACATGATTCGTTTTTACATGGAACAAAATTTTAAATATGAAACTGTCACGGGACTTACTCTCAAATACTTTTTCGAAAGGGTGTAAGTGAATCTTAAGGCTAGTTACGGTTTAATTTCAGACACAAAATCACTTGAAAATTTTGAAGGACCGCTTTAAAAATTTTAATATATCCCGCTTTAAACCGAACTTCGTAGGTTTTAAAATGAAGAACATTTTCAGGTGCGTAAAAATATTTCAATTTTTATATAAGCAACTAATTAAATTATAATAATAATAATCAAGAATTTCTCATTTAATTTCTAAGTTTCAATCAAAATATCGTCTCCTTGTGTGAAAAAAAAGAGCAGGGATAAATGCGTTAAAATAGAGGCGTAATTTTTGCGTATCTTAAAGCATTTGACGTCATAGATCCTCACTTGCGAATTGAAATTCCGATATCACATTTAAAAACTCGATTGGTTGAAAAAAAAAACTTTTTTTCTAAGCCTTTTTGCGGCACCGCAACAAAATGATCTCGTGCCATGATTTATTAATGCAATGGCGTTAAATCTCCGCGTTGATGCTATTAAATTCTGAACATTAGGCTACATTAAAGTACGTAACAAATCACCTAATTTACATAATGTTTTCGTTTTTATTTTAAAAGAGGGAGAAAGCAATGTTTCACGATCTGTCAAAATATCAAAAAGTTAGGACGTATAGAATTCAAGATGCGACAGTTTTACGATTATTTTACGAAAAAATTCGCCGAAACAGATACTTAGTATAAAAATTTCTAAAAATCTACAAATTATGTTACATACTCAGAACAAACTGTTTTTAAAAGAAAATTTTCTCCTCTATCCAATGATACAAATATCGTTTTGCTGCAAGCGTAATTACCGCCGTTATTACGAATTAGGTGAGAAAAAAAATGCCAAAAATCGGATAAAACATAAAATAAAAAAATTCCAGGTGGAATTTTGAAAAAATCGCTTCGAGGTGTACAACTTCATGTTTAGAACTTCCCGAGTACAAAATTTGGTGTTTCTAGATATAGCCGTTTGTCCGTAACGCCGCCGACAGACACCCAGACAACTTCTTTTATAGTAAGTAGAGATGATGACGAGCACAGTACTGTTATATTTCAGGGGGCATAAACGTGCTGGTCCAGTGTTTTCTTTGTAAATGATAGCCGGCGTGTACTATAAAAATAGTACAGTAACTGTGTCTAGGTGTAGCCGTTGTCCGTAACGCTGCCGACACCCATCCCCCCCCCACACACACACACGCACAGCTATCTTCTTTTATAATAAGTAGAGATAGAGAAGATATATTTATATTTGAATAACCCCTTTTTTGAATATAGACAGAGATAAAATAAACATTTATAAAGCTGAAGTAAAATTATAGCCTACCTCTCGACATCTGCTATTTGAATTCGCTACAGATCGCATATTTACTGTTAAGCTCCAAATCGAAATATTTTAACAGAACAGACGACTGCCCTGTTCCCCTGTCAATTAACGCTTCCTCATCCATACTTACTTCTACACTTGATGATGGTACATCCATATTTAATGATGGTTTAATGATGTTGGAAAATACAAAAACAAAAGCACAGTTCTCGAACTGTGTGTCTCGAACGAACAGTCGCGCAAACAAATACGCCATTGAAACGACACTTCTAATCTCATCATCAGATTCTTGAGTGGTATTGCGCCTGCGTGGTTTTTCTTCTGAAAAGCTAAATATCGGTTGAAAAGTATCGGTAGAAATGGATAAATGTATCGGGAAACGATACTTTCCCGATACTTTGAAATATGAAAGAACCGATACCGTTACCTACAAAAATAGGAGGTATCGGCGCCGTACTATCGGTTACCGATAGTATCGGTCGATCCCTAATACGTAGTATTAAAAACTCATAAACATTGGAGTTCAATATATAACTTTGAATTAAAAAATGCAATAATTAAAAAAAGGATTATTGAAGATATTTTCCTTAACAAGGTTTTGCATTTTTCAGAATCTGATTCACAGCTTAAAGTCCATTTTATGTTTAGTAATTCTGATTACATGGATCGTTGAATAAGCCTAGTGTTTATACTCAATTCTTTTGTAAAATTAGCTTCCTCACATCCATCCCTTCCAAGAACTGACTCTCCTCTTCTCCTCCTCTTCTTATAGACAAAGAGATATACTTTGTGCACACTTGACCCATGAGAGTTTTGATTTCATCCGAGCCCCGTTTGAACTTCGTTTATTGGCCCACGTTTCAACCTAGGTTGACTTACCACAGGACCAGTAATTTTTTTTTTCCCTGGTTAATGGTGAATATGAATCTTGGACTGACCAATCGAGTTTTCCAACCAGTAGTTACGGAACTGTCGGTTGAACCGCCAATTGTAGGGTGAATACGGGTGTTTGAGGAATAGTCTAACCGCGCATGCTCCGTTAACTAAAACTTACCTGTGCAGCAAAGTTGATTCTCTCGACTTGGAATTCTTGCGCTGTTAGTTCTAGTCTGGTTATTGTTAAATACAATTTTAACGTCCGATTGAGAGTCCGTTGTTAACTGGCGGTCGATGAAGACGTTGACTATGACCGTAAGAGTACGTGTGTGTGCCGTGTGGGAGCTAAACTAGCATAATATATAAGTTCAAGTCGAGAAACACCATCTTCCTGCGCACAGCTAGGCATAAGACAACCGAGCATTTTCATTAAGACTTTTCCCCAAAAATTAGCTTCCTCCCATTCATCCCTTTCAAGAACTGCCTGTCCCTTTACAGACAAAGACATATGTAAGGGGGAAAGCAGAGCGATTGTGCGGTTACTTGGAGAGGTGCAAAATAAACAACTTCTACGTGATACAAACTAGCGATGCCTTGTGAAAAGGCATGTGATGTGTGTGATTGCCAGGTTTGGCAATTTTCCCGTGAAATTGGCAATCATGAAGTAGAATTACACCAATTTTATGCCAAATTAAAAAGTACTAGTTTTATTCCAGTGGTAGAAATTCGACCATAAAGCATTATATTTTTTTATTTGAGCGGGAATAAAGTTCTTGTGTCTAAGAGTATGTCTCAAGGTTCCATATACAGGAAAACCTACTAAAGTGACCACCTTGGCTAAGAGACCATCTGTCTAGAGTGACCACTTTTGTACAATTTTTTTACAACCACCACACTTTGCTGTAAGGGTGGTTTTTAGTATGTAATATCATAGAGTTTAAAAAACTATGATATTTTGCTAAATGCGAGTGGGTCTTAGGGGTCGTCTCCCTCTACCGACCTTGGATTTCACACATTCATTTTGCGTTTTGAACAGTTTAGGCTAATCTAAAAAGTCTAGTGGCGTACTCCGAAAACTCAGCCTTGAGCTGTCCTCGGCTAAAGCCCCATTATGTTCGGAGTTATAAAATCTTAAATCGTGGAATGATTGAACTCTACTTGATGAGGCGTGCCACTTACCATGTATAAAAACTTGCTGCCTCAATAAATTTACACTTTTATCGAATGATTGTCCTTGAGATTTATTTTCTATCATCCCAAATACAGGTATATTTGGAAATTGAGTTTTTTGAAAGGATATGGTTAAAATAGTCCAGAGTAATTTATAAGTGGGATTAAAATTCTTTTATTGCCGGCGGTTCCAGTTCAAACTTCGCAATCATAGCATTACGGTATATAAACTTGATGTACATTCTTGTTCCATTGAATAATGCTTCCTTTGTATTTAAGTTTCTGATTAGTGTAACGATGCAGTTAACTTTCAATACTAACTTATGTGGTGGCAAACTATGGTATTTTTCGGCTAGCCAGGCACAAATCCCGCCAACTGTTTTTCCTGGGAAACGTTTAAAGACTACTTCTGAAACGCTGTCTTTCCCAAAACAAAGCCGGAAATTTTAATTCGTATACAAAATAGTATTTATGTACAAACTAAGCCTTATTAGGGGCCCGATGCCTCATACGGAAATCGAGCGTAGCGAGTCTAGGGGCCATGGCCTTAGTCGTTCAAAATTTAACTGGGATCCAACATATGGCAAAATCATCCGTCGATGGTATAAGCAATTCAAAACAACCGAATATACAGAGGGGGAGGCATATTATACTCACTTGAAAAGTTTTATCTTTCATGAATTTTTAAGGGTTTAGCTTGCTATAAAACTCATACTTTCTTTATTTCTGTTATCTTAACTCATACTTTCTTTAGTTCTGTTATACTTTCCTTATTTCTGTTATCTTTATAGGTTTATTAACTTAGGACAGTACAAATTCAAGAATAGAAATACAATTCAAAATACAATTTCAATATTTAGTGAATTTTTCCTTTTGAGCAAACATTTTGCATGCGCTGCGGCATGATGTCATTGCATTTTTTAACTATTTCTTTAAATGCATGTGTATTGTTCCGTGCTTTGATAATATTCTGCATCAATCCCTTTTGTTAGCAATTATTTTATCTTAGCACTTTTCATTTTTTATGGGCATCCATATATTTTTGATCAGGTTGAGGTCTGATGACTATCCAGGCGAGTTCAAAAGGGTTATTTTTCTATCTTTTACAAATTTAATGAAATATTTTTCTCATCGTGGCATGGTGCTAAATCCTTCATAAGGCACAACTGCCATCTGGTAACTATTCCTTCATTTACGGAAGCAGTCGGGTTTCCAAAACTCGCAGACACTGGTCTTGACTCATACTGCCTTCAAAGAAATGAAGTCAACCGTTCCCTTCTGCGCTGATTGCATCCCTTATCATAACGGAGAAAGGATGTTTAACTTTTTCAAGTATACAGCTTTCATCATATTCTTCGTGGGGCCAGCGACGAATCTAAAATACCAATAATATTGTGTAAGGTTACGAATTTTCTATCATAATTGAGAAAAATCATTCCTTCAGAACAGTGGTGTAGCCAAAATTTTTTTATGGGGTTTTGACTACTGCAACTCATATGTATGTATACGTGAGTGTGATTAGAGAGTGAAGAAAATGCATTCTGTATAAAAGAAATTCCGCATGGTGGGTTGTAACACCCCCCCCCCCTGTGATGGAGATCACATATCTAATTTAATAATCATTTACTTTGGCTTTCTTTAATGTAATCTATCCAAAATCAAGAATTCTAAATCACTTCTGTTTTTCATTTTTCTGCCATTTCGGTTTTTAAATCTGTATATCTGCTTTTCCCCCGTATGTACTATTCTTACTTGTTTATTCATCTCTTCAGACCGGTGTGCTAAAAATAGATTATATTTGCGTCCGTTTGCAAAATCAACGTACTTTTGGATTCCCCTCATTTGGCTTGGTGTTGGATCGAACCTGGATTTTCATGTGTCACAACGCAAGTCTTAATAATTTAAAACAGCCCTACTAATTAACTTCTTTACACTCCCCAACCTCCCCGTGGCTACGCCACTGCATATGACAGCTTTAGCTTTTCCCTGTCTTCTAGAGGCCAATGTTTATGCATTTTAGAAAGTGCTAGTCGTGGTCGAAAGTGCTTGGACGACAACAATTTAAATTCAGTTGTTTCAAATTTCGTCGTAACGTTCTGTCAGATAATCTCATGGAGTCGTCTAACAAGGCTTTGATATGTTTTTTGCGGCTTTCTACGATTCTGTATTATTATAGACCTAATTTCCCTCGCAGTTCGAGCAGTTGTGAAATGTTTTCTCCCAAATTTACTATTTCGTTTAGGTGATATTGACTCGTCCTTATCTGGCACTTTCTTTATATTTCAAACCGTGGACTGCGAAATGCCAGATACTTCCGCTATTTTCCTTTGAGATTGATTGGTATGTTTCAAAAGTGTTCCTATCGCTGATTTTTTCTTAGAAGAAATGTTTACAGACTTCCGATGACTAAAATTTGCAATAGTTGAGGTTAGGATAATAAAAGTAAAAAACAGACATAAAATAAGAACAGCATTAATAATAAATATTTCTTTTCTACTATTAATAATTTAGAAATAAACAAACAATGAAACTCACCTCGAAACAATTTTTTTTTTCTGTAAATAATAATAATTTACAGTCTTTTGTGACTTCCAATGTGACTGACTCACTTGTTATACTTACCAAATGGAAAAATAAATAAATAAAAAAGAAGTCTCCTTATACAATGTTGTCATTTCCAATTTATTAATTTGTGTACGTGTTGCCAACTTACGAAATGTAGTAAAAAGTTCTTAGAAGCATATAAGATTAAAAAAATGAATTAAAACTACAAGATCTTTTGAAAAGTTTGAGTAAAATAAATTTACTTGATAAAAATTAATTTAAGTATAGTAATTTGGTCACCCACTGTATCTGTAAAAGGAAAAACACGGAACGACAATTAAGTATTAATGCCGGATTTGCTGCCTTTACGTACACAGCTACAACGCCATGCGACTTCTTTTATTTTCATTTTATTTATTTTTATTTTTTTTTTAATGGGAGGGGTTAGATTTATAAATGATCGTGTCTACTTTTTGCCGCAACTTAACGATTTGCCAGAGTAGAGACACAAAATTGAGGAGGCTATTGATATCATTACTCCGAACTTGTTTACTAAAGAGTTAGTAGAATTAGAGTGTAGGTCTCAAGTGTACCGTATAAGTCGCAAGAGTTGAAAATTAGTAAGGAAACTAGGCTAGTTTACTTTCAATTTTATGTGTGATTTGTTGTAAATAGTCGTAATTAAACGGATGTAATATAACATTGAAGCTGGAACATTATTTCATTTATATTCTGTAGAACCTATTTTCCATTCATTTAGTAATAAATTTAATATATTGTATTTGAATAGCTGATTTATTTACTGCCCAGACATACAGCTAGTCTAATTTCTTGAATTTCAACTAATGTTCAGGAATATTTAATTGAATACTCCTCCTAAAGTATGTTCCTTGTAGTATGTCTTCAATAAAACAAAACAAAATATATTTATTAGGTAACTATATCAAGAGAACTCTTGATAATGAACAAAGAAAACGTCTTCTCCTAATAGTTTTGTGTATATTTACTCGGTTAATTGAGCGGTTACAAACGATAAACCAATAAATAAAAAATGTTATTGAATAGAATTACATGCTCCTTTTATTTTGAAATGCGAGACGTATAGTCAATGTATATTTTCAGACATTTCCTTCTAAAGCAACTTCGTTAAAATATGTTTAATTAGTTTTTTCCTGACGTCCTAGAGATTTTATTCAAAAATATCCTTATTTAAATTTATATTATTATGATTAAAATTTAGATTTCATTATTAACTTTTGTATTTAATTTTAGGAAAAAGATCTTTAAAAGTAATTATATTATTTTTTTCACTGCGATAATAGATTATATTTCAAAATTTCCTCTGCTGCAGTTTAAAAAATGCTCTTAATATTTTTACTCATTTTACTTAATTGTGAAATAAATCAATTTATCGTAATAACATCACTAGTACATTTTGTTGAATAAAATACCTATTCCCCAATAGTTCAAAGGAATTTCGATTTCATTGTACCAGAACACATAAATTTCCCTGTTTTGAAAATCTGTTATTCATCATCACAGTAATAAATACTTTCTGTATTATTAGAAAAGTTCTCTAGTTGGAAAAATATATATTACACTAACTAGAAGTAGATGAGAAAAGAGAAAGAAGATACTGACAGAAAAAATATTATGCTTAAAAATCTGATGTGGACACCACACGACTTCTTGTACGTTTATTAAATCATAAATGTTTTCGGTGCACATAATATAAACTTATTTTATTTGAGAAATTGAGATACAATCTGCAATAATACTAAGGTTTAGTGACGGAAAAAAACACTCAAAATACTGATGTTAAACAATAAAGTAAATAAAAAACTTTGTAAAAAACACACATAAGATGTTATAGGTAAGAGGATACGTACGTTTCAGCCAAAAATTGTTTCCCTGTGTTGCTTGCGACGAAGGGCTTGGTATGATGAAGGCCAAAACAATTTTTGGCTGAAACGTGCGTATCCTCTTACCTATAACATCTTATGTGTGTTTTTTACAAAGTTTTTTATTTACTTTAAGGTTTAGTGATTTCTAACTAATTGTTTGAAATATCGCCAAGCTGGGTTCAGTTTGAAAGATTACATTTTGGTACTTAATTTTTGGCTTTGGCCTACATTTCGCCCGAAGCCTCAGGCAGTCTGCGACATTTTAATCATAGCCAAAATAGTGATTAACGACTGACTTTTAATGAATTGAAGGTATCCTGTAGACCTTACTGTATTGAAAGTCTTTTGGATGTCCCTGTGAATAAATTCTTAGTCGATTGCAATGAAAGAAAAAGAAATGCACAACTAGATGTTACAATAATTCTAAGTACAAAATTTCAACTTTCTATGACTAATACTTTTCGTGATATGAAATTATTTTGGCTCAAAATATATGAAAAAGAAAGAAGTCAAAGCGTATTATTTAAAGATCTAATTTTTCAAATACCAAGTAAAACCACTTAGAAGTTTTAAATTACAGTTGATGCGTTTTCCCAATACCAGATAACTATTTGTAACATTTAAGAAAGCGGCATTTTTACACTAGGCTACATCTCTAAACAGAGTATTACGCCTGTGTTCCTAACAGTGTCAGCTCGTACAAAGGGACTGTAGAACTGCAGCACCCACTACATTTTCCCTCTTATCCTTTCTTAATCCCTGTACCTTACACAATCTTTAAACTTGAAGTCAGTAGGCATCGGATCTCTGGCACAGTGGTTGTCACTGGAAATGGTGGACCGGCGAAGTGTGAAGGTCCCGGGTTTGGGTCCCATCGCGCGTCCGTCGACCTAACAGTTCGGAGTTTTACGCGGTTTTCTCAGAAGACTGGTTTTCTCAGAGACTTAGAATAAATACGGGTTAGGGCCCCTTAGAAAGACTCCCCCCCCACGGAGGGCATCCCCTCGTGTATTGTCCTACAGACGAGGATTTATAAGCGAGTTTCGAGCCAAGCACACAAATCCGATATACGTGTTCGCAACAACAACAACAGTAGCCATCATGTAGGAATAGCAACTGCGCGCTGTACAGTTACCAGAAACACTGCGTTTGATTAAGCTGCGCCTGTGCGAAGTTCGTGACTCAGAGATAGAAAAAGCGAAGGGAGAACTGTGGAATTCACAGCTCCGGGCAGGGAGTGTTGCGTTACGAAGGCTATAATAATTTAGCTTATAAAAATAAATGAAATGCAGGGTCTGTTGAAACAATTTGGTAGCGCTATAGGTCTGGCGTTTTTTCGCAAGTTTCTTTCACATTCTCGACCATATGACAATATAAATTGTACTCTTTTTAAATTACATTGCGAAAATTATTATTAATTATTATTATTAATGAATTACGCAGCGATAGTTAAAGTTAAAATATTGCTGTGTCATTAAAGTTAATTGCACAGTTGCGTGCTATAAAAGAGTTAACAGTATTCACATTTTGCAAAATAATTTCATTTATTTATACTATTTCACAGTCGTTCAGTAACTTGACGGATGTATCAGAAAAATGCTTTCAAGATATTTAAAGGATTTAAATTTTCAAACATTTGTGAATTTTTGTCAGTACGAAAATTAAAAACTTTGCTTTTCTGAAAAGGGGGTATATTGTAAAATATTGCATTTAAAGTAAAAAGTTCGTGGAGATCTAAAAAATATTGGAGTTTAATGCATTTGTTCATTTAAAAAAATCTGATGTGGACAACACATGACTTCCTTTGGCGATTTTTGGCGTAATTCTTGAGGGAGGCACATGACCATGGTCAGACCATTACCTAACTATATGATAGGACAGTATTGTGCTTGCAATGGATGAATATACCTGAAATCCTTTGCGTGTTCCTGTAGCAGAACTATTAATGATAAAGACACTTTTTTCGATGGAGAAATTCATTTTGTAACTCTTAACAGCATATATCACTTCTGAGTCGTTTGAAGTAGACTAATACCTCTAAAATACGCTTTAATGAATTTCTGCCATAAAGCGTAATGTATTTAAAATCTTTTGGGTGGCCCTGTAGATAAACTCCAGTCGAATGGGATCGAAAGGGGAGGAGCACAACTAGATGTTACAACAATCCTAAATATAAAGTTTCAACTTTCTACGTCTAACAGTTTTTGAGATATGTAAAGTTTCAACTTTCTGCGTTTAATAGTTTTTGAGATATGCGAGTTTAATGAATTTCAGCCCATAGAGAGCGTAATGTATTTCGTATCTTTTGGGCGTTCCTGTAGATAATCTATTCTGTAGATTAGTACCAAAGGGGGAGATGCACAACTAGATGTTACAACAATCCTAAATATAAAATTTCAACAATCTAAGACCAATAGTTTTTGAGATATGCGAGTTACATACAAACATACATACGTGCGTACCTACTTACGTACAGACGGCATGGAAAAACTGGCGAAGGTAGACACGCCGTTGGTCAAAATGGGTTGCAGACGCATTTATATGATCGTGCATGCTAGCGTACGATGAGATACATCGAAAAAATTCTTAAAAATAAATTTAGAGGTAGTCAAAATCGGTTTTCCGTCGAAATTTGGCCTCCGAAATTTTTCGGGATCACATTACTTCCTTATACTCCGTACAAGGAAGTAAAAATGCAACCATTTCTGAGCTTTTATAAATTTTGTATTAGTATTTAAGGCAAATCAGTATCGAAAGCAAATCATTCATGTAAAAAAAAAGTATAATGATATATTTTTTTCTTTATGTATTTTACCCATATTTATCTAATGTTGATTTTTACACAACATGAAAACAACAGATTAATTTTTTTTAAGCAGCACCCCCATTTGAGCCACGAACTGCCACTGGCCCTTTATATTGAAAGTATAAAGTTATTCAAATCAGGATTATACTCATACATTTTAGGTTCAGCTTGGATATTTGCCACCTGTTTCGGAGCTGAAATATTTGGCTTGCGTGTTATAAATTATGCTATTATAGCAGTTTGAGTATATCTTGGATATTTGCCACCAAGGCGAGATGAAATATTCCGTTGTGCTAAATACGCCAATCTGCCAAGAATATACATCTATATATATAAAAGAGGGAAGTTTGTTTGTTTGTTTGTTCGCTATACGCGTCTAGACATTTCGACGTATCTGAACCAAATTTGGCACGCTGACTAAATAGGACAAGAGAAAGCTAATGCCGTAAAAATGAAATTAATCGGATTAATAGTTTTGAGTTATTTTATGTTTTGTAAGGTTTTTGGCCATTTTTCTCGCATTTTACGTTATCGCGAGCTATATTTCTGTCCGAATACTATGTATATCATCGGAAACTACAGAGTTTTCTTTTTCAAATACAATTTGTTACAAAATCGTACATACATTTACCGATTTTTGGGAATTTTTTAAAGGAAATCCTGTTTCGGAGAAAATATACTGCTTTTAAAAATATGCTATTTTTAAACTGTCGCATCGGAAAACCTAATGGGCAAAAATTTTCTATCTTTTTACCGCTGATTGAACATTTATTTCTCCCTCTTTTAAATTCTGAGCCGTGCGGAAATGTTTATTAGATTTTTTTATATGATTTTTTTCTGAAAAGATCACATATTAAAATTCTCTCCAGAATCCGAGTTCCTGAAAGAAGGTAACAAATTCCCCCACTCGATTCTTCATTTTGAAGGTCGGAATTTTCTTCTCACAGGCAGAGCGAAAGAGAGACGGGAGGGGGGGTGAAGAGAGGTGGAGGGGGAAAGAGAGATGGGTCGGCGACCGTGCTAATCCAATCCCCCTTTCTTCGCGCTTCCACTACGAGATATTCAGGCAGATTGGTTATTATATTGATGATTGGCAACTCTTTATTTTTTTTCCGTTGGTGCGTTGGTAATTTTGATAAAAGACTACATATCAGAACTCAGATAGGGAGAAGGGAAGAAGCCTACCCACGTCCAATTTCCGGTAACCTCTGTAAGCTAACAGATGCCATATTTATTGTTTTTCTCGGTTCAGCGGGAAGTCCCATGTCCTTTTTATTATCGTTGCAGCCGGAGGATTCACATTCTTTCCCTTTACAATCTCATACCGACGACTGGGCTCTATTTGCTTTTAGTAGTTGCGTAGGTATTAACCATAAATGACTGTTAGAATACATACAGGTAGAAGAGGAGAAGCCTAGCCACGTCCAATTCCCGATAGTTTCTACGCTGTCAGGTCTTTGTTCTTTTTTCTTTTTTGCAGTGGGAAATCCCATGTCCTTTTTTTTATCTTGCAGCGGAAGGATTAACATTACAGCTTAGCAACGTCCAATTCCTGGCAACCTCTGTATTCTATCAGGTGCCGTGTTCGTTTTTTTATCGTTGCAGCGGGAAGTCCCGTGTTCTTTTTTTTTATCATTGCAGCGGGAGGATTCACATTCCTTCCCTTTACAATCTATATTTAAGGTAAATGGGCATTTCTCTTCCATTGCACGGGCAACGTCGGGCCACGCTGCTAGTATACGGATATATGGAGAACTGTTTTAATAGCAACCTTAACGGGATATGATTATCGACAAGGCGAATGCGTAAATTGTCAAATAATTAAAAGTCGCCAATATTCGCTTTTCCCGTACGCATTATTCTTACTTGTTTATTTGTCTCTTCAGACCTGGAGCGTCGTTTTGAGCTAAAAATAGATTATATTACGTCCGTTTGCAACCGCAACTAACTTTTTGATTCCCCTCTTGGCATCCTGCTGGCGTAAGTTATATTTTTGTTGCCTTGCCTCACCTTTAAAATTATTTGCACGCGATTACGTCATTTTAATTTTATTGGATTAACTTTTAGGGTTTCTCTGGAATTGGCGTTATTAATCTCAGCCAAGTTGTTGTTCTCGCCAATGTGTAATTCTCTGCTGGCGTAATTTTTATTTCATTCCATCTTAATTTCACTGTCCATATAGGACTTTTTTAATTCGCCGAGCCACCACCGCCAGAAAAAATGCAAGTGCTTGTGTAGGCACCAAATTACATAATGATGTTAATTGCTTACGGTATTTTAAATTATTAAAACTGCGCTGTGACGGTTAAAAATCCAGGTTCGATGCACTTAGTTGCAATAAGAAAAAGACGTTGAATGCTTAAAACTATTTATTTAAAAGATGCTCTTGAAATATAAACTTATTACAACGGATGGTGGCGGTGGTGGCTCAGCGAATTTACAAAAAAGTCCTATATGGACAGTGAAATTAAGATGGAATGAAATAAGAATTACGACAGCAGAGAAGTACACATTGGCGTGAACAACAACTTGGCTGAGATCAATAACGCCAATTCCAGAGAAACCCTAAAAGTTAATCCAATAAAATTAAAATGACGTAATCGCGAGCAAATAATTTTAAAGGTGAGGCAGGGCAACAAAAATATAACTTACGCCAGCAGGATGCCAAGAGGGGAATCAAAAAGTTCGTTGCGGTTGCAAACGGACGTAATATAATCTATTTTTAGCTCAAAACGACGCCACCAGGTCTGAAGAGACAAATAAACAAGTAAGAATAATGCATACGGGAAAAGCGAATATACAGATTTAAAAGCCGAAGTGACCGAAAAAATAAGAACAGAAATGATTTAGAATACTTGATTTGCATAGATTACATTAAAGAAAGCCGAAGTAAATGATTATTAAATTAGATATGTGATCTCCATCACAGGAACTTTCACTGTTCTTAAACTTTTAGTGCAGGGAATATACAGGTTATCCCTAGATTCACACGCTAAACTTTAAGGGTAGATAAAATATGTGTAATATTTTGTGGAATATATTAATGTATCAATGTGCGGTCGGAAATAATATGCCATGTAGTTTCAGCACAATTGGAGTCCGGGTTATGTTTTTCAGCCTTCGATGGACGCTATGCAGCAGTCGTTGGCTTAGCAAGTTCGCCTAATTTATCATGCATCGATTTTTCAATATGGGTATAGTACAAAGCACACGGCTGCGAGACTGAAATTCACTTGAGTCTCATTGTCGTGAGTCTATTAAAAGGAAATTATAGCTTTTAAAAAGTTAAAATATAACATTAATCCTTTAAAATCGCTTTCGGAGGCTTCAGCCACGTCCATCATCAGTCTCTTCGTTGTTGTTGTTATTGTTGTAGGATTACGCTCGTGTCGTTTCTTTTAAAATCGTGCTCCAGCTTCGGTCTATTTGGGCATGCGTGGTGCCATTAATTGCTCCATGAATTGTTATATTTTTTAGAGCCTTCATTTTTAATGCGTAATCGCTATTTTTTCTATTCTGCTGAATTTTATACTTACCGGTCTAATTTGGGTTATTCTAGATAGGGCTGTGCTAAGTTTATTGTATTTCTTGTCGTTTATATGTTCCCTTTTCTTTTCCATTTTTTTTCTTTTTGGGGTGCCTATGTAGTCACCAGGTTCTTTTGTTTCATCAAATGGCTTGAAGATGCAAATAAGTGCACGACGAGGAGACTCATGATGAAGGTGGCTCAGTCCTCTGAAAGTGTTATTTAAAGGATTTTAGGGTAATTTTAACTTTTTGCTAAGATCCTTCTTTATATGTACAGGTTGTCCGAAACTAAACGACCTTATTTTGAAGTTGTCTATAGACGAAACTACTGTTGAGAAAGTTATGAAATTTGGTGTAGGACCTGATGAAGGCATGGGAATGTGTTTGAGCGATTAAACAAATTAGTTCAAATATTCGCTACCGGGGGGGGGGTTACGTTCTGTGGCCTCTAAGGTCTCCAGACCTCCATCCATGCTACTTTTGGCTTTGGGGGAGTTTAAAACATTTGGTAAGACGTGATAATGATCTTAACCCTTTAACGCGCAGTGTTCCCGCTCTGGGAACACCAACCTCTGACGTTTTTGACTGTTGCCAGTCACGAAGAATAGATTTGATTTCTATAAAAATAGTTGCGGGGGACATAGCTCCACGAGATTCCTTTACTTTTTAGCACGTCATTTCCCGTAAAAAAATGGTCACGAATATTTTTAACAGCACTGACATCTGCTGAAAAATGGAAGAATGCGAGAACAGCTGGATAGATTGCCCAATGCTGAAAAAAGGGCATCCGTTGCCATCGCTCGACTTAACTACCAGCAAGATGGCGGACGATCGAAACGTTCATCGTGTGCCACAGATCTAGAGACCCTTTTTTGACGCAGCTGGCTGTGCGTACCATTTCCCCGAACACACTGCGGTCAGCTGTGGAACATGCTCTCTTATGATTACAGATGGTAGCTGACAATGATGGCCGTCATGTTGAACATGTTTTGTTGTAATAATATTTATAAAGTATCATAAATGTATGTTAAATGTGTAATTCATTAAAATCGCCCCTGTTGGTGAACATTTGAACTAATTTTTTTTTCCTCAAACAAATTCTCATATTTTCATTATGTCCTACACAAAATTTCATAACTTTCTAACAACAATTTTGTCTGTAGACAACTTTAAATAGGCTCGTTGAAATTTCGGACATAATACTGTTATTTACCTGTATCTGTATTTTACCCGCCCTCAAAAACGGCCCATGAATTCAGGAACACACTGTATAACTAGTTAATATTTATTGAAAAAGACTCAATAATTTAATATTATTCAATAAATAAATATCATTCCTTTAACCGTAATGTGCTTAAGTGCCATAATAAGGTGATTTATAAGTTTATTTATATGTAAATTTTATCTTTAGATAATATTTTTACTGAATTTAACAGTATTATGTACTCTACATCATAAAATACGAGCTACATAAAAAATGAATTTTGATTAAGCTATCTTCTTTAATACATCAATAACCTCTTCAGACATCTTTAAGTGTTCTTATACACTGCACTTACGTGATTATGTTTTAATGGTTTATTTAAATTTGCATGCACCCTGTTTTCTCGTTTTAAGCTTCAAATATTTACATTATCCTTTTACGCTGCAGCTCTATATTTTTAAGAGAACTAAGTCAATAGAGTACTAAAAGCTCTGAAGCTAACATAGCTAATGTGAGCAAAAGAGTAAATTAATTCTGGTTTTAATATACTAACGCAGTATACTTTGAAAGTCTAATACTCTTACGATAATACGCATTAGATAGCTAAGGTATCTAATGTCTCGATAGTTGAGGAAAAATTTTAAAAGGTGTTCACTCAAAAAGCTTTGCAGTAAATATTCTAACAAATTATGTATTAAGTTAATGTTTCCTAACCTTTTTAAGCGAACGAACCTGCAAAATTGGAAATATTTCGGGGACTAGTATCCGCTAAATAAAAAATATCTTTAAGTATTTCATTTAATAAATCAAACGTTGTATAAATGCAATTTCAGTGCAATATTCGTTAAGTTTTATTTTTTAATAAATTATATTTTTTCGCGGACTATCAGAAAAGTAAAGCAGATCACAAGTTGAGAAGCACTGTATTAAACCATTATCAATAGAAATAATGTTTACTGGCTAAGCACTCTTTGAATTTTTATTCCGAGTGAAGTGGCCCTTTAAGTAATGTAATTATTTTTAAATTTACGGTCAATACCCATTTTATTATAATTAATTCAAGTAATATGATGAAAAATTTAGTGCATGGAACACAAGTGTTGACGTGTGTGGAAGGCACAGCATTTGAAGTGTTTGCTGCTTGCTCTGCCCAAACTTGCGTGAAAAAAAATCACACAAGTTAAATAGTAAAATCACTTATTTTCGCGAGACATAATTTTCGCAAAAATGAAGGTATCGTTGATTTCACGAGCTGAAAATGTCGCGAATTTTATATGAATAGAACCGAAAGTTGAAAAATCCCGAAACTACCTATATATAGAACCCCTTTTGCATAAGGCATTTTAAGAAACTTTTGTTCTAAAAGTTCGTCCCATCCCCTTCCCCATTTTGAATGGCTTCAAAGAATCTGGTATAAATATTGTAAGTGAATTAGCTGCAATCTATTAGTTTTATATTCAAGAAATAATTGTAAGAAAGTTGTCAAGAAAGAGCTTGTAACTGTGCAATAAACCATTAAATAATAGGTGAAAATCCTCTGATTTTTTAAAATTATTATTCGAAGTTTTAAAAAAGGTATTTGACGAGGATCAATTTTCGTGATTACGACGGGCTCACGAAAATCGCGAAAATTAAAGCCTCGCGAAAATAAGTAATTTTGCGATGAAGAGTTTTTACGATAAAAGGCTAACATTTTGTACACCAACAAATTAATGTTTGAGGCACATTTTGTTTATTGAAACCTTTTTGTACAGGGGCTGTGTAAAAGTTCAAATTTTGTAAATTTTAGACTTAATGTCCTGAAAATTTTAATCGATACATTAATTGATATCATATACGAGGTGTCCCATAGTTATTGGAACAAACTTAAAAGGGAGATAATACAGGTACACCTAAGGATTCATAATCCCATAGCAATGTGGGGTCGAAAACCCCATTTTCCCTTACCTGCTGTGAATCACTTTGGGAAAAAAGTTGGAATGTGTTTGTCTGATTTCTTAACCAAGTTTCATAAACAACGGGCTTTTCAACAAACATTTCCTTCATGAAATGAAACAGAATTTTAAAACCATTCATTTTAGTCACGTGTTTTCTGCGAAAGAAAATTATTTTTGACGAACGTGAGTCGGAAAGTTCTTTATTATTTCAGCACTGGTTCCAGAGTGATTATTAACAGCCACAAGACGATGGCGCTTCCGACCTCGCATTGCTATGTGATTCTGAAACTTTGTAATGTACCCAACCTCATTTAAAATTTGTACCAATTATCCTGGGACAACCTGTATGACCGGGGCCGTGGTAGCCCAGTGGTTAACGTTGGACTCATAACCGGAAGGTTGCGGGTTCGATACCGGCGTACCACTAAAGACCACCGTGTACGTGCACGTTGAATAGGGTGTATCACGAAAAAATTTTTTTTGGAAAATCAAACTTTCAAGTTGATAAAAAGTTGCCACTGTCATCACATATCAACCAAAAAAATTTATTTTGAAATCGAAAAATATTTAGGTCTCCCGGAATTAACTTGAAATTCATCTTTTTTGACCTAAAATGTGTATTTTTTAAAAAATATGTATTCATGAATATAAAGTATATTTATATTTTTTAAGTACAAAAACTTGAAGTTTAGAAAGACAACAGACTTTTAAAAAGTTCATTTGTACCATTAACTATATTAGTCTGCCGAAATCTAATTTTAAAATCCTTGCTATTTTATCAAATATTCAAAAATTTCCAGACGATATTTTATATTGTTAAACTTCTAGCAACAGTGCAAATAAAATGTATATTAATTTTTCATTAGTTTATTAGTTTCTCAGTTTCTTTTTTATTCTGGGGGGGGGGTGACATTAGAAATAATTACACATTAGAAAAAAATTTTGGAGGAACAAAAATATATTAAAATTAAAAATCAGGAAGTATGATCTTTAGATGAAAAAGGTTACAAAAGATATAAATAAACACATAAAGGTTACAAATAAACAACATTGAATATGTAAAGGTTATTCAAAATAAATCTTGATTTCACCGTCTATTTATTTTGATAATTGTAAGCAGCGTATCACAAACGCAAGTAGCTTTTCCAACCTGCAACCTGATCCATTAGAAACCACAGTGTTTGTGGGTGTACCATCACATCCAAGAGCTTTGATAGTTGTCACATCAATGCAGTTACATTCCATGTGTTTCATTATTGATGATACAATGTCTTTCCCAGAACCACTGTCTGCAGTTACATGACCAAGATATATTGAACCTGGTTCTTCAACCTAAGATATGTGTTCTTCTTGTACAGTTTTCCGGACAGATTTACCATGTACATTTTCTTTGACTATAGTTTCATCTTTCCGACCATCAAAATAGAGAGAAATTATTTCTGAGGGGCGAGTTGCAATACGTCCACGGTACTTTACTCTTTCACGAAAAACTTTCGATTTATCAATTACCGCCGTCTGATTTTCTGGTGTCACAACTTTTAAATCTTGTAAAAGAGCCCTTGCTAGTTGCGGTCCCGCTCTATTGGAAATTGCTCTGCGATCACATGCTCTGGAAAATGATGGCAGATCTACTGGAAGGACTTGATTTACTGAAATGCTAGAATTTTCCTTTTTATTTTCTGGTATTTTATTTTGTATAGCTAAAACACTTTCATCACTTGAATAATGTTGAATGGAATCGCTGTCAGTGTCGCTAACAATGTCTTCATGTCGTAAAGTAGGGATATTTGTTGATTGGAGACTTCAGTTTAACTCGAATTGTATGGACTTTTCCTTTCTTTTAGCACGTTTCTCGATTTTTTTTACTCTCTACTGTGTCAATTCCTCCTATAACCATAAGCCTCAGGTTTCGTTGGTCATTCAAGAACTTGCGTTTCAGTTGTGGAACCTTCCTTTGCGCTGGACACAAACATTTCACTAAATCTCTACATTTCCATGAACAAATATCAAAAACATTATTTACAATGTCAGATTTTGAACTTTTCAACGGACGTTTTAAAGTTCTTGGCATTTTTTGAGTTACACCCTGATGACTTTTCTATCTTTTCAGATCTCTTGTGTAGTTTTAAAATCATAAAAACAATGTTGCTTACAGATGAAACAGGAATAGAAGTCTTCTTCCATATTTCTTCTAGCTTACGGGCCACTCGCATTGCAACTGCCTTTTTCTTTGGTTGATGACATCCTACAGACTTCAACTGATTTCTTACCCATTCAAAATAACGTAGTACATCAATTTTAGTAGGTAAAACATTGCTATGACTTATATCTAGAGGTTGGCCGACAATTGGATCGTCAGTAGTTTTCCTTTTGATGAGAATCAGTTTTTCTACTCATGATGGTAAAACAACAAAACCAAATTGAACTCAATCACAAATCAAAAACATAATTGCTCACTAAATGGACGCTTCATACTTAAAAAACGCTAAAAACAAACTGAAAAAGAAAGGAAGAGTGGACGAGGGAGAAAGATGTGATGGTCTTGCACTTCCCTCATCTCCAAAGTCATGGGGGAGCTACAGTTTTATCACCTTGAAATCTGAGCCCCATATTCACCTACAAAAATATTCTTGCTATTTCGAAACGCTGTACTACAGTGTCTGTATTATAAATACAAAGATTGAAAATTTGAAAGATTCTTCAACATTTCTTAAATACGGCTAGTTGACAAAAAATTGGAGATTTTCATTAAGATTCCAGGAGATCTAAATGTTCAATTTCAGTCGCAATGCATTTTTTATTGATAGATTCCATCTGAAATTGCCCATTTTTGCTCTTAAATATTTAATTTTTATTTATACATACTTTATAAAAAAATGCTTAAAAATATCGTTTTTACTAAAAAACTGACAACTTCAATGTCATTCCGGGAGACCCAAATATTTTTCGATTTCAAAAAAAATTTTTTTGGTAGGTATGTGATGACAGTAACAACTTTTTATCAACTTGAAAGTTTGATTTTCCAAAAAAAAATTTCGTGATACACCCTACTGTATAATCCATACCATAATAATTTTTACCTAAGCTTTCGCGATTTTTTATAAGAATTCTTATAAATGAAAATCAATTTTACGCCTAATACACACATTTTACTTGATGTAATAAACAACTATATATTTTTTTGTAAAATAAATAAATAAATAAACTATTTCCATCGTATCCGCATTCTTGTAAATTATTTTCTAAATAAGATTCTTGTTTTATAATAAAATATTTCCATAATTTATTATTTTATACTTTTCTTCCTTGTAAGAAACTCGAAATTTTATAATTCGATTTTTTTAAAGCTCGAAATTTTTAATAAGATACAAAGAGAAAAATATTTTTATATTGAAGGTAACATGTGCAATCATACATTATTTACATTTTATAAATATACATTATTGTACAATCATTCAATTTAATATATTTAATACTAAGGACAGCAATTTACCAGTAGAAATGTACTTCAGAACAATCAGTCTGAACATAAATTTATTTACATTAATAGTTTAACTGTGCAGCGCTCATCCAAATCACCACTTTAAGGCACATCTTCTGTAAAATCTCCATATGCACGCTTATTTCCATCAAAAATACACAAGCATGAAAACACAATTATCAGTTCTGCAATAAATGAGCAGATACCGTTCCTCCTTAATTCTCGTTATTACATCAGTAAATCTCCTTCTGCAGAGCAGCTCCCGGGTAAATATTATTTCACCGTCCGGATGTTATTATTCATTAAAAGAGAATCTTCTGTAAGCTACAAAATTCATAATGCAATTTGCTCGGAAGTGTGGGTGTACGGCATCCGGAAAACTGACTTGAAATATCAGAAGTGACAGCTACTTTTGACTTGAAAGAGAAACGCACGCGTGGCATTTTGAGATACATAATTTACACATTTTTGCTTATGCTGGAAAGAGACTTTTCCTTGTGCTGTTGTGATTTGTGCATAGTGACATTCGTTGCTTAACGAAATTTAACAGTAAGACAGGGGAAACGTCAGTGCAAATGCTTTATTATTTTGCATGTCTTTTTTTTTATTTTTGAATAAAATTTATTTTATTCAAACGTCAGAAAAATATTCTTGATGTTTTCGAAGTAAATGACGTATTGTAATTGCGAAATAATTTGGTAATGTGATTTTGACAAGGAAAATATCGTTTGACCACTTCTAAATTAACCTTCACACGTTTCTCAATGACGTATCAATGTATGTATTCATGTACTTACGTATGCCTGTATGATCTATTTTGATCGACTGTGAATGCATTTTGACTAGTTTTGCCGTGACGTTTATACATACGTATGTAACTTGAATAACTCAAAAACGATTATCCTTACAATGTTAAAATGCTGTATTTAGAAGTGTTGAAACAAATAGTTGTGTATTTTGGGGAGCGCAATAAACTGGGTAGTTTATTTACAGGGTCACCGAGAAGATTTTCATCACATTAAGGTCCATGGACATCTTTAATATATTAAAAGTTTATTATCAATCACTGTACCACTTCCGAAATCTCGCCAAATGTCGCGAAAGTTGACGATTGTTTGCGAAATATCACCAAACATTTTGGTGCCAAATTAGGCACCAAAAATGAGTTTCTAAAATTAAACACATTTTGGTGATATCTCGTATACTTAAGAGAATACTTTGATAAGATAAGTATTCTCTCGTATACTTATCTTATCAAAATATGGTATCACAATTTCAAACAAAATAAGATTGAATGAAATGCATAAGAAGTGTGCATTATTTAACAGACGAAAAAGGATGCCATGTCATGTCCACTTCCCATTTTTATATAAACAATAGTCCAGTAGTTGTACTTATTTTTGGTAGAGCGATATGTTAATTTAAAGCTTTGTTATTTAATATGCGATTTCAGATTACAAAACCACGCAGTTTACTTTCCTATATATTCATACTCCCAAGTAGAATTTCACATGCTCTATTAAAAAAATATTATACAAACGTTCCTAGTAAAACTCGGAACACAAATTCCCGAAATAGGAAAAGCATAACATGCGAGCAAATACTATGTTTTTCAAACAATTTTGCTCAAAATTATGATCCAAACTTTCCATTAATAGAGTTCAATAATAGTTCTTAGAAGTGTGAAAAATTATTTATATTTATAAAAATTGAGAAAAGGTTATTTCTTTAACAAAACTTACTCTTCCATTTTGATTATTTGTTTAGGCAGGGGAGGACAGGAATTTAACTTTCAAATATGATACGGTCTTGTTTGCTAAGCAATATGCAATTTCTTTCTTGTTTGTTTGTACAACACACGGCTCTTCGAATTTGTCTCAAGGCTTTTCTGATAGCCATTATTATTTTTCCCCCAGTCTAGAATCTCGGTCTCAATATTCATGATCCATGCTTGAAGATTCGTTCTCATCCGCGCAGTAAAACCGGAGATAAAGGCCTCAGAGTACCAACAGTTTAATTTTAATTGCTCTGCATTTATATTAAAACTAGCGGAAGTACCCGTCGTTGACGGGTTTGGGAATAACGCAAATTTCCAAAAAACCTGAAATTTCGCAAGCATTGTTGGAGTGCAAAGAATAGAAGTAGCTGTTTCGCTAAAGAATAAGAAGCAAAGTTATAACTTCTGGGTCCTTTATTTTTTAATTGCGGTTTAGAGAGCAATTAAGTGCTAAGTAAAATTGTCAATATAGTTTTCAAAACTATATATATATATATATATATATATATATATATATATATATATATATATATATATAGGGTTTTATTTTAGTGGAATGAACTTTCAAAGTAAAGGCGTCATTCCTCATCTTCAACTAACGTTTGTTAAATTCACTGTAGATATTTTAGCGTTGAGCCTCCAAAAAATTTTTGCATAATTTTTGCATAGGTCTTTGCCGAGCATGCAAGTAAATTTTATTCTATTCTTTTAATTCGTTTTAGACGGATACGAGAACAAACATTTACATAATTTTGACAAAATCTCAACATTTATGAAATATTTCAAACAATTTTAGCATCCATAGTTTAAATTAACTTACCTCCTACCATAGTTCGAAATTTGATTCTACTCAATAGGCATTTAAAGCCATGTAAAAACAGAAGTCTAAGTTTATTTTGTATACATATGACTCACTGCTTTATAAAATGGGATAGAAAGTTAACTTAAAAAAATTTCATGCAAAATAGCTTATTTCACATATCTCTCTCCTGACTTTGTCAGGCTGACCACCTGGCCGAGGCATATGCTTCCGCACCCCAGAGACCCTGGTCGCGAAGGCGTGGATGGGCAGCGCAGGCCTTGGCCCCTCAGTGGGGTGTTGCGCCAATGTTTAACTTTAACTTGAACAATGCAAGAATAAAGCCATAAGACTTCATTTCCACAACTAGAATATTACATTTCCATTCCAAGCATTCCTTAAAAAATATGATGCACACATACATATATAGGTAACATTACATTTTTACTATTCTATATATATATATATATATATATATTAAAAATAATAATTTATTAGATAAACACTCAAAACAATAATGCAGCATAAAGGGGGATCTGAACTGATTCCTGAAACTCCAGTTTCTAAAGAACATTATAAATCAAATTGGACATTTAAAGTCTCATTCGATTTATATTTTTGTTGACAGAAAAAATTCCTTAAGCTTTAACTAAAAGATTTTGCTGTCAGCTTTGTACGACAAGTGTTTCATCACGGCAAAAATTGGAGCTCAAAACAGAACAACACAATTAAATTTAGCTGCAGCAGCATTTATCCCCAATGACCGCGTTCATATTTATTCGAGTAAGACCGCCAATAATTCAGATGAAATAAGTTCGGTGAAAGATTATATGTAAAGAAGTATTCGTTCTTTAAATTAATATCTGCATGAGCTAACAAATAAATTCTTAAAAAATAAAAAGCGTTCTGAGGATTTATGCATTTTGAAGCGCAAGCATTTTCTACCCACTGCTGAAAAATGTGCAGTCGTTGCTATCGATCCATTTAACTACCAAAAACATGGCGGTCAATCGAATCGCCCGCCTGGCGCCACTCGCCACTAAAGCCTGGCGAGCTAAATAAGTTTCTGGCTGCGCGGCCGCACAGCCAGTTATGTCAGAAAACTTCTTTAGTTCTGTGACGCCAGATGGGCGATTCGATCGGCAGCCATCTTGTTGGTAGTGAAATGGACCGATAGCAACGGTGAACTTTTTCAGCGTTGGGACCATTTAAATATATTGTTTTGCGACTAGCAGTGAAAGCGCTGAAATGAAGTGGTTTCACGGCTCGACCACCGCGAGTGAAAAGGTTAATCCTTTAACGCGCAGTGTTCCCGCACTGGGAACACTTAACTCTGACGTTTTGACTGTTGCCAGTCACGAAGAATAGATTTGATTTCTATAAAAATAGTTGCGGGTGAAATAGTTCCACGAGAATCCTTTACTTTTTAGCACGTCATTTCCCGTAAAAGAATGGTCGCGACTATTTTTAACAGCACTGACATCTGCTGTAAAATGGAAGAATGCGAGAACAGCTGGATAGATTGCGCAATGCTGAAAAAAGGGCACAGCCAGCTGTCGTCAAAAAAGGGTCTCTAGATCTGTAGCACGCGATCAACGTTTCGATCGTACGCCATCTTGCTGGTACTTAAGTCGAGCGATGGCAACGGCTTCCCTTTTTTCAGCATTGGGAAAGGTTGCGCCTCAAAGGGTTCAAGTAGACAACAAGAGTCTGTGCATGCATGCAAGCGGAAGTAAGGCTTCCTAAAGTACATATCCATTAGTTAATAAACAGTATAACATTCCGATGCTTTAGTATCAAAATTAATAAAGAATTTTATAAAGAATTGTATGAAAATTATAATGGACGAACAATTTCAGGGGTATAAAGTATTAATCATTTTTGAGCTGTAATATGTTCCTGCTTCCACACAGATAGGTTAATAAGGAATTTTGTAAATAACATACAGAACATTTTACAGCTGAAAAGGTTGGCCCACTGTACCATTCGACACTCTAGTATTGTAATATTTTTAATCATGTGTGTTATTTACAAGCTTCTTTATTAATTTTAACCACCAGTATCAGTCCGTTGTGAGGATAAATAAAAAGGAAGTTATATAGCCTTAATCCAATTACACTCACATAATACTTTTCTTAACTATTTTAGAAAGCTTAATAGTATACTTTCTTTGCAAGCCAATAATAATTATAAAAATATTTTATTTCATTGAGAGTATTGTACTATGGCAAAGTATATGTATCCGTGCAACTAAGGGTGAAGTGTAATTAGAATATTCATTGCGAGGATTTTAAGACAGTTTTAGCAGCCGATTTTAATATTTATTTCAATTTTACAGAAGTTTTTTATTGAACAAGAAAGTAAAATATGCTACACTCACCGGTTATAATGCACATTCTAAACTGTATTTATAAAGGTACAGTTAGGATATACCTGATGAATATTGTAAAGCAGCTTTTGTAGGCGATTTTAATACAGATGTTTATTCTAAAAATGTTTCATTCTAAAACAAAGAAGACAAATACGGCGCACTCATAAAGTATGATATACGTTCCAAAGTAATGGTACAAGGACTACATATTACAGTGGAGTGAAAAATAGAGGTTTTGAATATTTTTTTTTTTTTTTTTTTTTTTTTTTTTTTTTTTTTTTTAATGAAAATGTCTTATGGTGCAAAAGTTGTCCATTTGTGATAGTAACTCTCAGGTAAAATTGGACGAAATTCGACAGTATCCTCTGACCCCACCAGCGCCATCTATATTTCACGATAGTCTACTCTGTGGGTTCCTGGTGGGTTTTCATCAATCATTACATTCTTTGCAGAGCTACAATAATTTATAATATATCAAATTATTTGCCTTTCAATACTTTGTCAAAATAATAATGATAAAAAATTATGATCACCTAATTTTTGCGGCATTTTATTCAAAACATAATTTTTTATACAAATAAACTGATGTTTGGGAATTCATTCTCTTTTTCTCACATAAAATGGACTGTTTATTTAGATCTTTTCTGAAGCTAAAAAGACAGAAATAATTTTCGTGTAGATTTGTGGCTTAGTTTCCATAACAAGATAAATTCCTGGCTGTGAGCTGAGGTTATGTGATATCCGGCATTTTTTTCGTCTACGTTTTTTCCCCCCTATTCTGTTTTCAAGCTTCTTTGTTACCAACATACTATAGCTGTCGTATATACTTATCGTATACATATAGCTATTATATACATATAGCTATCGTATGTTACGAACGGCTTGACGAAAGGTGACGAGCTGTGACAGAATCCGATAATTATTCTGGTTTCAAATCAGCGATTTTCCAGAGTCGATTTGCAATAACATGGACCCTTGTCCTGCATTCGAACAACCGTCAGACTTAACGATGAACATTCTACCCACGTATGCTAATGTTATAAGGTGCTGCCTTTGGCTAAAGTATGCAAGGAAAGTCACAAAAATGACACTCATTTCAAAAAAATAAGCGAAATTGTTGCATTGAAAATGAAGAACATCTAAAAGAAAGCCTCTGTTCCGGTACACCCCACTAGAGGATTCTTAATTTTATAAAGCTCTATCATGATAAATACATGAATTTGTTGAAAGTGCCAAAAAAAAAAAGACAAACTGAAAAGGGATCTAAGAAAAAAGTTTCAAATTTCAGAGAAGGATCAGAGAAGACGCTGAGTCAAAATTGTTTGATATTTTGGCATACAAGTGTGACTTTACCTCCAGGTGCAATTCTGAGTAAGACCGAAAAGTTCCTTTGGAACAAAAGACATTTTTGGGCGATCCAAGAACTGTGAGAAAAATGGTAAATGGATCCCTGGTTTTAAAACTACAAGAGTATTGGAGAGGAAAGAAAAAAGTAAGAGGAAGGCAGAGGAGAGTTTTGCACGTCCCTTTAATGAAGCACAATCTTATGCTGTTCACATCATCACAGTGAGGATGTGGTTTCAATATCACTGATACTGTGGATGAATTCTCTGATGCTGTGATTGATTTTGTGCCTCGGCCTTCCACTTGAATTGAGATGGAAAAGCCTAAATCGATGAGGCTCCGATTCTCAACGTTTGCTATAACAGCGGACAGACACGGGGTTTTGGACCAAATGGTCGCTTCCCTTGCATCTTCTAGTCTAGAAAATATTGGACTAGTCAGATCTGACAACGGAAGTAACATAGTTTATAGGAGTAAAGTTAGAAGAGAGAAAAAGAAGACTGGAAAGCACAGCAGAAGTGATCTTGCAGCATTTCTATTACTCAACCTTTTATTTGATGGTAGAGAAGATGAAACCCTTGTTCAAGTTAAGAAAGATGATACTGGGCATGCTATCAAGATAATGCAGAACACGCTCATGCGCGGGCCGGAAAATGAGTATCTGAGAATTGTCATATCTGAAAATGGCACGTCGGTCGCTAGGAATAAAAAAAGCGTACTAGCTTTTATAACAAAAATGAAATCGGTATATCTGATGTGTGAGTAGTTGGATACAACGAAACAGTGGTATACACTGGCTGAAAAAAGTAATTTAATAAGGCTTCTAAAAGTGTTTGTGGAACAGAGACAAGATAGGGCTTTACACGAAGCAAAATTTATTCTAGAAGAATCAAGCCAAATATCAACACAGAAAGACAGTACAAAATCACTGTCTAAGTGCAGAAGCAAGTATCTATTGTTGATATAAGTGACACTAAGATGTTTATTTCATTTTGCTATTAATCTAAATATTATATTTCGGCTGAAAACTTGTTTGTTGTATTTTAAAAATAAGCGTTGTTGCCTTTCTAAATGTTTTTTCATACTTTTTGACAGTGAGACATACGAGACAGTGTATTGCGAATAACAGACACGGTTTCAATTTCGTGTCTATTATTCGTAAATTAATTCATATGATATTTTAAAATGATAAAGTAAATCATCTCTCAATAGATGTGATACGTATCAGAAAGATAGAAAAATGCCATGCTGATCAGATAAATTACCATCTAAGAAATTGCCTATTTCGAAAATGATCACAATTTTGCCCAAATGTGGTACAAAATTAGGATGTCTTAGGATTTCACATCTTTACCCATTTTGTAGAGCGTAAAAAGACGAGTAATTTGATATATTACAAATTACTGAGCTATACAGAGAAAGTATTTTTTTACCAAAAAACCCTTTAGAAGCCTAGTGTAAGCTACATTCAAACACAGATGGCGCTGGTGGGGCAGAAGATACTGCCGAATTTCTTCCAAATTCCTGTCGGTGGTGCTTTCACCAATGGACAACTTTTGGACCGTCAGGCGTTTTCAATTTCAAAAATTTTATTTTTCACTCTACCCTACTACATATAATACAAGGCCGACGGATGAATTATGATACGTTTTTAATATACTGCATTATAGTATTTTTTTCAAACGTGAAAGTTTCTCAGATTTCGTTTTTTATTGATTTATTTTTCTTAAAAATATTGTATCGGAGATGGTCTTGTTTTTAAGTATAATTTAGGCGTTACCTGCTCTATGCAGTGAAAATGATTTTCCATTTGTCGTCAAAACTAACGTGATGAGTTAAAGCAGTTGCCAGCAAAAGCTGAGCTGAGTTCGGACTAGCATTTTTGTTTTGGGGGGTAATATGAACCATATCTGAAAACGCCTGATTCTTTAAAGTTAAACATACCATTGACAGATCCACAAGAGGAGCACGGGGCCACGTACATCCCCTCCTCCCAAACGAACTGAGTTTACGCTATGAATTCAAAAGAAAAAGCAGGCAAAATATAATTTTGTTTTGCCTCCAGAATTCTTCTCTGGATCCAACACTGAAAAGGACCGCGGATGACGAATTTTGGAAGAAGCTACCCGAGCATAAAAAAATGATTTTAATGTTTCATCTTTGTTTTAAAAAGTTTCGCCTCCCGTTCTCTGAAACATCTCTTGTCTCTTATGCTAAAGAAATAAAATGTAAAACATCAACGATAACCAAAATTCGAGTGATTTAAAATTCCAGGTAGATAATGTTCCGTTTGTTTGACATATTTATGCACTTTTATTTTCAAACTGGTAAGTTTCAGTTTAACATAAACGATTTTTTCCAAGAAGATTCGATATTAACTTTGTTTTCTTATGAGTAACATTTTATGTGTGTTTTTTTCACAAAGTTTATATTTATTTTTGTTTTCCCTCATTTGTTGAATTTAACATTATGTAGAAACAGACATCTTATAATTGTGGTAACTGTAATGTTGAAAATAAAAAAAATTAAATATGTTATTCCATGGATTATACTAAAGTGATACAAGTCATTTTTTGAGTTGAACACCTTTGGAGCGTCACGGATTCTGTCATCATTGCTAGATGTAGCAGCGTCTGATAAGGGGGGGCGGGGAGGAGGTGATATAGTGCATATATGCAGTTCTGGGTAATTTGGAGTTTAGTTGAAACATGTGCCAAGGAAAAGAAATGAACAGTGGTACTAGGTAACTAAATGTTCATTTAAAAAAATAAAATTTAATACTCTTCGTTGTCTTTTTACATCATTAGTTTAAGACTGCATATGTAAGATAAATGCTATCAGTATTTGGCAAAAAGGAAAAAATTGTTCAATATAATAAAGATGTCTCAATCATAAAACATGGATCCAGATAAGAAAACATATATCATTTAAGAGACTAAAATTTTGCTGAGACAAGCAGATAAATCTATAACCAAGTTATATTTAACATTTATTTATTTATTTTCCACGTGTATTTGATGGTTTAACAATATCCATTCCGTGCGAAGAACGGGTACTTCAACAAGTAAATATGTTAGAGTTTTGGTGAACTAAAAACAAAAAAAAATCTCTTCTCTGCTCGTATTTTGAACTATTGAGAGATAATACAATTCTATAAATTTGAATTCACCGCTTTAATATGTTAAACCTCTCATAAACTGGCGTTCAAACAGAACTTCCTATATTAACGCGCTAATTCCAAAGCAAACCTTCCTCGTGCCTCTACGTATTGGATTCCCAACAACCTCCAGATATAACGTTCGTGTACAATCAAGATGGATTTAGCAGTACTAAGCTCCAAGAGGCGACACTGTATCATTTCCCACATATATGTTCCTTTGCAAATAATTTGCAATTTTCAGCGCATGTTACTTTTTGGAAATTGTTTATAATTATTATAAATGAAAACTAAACAAAATTTTCTATTTAAATTAAGTAAAGCACATATTATGCTTAGTTATTTTATAACTAAGCATAATATGTGCTAAAAGAATGAACTAAATACTAAACGAAAATAATTAAAAAAATAAAAATACAGATTTTATATTTTGATTTCCGGAATTCATATTTATAGTTAAAATACAGGACAATCAAAACAAAGAATTCTGGTAAACACTTTGAAACACAGTGGTATGAAAAACACCATATATTTAAGCTTTATTTAGAGCATTATCCGCTGGTGTATTTTTGCTTGCAATTCAGCAATTCTTATTTAAGTTCTAACAATTCTATTTTTCAAACACAAATGGTAATTGTTCTCAACTGCTGCAGTTGATTTTCAGAATTTTCCGGATACTGTCCATTGTCGCCCAGTTAAACATGCATATTTTTATTTAAAAAAAATAAGTTGACAAAGCTGTTTCCACATTCGATATATGTTATACTACAAAAATGATCCCTGTAACAAAATCATTCCTTTGTTCAACTATGCAAGTATATGAATTCAAAAAAACAAACTTGAGAAAAATTAATATTTAAGTATGACTAATTTATTAATCATATAAATAATATATGTAATATATTAAATCCCTAATATCAGGTTGTAACGAAAGTTTTCCGCCATATCTGCCTGAAAAACTAACTTCTAACTCCTTAGATAACTGATTTTGAACTTTCGGTACCAAACCTGCACAGTGTCACATGATACAACAATAGTACTTAAAGCTGTACTCATATTTTGTTGATATTATGTAGCTGACTTTTTGCAACACAAATGGAAGTAAATGATGGTTCTAATCCTCTAGAGTGATAGTTCCATTTGGGACACCTTATACTTAATGATAACTATATTTTTTACAGATTTCACAACACAGTGTTATAAAGTAAGCCTCTTTCTTTCAAATGCCAAAAATCGTTTGACAAAATATGAGCAAATACGGCAACGCGAACTGTGTGCTGACGATGTTTGCGGTGGCGGGAAACTTTCATTACAACCTAATATTTTCTATATTTGTTTATTCAAAATGGTAGATTGTACTACAGCATATGTTTCTCCGTTATATTTTGCTTTATTTACCTGTAATGCTTTAGAGAACATATTAAAAACTATTTCTTTTTCGTTTTTTTTTCCATGCTCTATATTTTACTTTCATTATATTTCAATAAAAAATGAAAGTAATATGTATGCAGTAAGAAACGTCGCTTTTCACTCGTGGGTTTATTGTTTGAGTTCTCTTCAAATATTTAAAAGTATGTTTGTTTTTTTTTTTTTTTTCAAATAAAAAAATTCATAAGTGAATTTTACTTTCAAGTTCAGAATAATCAAGCAGTGTAAAATATATGTATATGTTTATTTGAACCTGTTTTTACATTAATAGTACGCTGTTACATGCGTACCACTTCAACTATAAAGGCAATCACTTAAAAATTTAAAAAAATAACTCTCTATAAAATAAAATCTATATAATTAGACTTTTGTCTTTAACTTTCTTGGAATTCAAAAATTTTGCGATTTCTGTCCGTTTCAAGCACCTGGGAATCCGGTGCGACCCTCAAAAAAAAGTTTGTCTGTCGTTCTGTCATTCTGTCCGTGACGCTTTTTTTGTTCAAGCATCACGTAAAAACGAAAGAAGCGAATGATATGAAATTGGGTGTCATGATAGGTGCTCACTCAACTTAAAACATAGGCGTCGAATTTTTAAAAAATCTTTTAAAATTTATTGGATTTTAAAAGATTTTGCGAATTGATTGGATTTTAAGTTCAAGATAATGATTGATTGGATTTTAAGACTTTGCGAAAATCCTTTCAAACTGCGTAAATTTGTGTTCGACCATCAAGTAAAAACGACTGAAGCGATTGAAATGAAATTTGGTATAATATGTGGTAGTTCGACTTGAAACAATGGCGTCGAATTTTTAAAAAATCTTGATTATATTTTGAGATTTTGCGAAAATCGTTTCAAACTGCATAAATTTGTGTTCGCACGTCGCGTAAAAACGACTGAAACGATGAAACGAAATTTGGTATCATGATAGGGGGTCATTCAACTTAAAACATAAGTGTGAAATTTTTAAAAAATCTTGTTGAGATTTTGAGAAAATCGTTTCAAACTGCGTAAATTTGTATTCGCACATCACGTAATAACTGCAAAGGTGAAAAAATATTTGGTGAAATGATAGGTGGTCACTCACCTTAAACTATAAGCATCTAATTTAAAAAAATCGATCGGATTTCGAGATTTTGCGAAAATCGTTTAAAACTGAGTGAATCTTTGTTCACGCATTACGTAATAATGAGGAAAGCGAATGATATGAAATTTGGTCACCTGATAGATGGTTGCTCAACATAAACTATAGGTGTCCAATTTTTTAAACATTTTTATTAGATTTTGAGATTTTGTGAAAATTCTCTCAAAATTTCGTTTCTATTTCTTCATGTATCACGTAATAACAACTAATACGAATGATACGAAATTTGGTGATATGATAAGGAGTTGCTAATCTTAATTTATAGCTGTTGAATTTTTAGAAAATTTTGATTAGATTTTGAGATTTTGTGAAAATCGTTTTAAAATGCTGAAATTTTGTTCCAGCATCACGAAATAAAGACTGCAGGGAATGAAACGAAATTTGGTGACATGATAGGTTGTCACTCAACTTAAATTCTAGGCTTCCAATTTTTCAAAAATATTGATTGTATTTTGAGATTTTGCGAAAATTATTTCAACATGCGTAAATATTCGTTCGCGCATCACATAATTACGACTAAAGCGAATGAAATGATATTACTTAGTTACTCTCTAACCTGTAATATTTTAACAAAACATAAAAATTATAACTTCCTTTCTTTACTTTGGCAACACACTGCATCCATCCTGTGTACTCCTTACAATGCAGACGAAAGTTCTTGCTTTTTCGAAATTCGCATTTAGTACTAATCCGTCAACGACGGGTACTTCAGCTAGCTATAAATAATTTTGTGTTCGTGAGTGAAACGGGATTTTGTGCGTCAAAGATTAATAATTAAATTACATCGAGATAAAATATTTTTAAGCCTAAAGAATGCTTGCATACAAGTAAGGTGGTTATAGTCCCTTATAAACAGCATTCCCTTATAAACAGCATTCTGCAGGTGAAACCGGTGAGTAGATTGCCATAGAAATTTGCGTATGAGGTGTATACGGGATGCGTTCAAGGAAGTCTTTTAAAATTTAGTTCCACAAATGTCCACTAGATGGCGCTGTGCATGATGAAATCAGCATAAAAGATGTCCAAGTTTAATTAATACTAGTTGTCTGCCAGTGCTCAAAATTCGACAATAAAGCATTAATATTTTTAATTTGAGCGTGAATAAAGTCCTTCTGTCAAAGAGTACGGCTCACCATTCCATATACATTGGAACCTACTAAAGTGACCACCTTGGCTAAGAGACCATCTGTCTTTAGTGACCACTTTTGTACAATTTCACTTTACAACCACCACACTTTTCTGTGAAGACGGTGTTTTTCTAAAAACTCTATCATATTTTGCTAAATGCAAAGGCAGCTCCAGCGAGTGGGTCATAGTGTCATCTCCCACTACCGACCTTGGATTTCGCACATTAATTTTGCGTTTTGGATAATTTAGAATAATCTAAAAAGTCTATGGCCCCCTCCCAAAATTGAGCCTGGAGCTGTCCTCGGCTAAAGGCCCATTATGTTTGGAGTTAAAAAATCTTAATCCGTCGAATAATTGAACTCTACTTCATGAGGCGTACCACTGGCCATGTATAAAACTTGCTGCCTCAATAAATTTGCCTTTTTTTCGAATGATCGTCTTTGAGATTTATTTACTCTCACCGCAAATGCAGGTATATTTGGAAATTAGTTTAGAGTTTTTTGAAAGGATATGTGGTAAAATAGTACCAGAATATTTTATAAGTGAAATTAAAATTCTTTTAGCCTGCGGTTTCAGTTCAAACTTTGCAATCCATAGCATTATGATGTACAAATTTGATGTGCATTCTTATTCCATTGACTAATGCTTTCTTTGTATTTAAGTTTCTGATTAGTATAACGATGCAATTTACTTTCAGTACTAACTTATGTGATGGCAAACTATGGTAATTTTCGATTAGCCAGGTTCAAATCCCGCCACCAGAATTTTCTGAGAAACGTTTAAAGACTACTTCTGGAACACTGTAGTCCCCCCCAAAAGGCCGAAAATTTTAATCCGTAAACAAAACAGTATTTAAATACAGAATTCAATCTATACAAAAATATCAATATACAGAAAAGAAAACTGTATGCTTATTGCTTACATAATGGGGAATTGGGGAAAACGTGTGGAATTGAATTAAAATACGAAATTAAATTAAACTTTCAAAATATAGAAAGGGATAAACAACAATGTACTGGAAATCGCTTTAGGCTTGTAAGCATTTGGCGAAGATCACAATTATTTGCCAATTTTTCACTTGCTCCCGGCTAACCGAAAAAAAAACCCTAACCACTCACAGTCAAAGAATTTAAAAGCTGTAATGGATAGTTATTGATTTCACTGTCATCATAGCAAATTATTTTAGCGTAGCTTTGGGGATATGCTCTCTACTCATCAGATATTCGATGACGTCACCATTAATAGAAGTTCAATCATCATTTTTAGGTTCTATTTCAGCTGACTTCAATGTGTATCTGAGAGTATCTTTTCAGAAATATTTCCATACGTTTTGTTAATATTATTATTTTCATTCCCAATTAATTTTCTATTAATTGCTGAGGTATTTCTTCAGCTTTAAAACATGGAATTTGCAACACTTCGCGCACTTATCTACCGTCTAAAAAATGTCGCCAAGCATATTGCTAAAGCACATTTTAGTCATTGTCGTTTCACCAAACTGGGAATAATTCAACTTTTTGCGAATTTTGTTGTAATGTTATAACCCTATAGTACTGCTGAAACTTAGTGTTGTTATTTCAAAATTGGCACAACAATGGAAAAATCGCCCGACTTGGCGCGAAACACTGCCTGCCAAATTACTTCTCTAATTTTTTACGGTGCACTAACATATTACACAAAAATTTTAACATTCGCGCAGCCACCTCTATATGAACTTTGCCGAATTTCACGCGCATCCGTTCGCGCAATGAGCTGCAAAAGGGGCACAAAGGTTTTCTTTAGCGTGTTTATATATGCATAGATATGCTCAAAAGCTATTAAATAAATGTTGAAATGGTACATTTCGAATTATACATTTCCAATGCCAAATTTGCTGTTTTTCCAAGCAAAACGCCATCTAGTGGACATTTCTTGAATTATTTTTTTAATATGTTTATGTACCAAATTTGATTACAACCCATTCACTCTTTTTAGCTCTAGAACGCTGTTTATAGGGGAAATTTAATTCCAACCACTGTATAAGTAAAGCTATCCCTTTCTGTTTATTGTAAAATAGAATCAAAATGACACATTTTAAAAAACTGCGTTTTCATGCTATTAGTCTTCACGAACGCAAATATTTTATACATTCTCTAAAGAATATAGTATTTTAAAAAACTTTTCACAATACAAAATCAACGACAACTAGTATATTAATATCAATTTCAAAAACAAAATAAATATACAATACAAAGTTATCTGAGATAAATTAATTAAAGCTATGGCAGTTACTTTAACTCCTTTGCTTAGATTTTTTTTCTAAAAATTCAGGCAAAACTACTTGAAATATTAAGTTTAATTTTATAATTGTTTTAGGCAGAACAATAAAATATGTATTCATATTTCAGTTTGATTTAATTATTTATGTAGCAGTAGAAATTTAATACATTAAAGATTTATTTATTATTTTTGAATTGAAATTAAACAAAAATAACTAATTTCTTAGCAAAAATAAAACAATTAAATGTTATGCACTCTCGTAATTTTTGCATTGGAAAAAACCACATATTTTCTCATGAGCTTACATTTTGTTCTGCTCCAAATCTTAATAATAATACACGAGTAAAAAGATTTAACTTCTTCTATTTTACCGAGTTTTCATTCTGAAAATATTTTGCAGCATAAAAAATATCATTTTCTGGGAAAAACATTATATTTCTCTCCAGAGGAATATATTTTGCTAAAAACTAACAATATTTACAGCCTTTGTATAGCAGTTTGTTATCTTAATAACGTAACAAGACGAGTATATGGAATAATCCTTCCTCGTCTTAACTATGTAAACTAATTTATCTTTTGCATGTGTGTACACAGGTAGATATTTCGAAACACGTTTATAATAATATTTCATATCTTTCTAACAAGACGTTTTAATGCAATGAATAAAATTTCTATGCCGTGCATACAAATTGTTGTGTTTGTTATTAATGATTTCAACAAAATTTAAAACACAGTCGAATCGGTCATTTCCAAAAATAAGTAATGACATCTGTGTTTCGTAAATCATTAAAAATCTGTATAACATACTTATAAGCGGATTTTTACAGACATTTTGGGATTTGTTGCGTCTCATTTGAAGGGGGGAAAGGCTTCCTTGTGCCGCATGAACGCTCGTAGCTGTTGAAATAGAATTTCCTTTTTTCCTTTTCAAACCAGCCAATTGACGGCTACCTCAAATTAATTCGTCAGCATAATAGATATCAAAAAATAATGCAGCCACCATGTTAACCCTTTGAGGTGCAACTCTTTCCCAATGCTGGAAAAAGGGCAACCGTTGTCATCGCTCGACTTAACCACCAGCAAGATGGCGGACGATCGAAACGTTCATCGCGTGCCACGGATCTAGAAACCCTTTTTGACGCAGCTGGCTGTGTGCACAGCCAGCTGCGTCAAAAAGGGGTAACAAGCCAATAGTACGAGGGAAAAAAGTTAAAGCCTTTGATTTACGGGCACTAACATTGGCTTGAAAAATTGTGTCGTTCGGCAAATCGAGCTAAAAGTTGGTAGACCACTACAATGGTGTATATGTCTCCTACATTTAAAGGAGCTACTGTTAGACATCATTTCAATCGCATGAACAGAGATACAGCAGGATCAACATCCTTTAGTATGTGAAATAGATCAAAAAAAGAAAGCCTGTGAAAAACTTAATCTGGTAGATTTTTACCTATTTACGACAGTATTCCGAATACCGACAAGAAAAAGCTGAGCAAAGACCAACTGTATCTACTAGATATTTCTGCAGTAAGCAAATTTGGTCAATTCCCAGCAGATTTGGCTGCTCGAGAACCAGATCCATTATCACATTCGCGATGGGTAACAGCAGCAAATATAGTACTCAGACTAAAAGTCAGTGAAGAAAAACTGAAACAGCTAGTGCACTTCCCTTCGCACTGTTACATGCCTCAGTGGTATCGAATCAATTCAAGTGTTTCTTTTTTTTTCTGAAGGTCGTAAAATTTTATTTCAGGCAATCATATTACACTCATGTCCATAAATTAAGGATAATGAAGTTTAGGCAAAGAAAGAGAAAGAAGCAAAACAAATTTGACTTATTTGTAAAGTCTATTTATTAAACAAAAAGTAAAGAGCAAAAAAGATGCTATATGTTTGACATAATTAATGAAAATTGCAAGTTTTACTCCCTTGACCAAATTTCAAAAAAGAACCTATTTACAAAAAACAGTATAACATGGTTAGTAGGATCGTTAATACGGAGTATGTCTCCCGGACGATGCAATACAGGCCTGACAACGCCTAAGCATGCTGAGTATCAAATGATCAATCTGATCTTGGGGAATATTACACCACTCATCAAGCAATGCACTCCGAAGTTCCGGTAGACAGGTGGGAGGGGGTTGACGGGCTGGAATTCGTCGGCCAAGCATATCCCACACATGCTCTATTGGATTCAAGTCCGGTGAGTATGCTGGCCAATGCATACGGGTGATATCCTCCGATTGAAGGCATTCGTCTACAATGTTTGCACGGTGAGGACGGGCGTTGTCATCCATAAACACAAATTCAGCACCCATAGCGCCCCGAAACAAACGTACATGTTGTTCCAGAATGACATCCCGATAGATGTGGCCTGTCATCGTTACACTCTGAACATGCAGGTCAGTTCTGGAACCAAGAATAATTCCTCCCCAAACGAGCCATCCTGCACCACCGTAACGGTGTCTTTCAATGGTGTTCTCTTGGTGGTAACGGGTACCTGGCGCTCTCCAGATGAATGTCCGGCGAGAATCAGACTCCAAACTAAACCTGGACTCGTCGGAAAACATCACACAAGACCACTGTTGCGGTGTCCACAATGCATGCTCTCTACTCCAGGTTAATCGCAGGCGACAGTGAGTTGCGGTAAGTGGAACACATCTGACAGGCCTACGAGCATATAGACCAATGTGCCCTAAGCGTCTGTACACGGTCTGCCTTGAAACTGTCGTTCCGGTAGCTGAAGAGAGCTGACGAGACAGGTCTGATGCTGTACTCCGTCTGTTTCTTTTGGCAGTAACTGCCAAATAGCGGTCCTCATTCGGCATTGTAACTCGGGGGCGACCTGTGCTGTAACGTCTACTCACATTACTATCATCTTGGAATCGTTGCCAAAGCCTGGAGATGACACTCTGGGCGATTCCAAGTTCCTCGGATACTTCCAGCTGGGTACGTCCACATTCCAGTCGTCCGATAATTCTGCCACGTAAAACATCATCCAAATGTCTCCTTTGTGCCATAACTATGCGGTTTTTGCACTGAAAGGCTTTCACAGCGCTTGTGAACAATTTTACTTCTTTGCCACCATTCCTTATATACCCCTCTCTTACGCTCTCGTCATTGTGATGTACCATCCACGCCATCTGGTGTGTTCCTGTAATTTGCATATTCTTCTTCAAGATGTGTGTGATCATTCCACAGGTGAAATTTTTAATTTAGAGATCAATTTCTGTGTGATTCTGAATTATCCTTAATTTATGGACATGAGTGTAATACGATACCTCCCTGAAAATTTGCAAAAAATAATCGGCACAGTAATAGAACGAAATTAATATTTTGCACACTCCGAAAATTTAAGTTTGGCTACGGGTTATGGACGAAAGTCAGCACTGTAATTACGTCGCTTAAAAACCGGGAAAATTCCAAGATGAAAACAATTAGAGACTAGAGTGCCAACACTTGACTTCAACGCGACCGATTACGCAGACATGATTCAGTGGAATGTTTGTAATGTCACTCTGCTATTCTTTGCTATGGAATGTAACGGATGAACAAATAGAAGAAATGATCTAAACTGGTAGACAATTGATTTCAGACTTCAATAGATTTCTAAGTCACACTCAAGCTGCGGACTTGTCACCGAGGTTAGCGGTGTGCGGTACTGAAGCTAGAGAGGGCTTCATCATGGTTCAGCGATTATGTCGCTGAAAATGGTAAATAGCCGAAGTGTGAAGGTCCCGGGATCTGGTCCCTTCGCGCGGCTGTTGACCTAACCGTTCGGAGTTTTCCGCGTTTTTCTCCGAAACTAGCGTAAATACGTGTTAGGACCCCTTAGGAAGACCCCCCATGGAGGCCACGCCCCTTGTGTTGTCCTTCTGACGTGGATTTATAAGCGAAATCGGGTCAAGCACACGAATCTGAAATACATGTTACACAAATAAACAAAGCTAGAAAGGGCTGTATTAGAAGCACACTGTTGTCAAAGTCACTTATTCCGGAATTTTCGTCAAAAACTGCTTTCAATGCCTGAATTCTACAATAAATAATGCGGAATGATAAGACAAAAGTAAAAGTGCAGTAAAAACAACACTTGCAGCAATCTTATGAAAATAAGTTTTTTTTTTAAATGGTATTTTGAACGTTTTGGGTATATGGTAAATGTTTCAAACATACATATATATATATTTTCCAGGCTCTTAATACTAATTTTACTATATATTGCGAACTATTGCATTCGAAATACATTATTCAGAGCTTTTCAAACAACTACTGAAAAAATAATTTTTTTCTTAAGTTTTCAACACTACAGTTTTTCTTATCAATATACGCTAAAAAGTGTTTTGTTGAATTTTGTTGAAAAGTGTTTGTTTGAAAGACTGAACCAGATCGGCAGATCCGCCGTAAGGAGAAATCCGCATTTACGAAGAGGGAAGGGAAAAGGTGAGGTAGGATCTGCAGTCTGCGAATACGCTCGAAGATGGATAATATCATACACAAAAATAAATTGGGTTTTTCCTTGGTTTCTTGAAAATTCAAAGCCTAATTAGTTTATTTATTTATAAAAATTTAGATTTTTTATTTTATTGTTTTTACAAGTTTCTACAGATTTAACTTACAGCCCTTCAGTGTGCGTTAGACTAACTTAGTTAAAACAATCAGAATCACTTTTCCCACACTGTAACGGGCATCAAAATATCGAAGGATGTAAAACATCTTGGTCCATAAAAATGTTAATTTATGTATAGGCACGATGAAACAAACTTTGAATATAGGCTAAGCTTGACAATACCGAATTATAAATTATTTGTGTATATTTCGAAAATGTTTTTGTAGTTTAAATTTTAAAGCGGTACACATATTGTTAAAATCCATATCATTTTTACGTTACAAACAGTTTAATTCGCATACCATGCCAGAAAGAAAATCACTTATGGTGTTAGCACTTTATCTTTTCTTCAATTCTTTCTAAGAGAAAATACATTCATTTTCCAAAAGAAACATTCCGGCGATAAAAATGTTTATATTACGTTTATTATTTATTAGCTTTGTAATTACGTTTATAAAATCGGTTATGTTATGTCTGCTAGATAAGCGATCGTGTATTAAATAAAGCAGACTACTGATTTCGTGTGGGATAGTTTGGCACTTCAAAACACAGCTTCAAAATAGCTGCCGTGGATACTAAATTTCTCACTTTCACGAAACCTTCCTTAATCATTATCAAATAAACTAGAAAGTTTGAGAAAATATACACATTTTTTTTATTTATCAAGAACGCAAAAGGAGTTTTTGATTACCTTACTATAAGTTTGCGTATGAAGAAAAAAAACTATATCGATTTTTTTTTTTTTTTAACTTTATAAATATGTGAAAACACTGGAATAAAAATGTGAATTTTGATGAACAGATAAATTATTTAGTCTTATCTCTGAAACTTTCAACCAACTATTTGTGGGACGAAAAAAATAACAATAAAAACAACAAAATAATTTTGTTAATTAGCCAACACAACACCAATTAACAAAGAAATTTTGTTAATTCAAACAAATAATTTAGTTGATTTTAACCAAATAAACCCTTTAACCAAATAGTTTGGTTAAATTAACAAAGTATTTCGTTATTTCAACCAAATTATTTGGTTAAATTGACAAAATGCTTCGTTGAAACCGACAAATAATTTTAACAAAATATTTTTGTTGATTCAACAAAGATTTTCTTAGTGCTATTTCAACCGGATAATTTTATTAATTTAACAAACTTTTTGTCCTAATCCTACAGATCATATCCATCACTCACAGACAGGCAGTTGTGTTATTGAAATACTTCAAAATATGGCTTTTGCGCTAGTTTTTAAAGCAATGCGCGATCGGTTAAATTCAATATTAACCGATCGCGCATTGCTAGAAGTCAAAGACCGCTGTGGAGGCAATTACAACGGGCTCTAGAAAAAACATTTGACGAAAATATATTAGCACTGAATATATTTAATCTTTAACCCCTAAAATAAATAACTTCATATTCAATTCTTATTATAGACCCAAAACGAATTTCATGCTCTTCTGGAAAAGCGCGGAAACTTCCGTCATTCGAAAGATTTCGTTTTGTGTACACAGCCTTTCTTGTATCCATGCAGACGATTTATTTAGGAAAAAAAAATAAACTTTGTAATCTGGAAAAATTATTTTAAACGAATTGGAATCACACTTTCCATTCAAAGTCTGATGACCGTGATGAATATGGCATCATATCGATTGCAACAGCGCATTTTGTCTTGCAAATGATTCACTTTTTTGTACTCTCGGAAATAAAATAGAGCTGAAAATAAGAAAAAATCGCTTAAAAATGAGGGAACCGGTGGAATTTTAGATTTTTAAAATAGCATGGACTTTTTTTTTAATATATATATTTATACATAATTATGAAAATTTTCAAGCGGATCGTATAAACGGTGTTGATGTTATTACGCTTTCCCTACTTATTAATCTTTTTAATCTTATTGAAGTAATTGCGGTAAAATATTTATATTGAAGTGGTTGCCCGGAATGGTTACAGAGTGATTCAGGGATCAGCGTAACTATATAGTACGATGAAGGGTTTTTAACTTTTTTCGCGTGCTATTATCTTTACCATACACAACCTAAACTTGCACTTATCAAATTTCAAACGTTTGGGAGTTTCGAAAAATTGGTAACGAAAACTCATTTTCTTATTTTGTTCGATATTTGAAAGTCTATGCGCGATCGGAAGATATATCTTTTTCCTCAATTTTTTTTTACGGCTTTTCTTCTCTAAATGTGTATCAATTTTTTTTGCTAGCTGTTTCCGAAAAAAAAAAAAGTTTCGGCTTTCCCTAGCGGACACCGACTATTTCACAACAGACCCAATTTATTGTGATGTGAATCGTGATGTAGCACAGCAATCTATCATTAACCATTAAAAATAGGCGTCTCGTGTCTCGCAAAACAGCCAAAAATATTTCTCTCGTCTCGCAAAATCTCTGTATGGTAATGTTAAAAACGTTTCTCTCGTATCCCCAAAAAGCTGTAGATCTCTGTCTCGTCTCTCAGCCATCTCTCTAACTGTGATGGCAGGCTGCCAAAATGCATGGCATCTCGGGTAGTGATGCAACGAGGTAGGTGCAGTCGGCCCCGTGAGTCCTTCAGTCCCTCCTGCATCCAGCGATTACGGATCTGCATCACAGTTGCTCGGTTTCGGAGATTAGATCACCGATTTGTCTGAAGGATAATCTAAAATGCCTATTCTTCCTCGATCGAATTCCGCAATGTGATGGAAAGGCTCGTTTTCTTCTACGAGGCATACTGAAGCTGCTTAGACAAAAATAAGACACGAAAAAAACATTCCAGTACTTCAAAACGGCCTTCTTTCCTTCCTTTAATGCAACTTCCTTTATGTTCTATGCAACGTCAGCTGAAAGCGTTGCATAGGTACCCGTGTTATGCGTCTGTGCTGAAATGTTAATCATTTGCATATCTCAACACCGCAAGCGCATTTAGCAAATTTCACTTTATTTGGGTGCTTCCTTCTTGGTATTGTATTTTGGATGGCCATTAGTGTATTACAGACTTAGATCCTCAGAATATCAACTTACCCAAGCTTATTCTCTTCAGTAATCATTAAACGTTCCAACGAGGATTTCGATATTGGTTGGAAAAATTTTAAACTTTTGAATAAATCTTAGTTAAACAAATATTTGAGCTCGCAAACATTTAAATAACCCCATGATGTTTTAAAACGATACTTTGAATCAACACTAAAACGTTCGCTTTTAATTGACTATAAATGTTTATTCTAAACCTGACATGACTAAAAGAACAAAGCTGAAACCTATTGCCAAGTCTCTAACACAAGTCCTTTATTTTAATAGAGAGAGTTCGAACAAAGAAAGAACACTACAAAAGCACGTTAATTGTCTGTGAAATGTGTGATAAATTATACAATGCTATTGATATTCAGATGCTTCGTTAAGTGTACTTAATGAAATTTATATTGATAATAAATATGAAAATTTAGGTATTTTAAAATTCTGCATCTTACAAACAAAAGATTAAAGCAGTTTGGTAAAACCTTTATTTCTAGTTCATAGTAACAATGCAAAACAACTGACAAATACGTAACTTTAATATTCTAATCGGACAATGACGTATATTACATATAATTGTTCACATCACAACTTTATAAAAATTATGTTTTTTTCTTTAACTTAATATGCAGCTTATAAAACTTAAAATGAATTTGTCTATAATAGTAAATACTTGTAAAAAGATCTTTGCAAAGGAAACACAGATTATTGTAGGCATCCTTTAAAATGTTCAATATTTTTTTTCGATGTGATTTGTATTGTAACATGTAAAAAAGTCTTTAAAAAATTATTTGTTTAATAAGGCACAAAAATTTACAAAATCATAATTTATAAACTAGTCGTTACTCTTTCCAGTAAATTTTCGTGTTTACTCCTATAATTTCTGAATTCCATCTTCAATGTTACATTAATCTGCTATTTTTTTTTTTACAAAATTCATTCTTAGTCGAATTTCAGACCAAGCGCTTCAAGAATGATGGATGTGATAACGTCCAATAAACGTGATAACATAACCTAAAGTGGCATTTGGCTTTTTTTTTTTTTTTTTTTTTTTTTTTTTTTTTTTTTTGAGATTAAACTTTTGAAGAAGATAAATCAATTATTCTTTAAAAAGTGGTTGGAATTTCCTAAAGAAAAATATAGATTATCTTTCAACTTGTAAGCTATTTTATGAATATTTCCTTCTACCACCCAGATCAAATCAGTAAAATAGTCGCCTTACATCTTTAAAGCATAGTCCGCTGGAAATAGTCATATGCTGTAAAAACTTTTCTAGCTCTAAATCAGTAAATTTTAGTTGCCAAGCAAATTAGGGTCACTTCATTGCAATTTACAAACTGAAAATGATCTTTTAAATTACTAATTATTTTCAAATGAAGTAACCACATTTTTGGATTTATAGCGCTTGAAATAAACAATGTGCAAACAGTAATTTATTTTTTTATATTTCGTTGATTTCTAATCGTTTAGTGAAATTATTTCGTGAAGTTCAATCATTTGAGAGATGGGACTACTGTAACGGTTAATTTTTTAGCTAGATCTATCTATTAAAAAAAAACAAAGTCTACCACTATTTTACTAAAATTAAAAATTAAACTTACGTCTTTTTTCATTACCCTCTCATACACATGGTAAATGTTCTCATAATTTATTTTTAAATAATCAGTAATTTAAATATTTTCATTTACTGCTAAAAATTAAAAGAAATGGTAAAATTTACTTTCCAAGTTATGGCGGGAAAATAATAAAAAGAATAGATTCCACACCCTTTAATCATATCAGTTTGGGATCCTCTCGTGCAGAACAAGCTATGCAATGTTACATATACGAAGTTATGATGGTACAAAACAAGAGCAGTACAGGGTCTGGTGAGGTAATTACGACCTATTTTTGCAAGTTCCAATAAAATATTGTTTTCATTAACTAGAAGAAAACTTTAACTTTTAGAGAATACCTATTAGAATTTTGTTTTCATAAAATTATTTGCTTTAGATTTAAATAGGAGGTTATAATTACCCAAACAAAATTCATAATTAGGACCACTTTATTGCTTTTGTTTCTTACCTTAAAACATTTGTTAGAGTAATTTAGACTACTAATTAGTGATTAAAGTTACCCCGATGCCGAAATTATTGATACGAATTGAGTAACAAGGTTATGATTTCTACTTCTTCAATCAAAATGGCATCTTCCTGCTAGGATGTCTTAACAGTCAATCTTTTTACAAAAAGAAAAATATTGACTCTAAAAATCGTTGAAATAATTGAAAGAAATTATATTAAGAAATGTTTTCTTGACCTATTTCAGGGAAAATTGAAATCAAAATAAAGTCAGAACAAATTGGGTAAATCCATATGAACATGTAGCATGAGTTAACATACACTTGGATTCCAAAACCAATCTTATAAAATATACCATTCAAAACTGTTTAGTGGCAAGAAAGGTACGTACAAAGATTATAGCTCTTAAGAAGCAGAATTTTAGCGTACAACATTCACTTTTCTGCCCATACATCCATGTCTGTACTTGGTTCCATGAGTTACCAAGCAATTTTTAGTTTTTTGCGAAAATTCTACTTCTTAAGTGCTATAATCTTTATGAGAAGTTTGTATGCACCTTTCTTATCATAAAAGCATCATCCAATATCCCTTACAAAACTGCAGTTTTGTTTGGGATATTTTATAAAATTGGTTATTGGATCAAGTGTAGGTAACTCATACTACATACTCATTAGCAATTGTTCTGTTCTTCGTATGTCATCTGTTTTCGTGATTTTTTATTATAAAATGTTAACTATTTGTTTTAAGAAATGTCCACAGTCTAAATGATTTTTTTATGTGTCTCATTTATGTTTATTACAAACTCTTATCGGATATAATTTATGTCATAGAATGTATTTCTGGCTGAATTCACAGGACATTAAGTTTTAAGCATTTGAAATTTTTAGAAACAATTAACAGCAAAATTTCCATTTTATAATTTATTTTCAAGGTAAATATAGCAAAAATATAAAATATATTAAGTTATTTTTCTGATATTTATGATCAATTAAAAAAAACACGCATGTTTTTGTAAAGTGATAAGGCAACTATGTGCTTTTTCAGGTCAAAATAACTTTTCCTACTATGTTTTTATACATGGTCATAATTACACCATTTTAAAAAATTCTTTTGGGTAATTAAGAGCATATAGTTTTAAAAATATTTGTTGGAGTTAGAAAAAAAGTAAACCATGTAGGAAATTTTTCAATATATTAGAAACATACTTTTCAGTTTGAATTAACTTGCATAAAGAAATTTCCTTTCGTTCCAAATAACTATAAACCCGGAAAAGTCAGATCCGTTTAATGAAATTTTCGACATGGTCTTTGTTTTTCAGTTGTTACTACCTTAAAAATTCTTGATATTAATGATTAAAGATACCTATTCATGAGAAATTCATTATAAGCCTTATGCAAAATTTTTTGTGGAAGTTAATCATTTTATAGATTCTTAAAAACTTTCGCTGTTCGTAATCACCTCACTTGACCTTCCCAACTTTAAGCATATCGCATATTACAATTTGGGAACCAACTGGGTAAACAAACTGTATAAGAATGCATTCCTAAAATATACAATTTAGAATGCCTAATATACTTAAAAGGTCTTCAACAGTCTTCTTATTTCTCACAAATATTGCTACTTAAAATTCGACCGGCTGATTGACCATTACAGAAATCTGATCTGAACAAATCGTTAATACTATACTTCACTGGAAGAATGTCGAGATTGTGACCATTTTGTCCTATTCGAAAGATTCACATCTTAAATATTGTGTGGCTGCCCAGGCAACGAGGGAAAAAAAGATATTCTATTTTGAAATTATTAATAAGAATTCTTTTATGATTTTTTGAGTACAAATATAAGCATTTTTATTGACACTTGCCAGCAGGGTTAAAAAGTGTTTATGATTTTGATTTGTCTGTCTGTTCGTCCGTCCGTCCATGCCACGCTTTAACTGTCGCAAATTTGCATCGATTATTGCGAAACTTGTATATGTTACTCCTACGTATGACAGTACAAAGTACTCCATTGAAAAGCGTGTATGTAGCATTTATAGATCTTTTACTGGAGTACTTCAAAAGAATTTGAATACATTACGCTCTATGGATATACCAAATGTATGGTGTCCTTATTTGTTGTGCTTTAAGATTTCGGTGGAAGAAATACAAACATTATTCTCTTCGTTGAGTTCTTATCTCGTGCATTTTATCATCTTGGTCAGTGTTTGTCATTCCAATTCAAATTCTGTATATGGATTTTCTCCCTCTTCCTATCGTCCGATAAAGATGAAACTTTCCATACACGTCTAATTCTAATGACATTTAGAACCGCTGTTTACAATTTTTCTACAGTCTGACCTTTTAATTATTATATATTTTGTTCCAAAAATCTTTTTTCCCCGAACACAATAGCTCTTGTCTTTATAACTGCTGATTGGATATTTCTTATGTTTGCATGATCAGAAAGTTCTTTTTTATTCTAAAAATATGAAATCGCTTTCGATTTTCTAGCTTAATTTTTAGTGAGTTTTCGAAAAAAAGATCAATTATTGTCTTCAACTTCTTTGCATAGTGACATCTAAAATACTATACATTCTACGTATTTGAAAAGTTCACTGAATTAGGAGTATCTTTTCCTAAATCGTTTAAAAGAACAGTCAAAAAATTAAAATATTTAATTTTTGATAATACTTTTAATCAGAAGCGATATAATGACTTTTTTTTTTCGCCTTATAGTTCCTTCGCGTTTAAGTTCGGTAGATTGCCCATCTCCTATCAACAACTTCGTGGAATGCTATTGGCCTGACCACTATCCTCCGTAGAGTTTAAAATAAAATGTTTTTAATTGTGTGTTTTTGAAAGTGGTTTTTTAGTAGTAGTACGTTTCTGTAGTCATCGTACGCTTTCTACGCTTTTCTCCATCGACTCCATCCTTTTCTACGCTTTCTATGCTTCTTTCTTCTTTTCTTTCTACGCTTTTCTCCACCGACGATTTCTATTGCGTCATCTGTGAGTTGTAGATTATTTCAATCTTTTAATTAGCTTGGCCTGTATATGTCGTTCCAGTTCAAAATCTGTATATGAATTTTTATATATTTTCTACCGTCCTATGAAGTTGAAACTTTGCATAAACGTTATCTCTGATGACAATGAGTACTGCTATTTTTAATTTTACGATACTCTTCTCTTTTATTGTTGTTATTAAATATTTTGTTGGATAGTAGTAGTAAGTAAATAGTGTTTTACGCATTTATTAGCTCCTATATTCCTAAATATTTTTCAGATATTTTTTTTTCAATCTTTCGAACGATTTTGAAAAATATGAATGAAATCAATTTCGATTATCTAGCTTATTTTTTTAATTCTTAGTGATTTTTCGAAAGAATGTTTGAAATTGCTTCAATTTCTTTACATAGTGTCATCCGAAAAACTATGCATTCTACTTATTCAAAACTTCCTCTGAATACGGAGTTTCCCTTCCTAAATCGTTTAAAATAAAAAATGTCAAAAAATACAAAATATTTCATTTGACAAATTTCTTAATCAAAAATGATAGTATCAAGCAGTAGATTTTTCTCCCGCCTGCGAGGAAATGCATTACGCTTATATTATAAAGACAACTCCAATTTAGCCACGAAGATCTAGTACATTGTACTCACTCAGTATACTAAAACTTCTTAAATCCAGAATCACTTTGAAAATTGATACCGGATTACAGAAATCCTGTGATAATAGAACTTTACGTCCGGAGAAAACTACAGAAAATTCCAGACCATTAGACTGAAGCCTCACGTTCAGTGGCTTCCAAAGTTCAGTAGCAACGTCTTGGACAGTATGTCTATAAGCGCTGAAGATTTTTCGAGTTTGTTTTTTTGTTACATGTGGCATTTATCGGATTGTTAGTTCAACACAACTCTGATATATACTTGAGAACATATGGCAAAAGATCTATGCTTCTGCATGAGATTCTTGATTGGTGAATAACTTTACTGAGTCTCAGACACTGACCACAGTGTGTAGAGGGCCGCATCTAGGGATGGGTCAAACGAGGAACCTATCGCAGTGCTGAGGAGGGGTGCCATATTAAGGTTTGCCCAGGTGATATAATCTCTAGTTGCGGCACTGAGAGTATTTATCAGCATCGACGCTTTCTATTGCTTTTCTCGCAGTACTCGTGTCTACAAAATGAGGACAGAAAACACGAATGTGAAAGAAACAGTAAAACGAAGCATGTGTCATCTAGCAAACACTCGAGAGAGATACCTAGAATAAAGATTTTTCATACTAAAAAGATTTAAATTTAAAATTAAAACAATATATAGAATTAATATTTTTTTTCAAACATTGTCTAAGGTATAAAAAAATAGAAAAATTTCAAGCTCAAAAGCCTATTGCGACACACAGACTTCTTTTGACCTCAGGACTCTCAAACCACTTTTGAAACATGTAGTTAAGCGCTTCAAGCTTTTACAAATTATATAATCTTTTACATTAAAAAAAAGTATTATTTAATGAATTTTCAAAGTATTTCCTCCCAGATGACTAGGCGTTTGAGATTGTTCGTCGTATTCGTTTGTTGTTATAAGCGTTTGAGATTGAAAATATTCTCAAAAATTATTTTACACCTTTCAATGCATCTTTGAATAAACAGCTTGATTTTAAAAAAGTTTATCTTACCTTTATTACTCATGTGTCAGAGATCAGATGAACTAATGCTGTTGCACTAAACACTGTAAAAACAAAAAACTGATTAAAACTAATAAATACTTTTATTAATAACACATAAATATAAAATATAGCATTACGGACTGTCCGGTTTGTGCAAACTGTCCTCCTTTCTTCAGCTAAAACAATAAATCCGTACTTTCGAAGGAAACTGTAAGAACTCAAAAATAGAGTTTCCTTAATAACTTTACAAAAGTGGTATTTTTTATGCATATTATAAGTAACATATGATTAGGTCTTAAGCCCTCAAAAAAAAATTATCTTGTTTTAATAATGTCACCAAATACTCTCATCATCACATTGGTGATACCGTTTCACGAACGGTACAGATAATTTAAACTTTTTTTTTTTTGTTCATTTGACTCCAATAATCTGAACTCAACATACAAGCTTTTTTTTCTTATTTGTAGTGTTATTTTAAAATTTGTAGGTTCATGAGTTTGTAGCAGGAAGTATTTGTAAAAGTCACATTTAGGATTTGCACGTGACATGAAATGCCCCATAACCATAAATACGCTTAGTATACTTTGCAAGATATTTTATAGATATATTTAAATTATGTATGAGACATTAGGAAGGTGGAAAGTATACTAAGAGATATTAGGAAATATACTAAGAGATATTAGGAAAGTAATGTCGTTTTCTTAGTCAAAAGTCAAACAAATTTTGTGTGAAGTTTTTTAATTACAAACAAGCAGTGGATTCATATTTGTTACATTTTAAAGCAAACTTGTATTGATTTTTTTTCTTCGTGAAAGATTGGCCGTAATTGCTTTTTTATCCCGTCTACCCTCCTTAGAGAACAAAATTCAAAGTTTCCTAAATTAATATTTGGGTATTTGTGAGTGTTGTATTTTACAGCAAGAGTTTATGGGTATTGTTACGAATTATTCGAGTTATTGCTTTTCTAGAGATTACTGTAAGTTAAAATTTGTTTCTACATGTCGAATAGTTAATTTTTGAATTTTGTTGCATGAAAATTGTTTTAACTAAAACGCGAGGTTTGGGCCTGTGGATACCACAGAAGTATGGATTGTGTTTACCATAAAAAGCATGGGATATGGTGATTTCTTGCCAAATAATTGGCGATATGGCTCTGCTGATTTCAGTTTTTAAAACATAGTTAGGCGGAAAATTTATCACTATTTCACCAAAATGTAGCCAAATTGGTGATACTTTGTGCTATATTATTAATGGGGCCTGTAATGTTTGCTTTCCTGCATTAGTACTGCACAGTCAAATAAGTAGGGACTTCTCGAAAGTGCTACTCAAGGAATTAGGTGGAATGTTCACGAAGCACGTAGAGAAAGTATAAAATAAGGGCAACTCACGTGACACGGAGTCATATTTCAGTGATTGTTTAAGAGTATGCTCGATTGTTAGCTCTACCGTTCTGCGCCATTTTTCTAAAATGCTTTCGCTTGTTTCTCAAAGCTAATTTTTCGAGATTTTTGTGAATTAATCAATCTTGTATACTGAGGAGCAGTTACGAGTTCTTGACGAGAACTTTCACTGAAATTTTAGCCTGTTGAAAGATTTTATCGTATGCGAACTGCAGTAACAGAGGAAGCCTCAGTGCTCGGCAGACTGTTATAAAACGTGCGATTGCTCGTTAATTTCTGTGAACAGTGTACTGGAGATTGTTCACCGCATTTATAGAACTAATAAAATTTGTTTCTTCCTATCAACTGGACTATTTACAAGAATTTTCCATATACACTGGACTTTTGAGCTACGAAACGAAACTCTAAAAGTTTTCTGCAACAGTGTATATATATTATTTTTTCTTTAAAATCAAGCAAGGTCTGTTTAAAAATAAAGTTTTACCCACCTAACCTCCTTAAGTTACGAATTTTGGAAAATGCTTCTAATGTAGCATATATGTTAAAAAACTCACGTACGGGTCAAATTTCTTTTCGTAAAATCTCGATAAGTAATCACTCAAGGGACCAAGAAATTTCGACCACTTAAACGGAGAGTTGAGTTAAGTGGGACGCCGTCTAATAGGCCATAATGTGCATTACTGTAAAAAGCAGGTAAAATTTAAACTTTGAACTTTCGATATGCATTTACAAAGCAGGTAAATTTAGCATTTTGATAACGATATACATTTACAAGTAGAGTGCTAATAAAATAAATTAATTAAAAAAGTAGCTATTTACCTTTTGAGATTTATTTGAATATTCATTTGTGATGTAATAAAATATAAAGACGTACGAAAGCCCATTTTATCTAGTGTAAGTTATATGCTTATTTTCAACCAGATTTCTACTGATCTCACACTGACGAGTTAAGTGCAATTAGTAAGAATAGGCCACGAGTAAATAATACTTGAATAACATTGTTGAGTGAGAGCTAGACGGGACCAGAGGAAAAATGACGACTTATAAGAGTTTTTACTTATTAGCTTCAGTAATTTTGGCTAGGCGATTTATTGACATGAGAAAAAATATTACGTTCCGGTTTCCCTATATTATGAATAACCTACTAAGATTTCATAACACAAAACATAAAATAAAATTCTTAAAAATTACTTGTTTTATAAACTGTCTTTTTCTTGTCATGCTTTCCCAATGATTTTTCAACTTTTTAAGCCTTCTTGTTATCGCAGCAACAAGAATTGCACTGAACTGCAGACAACTAAGCATGTAATACGAAATAATAACATAATTCTTTCTATCAAAACCACTTTTCTTTATCATCTTACAGAAAGAAAATGTGAATTTTTGAGAAAAAAAAATTCTCTGCGGCGTTTCTCAACAAAACTTTATTCCTTTTTGCTCAGTTCTGAAAAAGAATGTCATTTAATTCAATTTTCTTTTTGATAATTCAAGCAGCAAACACTGAAAGAAAAAGCAAGACAAAGACTGTGTTCAGCATTTTTATTTTCAGCGCAAATCATTAGTTTTTCTTGTTGAAGTCCAAATTTCTTTGCGTATAAATATTCATTATTGGTTTGCAGCATAGACTATACACGCTGAAAAACACAACCGCATTTTTGATAGAAAATATTCTACAAAAACTTCTAATTATATATTCAGGTCTTGCAATTTATCTATCCTGATTCCATCTGGTGAATTTATTTTGTGTTTTTCTGCATAAAGTTCCCGATTCCCTAATTTTGGTAATGTAGCATAAAAATAAAACGTAATGTAGATGTAATTTTATGAAAGGGATAACTTTTCATGCTTTCTCTAGTAAAGAATTACTAAGCTTACTATTGCTGAAAAAAAAAGAAAAAGCACCGGATGGTCATAAAATTTATTGAAATTTTTGGAGAGCTTGTTATAAGAAATTTTTTCAAATAAAAGTAATCAAATTTCGTCTGCAAATTGTTCTGATTATGAAATTTCCATTCATGTTAATCGGTTAAATATTTTTGGTGTTACTGTTACTGTCTTGCCACCTTAACCCTTTAACGTACAGTGTTTCCGCTCTGAGAACACCAAACTCTGACGTTTTGACTGTTTCCAGTCACGAAGAATAGATTGGATTTCTATAAAAATAGTTGCGGGTGACATAGCTCCACGAGAATCCTTTACTTTTTAGCACGTCATTTCCCGTCAAAAAATTCTCACGAATATTTTTAACAGCACTGACATCTGCTGAAAAATGGAAGAATGCCAGAACAGCTGGATAGAGTGCCCAATGCTGAAAAAAGGGCAGACGTTCCATCGCTCGATTTAACTACCAGCAAGATGGCGGACGATCGAAATGTTCATCGCGTGCCACAGATCTAGATATCCTTTTTTGACGCAGCTGGCTGTGCACAAGCACTACATAAAGCACACTATTTCTATACATAATCTTCCAGTCGCTGCAGACATTTGTTGGATCGTTCCACCAATCGTTCGATGCCTTGATGATAGAATATCGCTGCTTTATCCCGGAGCCAACTTAGAACAGCTGTCTGAACCTGGGCGTCGTTGGAAAATTGTCTCCCACCCAAATGCTGTGCGAGTTTCCTGAACACGTGAAAGCCGCAGGGCGCCATTTCAGACTGTACGGTAGATGCTGCCAGACCTCCCATCCAAAGCTGCGAACCAATTCTTGTGTTGTGCGTGCCTTATGAGGTCATGAGGTCTTGCGTTGTCATGCAAGAGGACAATCCTTTGCTTAACTTTCCAGGCCTCTTGTTCTCCACAGCTTTGCGCAAACATCTTAGTGTTTCGCAGTACGACTCAGCATTAATGGTTGTCCCCTTTCGCATAAACTCGGTGTAGACAACTCCTTCGCAATTGAAAAAACACTAACCAGAAAGATACTCGCAGAACTTTGGATTTTGTTCTCACAGGCGATGATGAGTGTCTCCATTCCATCGACGCTTGCTTCGTTTCTTGGGTGAAGTGATGCACCCATGTCTCACCACTCAAGAAATCATTGCCTTCCGTAGAGTAACGTTGAAAGAATTCCAGGGAGGCCGCCGACCTTGCTCCTTTGGTGTTCTGCACTCAAAGAAAAAGGAACCCATCGTGAACACAATTTTCGATAATCCAGTTGGTGACGGACGATGGAATGAGCACTGCCAAAAGCATTGCCAACTCCTGTGCAATGTATGCGACGCTCACTCTGCGAATAATGTCTTCCACTCGCTGCACCGTGTGCTCACTGTTGCTGGCCTTAATTCCCGTTCCGAAAGCGGTTAAGTCTCTGTGCGACCATTTTCAAACTGCTGCCACCATTTCACGATGGCTGGACGTGACACTGCGTGTGGTCCATATACTGTCGATATTTCACGATGAATCTCTGTACTCGTGAAGCGTTTTGCCCACAAAAAACGTACTGCCCCGCGTATTTCAACGTTGGAGTAAGCTTCCAGTTTATGCGTCATTTCCTTCTCGTACAAGGCACCAGCAGTTGTCACTATCCGAATGAAATTGCTACCGTTGGAAGCCGTGGAACAGAACTATCGTCTGCGCAAGCTTCAGTCTTGTTTCGCAATGTTACCATCCATGGAGGAACAAGTGTAACTTACTTTATGAATGCCCCTTGTACATATGTGCAGACATGACCACAAAACTAGTAAAAATGCATTCCCGGCCGGTCAAAATAGATTGTACATGCGTAAGAACATTAAAATATCACAGAATCTTTCCAAAGAAAATTTTGAATGATCAAAATCGGTTTTTGCGCCAAAATCTTAGTACCAAATTTTTTGTGATTGCAATATTTTCTTTAATAAAATAATTAAAAAATTGTAAAAATAACACACATAAAAGTTACTTGCCAATCTGTATATGGATAATTATCTTTTATGCGTGTATTTTACATAGTTATTTATGTTTTAAACACCAGTTTCTTTTGAGCGTTTTTTTTAATACTTCCTTTACTTCAAAGGAGATATAAATTAGAAAATGCAAGAAACTAAGTTACATAAAATACACGCAATGAAAATTGTTGCAGGATTAATTGCTGTATTGACTGCTATAAGAACAAACTACATGAAAATAATTCAGTAAGCCAATCACTGAATAAAATAATCTTCACATTCAACATCTTGTACCAGTTTAACCCCTGAAATTAATGAATTATTTAAGGCAAAAACACATGATGCTGCAGAAATATTAATGCTGTATGGGAGACTAACTGTGTAAATAATATTTTCCTTCACATTTTTTTTCCCCTTACGAACATTTGCGGTCGCAATTTTTAAAAGAAATATTGACATAAGAAATTTTTCTCTTTCCGAAAGGTTTTTTTTTCCAAAAAAGAAAATAATGCTTTTAAAAATTCACGACCGGTTTTCTGTAGAATATAAGGGATATTAATTTTCAGTGGAGAGAAATTCAGTTTAAAGGAAAACAAAGACTTAATGGGAAAAAAAGACATAGAACGTGATGGAATGTATTGTTAAACTAGCTGACATGAAAAAAAAAATCATCTATTCAAATACAATGTTGGCAAAACAAAACAGAAGTTTATTTAATTTACGACCAAGCGGCAAAAAACTTTTGCCCAAGATAATTTTTTATTACGTTAAGCATATGTGCATGTATATGTAAGATTATGAAATTGATATGAAAGCTATTTTCTAACACATGATTTTCTGAAAATGATTTAAAAGTATTGTTTTAGAAGGGCTCGTAAATTAGTTAGTCGTGATTCGGGCATGATGAGGCACAATGTACAGGGTATTTCAGGCTAGATGGTCGTCAAAGGGCTAGATGGGTGTATAAAGGAAGTCGCACAGATGGATAGAGGGACATAGAAAATTGAAAATTATACTTACGGTATATGTTTATCTACAGCTGCGTACCCCGGTGTTGGTAGGGTGCATTATGTGTTAGAGCATAGTTCGCCAAAAAAAAAATTGTCAGATAGTGCCTATCACTGATGTATGAATCTATTGGCCATAAATACATGTAATAAATTTTAAATATCTATATGTTTCTCCCATTTCTAACCAAGAGCCATTTCTAACGAGCAACATATAGTTTTGCTCGATAAGGTTATGTTTACTTTATATTATGAAGTATTTTTTAACTTATTATTTTAATCACATTATATCAAACACAGTACACTAAAAAAAATATTTTCCTAAATTACAGCACAATATTTGGATAAACGTAACGCCAACACGTTGTGATGTAAAGACTGTGTCAATTTGTTGTACAAGGTACTTCGTGATTGGCTTATCAACGTCTTTACATCATTTCGTGAGTGCGTTTAAAACACACAGTGCTGTGCTCCAAAGCTGCAGCACTTGTGCTGTGCTATTTTACAGAAATATGTGTGGTAAAATATAAAGTAAATATGTGTTGTAAATGTGTGGTACAGAAATATGTGTGGTAAAGTGTAAGAAAAGATATTTCTTTGTATAACTATATAATTTATATTTTATTTACCTGGCGCTTTGGGTTTTTCGTTTGTCCGTTAAGTTTTGGAATGTGACACAAGAATTAGAAATTATGAAAAATCCCCCCAAAACAGTTTTCTTTTTTTCCTCCCGATGTAAAATGTAGCCTGTGTGTTAATTCAGGGTATAAGCTATCTCTCCTTTTAAATCTGTCCAGCCGTTTCAGAGTGAGAGAGACAATCGTAGATAGTTTCACGTGTGTCAAGCTGGCCGGACCACATTCCGCAAAATGAAAAATGACAGGATAAAAAATTAGTGCTATATTAGTGCTAATTAGTGCTCGAACCTCAGAATTAGTGCTGCTTATTTAAGCGAGTAATTCTCAATGTAATGTGGTCTGGCTATCTTGACGTCAAGCTGGCCGGCCACATAAAGAAAAAAATATTTTTTCCGGAATTTTAATACATACAAAATTAGTGCTATATTAGTACTGGCTCAATACCAAATTAAAGAATTTTTGATACATATTTAAAAAAGTTATTAAATAAATAATGTGGTCCGGCTATCTTGACGTCAAGCTGGCCGGCCACATAAAGAAAAAATCATTTTTTCACGAATTTTGTTACCTACAGAATTAGTCCTATATTAGTGCTGGCTGAATACAAAGTTACAGAATTAGTGCTCTGTATTTAAGAAAATTATTAAATAATCAATGTGGTCTGGCTATCTTGACGTCAAGCTGGCCGGCCACATAAAGAAAAAAAAAATTTCCGGTATTTTAATGCATACAAAATTAGTGCTATATTAGTGCTGGCTGAATACCAAATTACAAATTTTTGATCCCTATTTAAAAAAGCTACTAAATAAATAATGTGGCCGCATAGCTTGACGTCAAGATATCCGGACCACATTGATTATTTAATAACTTTCTTAAATATGGAACACAAATTCTGTAATTTGGTATTCGGCCAGCACTAATATAGCACTAATTATGTATGTATCAAAATTCGTAAAAAAATAATTTTTTCTTCATGAGGCCGGCCAGCTTGACGTCAAGATAGCCGGACCACATTGATTATTTAATAACTTTTTTAAATATGTATAAAAAATTCTGTAATTTGGTACTCAGCCAGCACTAATGTAGCACTAATTCTGTATGTATCAAAATTTGGGAAAAAATATTTTTTTTCTTTATGTGGCCGGGCAGCTTCACGTCAAGATAGCCGGACAACATTGATTATTTAATAACTTTCTTAAATACGGAGCACAAATTCTGTAATTTGGTACTGAGCCAGCACTAATATAGCACTAATTTTGTATGTATTAAAATTGGGGAAAAATATTTTTTTCTTTATGTGCGGGCCAGCTTGACGTCAAGATAGCCGGACCACACTGATTATTTGATAACTTTCTTAAATACGGAGCACAAATTCTGTAATTTTGTATTCAGCCAGCACTAATATAGCACTAATTCTGTGTGTAACGAAATTCGGGAAAAAAGAATTTTTTCTTTATGTGGCCGGCCAGCTTGACGTCAAGATAGCCGGAACAAATTATTTATTCAATAACTTTTTTAAATATGTATCAAAAATTCTTTAATTTGGTCTTATTTAAACTGAGTTCTTATTTAAACTTTGGTCTTATTTAATTAAACTGAGCCAGCACTAATATAGCACTAATTTTGTATGTATTAAAATTCCGGAAAAAATAATTTTTTCTTTATGTGGCCGGCCAGCTTGACGTCAAGATAGCCGGACCACATTAAATTGTGAATTACTCGCTTAAATAAGCAGCACTAATTCTGAGGTTCGAGCACTAATTAGCACTAATATAGCACTAATTTTGTATACTGTTATTTTTCATTTTGCGGAATGTGGTCCGGCCAGCTTGATACACGTGATACTTTCGCATTTATAACATTAGTAGAATAACTTACAAGTACTTTTCCCTAACAATTTATAATTTTTTACCCTACCTATCACGAATTATTAAACGTATTTCACTTTTATCAATATTTTAACCACTTAACAGTTTTTCTGGAATATCGTAATATCGTTTAGTAGGCGTAGCGGGAGGGACTTTTCCGATTAGTCGCACAGGCAGTACAGTGAAACTTCTTGGGATCGATCACCTTCCGCTCCGCGAAAAATCGGTCGTTAAGAGGGGTGGTCGCTCAAAGAAATTAAACATTTGAAAGCTAAAATAATAAAAACATTTGTTTTCTTATTTATGAAATTGCATACTAATACGTAAGTAATTACACAAAAATATTTTTAAAATTTAAATTTTTTAAAATATATTTCGAAATTTCAGGTTGTTTCATTCTTTTATCTCTCTACGAGAGTCTTTCTCTCACTACATCTGACAAAACAGCACTTATCCTGATATTCTTCATGCATTCTGAATTTGCCGCAACAAAATCTATTTGCTTTAAAATTTCCTATTTGGGATTTCACACAGAAAAAAGTAACTTCCGAATTCCCTTTTTCATGTGACTCGATCACATCAGTGTGCTGCTTCAACAGTAACTCGTGTCTTTGACATGCTTCTTCTCCAACCTACAAGATTTACGGTATCAGTACTGTAAGGTGTACAACACGTTCTCAATATTATACAATGTATACAATTTCTTGCCCCCCCAATACACTCACCCGGAAATTCACACCAGACGCGACAGCCTATGAGAGATTGCGTACGTGATGAGAACTTCTTCCTGCTGTCGATCCGCAGTAGAGTGAATGGTTAGGAATGTGGTTTTGGTTACTTTAATGTTGAAAAAAAAATGCGAAACAATTTTCGAACAGGGCACCTGGACCGCTCGCTTATAGATTTGTGTGTGGTCTCTTCCAGAAGACCTCTTAACATTAAGTAGATAGGGTAAAAAACTGGTACCTTAAAAAGGTGGTCGTTGGTAGAGGGGTCGCTTAATAGAGGTGGCCGCTCATAGAAGTTTCACTATATATCTCTTCAGCCATAATTCTCGAACTTTTACAGATATTTCCCTCGTTTGCACTGTTTCTCTTCTAATGCATACTCTTTCTCCTGGCATTTGTTTCTGTAAAACGTGTTTTCCATTACATTTAGTTGTTCGGGAAAAAGCCAACTTCAAGTAAAAATGCAAATTTTAACCTGTAACTAAAAATCCGCATAAACATGAACGCAAGTAGTTTCGAAACCATATTTGAATTTATGCAAACGTTTCGAATACAAAATTGGATACTTGCATATTATAGTGGCTACCGACCTTGCTTGTAGACATTAGATTTACGCCAAGATCGCAGCAATGATTTTCTAAAGTTTGTGAAAATTTTATGTGAAAATAATTAATAATATTCACATTTTCCACAAAATTCTTTCGTAATCGTTATTAAACTATTCCATTCTCTTACAAAGATATTTCCGATGACGATATAGCGCTATCTTGGCAATGTACCTCAGTTGTTTGCCGCTAGACTTTGAATGACAGCTATAACACAACATTATTTTTTATCAAAAATATGTGTTCTGGATTCAGTTTCGTAAAAAAAAGAAAATTAAACAACTTTCAAAAGTACAGTTGCATTCTCTCCCTCGCTTTCACTTTTACTAGAGCAATTCATATTGTTTACTGTGAAACACGACTTCTAAAAATAAAACATGTTTAGAATTCCCATCTTGCTGTATATTTTACTAATTAAATGCAGATGAAAATCTTCTCTACATTCCATAATATTTTTAAAAAGGTATTTTTATGAATTAATTCCTATATGAAACAATATTAGCTTCTTATTAATCAGTCAAATCATCAGTTTTTCATCAGCAAAATCTAGCTTGAACAAAACAAAGTAGTTGACTCTAATTTTTTTACCACTTAAATATTTCTCTATATTTTTCTGCTAATGAAGTCTAATGCTAAAACTAAGAAATGTAAAGATAAATGCCTTATGAAACAACTACTATATTTTACAGGTTTACACAATTTATTAAAATTTGTAAAGTTTTTTTTTCATAAAATAAATTTCTTATAAATTTCCAGTTTAACTTTGTTACGTAACTTCAGCATGCTATCCAACATGTGAAGAATTTTGCCGAGTATGTAAACAGTCTGAAAATTTGGCTAAAAAATTAACGCTTTAGTAAGGGGTAAAAAGTGCTTGCTCATTGTTTAACTGACTTTTTTTCCTAAGAGCATTTGTGGTTGAAAGTAATAAATAAAATATTGGCTTAAGAGATTTTCTTTCTAAACTTAATGGGAAAAAACATTTTTTATGGGAAAAGAATGGCATAAAAGCTTTTAAAAATTCCCTATCGCCTTTTCTGAAAAAAAGTAATAAACTTTAAGAGAACATAAATAAAAGTCAAAGTAAAACAAATGTATTTAAGCTAAAAAGTGGCAAGAACTGTTCATGAAAAAAAGTAAACCAAAATCACTTGATGAGTAAAATTTAATAATATTGTTTTGCATTTTCTGGAAATATTAGAGTGAACGTTCATTTCTTAAACTTTTTTTTCTTTTGTAAAATGCCGTTTATTTTTTTCCTTTGCTCATATGAAAACTGTACGAATAAAAGATATTTGGAAATCCGTAATGGCATAATGAAAAGAAAATGCTTTATATGAAGGAAGAGATTGGTTGTTTTTATGGACATTTTATTGCTTTGAACAGTTTGCTTCTATAAATCTTAAAGTACGTTGATTAGTAAATATCATCAATTGCCTTTTGATGCAAAATTAATTTTTAACCATCTGTAAACGTAAAATTCGGTTTACTGGAATCCAGTTTAAATATAATAAATCAACAGATTTTTCTAACAAAAAGCCGATGTAGATCAAACGCATACCCCATAAATTAAATTAAAGCTGTATAACGCACGGAGTTGCATTTAAAGTTAATTATGGTAAAATTTTGGTAACGAATTATGTTAAAATTATGCTAATTATGGTAAATTTTACAAAACTTATTACTTTTGGTACTTGCGTATTAACCGGTAATTACTGTGGTCGTTTCAAAACTGACAAAGTCAAAGTCTTATAAAACGAACTCCGTTACGCAGATGAACTCTAATAATTTCTGAAATATAAATTTGTGGTATTTGTAAAAATGTGTGTGCTATCAGCTGAATCAAGCTACACAATGGCATTAATATTGGTTGTATAACTGTTTGCTGTAAATCACTTTATATATATTTTTTTCTTTTTGCTATAACTGTATTTTATTTTGAAGCCATGTTTAAATGCAATTAAGTTAAAATTATTAAAATCAAAATAATATAAAATATAAACAATCAGCCCTCCCCTCCCGTCAGCGAGCCCCTATCACCGTTGTCCGCAGCGATAAAAAGGTTGAGGACCACTGTATCAAAGTACTTGTATCATTTTTTCTTTAAAAAAATAGTGAAATGTTTAAAGAAATGTCTTTAAAAATTGTGGTTTAATGTTTGACAGTTTTTCGTATGACTTTAACATGCTAGTTTAAATCTCTATATGTTTCTTTTTCCTACCAAGTAATTTCAATAAAATTATCTTACGCTGGAAAAATATTAAAGAAAGTAACTGGGGAATTATAATGAATTCTAATGCTCATGGACGATTAGACGGATAATCACTGAATGTATTACCAGTTAAAATATATTGATTGTTTAATTTAAAAAAAATTCTCCTGTTAACTTATTTCCCTCCGATGAAAGACAGTAAAATTCCTCGCTCAGTAATGATCGTGAAAAACGTGTTTAAAGCTAATGAGTAAGTACAATGACTCTTGAATTTTTTTTCCGGTTCAGATAATTAACTAGTAAAAAAAAAGGTTAGTCCATAAATTAATATTTTTTTAAGAGAAGATGTTCGTTCTAACTTGTTTTTTAAATGTCGAATACTCCACTAAATATTTGTTTTGCCACTTGTTCTTTCATTATGTCGTATGAATAAAATATCAATATACAGGATTTTCTAAAAGCAAAGTATCCATTTTGGTAAAATTAAGGAAACACAAAGTCTATATATGTTTAAAATCTATTAAAAGTGTACTGAATGCTAAAAGCGAACTGAATTTTATTTTTGTTCTCCAGGATCCTCCAAAACTTTTAGTTCGTTCTTAATGGACATTTTTGTTTTTTATTTTAGTTATTTTTGTTTTCACGTGTTTGTGTTTAACATGATTCTAATAGATTTCAGATATATATATACACTGATGAACAAAAGAAAATCCTCCTAACACCCAGAAATTACTACTGTACAGTAATGAAAATCCGGCAGTACACTTGTGTATATAATGTGTTTAATTCATTAAAGTTTCAAGATCCCAGATTGACGTAAGTGAAAGAACAGCAATTTCATGCTAATATGCAGTAGATGAAATGCTGGTACTGTAATAACCGACGTAACCGCTAGATTTTTTAATGCAAGGATACAAAATTACATGCACTGTGTCGTACAGGTATCGGAAGAAGCTTGTGGGATGAAAATCTATGCCTGGGGCCAGTGGCGTATAGGGGGCTCACAACCCCCCCCACCCACCCGTAGCAATTTTTTGCCATACAAAATGTACATTATTCACTCCCTCATCACACATACGTACACATATATGTGAGCTGCATGAATCTTAACCCCCCCCCCACACATGAAAAATTTCTGACTACGTCACTGCCTGTGGCACTTGATTGGTCAAATCAGCAAAGGTTAAATGCTGGTTGCGGATGATGTTGGAGTTAACGTCCAATGATGCCGCATACTTACTCAATTGGAGAAAGATCTGACGATCTAGCAGGCGAAGGCAACATGTCGACAATCTATAGGAGAAGATGGGGTACAATGAAATATACTATCTAAAATCAGTAGGATTTGTCATAGAAAGTTGCAACTTACACACCTATTATACAAATATATGTTGCAGTTACTGATGTAATTTGGAGACAATGGTATTTTTACAAAAGCTAAAGTATGTTATTGGATTTTCACGATTGAAAGTAAGTTTCATTACTAAAATGAATCTTATTTTATCTCCTGTTTCTCATTCGTATGATTTTTTATTTTTAAATATTGTAATCACTATGTTACAGTCTTCCTACTCTCAAAGCCAGAATTTAAAAAAAAATAAAATAAATTCGTGAATTAGAAAAAAATTATTTATTTTGTAGCCTTAGTGCAGGGTACGATGAAACATGTTTTATTGTACGGGGGTGAAAGCATGCAATTAAAATAAAGATGTCACTATTAAATATTTAGAATGAGATTTCCATAGATTACATAAAAACACTTTGAAAATATGTAAATAGCTACATCAATGTCAAGCAGTGTTCATTTTTTTTAACATACAAATTCAAACTGCTTATTTTTCTTTTGAGGTTACTCACATTATAGAAAGTTCATTTTTTTTCTTCTGAAATTTTAATGATTTTTTTTTTATGTTTTAATCAAGAAAGGGGAACTAAAACGTAAACAAATGTATTCTTGGGAAATAATAAATTTGAATCAAACGGAATGCTGTAAGTCAGACGACAGCGTCCGAGCTTCAAATTTTTGCGTTCTTCGGAAATATATATTTTTGAAAAAACTCAAATTGTATCAAAACTATCACCTCCTGTTCCTCCAGGTGGTACAGAAAGGGAATCAAAAATTTTAATTTTTTAGTCTGTTTTAAGTAAATTTACTTTAAAATGAAAAACTATAGTTTAACCGCAAATAAAAGTATTGTGTTTTCATCTCAAGAACTGAAATCTTGAAATAACCAGATAGTTTTAACAAAATTATTTTGATAATTTATCAAAACTTTCGTTTGCGCTATTTCAACCGCATAATTCCGCTGAGTTAACTAAATTTTTGTTGATTCAATAAGCATTTTTTCTATTGTGTATAAAAATAAATAAAACACCTTAATATAGAAATAATATATAAAATTTAAAAAAAAAATTATGTATATAAATGAGATGTTATTGTTCTTTCCCCCCTATTCATCAGGATTTGTTATACGGCTTCTTCGATATGTAATTCGTCTTGTGTTCTTAGAAATGAGAAGTGGAAAAGTTTCGGCTCAAAGCTTAAAAAGTAGAATATCCTATGAAACGTAAAGCATCTTATAAGAAAAAGAAGTAAGTAAAAAAATATTTTTTAATAGTAGAAGTTTGTGCGTTATTGTGGAGTCTTAAAACGCATGAAATAAAAATTTATTTTTGCAGACATACTACAAAAAAAAGTTTCAACACTAAGAAAGAGAAAAGTATCGATATTTCGATAATTAATTATTCAAAATCTTTTAAAGAGAACAATATTTTTAGTCAATAGGCATTTTTGGATAAGTATTCGTTAAGTCATATATTTTAAAAGATTCTCCTCTTAATTTCATTTTTTTATTTTGTGATTTTAAATTAAGGTTTATTTGCAACTAAAAAGTGTAGCTTCTACTTTAAAAAAAGAAAAAAGCAAGATACGATAGCAGCTGTCTAGAAAACTCTCTCTCTCTCACACACACACACACACACAGAGGTTGAAATGGGGGTCTTTAGCAAGACACGAAGACAGATCCAATTTCAATACAAAGGCTCTAAATTTTTTTTCTTTTACAGTAGTACATTTATCTAAATTCAGCACTAGAATTTGTTTGTTTAAAACGCATTGAAAGACCTCCCTAAAACATTATACTCCCGTTACTTAAAGAAGCAGTACTTTTAGATAGCATTTAATATGCAGTATAAACTTAATAGTTCAGAACGCCAATCTCGACAACATATAAATCTTATATCATATCGATCAGATTTATGAAAACAAAGATACGGAACTTCTTATTTCTGCAATAAATATCTGTCTACATATACATCGTTCCTTCCTTAATTACCGTTATTATGCTAGTAAATCTCACTCGGAGTGCAGTTGGCAAGCAAATATTACTTCACTGCAGGATATTATTATTCATTAGACAAGAACGTTTCGTAAACAAGAGATTTATAATGCAATTTGTCCTGGAGAATGTTTATCCAGGGAAGTAACCTCAGATATTCCGTAATTTCGCTGATCCAAGTCTATCCAAGACAGTCTGTGATTAACCGGATGCGTATTCATAATTATCTTGTTGTGAGTAGAGGTAGATTTGGTTACGGATTTTTGGGTTGATCTACCCTTCTGGGGATAAATTTTGTCTAAAATTCGTATTCGACGGGTCAAATAATTAAAACTCGCATTTTGTTGAATGAAAATCGGTTAACTAGAAGCGAGATAGGGAGCTTTAGGTGTCCCCATTGTTTAATATACGTTTTTCTCGAATTCTGAAGAAATATTGTCGCTATCGCTTAGCTGATTTCAGTTTTAGGACCTTATTTTTGGCTCCATGTTTGGCAAATTTTTGCTGAAAAATCGTCACGCGTGGCGGCCTTGGATGCCCCAGACAGCACATAAGCTTAAATCAAGCTTGACATTTGGCTTGGCAATGCAAGGTTGGCTTAAGCTGGATTTTCGCTTGCAAAATGCGCAGTGATGGCGCCATCTGTGAAAGAGAATGGACATTAATTGTCTAGCGTCCTCAAATTTGCTGAAAGTTCGTAAAAGATGTGTTTTATTCATGAAGCATTTTATTACCAGTGCATATTACCGGCAGGGCAAACGGGGCAACTGCCCAGGGCCTACAGATTTTAGGGCCCAAAAATCTTACATCTTACACTTTTGTAATTTTAAAATAAAATTACAAAGGATAGAAAAAATTCAGAAGTTAAATAATTTTTTTAATTATAAAGTATGAACAATGAAAATAATTCAAATTTACATTTGTATAAATTAATTTAAACTTTTTTTTAATTCTTCAAAATGGAAATTCGAAGATTCTTAGAAATTCTAGGAAAATAACCACATTTATAAAGAGAATTTTTAGCGTTAAAAAATAGCAAAATTTTTCAATTATTTGTTATTTTAAGAAATATTTTAAGAATTAGAATTAAGAAATATTTTAAGAAATATATAAGAAATTTGTTATTTTAAGAAATAAGAGAATTTCGAAGTAACGTTTAACTATCTGTTTCTTTCATTTCAGATTACTTAACACAAAATTTGTGTTAAGTAAACCCATTCTATATTTCCAAATATGGAAATTCTTCAAAATAAAATACAATTATACTACGAAATTGATTTCAAAATTAGTCGTTTGTCTCGATTTTGGCCAGCAGTATTGCTCATGAGTGTTGCGGTACTGAAAGTTTTAAAACGTGTGTTGCTCTTAAGTTTATATTATGTTTATTTCCCTATTAGTAGAATCTCTAAATCACACATAACATTATTTTAATTTTGATGCATCCCATGGAAAAATAAAAGAAACAAATAACACATAGTCCACTTATCAATCTGGCGAGAAAACAGCGTGGTAAGTCACTTCAAACTTTAATCATAGCTGCACAAAGCTCCGGTGGCTGAATGGATAGCGTGCTCGACAGCTAAGCCAAAGGGCCCGGGTTCTATTCCAGCCACGAACACTCGATGGAAACCAATTAAATTAAATTGAAATTTCAGAGTAGAGGGGGAAAATGCGCGGAAAAATAAATTATGTGGGGCGCGTTAACCAGCGGGCGGCCCGTGAATTTAGAAAAAAAAATTAAGCTTGAAATGTCAAGCTTAATGCAAGCTGGGCAAGTGTAAACTAGAACACTTGATTCAAGCTTACACGCTTGGAATTTTCAAGCTTATTGACTTGATAAATCAAGCTTGCTGCAAGTTTGATCAAGTTTGCTGTGCTGTCTGGGGCGATTTCATTAATGGGGTTTGTAATGTTTGCTTCTCTGTATTAGTAATACGCAATAGCCTAATATTACTCAGTAGCATTTCTATTACGAAATAAAGGTTCGCAGTTGATTGGGATTTTTCTGGAAATGAAATTTCGTAGAATTCCTAGGAATTTCGAAGACACTAAATAAGAAGGGCGGGTCAAGTCCCAATCGTTCAGATCAATTCAGTTCTGTAGTTGTCAGCTGTCGCAAGCAGAGAAGCAGAGCGTTAGCTCTGCTGAGGAGCTGTGCTTCGTTGTATTGCGGTATTATGAACGATCGTCTCGTTTGTTTTGTGAACCTAATTTTGGAATGCTGTTAATGAACACTTCATTGTTGTATGCAGAGTAATAGATGCCAGGTCTCCTTGAGAATTTCCGCTAAATTTTAGCCCGTCAAAGAAATTTATTGTGTGAGAAATACAGCATCTGAGAAAGCCTCTGCGCTAAGGTGACTGTTATAAAACGTGGGATGGCTTATTAATTTCTGTAAACTGTGTAAGATTGTTCGTCACCCTTCTAGAACCACTAAAATTTATGTTGCACCCGTACTCGGTTAATAAAATACCTCTAATGGCCGTACTCAGGATCAAATACTTCTGATGAAACGAATGCCTCGATCTGTTCGAATGTTTGAGGATTTTCTCTCAGTAAACAATATCCTTCGAATTGCTTCCCACAGAAATAAGTCTCATGGCCTCAAATTCAGTAAAGGATAAAGGACAGTCTATGTCGATGTGTGTCGCACAGCAATGGCTCAGAGGAATGGTTTCGTAGTGAAGTATCCTTAACAAAAGTCAAATACTTCTAATATAGTGTCATCCAACATCATCTTGCATAAATCAGTAACTTTTTAGTCTATCGTCTCATCCTTCCAATATCACAAAAAGCAGTTGTAAAATCTGTTAGAGTAATTTTATGGTTTTCCTCGTAAAAAGGACTCTATGGAATACAAACTTATTTTAAGTGGTAAATTTGCAATAGAGTTTAGATTCCGTACTTCTTCTTTATCGTAATAACATTTGGACTCAGAATACTAAGCAATTAATATTGAAGATGGCTCTAAGAAATACCTCGCGCAACAAATCATATTTGTTTCAGGTTGTGCCACGAGAACCATATCGTGCTCAGGATAGTGTGAAGTTTGACTGATATTTGACAGATGTATTTTCTGTACTTTTAAATTTTGTAGATCAAGATTAATATTACAATGGCATACTATTCAAGTGAAGCAATCAAGTAACAATTTGGAATCCGGGATATAGCTATGAATCCAACAAAAAGATGAGATATACCTAAAATTGAAACACTTAGCCCTTTTAACCTTGCTACTTCTGGAAACAGCAAAAGATAAGAAAGAACAGATGAATCTGATAACTGGTGAGCTTACGATTATCTAGAAAAAATTTAGCTTCCCAGCTCTAGCATAGTAAACAGTTATGTCAGAAGTAGTTAAAATTAAAATTTAAGGTTTTTTGTATACGTAAAGTTAAAATTTAAAGTATTTACTGTGCTTTCAAATTTTCTAGATCAAGATTAGTATAATTATAATGGCACACTATAAGTCAAGTGAAGCAATGAAGAAAAAATTCGGAATCGGGGATATAGTATGAATTCAACAAAAAGACGAGACATACCTAAAATTGAAACACTTATCCCTTTTAACCCTGCTACTTCTGGAAACAGCAAAAGATAAGAAAAAATGGATGAATCTGATAACTGGTGAGCTTACCATTTTCTAGAAAAATTTAGCTTCCCAGTTCTAGCAAAACACACAGTTATGTCAGAAGTAGTTAAGCTGATCGCAGAGAATGAAAAAACAAATAAATAAATAGAAAGAGTAAACAGCATTCGTTTCTACATGATGTAGAAAAAAATATCTAGCATAACAAAAACACATGGAAATGGTTATGCTAAGAGGATAAAAGAATTATACGAGGTGCAATTAAATACAAGATACAAATAGATATGTAACAAACACAGTTCCTCAACAATCGCCCAACAATCCACCAGTAGCACTGCGCTCTGAAAAGGGAGGTGGAAGGTACTTTGTTTGAAACCAGGTCACGTCCGCCGACCTTACCGTTCGGAGTTTTCCTTGGTTTCTTCCTAAACTTAGGATGAATATGGGTTACGACCCCCCTGAGACCCACGTTTAGCTAATAGGCCGTAATCCCACAAACGAATCGCCCATTCATCTTTCTAAGGCAGTATGAAAAAATATGTTTTCCCAATCAGAACAAACTGGTCTCTGCCACTGATGGAGATGGTGCATCATCAGAAGGTAATAATGAAATCTTTTCCGAAACAACATCTGTATCTGAATCAGAGTGAACATAACAAAAGGAAACGAGTCGCCCGATTTTCAACATCACAAGGAGCTAAGTTGGTGACCAAAAAGTGTGCTTAAACACTGCCTTAGCTATAGTTTACACTAGTGTACCCGAAGATGGAATGGGCATTCCAACACCATCACAGTCAGGTATTTGTGAGTTTATTGATAAGAAGATGCGACGCATAAAATAAAATGTATTCTGCAAGAAAAGAAACAATTCTGCCTTCACTTCCACAGTAAATAAATTGTAAATCACGACTATCAAATGGTAATCTTGAACAATCCACTTAAAGAAATTAAATTATATGGAGTATAATGTGAAAACGGATCATCACAGAACATTTTCAGCACGCTGCAAAATTTGCTGAATGGAAGAATTTCAAAATAACTGATATGACACAACAGCAGTAAAAACTGGACAAGTCACTGGAATTGTTAAAAATTAAAAATTGTAATATTTACAGAGGATTTGATCAGCCACAGTACATTGGCTGCCAGCATCATATTCTTGATAGAATCGTAAAACATACATTAGAGCTCTTTATTCCGAGGTCTTCCACCAGCCCAACTTTAAACAAATTTGTGGACAACAACAAGTTATAAAAAAATACAGTGTCTTTCAGCAGTCCTACAAGCCAGAAAGCGAAATGATTACTGCCCCAAATCCTTGTTAGCATGATGATTTTCGAATCCTGGGTGACTTATGTAGAGAATTTTGTTTCCTGAAAGAAACTGGAGGGAACCCTGTAACTAAATGGAGAGGATCACTATCTTTCACAATGCCAGATGGAATTCACGTGTTATAGATGCTCTTATTCCGTACTTCTTCATTCTTAATATGACTGGAAATAGTATGAGCTTTCAGCTCCAAAACACGGCTGGAACCTTTGTTTTCCTACCATATTTAATGCAGAAATTCGCTAGAAGCTGATTGGTGGTATATACAAATTAAATTGCACTGCAGCCGTGGAACACTTTACAAGTCGCCGAATTACTGATAAATCTGTTTTAGGTGTAACACATGTGAATATTTGGCCGAAATGTGGAGTGAAAGAGGTGGAAGAGTTGTACCAAAACTGCAAAACATGTAAATATTTGAATCGGAAATTTATTTCAACAAATAAGGTTCGAATGTGCTAAAATTACTTGAGCTACAACTTTCGCTCTCATTGGTGAGGAACATTTTTTTATGAATTGAACAAAATAATTGTCATTTTCTGAATCTGTATTAAAAAGTTCATCAATATGCACTAGAGGCAAAATTTTTTTTGTCATAACCCTATTGTGTATCTATCAGTGGCAAAGCCAGGGGGGGGATAGGGGGGTCCCAACCCCCATGAAGAATTTTTTGCTATACAAAATGTATATTATTCACTACCTTATCACACACACATATACATATATGTAAGTTGCAGTATTCTTAACCCCCTCCTCCACATGAAACATTTTTGGCTATACCAATGGTATCCAGCATACGGTTTGATTCTGCTACGTGTATCCCACTGTTTCATCGATATTCGAAGTTAGGGAGCCCTTCCTAGAAGGCACTATTTATGCATTATTAGTTATTTTAAATGCTGATACTGCAGGTTTCTGTTCATCCATTTCTAATTAAGAATTTCAGTTAAAAAAGAACAATAAATCCATCTTGTAACTAGTTACTAAATTTTGTGAATATAATCTTTTTAATATGGGTTGTCATGTTGTTTATCTATGTTAATTTACAGTAAACTATTATTGGGAGGTTCCGTATTTCCAGAATATTCATACGCCAAGCATTTGCTCTTTCATATGAATTTCAATAGAAAATATTAAAATATCTGTACATGTATGAACCAGCCTTTTTTTAAATATTTTTTTTTTCTTTTACCAAAGTTCAGAGCACACTTAACTGCGCATATCACAAAGGAAAATTGTCTAAGGTATTAGAATTCATCTGTAGGTGAATGTTATTTTCGAAAACAGATTTTTTAGTTCTATTTTTTAATAAATTTAAACAAAGCTTATTCTCAAACAACTCAAAATTTTTGTGCATTCCTGTTAATCACCGAATAAATATATGCATTTATCTCATCCAATCGAATTACACTGAATGTTCCGCAAAAGGCTTAACTTAAATCTAATATACAAGAATACATAATTCATACTGCAAGCAAGATGCTTATTCGACAATCTAGCGAGTTAAGCTCTCGTATAAAATCCACCTGTATTAGATGTTTAAAATTTGGAGACTACTCCTTTTATAGGAGAAATAAAATTCGGAAAGTGAGAGATAATCCAACGAAATATGCTTATTTTGCAAAAGTATAAATAAGCCACTTATAAGTTTGGCAGTGTTTGTTATCCCGATGCTAGATCCCTATTTTAAAACACAGGTTTTGAAATTTTGGAACGTGAGATAGCATTAGTACATAACATTCACAATTTAGATTACTTGTACATCAAATTTACAATTTTAATTTTTCATGAAGAAAATTTTCTGGCATTTTAGAATAAGGAAGATTCTTATAAATGTGCATGAGTATGATACTCAAATGTATGTCTAGTTAATCAAATTGTGTCTCAAGTATTTGAGTTACAACATGTAAAAATTTGCATTACCAATGTATCGAAAATTGTACGTTTTAAAGCAAGCTATAAAATAAGGTTATTTAAGCTTGTGAATAACAAAGTTATGTAGAATTCTACGACGTCGTTTTCGTTAGCATTTGAGAAATAGCTAACGCATTGGGTCTAGATGAAAGTTAATAAATTTTTGAAAGGAAAGAAAAAGAAAATGAATAGAAATGTCATACATTTAATAACATGAATTGTTCACTTTAATTTACGTCATTAGTTATGGCCTGCTGCCAGAGTGCCTGACAGTTTGTAAATACAGAGTTTTACCTGAAAAGACAAGGCAGTACTTTGAAATTTTTTTTCGGGGGGGGGGGGGGGGGCTGTAGTGAAACAATTGATAATCTTAGTTAATAAGTCGGAGATTAGGCGGTTTTCCTTTATGGAATTTCTTGAAGTGTCACTCACGTAGAACCCTTACAACATACAGGCTGACATATCTGTTTTGTGCTTTAAACTTGTGCTACAAAGCTGGACACGTGATTCATATTCTCAAGAACCTCTACGACATTTCAATATAAACTTTTATCTTCTGTCAATTTCAGTAGGGAAATTGAACATCCTTGTGTCTTTTGCTGGAATTATTCGATAAAATAAAAAGATGAACAACCATTCATTTCGAATATTTTTTTGATTTAAGAGCTTAACACTTTTTTATTACTTAAAACCTGTAACATAAATGCAGTTGTCTGTTAAAACAATGGTCTGTATGCAATGGTATTACAGTAATCCTTTAGCATAAGCATGACGAATGCGTAGTTTTAACAGACGTCATATTCATCAACCACTTTCCACTCGAATAAATCCAAGCACGCGCGTAAAATTAATCTAAGATAAAAAATTGTAATCTTACTCGTGATTTAGCACATTGTTGGTTTGTTTGCCAGGAGAGGATTGTGTCGCTTAGTCACTGATTGTGTCGCTTAGAGCTACATATACGTCCTTCCCGGAATTTCCCGCCACAATTTGGAACCTCATCAAAAGGTGGGGACTTCTGAATATTGGCACCCCTCGGAAACTGCTAGCGACCGCCGAGAGGACTTTCGGAACCACGGATTTAACGTGCACGTACACCGCATGTACACGGTGGTCTTTAGTGGTACGCCGGTATCGAACCCGCAACCTACCGGTTACAAGTCTAACGCCTTAACCACCATTGTTTGAATTTCTCCGAGTGTAAAATGTCAGATGAATATTACTAAAGTGTGTGTTTTGGTATTATGATATAGGCTTCCCATGTAACATCGCCGGTCACTTTCTTTTGAGTGCTTTAATTTATCCATTTATGCAATATCCCTTCGACTCTTTAAACGCACTCCAAGAAAAAGTGAAGTATATTCAATACGAAGCACATCATACAACATGATATGCCAGGTCACGTACTGATTTGGCGATTTATGAAATCTCCGATAAAGACGAGGACACATTGTCGCATCTACCATACTCCTCAGACCCAGAACATTCAGACTATCACTTGTTTCTCCCAGCAAAATTTTTCATATTAAAAAGAGATCACTAGAGCGAATCACTAGATATCTTTTTTAAAGCCCCTAGACAGTTTTCGTCATTAACAAAAATAAAAAAGTTAAATCATGAAGAAAGTTAAATAAAGATTAGAACCACTTTTTAATTTAATTTACTTTTTTTCCGCCCAATTCGACGATATACCAATGTTAGCAAATAAGCAGTAACGAGTTATCGTAGTGAAACTTCGCGAGATATTTTGGACACCAAAAAAGCTGTATCACTATTATAAATTTTGCGAAGCCCCATGAAATAACTGCAAATATTATTTCCATTCTTCAAATGATGACTAAGCTGTTATAAACATCCAGATACTTATTTTATTGTGCTAGAAATGGACGAATGCCTCTAAATCGTCATAGACATAATAAATTTGAATTCTTTTCAGTTCTTCTGAAAAATAGCTATAAATGTTACATCCACTGTTTTGCAATCCTTAAAAGCATGCATGAATTTTGTTTTCTTTGAAATAGACGAATATGTATAATATACAGTTTAAAAGTATTGGCTACCTATAGACAGTAATGTATTTGAATTATTTTGAATGTCCGGTTAAAGAATTTTAAATGCTATAAAAAACTATTTGCAATAAAGTACATGGTACAGTATTTAGTAATAACAAATAAATTTCATAAATCAAGGACTATTTGCAGTAGTTAAAGTACGTACGGAAAGGCACCGAAATAATCCGTAAGTACCATTCTTAACATTTTCAGCTTTGTTGGAAAGTACTAAAAATGGTATTGATAAACAGGTACTATAGTGACGATAGGTCATATACAACGACGGAAATTATATTTTGCAATAAGTTTTATTAAATGTTTGAAAAAACATAACTTTCCGGTACACCTATTATTTTAGTACTTAAGTGCAGTATTGAAATCTGACACAAATATCAAATTCACGTTCGTTCAAGTAGAATGATCTGCCTGATTAAAATAAAAAAAAATATGCATCAGGACGAAAATGATAATGATAAATTTCTAATCATCCAAATGTCACTTATGTCTAGAAAATATCAAAAACACGGGGAAGCTTAAAGACCTTTCTCATTATGCGTATTTACGTGTATCGATTATGCAGATGCGTCTCCAACAAACCGTCTAATGTTTAAAACATCCAAAAAGTATTCTTCCGCTGTTGAATTATGTAGAAGTATCAACGTTTTTGTGCCACTAATTACCTATGAGTTTGTAAACAAAATCGCTGACTCTGCCTGTTCATCTGCGTTGTATTGAATAATTTATGATCGTTGTATTTTGAAAGAAATTGCAGGGGATTTAAATACATTTTGTTTACGCAAGGTGATTTCTCGGCCTTCCACCACCCCGCATCCTACCCTCAAATCATCTTATAGGGATTATAATTCTCAATTTCATAAACTCGGTTGCATGCAGCACATAAATACCTTAATATTTTAGACAGTTTCTACTTAATCCATTTAGAGAAAAGGTTTACTCATAATTCAAAATCAAAGAACGTGTTTTTCAAAAGAATAATGAATATTTAAGTTTCTCTATTGTGCAGTTATGTAGTGGTCAAATAGGGTAGGGTGAAATGGGATAAATAAACCAACGGGGGGAAAGTAGGTCACACACCCCTTGCATTTCACCCATTCTTCAATTATAGATGATCTTCTGTGATGATTTTATATATCTATTTCACAGGGCCTGAAAAATATTATGACATTGTTTAAATATGTTTTTGAAAGTTGTAAGTAATTTTGTTAGAAATTCGGCACTTGTTGTAATTCGACTTTCTCTTATTCAAGTATTTTTTCCCTGAAAGCTAAAGTTAGTGCCAAAGAACAAGCTGCATATTTATAAAGCACATTAAAAGGAGACTTTCTTAATTTTTTAACATTCCGTGGTATTTATAATGATTTTTAAACTCAGTGGCTCAACTGCCTCACAACTGGGGCACCTGGGTCACCAGTATGGTGAGATAAGTGGCCTATTTTTTTGACCCAGCCAATTTTTCTGGTCGTTATTCAAATAAGTAAAGTCCTCTTTACACTATACATCTATACATTGCTCAGAAGATACTGTAATTTAATGCTTATACATAAAATAATTATAAGGTAAGAACGTTAGTATGAACTTTTCAAACACAATTTTCAGAAAGCATTACACTACACCTTTATTATTAGCATGCATGGCATAAATGCTTTCGCAATAACCGAAACTTGTGTTGCCAGCATCTGCGTTACTTTGTGCATATCCTTAAGAATTCACTTTACTTAAATTTAAATAATACTCAAAAGACACATCGATATTTTAGCACGCAACTGCAGCTACTTTTCTCAGGCAGGCACATCATATTTTATTGGAAAAGCAGCTGCATCTATGTACAGCTTAAGTGTTTAGTTCGAAGATCTCCTTCACGATCTTTTCCACATAAATTAAAAACTATTAGCGTTACTGAATCGAAAAAATTCAGTGTGATTCTTCATAAGCTGCACTACACACTAGTGAAACAACGGTGCCGCTTATGAAACTTTCTGATAAAATTCTTCAACGGGGAATTGCACTGATTATTTGATTCTTCGTTAGAGCAACATCCACATTAACAAGCGATAAACCGAAAGGGGGAGCTAGGAAACAGCCCTTTTTTAGCCGCAGGTCAGTGGTTCATTGGCCTATACCCATTCCCGCCTAATAAATCTACGCCAGTCTGACAGACTGGACTGTGAATGTATGGCCGGCCGAAGGGTTACTTCCCACACATCGGCACGCCAAGAGATCGCCAACAATTTCACCCCCTTTTCAAGAAGGATCAGTGGGTGATTCTGCAGATCTAGACTCACGGAAAATATCGCGAGGATGGCCCCCGTTCTAAAGAGGTGATGGCAAAAGCGGGAAGATAGTAACCCATAACTTATTCCATCCAGTGTCATTGTGAAATCCGTGTGTGGTACATGCAACGCTTTGAAGTACAGTATTTTGCAATGAATTTCGTGTATTGATATCTGAGATGTCTAGCAAGGGTATAATAAGAGTTCCTTTATCAGCAGCAATAATTAAAACTTGTCTTTAGAAAAATATTTTAAAACGCTAGAAGCATTGCACTTACTATCGCTTGTTTTGAAAAAAAAAATTAAATATTTTATTCTTTTTTTTCACGATTTTAAAATTCGCTAATTTTAATTTAAAATGCGTGCGCTCGCTGTCTCAGGAAGGAAGGAAAAAAAGAAAAGAAAGGAAATTTGGAGGAAGAAAATTGCTTTAACTATTTACATATATTTACCTCAAAATTTACTTATTCGTTTTAGTTGTGGACGCAGGATCTTATTTTAGGCTGGGTATTCGTAGCACGTGACATGGCTCTTCCATTTTATAGTTGTCCTAGAAACTGCACAGATAGTATCAAAACACGTACTAAAATAATCTTTCACACATTATGAAGGTTTAATTTCTACCCGAAAATCAAAGTAAATTATCTGAATATTTTAATTGAATCCAACAAATTATTCGAAGAGTTTAGTTTCATAAATTGACATTTATTTTCTTATTTTATAGAGATAGTTGCAAGTTATGCATAAATGTATAAATTTAATAATATCTGATGCTGATAACAAATAAGTAGTTCGACGAAATCCTCTAAAGTTTTAGACATTCTAAAATTTAAACTTTTGGTCAGAGAAAAGAGAAAATCAGATTTTTTTTTTTTTTTCGGAAACATATATCGTAATTTAATGTGTTCTCTTGAGTATTTGTAGAGCCTGAAATATTTGACCCATTAATTGTATATAGAACATTGTAAAACTAAAATTTAAAAAAAAACTGTAAAATTTTTTTAAAAGCATTTTCTTACATTCATGTTAAATATTTTTTGCTATTCCTCTAAAGAACTCTTGAGCAATGTGACAGAGGCGTTTAAAAGTTTAATGTTAAGAAAATCTTCATGCACGGGTGATTTGTGAAACGTAAATTAATTTCATTTAAGTAATATTCCGCAATAATTTTTTTTTTTTTTTTTTTCAGGGTTTCCCGCAAGTACCCTACAGAGGGTGTTCACACATTTTTGTAACTATTTTGCAAAGATATGTATAGAAATAAATATAAGAATTTTATTTTCTAATGTGTTCAGTCTGATAGCCCATTCTTTGAACCATTATATTATATCTTGATTTCAAAGATTAAAGTCCTTTTCTTAAAACATCAAGGCTGATATTGTTCCACTCCTCCATCACAATCTTGTAGTAATATAATCTTTTGTAGTAATATATGAATGCATCTTGTGTTTGCGTGATTATGGCAACGCTATACTAGGGCAATCTGCCAAGGATGGGGGGGTGCCTGGGTAGGAGAACTTTCTAAGGGGTTCTAAAGCGTATTCACGTTACATCTGGAAAAAACCTACCAAAAATCCAGACTGTTAGATCGACAGCTGCTCGATGGGACCCGATCCCGGGACCTTCACTCTTCGGCCGTCTACCATTTTCAGTGACATAACTACTGTGCGATGGTAAGGCTATAAATTATCTTAAAGTAGAAATATAATTCAACTCATCTTCGTTTAGAAATATATTTAATTTTATATTTCAATTCCATTCATTATCACTGAAAAATAACGTTTAATAAATACTTGTCACACAATTTTGCTTTCATGCCTTATAAGATGCAATTTATTCCAGGAAAAATTCATGTATATGTAAAAAAAAAAGTTACTATTATATTTGTTTGTTCATCTTAAAATACACTGGAATAAAATAAACTAGAAGTTTCTGTAGAAAATTTTACTTCATTGAAGTTTTAGACGTATTTCGTATTTTGTATGTATTAAGAAAATACATGTATTTTGTATTTTTTCAATTTAGAAAGCATTTTGTATTTTGTCATTTTTTGTGTTTGAATAAATGTAATTTGTATTTTGCACCGAAAATACATTTATTTATGCATTTTGCCCAACTCTGCTTCTGTAGCTGCTTTCAAAGAGCATTGCAGAGCAAGCAGTAATTATTTTTATTTCCAACGGAGGGGAGTCTCCGTTGCACTGGACAGAGTATGAGGGAACGTCCTCTAAGTGAAACTGTACTCCCCTTCTCTAAACAACGGGGGATGAGGGGGAGAAAAGCAATAAACTTTAGGTTTACCATTGCCGATCTCTGGGAAGATAGGGGCCGAAGTGTTGAGACGAGAGCTTTCTGACTGGGACAGCGCGGGCGCGGCAGGGTTACTAAATCTACATTACGAAGACTATTTATGTTTTTGTGGATGTCGAAGGTTTCTAATTCAATGGAGTAATCGCACTTACAAATAATTTTAGATGAATTAAATTCAAAATTGTAGTTAGCGCCCCAGCAATGTTTTCTGATAAACAGTTAATTTGAATTGCAACGAAACACATGAAAAAAAATCGCGCTGTAAGAAAGACAATTTACGTAAGTTCAGTTTGTTCTATGCTGTAATCGTAGCAAACTAAAACATGGTAATGAAAATGCTTTCAACAAGAGTTACATCAAAGCGAATTGAAATAGGCTTGAAATTACGGGGAAACCTTGTACTAAAAAATCTTTCATAATTTTATGGATAAAATAATCTATTTTATTTATGCAAAATTGTATTAAAAATGAATTTTGTCTGTAATTAATACTATGTAACAAAGATATCTAATTTGTAATGGATTTTAACAAACCACTGAACTCGTGTTCGACCAATTCATTTCTAAACACCCTTTCAATACATGCCTCAAAATATTAAAATTTTAAATTTTAAATGATCCAGTATCGTTTTATCGTTTTGCACCGAACTCTTCACTCAGATAAAACTATTACACTTATGATTACTAAAACTCTAGATTTACACAAAGATTCATACAAAATCTTCAGAATTTAATGATTTCTTTTTTTCTGATAAATGAACTTTATTCAAACTATATTTTTCCTGACAGAGAGGATTAGAAAAAATAATGTTTAACGTCAGTTTTAATTTATTTAAAGTCCTATTTTCGTACAAACAACCAGAATAAAATAAGACATTTAAAGTCTTACTAAAAGATTTCATTGTCATCTTAATGAGTGCGCTTTGTCTCGACAGCAAAAATTCGATCTAGAATTGAAATGACAGCTAAAAATAAAGACTTGGTGGAGCAGAATTTATTTCCACATCCTCGAGTCATTTATTGAAATGGGAGCGTTAATAATTCAGACAAAATGAGTTTTGCATAAAAGGGTTATACGGATGGACGCGAGACGTGCGAGACGAGAATCGGGGCTGTCTCGTCTCGTCTCGCAAACACTGTGTCTCGTCTCGCGTCTCGCAAAGAAATTGCTGTCTCGTCTCGCGCGAGACGTCTCGCGAGTCTCGCAAAATTAAGGACTGCGATTTCGTTACCATTTTATACTAACTTATTATTGGGATTTTATTGAAAATTAATATTAATAATAACAATTACTTACATATAGCCACATTAGTAGATATATTAATAACTATATCAGCATATAGCGGCATGTGAAGTAAAAGAAATTCAGATTTAACCCGTATAATGTCACACCGAAAATATAGTATTTATTTTTATTTATTTACTAGCTGCGTGCCCGTTCTTCGCACTGTAGTGAACGAAAATTTTCCTAACATGAGTCATTTCAATTAATTCCAGTGATGTGGAATCTAAAATAAAAGCAAAATTATTTGACTCTTGATGTAAAGTTTGCGTCATGAGTATTAACCTGGCATCATTGCAATATAATGACTCAAAATTTAAGTCACCTTAACGGTTTCCCCAGAATTTTCTGAATCCGTAGACACCTTCGCCGAAAGATAAATTGCCACGGTTTCGAAGGAGATAGCAGAGCAAGCTTTTGACAGCGGCGGCAGCGGTCGTTATATTTTTTAGAATAGAGAGATAAAACTTACAAAAAAAGACTCGGACGTTCGCTCACGAATTTTGACCTAATGCTGATGGATTTTAGAGGAGCCTTAGTAGAGTAAAATGCCAGAGAATTAGCTGCCAACCTTCGTGCCAACTCATTTGTTATTTTCGAGAAAATGGCAAATTAAATATTTTTAGAAAGAATTTTTTAAATTTAATTTTTTTATAAATAAAAATTTGTTGAAAATTATAAAAATTTTGGGCCCTTGAACAGGGTGGGCCCAGGGCAAATGCCCCGGTAGCTCTGCCGATAAACAGGACTGCAAGTTATCACTGTTTTTATGTGCTTAAAATCTTAGCCACACCAGATTGTGAAACTCAAATGGCTAAATGCTGTGTCGTAGTGTTAGTTCTATTCTGCGTCGGGTAAGCACGCAGTGGCGGACTTCTATTTTAAAAAGCCCGAATGCCGTACCCAGGAAAAAATTGCGGGGTGGTGTCCAAAAATGGGTCCAAAAATTTCGGAAGGAGACCAAAGGTGAAAAGCCTAAATTTTTCACAAATACTCTTCATCATTATTGTTTTGCTAACAAAATTCTATATTTCGGGGGAGGGGGGACCGGACCCCAAGGCCCACCCCTTGGGTGCGGCCTTGCCGGATGCAAAAACTTTTTTGAGGCCCCAAAATCACAACCGCTAAAAATTCATGAATAAATAAACACACCCTTGTAAAGAGGTCATTAAATGTCATGGTTTACGCCAGGTTCGAGTCTAAGCTGCATTGAATGTGCACACTAAATCTGTGGGGCTTGTATCTCTGTTCGCTTGCATTAAGATAGGGGTTACAGGTAAATAATTTTGAAAACTGGTGTGATTATTAGTAGCATAAAATTTTAATTTTATTTTTTTTAAATCGTACAGAACAATTTAAACAAACCTTTAATTGAAATATGCGCTTCTTTCAACATCCACCCACGAAGTAAAGCAAAAGCAGATGACATGTTAAATTTATAAAGTTTATATTTAGGTATGAAAAACCGTAGTCATAAAATTCCACTTACCGCTGAAAAATCCTTTAAAAAATATATAACGTACGCAGATGTTAATAGCAGCGCCGTTGCGCTGTGGGCGCTATGGACGGCTCAGCTCCCCCCCCCCCCCCTAGAAAAATCTGAGCCACTTCCCCCAGGCCAAAAAGCACAGTCATCGAGGAACATTTTTTGAAAAAAATTATAAAGAGATGCAAATTTCTTAATTTTTGTTTCTGTACGTAAAAGCAAACATTTTATGTTTTATGTTCTGTAAAGAGTATTGGAAAATCAATTATTTCTTTTCCTTAGAGATAAGAAAAATCGTATTGCCTGAAGAGGAAATTACAAACTTCGCAACAGGGCCGTGGCGCTGGGGGCGCTATGGACGGATCAGACCCCCTGGAAAGATCTGAGCCCCCTCCCCCCCAAAGAACGCAGACATCGAGGAACGTTTTTTGAAGAAAATGTTCCTGGATAATGGTGTTAAAAAATATACATCTTTCTTAAAAGAAATGTAATTTTTAAAAATTTTTGTTCCTGTACGTAGAAGCAAACATTTCATGATCTTTAAGGGGACAAGGGACGTTAAATATTCAAAACTTTGTATTTTGAATTTTACTTGTAATCATATGTATAGTTGTTTCACACAAAATCATAGTTGTCTAACATAATAGTTTGCATCTATATTCAAACTAAAAATTAAAAAAATAATAATTTTTAAAATGAAAATTGATATTTTTCAGAAAAAAATACGTCTTCTATTTTTTTTTTATTTAAAATATCCCATGCGCATTCCAAATTAATAAAAAGCGACATATTTTTTTTAATATACTCTTGCAATATATGTATGAACATATCTGTGCATTCATTTTTATGTGTGACAAAGGTAAGCTTTATATAAAAAATAAATTCATGTGAGATGAAGCTTTTTTTGTTGTTGTTGTTGTTGTTTCAAATTCCATCCTATTGTTACATTTAAATTCCTATATCGCTATTAAATAACCTTTGTTTGAAAATTTAATGCACAATTATGTTCATACATGCATTACAAGTGTACTATAAAAAAATTACGGCTTTTTATTAAATTGGAATGCGCATGAGATATTTTGAAAAAAATATTTATGGCCCATTTTTTTCTTAAAGATATTACCATAATTTTTAAAAGGATTTAATTTTTTATTTTTAGTATTAATGTAAATGTAAACCTTTGTTTTAAACAACTGTACGTATACTTTGAGACTAAAAATTAAGAAATGATAGTTTTCAATTTTAAAGTCCCTTTGTCATCTTAAAAAGTTTTAGAAAAGCAATTATTTCTTTTCTTTTAAGATAAGAAAAATCGTATTGCCTGAAAAGGAAATAGCAAACAGCAAGCTCTTGAAACATCGTAAATTTTCTTCATTGATCTCTTTATTGGGGCGAATGCAGCGAAAACATCTTGTTAAAAAAGGGTGTGTGGGTGGTCCTAATTTTCTCAGAAGCAGCTACTGTCCCGTTTCTACAATTAACAATCCCTATCTTCCCAGAGATCGGCAATGGTAAACCTAAAGTTTATTGCTTTTCTCCCCCTCATCCACCGTTGTTTAGAGAGGGGGAGTACAGTTTCACTTAGAGGACGTTCCCTCATACTCTCTCCAGTTCAACGGAGACTCATCTCCGTTGGAAATAAAAATAATCACTGCTTGCTCTGCAATGCTCTTTGAAAGTAGCTACAGAAGCAGAGTTAGGCAAAATACATAAATAAATGTATTTTCGATGCAAAATACAAATTACATTTATTCAAACACAAAAAATTACAAAATACAAAATGCTTTCTGAATTGAAAAAATACAAAATACATGTATTTTCTTAATACGCACAAAATACGAAATACGTCTAAAACTTCAATTAAGTAAAATTTTCTACAGAAACTTCTAGTTTATGTTATTCCAGTGTATTTTAAGATGAACAAACAAATATAATAGTAACTTTTTTTTTTTACATATACATGAATTTTTCCTGGAATAAATTGCATCTTATAAGGCATGAAAGCAAAATTATGTGACAAGTATTTATTGAACGTTATTTTTCAGTGATAATGAATGGAATTGAAATATAAAATTAAATATATTTCTAAACGAAGATGAGTTGAATTATATTTCTACTTTAAGATACATTTATAGCCTTACCATCGCACAGTAGTTATGTCATTGAAAATGGTAGACGGCCGAAGAGTGAAGGTCCCGGGATCGGGTCCCATCGAGAAGCTGTCGATCTAACAGTCTGGATTTTTGGTAGGTTTTTTCCAGATGTAACGTGAATACGCTTTAGAACCCCTTAGAAAGTTCTCCTACCTAGGCACCCCCCCCCATCCTTGGCAGATTGCCCTAGTATAGCGTTGCCATAATCACGCAAACACAAGATGCATTCATATATTACTACAAAAGATTATATTACTACAAGATTGTGATGGAGGAGTGGAACAATATCAGCCTTGATGTTTTAAGAAAAGGACTTTCATCTTTGAAATCAAGATGTAATATAATGGTTCAAAGAAAGGGCTATCAGACTGAACACATTAGAAAATAAAATTCTTATATTTATTTCTATATATATCTTTGCAAAATCGTTACAAAAATGTGTGAACACCCTCTGTAGGGTACTTGCAGGAAAACCCTGAAAAAAAAAAATTATTGCGGAATATTACTTACATGAAATTAATTTACGTTTCACAAATCACCCGTGCATGAAGATTTTCTTAACATTAAACTTTTAAACGCCACTGTCACATTGCTCAAGAGTTCTTTAGGAGAATAGCAAAAAATATTTAACATGAATGTAAGAAAATGCTTTAAAAAAATTTAACAGTTTTTTTTTTTTAATTTTAGTTTTACAATGTTCTATATACGATTAATGGGTCAAATATTTCAGGCTCTACAAATACTCAAGAGAACACATTAAATTACGATATATGTTTCCGAAAAAAAAAAAAAAATCTGATTTTCTCTTTTCTCTGACCAAAAGTTTAAATTTTAGAATGTCTGAAACTTTAGAGGATTTTGTCGAACTACTTATTAGTTATCAGCATCAGATATTATTAAATTTATACATTTATGCATAACTTGCAACTATCTTTATAAAATAAGAAAATAAATGTCAATTTATGAAACTAAACTCTTCGAATAATTTGTTGGATTCAATTAAAATATTCAGATAATTTACTTTGATTTTCGGGTAGAAATGAAACCTTCATAATGTGTGATTATTTATTAAAGATTATTTTAGTACGTATTTTGATACTCCCTGTGCAGTTTCTAGGACAACTATAAAATGGAAGAGCCATGTCACGTGCTCCGAATACCCAGCCTAAAATAAGATCCTGCGTCCACAACTAAAACGAATAAGTAAATTTTGAGGTAAATATATGTAAATAGTTAACGCAATTTTCTTCCTCCAAATTTCCTTTCTTTTCTTTTTTTCCTTCCTTCCTGAGACAGCGAGCGCACGCATTTTAAATTAAAATTAGCGAATTTTAAAATCGTGAAAAAAAGAATAAAATATTTTAAAAAAAAAATTTTCAAAACAAGCGATAGTAAGTGCGATGCTTCTAGCGTTTTAAAATATTTTTCTAAAGACAAGTTTTAATTATTGCTGCTGATAAAGGAACTCTTATTATACCCTTGCTAGACATCTCCGATATCAATACACGAAATTCATTGCAAAATACTGTACTTCAAAGCGTTGCATGTACCACACACGGATTTCACAATGACACTGGCTGGAGTAATTAATGGGTTACTATCTTCCCGCTTTTGCCATCCCCTCTTTAGAACGGGGGCCATCCTCGCGATATTTTCCGTGAGTCTAGATCTGCAGGGTCACCCACTGATCCTTCTTGAAAAGGGGGTGAAATTGTTGGCGATCTCTTGGCGTGCCGATGTGTGGGAAGTAACCTTAACAATCACCCCATGTGTCGCCCCTCTACTTGCTCCAACAAAAACCTGTAAGCAATGGAGTGAGAAAACTTCCGGCCTTTTCAAAAGACGAAAGCGTTTTGTAATTGATTACTTCGGCACTGTGTATTTTTCTTACATAAATCAATGATGGACAAACATTTTTGGGTTGAAAGCAATATGATTAAACACTAATGTTTAATTAATTTAATTTGTAATTAATCTTTTTTCTTTTAGTTGTAGTTTGTTTTAATATATTAATATACATTTCTTAAATTTGAGGCGGGATGGATAAAACTTTCAGACAGGCAGGGGCTGACCCATGGGCCGTAGTTTGCCCACCCCCTGTTTTTAAGCAATCTTTTTTTCTAGGTTTGAGACTTTTTTCGACAATGCAATCCTATCTTCCCAGAGATCGGCAGTGGTAAACCTAAAGTTTATTGCTTTTCTCCCCCTCATCCCCGTTGTTTAGAGAGGGGGAGTACAGTTTCACTTAGAGGACGTTCCCTCATGTACTCTCTCCAGTGCAACGGAGGGGGGGGGCTCTGTTGGAAATAAAAATAATTACTGCTTGCTCTGCAATGCTGTTTGAAAGCAACTACAGAAGCAGAGTTGGGCAAAATACATAAATAAATGTATTTTCGATGCAAAATACAAATTACATTTATTCAAACACAAAAAATTACAAAATACAAAATGCTTTCTAAATTAAAAAAATACAAAATACATGTATTTTCTTAATACACACAAAATACGAAATACGTCTAAAACTTCAATTAAGTAAAATTTTCTACAGAAACTTCTAGTTTATTTTATTCCAGTGTATTTTAAGATGAACAAACAAATATAATAGTAACTTTTTTTTTTTCATATACATGAATTTTTCCTGGAATAAATTGCATCTTATAAGGCATGAAAGCAAAATTGTGTGACAAGTATTTATTGAACGTTATTTTTCAGTGATAATGAATGGAATTGAAATATAAAATTAAATATATTTCTAAACGAAGATGAGTTGAATTATATTTCTACTTTAAGATACATTTATAGCCTTACCATCGCACATTAGTTATGTCACTGAAAATGGTAGACGGCCGAAGAGTGAAGGTCCCGAGATCGGGTCTCATCGAGCAGCTGTCGATCTAACAGTCTGGATTTTTGGAAGGTTTTTTCCAGATGTAACGTGAATACGCTTTAGAACCCCTTAGAAAGTTCTCCTACCTAGGCACCCCCCATCCTTGGCAGATTGCCCTTGTATAGCGTTGCCATAATCACGCAAACATAAGATGCATTCATATATTACTACAAAAGATTATATTACAACAAGATTGTGATGGAGGAGTGGAACAATATCAGCCTTGATGTTTTAAGAAAAGGACTTTCATCTTTAAAATCAAGATGTAACATAATGGTTCAAAGAAAGGGCTATCAGACTGAACACATTAGAAAATAAAATTCTTATATTTATTTCTATATATATCTTTGCAAAATCGTTACAAAAATGTGTGAACACCCTCTGTAGGATACTTGCGGGAAACCCTGAAAAAAAAAAATTATTGCGGAATATTACTTAAATGAAATTAATTTACGTTTTACAAATCACCCGTGCATGAAGATTTTCTTAACATTAAACTTTTAAACGCCTCTGCCACATTGCTCAAGAGTTCTTTTTGGGAATAGCAAAAAATATTTAACATGAATGTAAAGAAATACTTTACAAACATTTAACAGTTTTTTTTTGTTTTAATTTTTAGTTTTACAATGTTCTATATACGGTTAATGGGTCAAATATTTCAGGCTCTACAAATACTCATTAGAACACATTAAATTACGATATATGTTTCCCCCCAAAAAAAAAAAAAAACTGATTTTCTCTTTTCTCTGACGAGAAGTTTAAATTTTAGAATGTCTAAAACTTTAGAGGATTTTGTCAAACTACTTATTAGTTATCAGCATCAGATATTATTAAATTTATACATTTATGCATAACTTGCAACTATCTTTATAAAATAAGAAAATAAATGTCAATTTATGAAACTAAACTCTTCGAATAATTTGTTGCATTCAATTAAAATATTCAGATAATTTACTTTGATTTTCGGGTAGAAATTAAACCTTCATAATGTGTGAAAGATTATTTTAGTACGTGTTTTGATACTATTTGTGCAGTTTCTAGGACAACTATAAAATGGAAGAGCCATGTCACGCGCTCCGAATACCGAGCCTAAAATAAGATGCTGCGTCCACAACTAAAACGAATAAGTAAATTTTGAGGTAAATATATGTAAATAGTCAACGCAATTTTCTTCCTTCAAATTTCCTTTCTTTTTTTTTTTTTTCCCCTTCCTTCCTGAGACAGCGAGCGCACGCATTTTAAATTAAAATTAGCGAATTTTAAAATCGTGAAAAAAAAAGAATGAAATATTTAAAAAAAAATTTTTCAAAACAAGCGATAGTAAGTGCGATGCTTCTAGCGTTTTAAAATATTTTTCAAAAGACAAGTTTTAATTATTGCTGCTGATAAAGGAACTCTTATTATACCCTTGCTAGACATCTCAGATATCAATACACGAAATTTATTGCAAAATACTGTACTTCAAAGCGTTGCATGTACCACACACGGATTTCACAATGACACTGGCTGGAGTAATTTATGGGTTACTATCTTCTCGCTTTTGCCATCCCCTCTTTAGAACGGGGGCCATCCTCGTGATATTTTCCGTGAGTCTAGATCTGCGGGGTCACCCATTGATCCTTCTTGAAAAGGGGGTGAAATTGTTGGCGATCTCTTGGCGTGCCGATGTGTGGGAAGTAACCCACTGCAATGCCTTTGTTGAGTTCGAACGCCCTCTCTACATTTTTGCGACCTTATGCGAAGTGAAGCTGAAATTCCTTCCGGAATGTAGGAAAAAACGCGGAGAAAAAGATCTCCCCCCCTTTCCCTCCATTTTTATTTAAATATTGTACATAATATATACATACATATGCATACATACATGCATATATAAGGTGTGTGTGTGTATTACGATGTTTGAACATATGTGAATTATTGTTTCAAATATTATAAAATACAAGCAACTTTTCTATATTTTGAGAATCCACAATTCTGATCTATTATTATACTCACTGAAATTAACCGCATTAAGTACATAGGTATTCCGTTTTTGTGTTCGAAACGATAAGTTAACTATGTGAAGGTCAGCAAGTTCGTGGAGATCTAAGAATTGTAGCAGGGGGGAGGGAATTTTCTTTGTTGAAAGACGAAAACGTCCGCGAATACACTCATTCAGGTCGAAATGAAGAAAAAAATAGGGTTTTCTTATGCCTTCTAGAATTTAAAGATGTCACTTAAAAGATTTTGTCTTCTGCATGAAACGTGCACTTTTTATTGAAAATAATTAAATAAAGACGTAGTTACTTATGCAATTAATTTAATAAATTGATCGTTTCATTTTATTATTTGTTCAATTCATTTGTGTTAGGACAAGGACCACAACACAGGGAGTAGAGGGATGACTTGGTTTTATAAATATTTTTTTTTTTTTTGTTTTAACGTTAATAAAAGGCATTTTTTACAAAGTGGTTTTTGAGAACCATTTTTGAGAAGACTTCCAAATTTGCACCACTGCAAACTTCAAATGATAAGAGAATACTAAAAGTATTGAGTTTTAAGCAGTGGCGTAGCCAGAAATTTTTCATGGAGGGTGGGGGGGGGGGTTACGACTACTGCAACTCACATATATATGTATGTATACGTGTGTGTGATAAGGGAGTGAAGATTATACATTTTGTATGGTGAAAAATTCCTCATGGGAGGGGGGGGTTGTTAACCCCCCGGGGTTACGCCACTGAGACACACCTACACGATGGGTATCTGCCTAGGAGAGGGCGCCTTAAGCGGAATACTTTTTAAAGGGTGCAGGCTCGTATTCATCTGGAGAAAGCCAACTAAAATTCTAGACCTTTAGATAGATAGCGGGGAAGTGAGCCACAACCCTCAACCTTCACATACCATATTCACTATCATATCCTTTCGGCCATATATATATAAATTTTTTCTGCATACACACAAGGTTGTAAGCAGAAAAAAAATAGGGGAAGGGGTGGAGATGTGGAGATATGTAGCGCAAAATATTTTCGCCTATAACTTATTTTTAGAGTCCACGCAAATAAAAAACTACTAATCCATTGACAAAGATTTCGGCGGTGGAGGGGATCACGGCTTTGTAGATATACATATATTTTATAATGAATAAAACATACCCCCCCCAGTGTCAGTATGCTGTACTATAGCTGCAATAAAATTGCTATAGGCTGAAGGTCCCAGGTTCAAACCTACCACGCAGCTGTCGATTTAACGGCATGGAGTTTTAGTCGACTTTTTCCAGATGTAACGTAAATACGCGTTAGAGTCTTTTGAAATGTCCAGACCAAGGTAACCCCACTCCCCCCAAACCAATAAACAGATAATCCCTCGTCTAGGCTTGCCACAGCACAAAACTTAAAATTACTATTTAATCCTGAGTATTCTGAGTACTTCTGAAGCTGTGATTTTTCAAGATATTAACAGCAAAAATTTCTTATTTTATAACCAATAGCGATTTTTTGAAAATTTCCAAAATATGAACCTCAAAGTTTGCATAAATAAAAAGTGGAAATGATAGTGACAGTAAAATACCTTGCGTGACTAATATTTTCCTTTTTTAGTTCTTGAAATAATTATAACATTACTGATTTTTAAATACGCATTCATAGTTTAAAACAAGTCACAATGAGCGGAATAGCAAAAAGAGGCTTCGGGGCCTGGTCCACCCCGGGTGCCAAGCTGAAAACAAATGTATCGGTAACGGCCGAACACCGAAAATTAGAAAGAATGGGGCAGCAGATTGCAGGACATATGCGCTGCACACAAAGCTATAGTACTTACCATATCCATGACTCAAATTACCGTGTTTACGAAACCCATACAGCCCTGTAGGAGTTTATGGGTAGTCGAATTTTTCTCACTGTATTGAATGCAACTATCTCTTTGTTGGGTTTGGGGGGTCCAATCTTCGCTGAAGTGAATTTAAAAGCCCCTTCTTTTCCGCTGGACAGCTATATGGCCTAGAGGCTGGGCAGCAGGGAAGAAACAGAATGAACTGTTCAAGGGATACGAAATCTGATTCCTTCTTATCAAGTTTGCACCTTGCAACGTATTGCTTCACTTTTGCGCTTATTTAGTTTTTCCGAGAAGAATTTCCAGGCGGTCGGGCTCCCCCCCCCCCCCCGAGAAACAAGCGCCGAACGAAGATTTTAAAAGGCAAATTTGGTTTGCGTGCTTTGAAATTTTTTGTAAAGTATTTTTTACAATGCATAAAATAACGATAAATATTGGTAAACAAGTTGAAAAGCGCGGGGCCCTTAGGAACGCGGGGCCTAAAGCGTACGCCTATTACGCTTTATGGGAAATCCGCCACTATTTACATGTGCGTTACTGCAAAGCCCATCAGTCTTTCGAACTTTACCACAATGGTGGTGATATTGTTCTGTATAAAATGCCGCTCTATACATATGTATATATAATATAATATCCATATTCGTAACTTGTGGAACGGAAGGGTGGGAGGGGGGGGGTGTAGGCAACCAGAACGTTCTTTTCACATATCCCTCTTCTCTTAAAAAAAAATAAATATCGATAAAATTCTTGATGTAAAATACAGCCCCCGCGAATACCTAAAAATAAATTTATTTTCATTCTGAAATTAGTTCTCTAAAAAGGATCGATGATAACTCTCTCTCAAAAAAAAAAAAAAAAAAAAAAAAAAAATCCGTATCTTGCGTTGAAATATAAAAAATACAAATCCTATGTTTAGGCAGAGCTTTGTGGTAATTAAGAACTTATTTGTTTGAATTTACTGTAAATGACATTATTTCCCGGTACACCTAATAGCAATATTACGAATAAAGCGGATATAGTACGTCTTTATTAAATCTCTACTATTTACTTTAACGTCAATTTCAAGTCTCTGTGTAATTTTTATATTAATGAAAACAAGATTATATTAACGATAATTATAATTAATTGCCTAATATTTCCAATAACATTACCGTGTGTGCATTTTTAGATTTCATTATAGTATCTCAGTTGGTTAATAGACGTCTTATTTTTTGTTTATATTTTAAATTACTGAACAGTTAATTTGTTGACGACTATCCGTTTGTACTTTTCCACAATAATTTTTAGCGATAGTACTACAGTCGTTATGGTGGCCCTGTTTACAGAAAAATTAAACCATAATCCCCCTAATGTTTATCCAGTGTGGATTTTTAAAAAGAATGAAAAGACATCTAACAGGCGAAGATAATTTTAGAATAGGAACCCAACTGCAAGATAAAATGATGGGGAGGAAAAAAAATTATAAAAGTTTTGCAAGCCGGAGGAAGGGAAAACATGATAATATAAACGAAAAGAGAAATAGTTTTTAAAAAAATTGCTTGCATTTCTTTCCGTCCGATATTAATATATAAGAATAAAAAATGTCATTTTAATCTCTTTAAAATAGGCCAACGATAGGGATTTAACCGCCCCTAGAAAGTTGTCACCAGGGTGCCCCCCCCCCTACGCACGCCGCAACGTGCGGGAAAGTTTGAGGATAATATCAGTACAAGGATACCATATTTCAACCTACTCAGACTAAGCATCAATGCGAATGCAAATTGCTCTACTTCTAATCTCTCTCTGATATACCCGAAACGCGATTATCACAGGGGCAAGGGGGGCGGTAGTCCTGTGCCCCTGAAGAAAAAGGGGGCCTATATATATCCCGATTATCTAAATTATAAATTCATATGTACTGAAATAGTAATTGTGGGGAAAAAACTGAATTTCCTCTATAATATAGGTATTACCTAATTGTCTATCACTAGATCAAGTTAGAGATATTTTTTGGGGGTGATAAATACGATTTGATTAAAGTATACAAAAACTACAGTTAACTGAAATGCAATTTTCGAGTACAACAGCGGTCAAAACTGGGTTAAAATGCTTAAAAAAGGGGGTCTCAGTAAAGGGGCTTAATGCGTAAAAAAGGGGATAGTAAGGGGGGCCCCAAACTTAATGCCCCGGGCCCCGTCTAAAAGTGGTCAGATTTGAACATACCGTACCGCCTTTCCTATTTACTTATTATTTTTCTTTCAACTCTTCTCTGTTTTCTTTTTTTTCCGCCTCTTTCTTTATCCTCTCCTTTAAGTGTTTTGTATATCTCTCGTCTGTTCTAATTTTAAATGTAACGTGTTTGTGCGTATTGTAGAGTGCTGATAGTATACCAGGACCGAAAACGAAGGAGACGCAAGTTAAACGGTAGAGGCTTCAGGCAAATTGTCGCTTTTCAGATCGTATTTATGCGAGACGGAAAAAAATGCGAGAATTCTCGCGAGAAATCTCGCGCGAGACAAGACTCTGTCTCGTCTCGCGTCTCATCCCGCAAAATATTTTCTTTCTCATCTCGCGTCTCGTCTCGCGTCTCGTCTCGCGAGACAATGCGAGAACGCGAGACAATGCGAGAATTCTCGCGTCTCGCGTCCATCCCTAAAGGGTTATAAAGAAATGTTTACACCCCCCTATATCTCCTTCAAAAATACCATCATGAGAATAAGCCATGGTTATACAATAAGAACAATATGGAACATTTCATAATAGAATAGAAATATTTGGGAATAATAGTGACACTTATTTTTTTAAATGGTTATATTTTACAAACAGAAGCGAAAACAAAATTGAATGCTTAAAAGAAAAAATCCTTGACAGAAAAACACAGAATCTTATTTCATTAATACTTAAATCAAAGCACAACTTATCCCTTCGGAATCGCTAGTTGAAAAGTTTGAGAATTAGTTTTAAGTAAGCAGTTTTAAGTTTGAAAGTAGTTTTATTATTTTTTTTTTAACTGGCAGCTATTCAGCCTCAGTTGTCATAACAACCAAAATCGCATCAAACGAAATCCTAAAGTAACAGCTACTGTACTCAAAACCCTTCGTTACTTAAAAATTCTTTAAAAATCTCGTAATTTATATTTTTTCCCCGTTTTCTTTTAAAAGAGGGCGAAATGTATGTTCCGTCATTTGTGAAAATATCAAAAAGTTATGACGGATAGAATTCAAGCTGCAACAGTTTTAAAATTATTTTACGAAAACTTTCGTTGTAAGTGGAATCTTTACTAGAACTTTCTACACCTACTGGACTTAGAACAACGAACCCAGGAAACAGGCAGAGTTTTCTGTAACAATATACACTCTATAACAAAAAAATCGACGCACCAAGAAACAATCATCCGATTGCTTTGAAATTTCGTATGCATGAATGGTTTGAACAGATATGCAAATGATTCAAATTTGGTGTCCAATGAATGAATAGTTTGATCTCGCACCGGAACTGCGCATCCAGCTGACGTATATAAGGAGCAGTTCTTCAACGGTTGTTAAAACTTTCGGTTTGATTGCGATTCAGATGACCTTACAACAACTTAAAAAATGCCTCGCTGCAGGATTCGTGCTCATTACGAACAACTGTCAGAGTTTGACAGAGGTCGTATCATTGGATTGAAAGAGGCCGGTTGGACTAATCGGAGAATCACCCGTCATTTGAGTCGAAGCGATGCGACGATTCGAAGATGCTGGCAAGGATGGGTGGAAAATGGCAGAGTGCAGCGTCAGGATGGTAGCGGTCGACCTAGGGCTACAACAGATCGTGAGGACAGAGTGATGGTCCGATCAGCTGTCACAGCGCCTTCTTCATCTCTATCAACCATTTCACGTTCATCCCAAACACCAGTGTCCATCATGACCATTCACAGACGGTTGAGAGAGCGAAATCTACGCTCGCGCCGACCGTTACGCCACCTGCCACTCACGCCAGCACACTGACGAGCCAGATTACAGTGGTGCAGGGCTCGATCTGGTTGGAATGATGCCGACTGGGGACGTATAGTCTTTAGCGACAAATCCCGCTTCCAACTGTGTCCTGACGATCATCGAAGACGTGTTTCGAGACGCACAGGGCAGAGGGGGGATCCTGCTTTCACTATTGCACGCCACACCGGCCCTCAACAAGGCATTATGGTCTGGGGTGCCATTTCCTTTGACAGCCGGACCCCTTTGGTCGTCATTAGAGGTACACTTATTGCAGAGCGGTACGTGGACGACATCCTAAGACCTGTTTTGCTACCGTTCTTTTTGCAGTGACCTGGGCTGGTTTTTCAGCAGGACAATGCCAGACCACATAGAGCTCGTGTTGCTCTAAACTGTCTGCAAGCTTGTCAAACTCTTCCTTGGCCTGCCAGATCGCCAGATCTCTCTCCCATCGAGCATGTATGGGTATGATGGGAAGGCGATTGCATCTGGCACGGATTGTTGATGACCTCGTTCGACAATTGGAGCGAATTTGGCAGGAAATACCGCAGGAGACCATCCGGGAGCTTTATCGGTCTATGCCACGCCTTGTGGCAGCTTGTATCCAAGCTAGCGGCGGGTCAACACCTTATTGAACTTGTTACTGTGACTCTGAAATAAGTTATTCAATTGTTCTGAAATTTTAATCATTTACTATTCTGTACATTGTCTTCCTATCCACCAATTTTCGTCTCAATCGGACACCTCCTTCTTGGTGCGTCGATTTATTTGTTATAGAGTGTATTTGACCTTTTCGAAAACACTGAACATCGGGAGAACCAAAACATATAACAAAGGATTCCAAAAATTTTCAATTCGCCGCTTTATCACATTAAACATTCTCGCGAACCGCGTGTAACTCAAACTTCCGACATTAGCATGCTAATTCCATAAACAAACTTTCCCTCCCGTAAGAATCGACGTACGCATTAAATTTCCCTCCACGACCTAGAGATATGATTTTTGTGTCAAATAATGATGGAATGAGAACGCGAAGCTTCGAGGCACGAAATACATATCACTTTCTAAACATTAGTTGCAACGCAAATAGTGTTCAACGATTCATCACAAAGGGGCTGCCACAGCGTTTTGAGAACTTTGAAGAAAGATGTTCTTTATAAGATTTAAAAAAAAAAAAAAATTGAAACACAGTAATCTTTAAAATGCGCCCTAATGGGGTATTTATTAAAAGCGCATCATAATACCATGCGTCGTCTCTATTTTTCTTCCTTATTCCATTAAGTTTTAAATTATATTATTATTCATGAGAGTGCAGTATTTTTCATCCCTGTCCCATAAAATACTTCTTTGGAATCGAAATTTATATTAAACTAGCTGTGTACCTGTTCTTCTCACGGAAAGAATATTTTTCTTATTCATATGATCGAAATTAATTCATTGTTGCTCAAAAACTAAAGTTTTTTTTTTTTTTTTTTTTTTTTTTGTCTTGAGACATAATCTTTGCCTTACAGATGCTAATTTGAGATTGCATGTAACAAAATTACAATAGCTACCCAGAAACTAATGTCAGTGTTACTTCCTGTCTAAAAGAAAGAATGTAAAAATATTGTTTGCAAACAAATCTGATCACTTTTTAGATATCTCATTTCTATAGAACAAAATTTTGTATTTAGTTTCGACCTCCGTTTAGAAGTTTATTGGCGCCATGATTTTTGACCCGTTATATTTCGAAACTCAATTCCCACGGTACCAAACCGAAAGTATAGCTATGCAGTTCAATTACAAATATTAATTTTATATTTTTCCTTCGACTACCGCTGGCAGACCGTAAGAGATGGAAATATTTTTTGTGTCCCAGTATATTAATGCTATCTTTATCACTCTCAAAGGAGCGTATATACTAATAGAAGCCAATAATAAATTTTAAGTTTCTTTCATACTGCTACCTCCAATAGACCTGAAAAGATCTGGAATAATTTGTGTGTCCCTGTATATTAATGATAATTACGAATTATTAATATTCATTAACCATTTTCTGTGAAGAGCATATACTTAAACACTTAGTAAAAAATACCCTGCATTAATTTTCTTCTGTACTACTTTTATCTCTAAAAGACCGAAAAAGATCGAAAACATTTTGTGTGTCCCTGTATATTAAAACTACGTTTATCTTTTCCAATGAGGCGTATGTAGTTACACGCTCGCCCAATAAAAATGATTTTGTCCCTCTATGACCACCAAACGGCCGGAAAAGTTCGGAAATATTTTGTGTATCCCTGAATATTAATTCCATGTTTACCATTTTCAATGACGAGCATGTAGGTGAAGGGAAGAGCGTGTGGTGAGAGCTGGGTTTGAATCCAGGGACTTATGGGTGGTAGACTGAGGCGCAATCCGGCTCGGCCAAAAGATACCTATTTGACCGGCCTTCAATTGCCGGGCGTTGTGTGAGCGGAGGTGATCTCGTGCCGACACACTACCCTCCCCCCACTAGAGAGTCGGTCGGAAGCCGACGAACGATGTTCCAAGCGTTATGGAACACTGCCACTCGTTGTGGACTTCTGTGAGGTCGCTGCCGCTTGTTGTGGACTTTCTGAGGTCGCTGCCGCTCGTTGCGGACTTTGAAAGAGCCGAGCGAGAGATGGAAGAAGGCGGTGCTGGCGCCATCTGTCGCTGTAGGCGAGAAGGAGAATGCGTGTTCGTTGTCCGGGTCACCAATGAAGGGAAGGGCGTGTGGTGAGAGCTGGGTTTGAACCCAGGAACTTATGGGTGGTAGAATGAGGCGCAATCCAGCTCGTCCAAAAGGTACCTATTTGACCGGTCTTCAATTGCCGGGTGTTGTGTGCGCGGAGGTGATCTCGTGCCGCCACATAGGTCTACACTTCAATAAAAAAGATTAACTTTGTTTTGTATTACCAATACCGCCGATAGAATTGAAAACATTGGAAATATGTACATGCCCCTGTATAGTAATTCTAGATTCACTATTTTAAATGAGGAGTATGCAGTTATAAACTGCAATAATAAATATTAATTTTGTTTTCTCCTACTACTATCGACAATAGACTTAAAAAGATAAGAAATATTTTGGGGCCCCTGTATATTAATGCTTCGTTTACCATTTTCAATGAGGAGCATGTAGTTATAGAATTCAGCAGTAAATATAACTGGCAGCCCTATTAAAACATGCAACGGAAACGTGCCAAAGAAAATCGTTCACAAATTCTGTACACAAATTATGTCGATAGAAAATATCGCAGTGAATGAAATAGCACTGCAATGCTGTGAATAAAATAGCACTCTGCTAAAAGGTAGGTGGGGGAGAACATCAGAATATTAAATCCCTACGAAAATCGGACCTTTTAAACGCTCATGTATAATAAAAATATAGTTTAAAAAACCAAAAAACATGTGGAATGCTTTGTGCTATATTTTTTGTATCGTTTTTTTACTAATCGTACCGATCAAATATTCTCAAGAACTGATATATCGAGCACCCCACGCTTTTTTCACAATAATACTATTTTTCGTTCATTAATTTATTTCTATATTAAGAATTATTTTTCGCTTTTAAGTTAGTACAATTTATCACTAAAGCGTGTGTTTTGGTTTTTTAAACTATATTTTTATTTTTCACTTTTTAGCTCGATTTGCTATAAAACCGCGTTTTTTGGTTTTTTTAAACTGTGTGTATTTAAAATTTATTTTTAATTTTCGATATCTCTCATAAGGCACTAAGTAACACTAAGTTGGAAAGTACAAACTGTGAGATAATTTATTTTCACTATGCACCAGTGGCGTAGCCAGGATTTTATTTCGGGGTGGGCTGGGTATCAAATTTAAAGTTAAAGTTCAATTGTAAGCTAAATATCAAATTGCAAACTAAGTAAAAGGTCCCATTTCGGGGGGGGAGCAGCCACCTGATCCCCCCCTCTGGCTACGCCTCTGCTATGCACCAAAGTATTAATCAACCTGCAGTTAAATGCTACCTCCCTCACTAAAAAGGAAAAATAGGTCTTAATCAACAAAGAAGTTTCATAACGACAACAACAAACACAAACATCCATGTAATATACAATATTGAGGTAAAATTTTTAGATTTTCCATCTGGATTTCAAAAACGTAACTACCCAAACATATCATTGAATACAGTTGCCAATAGCGAGAGAGGTTCTACTCCATTGTGCTGAGCCGAGTGCAGAAATGGTGCGCTTGCTCCATGTCTTTCGTTTTCACGCAAAGGATCTCTACTAATTAGAAAATTACTAATCCTGACGATCCTAATCAGGATAATGGGATAAACTTATCAAATTATTCTATTGTCATCGGTCCTTGATAAGTCTACAAAGTTTAAATTAAATCTGACCCTTTTAAAGTGGGTCAAAATCGAGTTCAAAGGAGTCGGTTACAAACAAACAAACAAACATACAGGGGAAACTAATAAAAGCGTGCTAAAAAGACTGGCCTTAACATGTTCTTGTACTCAACTCTTCCATAATGTGAATGATCACAATATTTAAAAAAAATAAAAACATTGCCGTGACCAGGATTTGAACCTGGGTTATTGCGGCCACAACGCAATGTACTAACCGCTATACGATCACGGCCACGGTAAGAAAGGGTTTTCTTAAGATTGTAATCTTTGGAAGTATTCTACTTTCAATCAGGATAAGAAATGAGGAAATTATTTAATCCTGACGATCCTAATCAGGATATTGGGATAAACTATCAAATTATTGTGCTGTCACCGGTTTTTGATAAATGTACAAAGTTTGAATTAAATCTGTCCGTTTAATGTGGGTCAAAATCAAGTCTAAAGGAATCTGTTACAAACATACAAGCATACAAACATACATATAAGTGAAGCTAATATTTAATCCTGGCGATCCTCATCAGGATAATCTGATAAACTTATCAAATTATTGTATTGTCATCGGTCCTTGATAAGTCTTCCAAGTTTAAATTAAATCTGACCGTTTAAAGTGGGTCAAAATCGTTCAAAGGAGTCGGTTACATACAAACATGCATGCAGGTGAAACTAATAAAAGCGTGTTAAAAAATTTTGATTTTTTTTTTTCATCTAATGAAATATTACAAGATTCTACTGCCAATTATAGCTTAAAATTTTAAAAATATATTTATGATAAACAGTTTTTCATAAACGTTTCATAAAATTGGTGGTGGTAATTATTGTCATCGGTTGTGTTGTGCGAACTTTTTTGCGGATTGGCGCAGTAAGGCTCGTTTATTTTCATTCGGTCACGCACAAAACCCAGTGCAGACGAAAAGATGGCAGAGCAACTTCAGCTAGAGGCATCAAATGAATTTGCCGCTTAGGCGGTGTAGTGGCTAGTGCGCCCTACTACCAAGCCTCTGGGTCCGGGTTCAAATCCTGGCACAGGCATGAATGTTTGTGTTTGTCCCATTATTGTCCTGTTTGTTATAAATTCATTAGAATAAAATAAATGTTAAAATATGGACATTCAGGGGTTTAAGGTCATCTTCGAGATTGTAGTGAAAACCTCAAGAAAAAACTCTCAGTAACAGCCTCACCATGGCACAGTGGTTATGTCACTGAAAATGGTAGACGGCCGAAGTGTGAAGGTCCCGGGTTCGGGTCCTATCGCGTGGCTGTCGGTCTAACGGTCTGGAGTTTTGGTAGGTTTTCTCCAGATGTAACGTGAATACGCGTTAGTACCTCTTAGAAAGTCCTCCTGTCAAGGCACTCCCCATCCTTGGCAGATCACCCTAGCGCAGCGTTGCCGTAATCACACACACACACTCAGTAACAGCAATCAAATGAACTCAGATCTTCTGTTGTCTTTGCTGTTTTGGAGTTTTTCGTGGCAGATTTGAAAACAAAATTTTCAAGCTGTCAACAAGTTTGTCACGTATTTTCACCAGTTTGGGCGTATGGACCTAGAAAGTGACGAACTAAAAGTTAAAGCCACTAATCTTGTCTCAAAGTATCTTTCAGATTTTGCGGCTTCTAATAGCTTAAATGAAGAAATTCTACACAAGAAGAGAGTTTAAATTACGGTCTTCCAATCAGAAAAGTACCCGACTAAGCTTCTCAACTCCATTTACTTTTAAAATCTTCAAACCTTTTTTTTTTTTTTTTTTTTAAACCGTGTACTGCAATTAGAGGCGCTCGCGACCGCAATGTCTGCACTTGGCTTTCCTCCTTTCTCCTTTCCCTTTTCATTTTAGTTGTATTTTATTAATTTCTTGAGCTTTCTTCCTCATTTTTTCTTTCTTTTCTTTAGTCTTTCTTTTTCTATCTTATTATTTTGAGCTATTAGGGCGCTGGAACAACTGAGACAGCCGCTTGTCGTAAAAGTCTCGATATTCGTGTATTGTGTTTGTCCCGCAAAGAATCATTGGAGTTAGATGCAGGCTTCATTTGCCACACAAATTAAAACCTCAAGAACATTTAAACCTAACCAACTGCAATTAGACTTTTATGCTTTTTAGTAGACTGACGAACTTTTACAAAACCTGGCAAAGGAGTACATCAGGTGAAAGTCGTCTTAAAATCATTCAGCTATTTTAGCAATTGAGAATGAATTGGCCAAGTATTTTCCGACGTCATGGATAATTTTAGCTAATGTCTGTGGCTCACATAGGTCCTATTTTTCCGTTAACAGTAATTACTCTTATTTTAACCTCAGTGTGTTAAATAAGTATACTTGCTGTAGTTTTTTTAATAAAATAATTTTATAAATAAACTTCAGTTTGGACTTGTAAAATAATTACCAAAATTGAAACGCTGAGTCGGGGGAGCATGTTAAGGGACAATTTCGTAATTTTTAAATAATAAGCTGTAAAATTGATAGTATGCCTTTTTTCATCAGTTCAGTTATTTCCTGTTTGCCTACTGAAATACACCTTATAATAAGGTTGGCAGAACCAATTAATGTACAGCTGCGGAAAAAAAAAGACCCACTTGTACTTTTTTCGACCGTCGTTCGTCGTACAGCAAAGTTACAGATACCAATCGTTTACGATTGACGCTTGACGTACACTTTAATTTGCTATGCATAAAAATTGCATAAGGGGCCATCTACATATTAAAATTCGCACCAAGTTTTTTTTTCTCAATAGCAACCCCTAGATTTCACTTCATATTTCAAAAATTTAGCTCATTTTAACCCCGGACACCAATTTTCAATAAATTTGGACAGAAAATGAGTGAGTTATGAGCACCCAAAATCCCCCTCCCCCTATGTTAAAATATTTTTTCATATTTTAATTCATATCTCATATAATATTCGTAGTAAGAAGCTGATTTTTATTCGTACTATTAGAACTAAACGACCCAAACATAATTTAATGTTATTGTGATTTTTAATAAATTATGAATTATTAAATTAATATTCAAAAAAATTATGAATAGCGACCTAGCCAAATTTCGATGGAAATAGATGCAGAAATTAATATTACATGGCTGTGCGAAATTTCAAATTTTTACGTTCAGTAGTTTAATTTATATTAAATAAAATGTGTTATTTTCATGAGTTAAGGGACCATATATAAATTTACTAAGTGAAAATTTTTTGAAAATTGCATAAAATAAACGTAAATTAGATTTATTTTGTGCAAAAACACAGTAAAAGATACCAGTATTAAAAATATCAAATTTTGAAGCAAATAAATTAGAGGTTTTTACTGTTTGATAGGGATTCTATAAAGCGTGTATTGTTGCGTCCGCTATCATATTCCCCCAAATAAAATATTTTCCAGCTATAAAATAAGATGCAGTAGATGTATGTCTTCTAATACAACGTCCTATTTCTGAAAAACTAACATCCTCAACTTTCCAGACGTGAATGTGACCTTTTTTTAATATCGGAAACATTAGGTTTTTGGACTTCCCCATACTTTATCAAACATTCAAAATCACGTTTTTCTGTCTAAATTTTCATCTAACTATAAATTAAAATACCGCCAAAAGTCTTAAGAATATTGCACATTGTAGACGATCGTATTAAATGAAGAAATTGAAATAACAAACACGGTGATAATATTGGGTCGGCAAAAAAGTAATTGCGTTTTTTACATGAAATTCAAACAAATAAATTTTCTAACAGGAAATCATTCTTCAAGTTCGACCATAGTTGAGCAATATTCAAGCTTGTAGTCAGAAGAACAGAGAGCAGCCTCTAAATCCTGCCAACATTTCACCTGTCTAAGAGAACCATCAACGGAAATACTCAATAACAATTTCAAAATTACAAAGATTTTCAAAATCGTGAGCAGTCATTTTGCATTTTTCCCTTAAATCATGTGTACGAACCAAGGAAGTTATGAACTCACGGGTCATTTGGACCACAGACTAAATATTCTATTCTTCCCTTGATATTCTCATTACAAGAAACTTTAAGAGAGATGGAAACAATATTTTCCTTGAAAATAATATTAATTTCTTTTAACTCTCGCGAGCGAAATTAATGAAAGGCGAAAAGTTCGGAACCTACAAATAGCGTTTTTCAATTTGCAGAAAGTCCCTTAAAAACGCGCAAAAATTAATTCGCAATATCTCCGGAACTTATCGTAGAAAATTTGTGAAAATTTATATTTAGGGTAATTTGAAGGTTTTCTTTCGTTTAATAAAGTCAAAATAAGGGGCTGCCATTGAGAAAACGAAGTTGATACAGAATTAAATATGAAGACGGCCCCTGATGCAAATTAAATTAATAATAAATTAAAGTACGCGTTATTTGCAAACGAATTTTATATATAACTTTACTGTACGACGAATGACGGCGAAATAAAAAGCAAGTGGGACTTTTTTTTCCGCAGCTGTACAATAATCAATGCAGTCTTTAACATGTTTTTCCTACCAGAAATTTCTATTTTATAAAAATATCACTTAACAAACATATTCATCCTCTCAGCTCTTCAATTATACCCTATATTTTCAGGTTAAGTTACATTCTAAATAGAGTATGGCAATGTATAACCATGCAATAATAATAATGTTTCACACAACTGTAAAATGAATGGGCCGTCTCTGATCCTGAGTCCACGGCCCGAAATCGGATGCGTCGTCCATGACTGAAGGAAAAGTTACATACAAAGAGCAGGCTTAAGACAATTCCCTAAGAATGCGGAAAGAGGACCAACCCTCTGTAGTAGATCTACTCTAAGATCTTGATTGTGATACAATCTGCAGGTTTATAAAATGAATGGACTTTTGACTAAAGGAATAACATTCGCTCAAAAGCTCCGAGCTTGTATGTTCTTTTGAAGACCCATTCTACGCTGTGAAATCAGATTTCTATATTATCGGCTTGTTTACAATCCCGAAATCTTATCATGTCCGCAACACGTTCGTAGGGATATTAAAAAATATGGCAACTTGAAGTCTCTTCATATTAGTATGTTATATTTCACATCCTTAAAAAAAGCCTTTTATTTTTATTTGTCGACCGATCAAAGAAATTAAATGCAAATTATACTCATCAAAATGAAAACTTTTCAGAGTTTTTACAAAATAATTGAACTTATAAGTTTATACACGTTTGAAAAGCCGTCACTGTAAAAAAAAGTTTAACTTACGTTAGAAATAAATCATTAGTTTTGAAAAGCTATTCATCTTCTTTAATTAATTTCAAAGAAATGTAAATGTAATAAACACGAAAAATCTTCATTCTTTCAGTTTATTAAATTTGATCAAAAGGAAACAAAACGATAAGCAATGTTGAAAGTTATATATATATTAGATTTTTTTTTCCTCTTTCAAGTCAATTGAGAAAATTTTCCGCATTAAAGAAATGAATTCAATATATAATAAATAGAAAATGATGTTTTTCTAAATTTACTTCTTTATTATTTTATCACCCTGAAATATTATTGAAAAAAATTCTAATTCATGAATTTCGATTTGAATTTTACTGATACATTTGTTTAGAGAACGTTTTTTTTTTTTCAAATTTCCAATAATTTAGTGCGAATTAAGTAGTAATGCTAGTTTCTATTTCACGAACTCGTTATTATGACCTTTATCTGTTGAATATTTTCATGTCATAAAATTTAAGCATCTAAGAATCTTTGTAAAATCGAAAAATGTTAAGTTATATGCGCGCCCTAATATGTTCCGACCGTGGATTATTCATGGTGTCTCGCCTCTGAGATCTAATGCAGCAAGATCAGAAACGATAAATCATCTCAAAAGTGTCCTTTATAAAGCACTTTTATTGCACACATGTGAATGGCATATGCGGATTTACATGTTCGCTGTCATCACTGAAAGACACGAAATCAACTATCCCCAGTCGCCTGGTTGGTGGGAGCTCGGTCCAGATTAGAACACGGAAAGTAGCGTCGACTGCAGTCAGTGCTTGGAACGGAGACAGAGATCCCACCCTTGGCACAGCGTTAGCGCTTTGAGCTAATAGACGGAAGGTGTCTGGTTCGACACCAACAAGCGTCTAGCCCCCGATGGGGCTACTTCGGCACCATTCAATGCGCATGCTGGTAGACTTCATACGGGGTTCAAAATTCGATCCGCTCAGGAAATGAATGGTGTCGCCATCTAGTGATTACTTTTGGAAACTTTGTATTTCTCATAATAATAAGAAATTTTAAAATATTTAGGATCAAATTTTTTCGTTCATAGCATTTCAGTAGAGTTTAAAGATACAGCTACGTGCTTTCTTCTGATGGTCTTATGTGATGGAAAATAAAATCTCTCTAATTGTGAAATGTTTCAATATTCACTTATCTCTAACAGAGAAAGCATCTTACCACCTTTTTGGGACTACCAGTATATTTAACTATGAATCCCTTAATGATTATAACTATTTCACTTCATTGTACATATTAAATAAAATTGATTTATTTTAATTGTAAGTTTAATGGAGTTTAAGTAAGTTTATTGTTGCCAAAAAAAAAAGTAATGATCAATAGTAGGATTATGCTTTTTTAATTAATATTTCATCAGTTATTACATAATTGATTTATTTTAGTTTTATAATTTAAATTTGCTTTAGTTTTATACCAGTGTTCACAGTACTTGTGCATTATTTATTCTATTTTAATTGATGATAAGCTATATGATCTATGTTCTGCAATAGTTTCAATAAAGTGTTCTGCAAAAGTTTCAATAAATTTTTCTTTGAATGCAAATTTTTGTGTTAGATGTTTTAAAATTTCAAAAGATTAAACTAAAGCATCTAATAAGTAAAGATAGTTTTCATAATCTTTCAACAAATTTCCGATTGTATAAAATTGGAGAATAGATAAAATATTATATACAGACAAAAGGAGGGGGCAGTCCCCCCCCTAAGATTCAAGAAAATGCATATATGTCCAAGGCCGTAGGCAGAAAAAAATTTTCAAAGGGGATATGACGTGCTAAAATTAAAGATCGGACGGGGGCGGGGGTCAGGAGGTGATATGCAGTATTACTTTTTTTAACTTAACACAAATACAAAACTGCTATAAAAACAAGTTCAAGACCAATGGTAAATATTTCAAAATCTGCTAAAATCATATACTTAATAAACTATTTTAAAAATAATTGACTTATGTAGGAATATTAACCAGCTACAATATTGCTAATTATAGATTATCAGTAAAGAATATAACTATTTGATATATTTTCTTTTTATAACGGAGAAATACAATCAAAGTTTCCAAAATTAATCACTAGATGGGGGACATTTGGGATATAAAAATAAAAACGAGATTGTGTGTGTGAGGCCATTCTTATTTAAAACTAAATATTCCAAAATCTGCAAAATTATTTACAATATAATATATCAAAAAAATTCGAAGAATTTTTTATATAATACAAAAGGAAAAATAAACACAAGTTCAAAGCTAATCCTAAATATTTCAAAGCTAATCCTAAATATTTCAAAATTTCTTATTATTATGAGAAATACAAAGTTTCCAAAAGTTATCACTAGATGGCGACACCATTCATTTCCTGAGCGGATCGAATTTTGAACCCCGTATGACGAGCATGCGCATTGAATGGTGCCGAAGTAGCCCCATCGGGGGCTAGACGCTTGTTCGACACCAGGTCGCGTTCGCCGACCTAAACGTTTGGAGTTTTCCGTGGTTTTCTCCGAAACTTCGTGTAAATACGGGTTAGTACCCCTTAGAAAGTCCCCACGGAGGGCAATCCCAGCCTAGATCCCTAGCGTAGATAACTGGCCGTAACCACATTTCCATTTCCATTGGGACGGAGACAAACATTCTCGATTGGACTGCTCCGGGAACGTGTACACTAAAGAGAGCTCGTCAGTGGCGTGGTGAAGGGGTGGAGGGTATCAGGTCCCGGGCGCAGCCCGCAGAGAGGTGCCAAAGAGCCTCTGACAAAAAAAATAGGAGGGAGGGGCACCGAAAAGGTATTGTGGCCCGGGCGCAATTTATGCTTGCTACGCCACTGGAGCTCTTGTGCATAACATCTGTATCCGTGGTTTCAGTGTCTTCCGTGTTGAAATGATACCTTTGGGGATGTCAATCCAAGTGTCAAGCCTGATCAGGAGATTTGGATCTTCACAATAGCCAGCGGACGTCAAAAATGTTCTTTAGCTTTCTTGTAGAGAACTTTAGGACAAAGGGCGAAAACAAAGAGGGACAGAAACAAATAACAAAATATGTAGAACAGAAAGAAAAAGATAACTGAATTAACAGTTTTAACAAACTTGCAATGTTTTGTGCTTTAGAATTCGTTTTTTTTTTTTTTTTTCTGTAAAAAGTTCTATTGCTCTGTGGCGGTAATTGGTGTTTTACGGAAAAAAAGTCAAAATTCTTTTTTTTTTGTGCGTGTGTGTGTGTAAAAAAGTTCTATATATCTGTGGCACGCCATTGGTGATCTGATCGACTGCTGCGTTACTGTTAGTTAAACCAAATTATAGCAACCACTGAACTGTAAAGAAGTTATTTGGTTAGGCTGTTTTAAATTATTAGCACTGCGTTGTGACAAGAAAATCCAGGTCCGATACACTTATGTTGCAATAAAATAAAAAGACGTTAAATACTTGAAACTATTTTATTAAACATATACTATTGAAACATTATTATAACGGGCGGTGGTGGCTCAGCGAAAATAAAATGACGTCCTATATGGACAGTGCAATTAAGATGGAATCACTTAAAAATTATGCCAGCACAGAATTAAGTATTGGCGAGAACAATAACTTGGCCGAGATTAATAACGCCAATTCCAGAGCAACCCTAAAAGTTAATCCAATAAAATTACAATGATGTAATCGCGAGCAAATAATTTTAAAGACGTCGGAATGGCAACAAATACTAACTTACGCCAGCAGGATGCCATGAGGGCAAGCAGAAAGTACGTTGATTTTGCAAACGGACGCAATGAAATCTATTTTTAGCACAACGACTCTAGAATGAAGACACAAAAACAAAAAGAATAGTGCATACGGGAAAAGCGAAAATACAGATTTAAAAGCCGAAATGGTAGAAAAATGAAAACAGAAGTGATTTAGTATTCTTGAATTTGGATAGATTACATTAAAGAAAGCCAAATTAAATGATTATTAAATTAGATATGTGATCTCCATCACATGAACTTTTTCAGCTTTGGAGCCATTTGGATACTATATCCAGTTGCTCTTCATATCGATGCATTTTCCTTCCATTCTCTAGCTCTCAGAAGATGCCAGCACTCATAAAAATAATTCTAATATCAGTGTTAGAAATAATTGATGTTTTTTACTGGAAATTATTTCGTAAGGGTAAAGGATTCTCGTGTAATTATGTTGCCCTTAAGTATTTTATTGACATCAAGTACTTGACATTTGCACTCAATTTAATATTAAGTAAGGTCAGGTGGGGGGGGGTATATTGAAAAATATCTTTTTTTCAAATAAAAATTTAGATGTTTCAATACCTTTTTCTATTTAGATATCTTTTAACAGCATAGTGTGGCGTCATAAAGACTTTACGATACCGCCCAGATTAAAGGTTATCGGAGAGATTCGAGTATTGAGGGGTAAGAAAAAGGGAGCATCACAGATGGATATCTGTAAGTACAAATTGTTCGTAATTATTCGGACAACGTCACAATAGCAAGTACTTCTAATGAAGCTTTAGGGTATTTCAATGATATTAATGTATCCAAAACTTGTTGTTTTTGCTCTAACACAATTTGCCTGTTAACAAGTGATATTGAAAAACTCGCTTTCAGATTCCTTGTAATTCGAAAAAGCATTTATATGTATTAGTAGAGAGACTTCAAAAGAACTGGATTCTCTCTATTCTAAAAAAAAGTAAAGGCCGCTGCCGCTGGCGCTGTCAGAGCTTGTTGACCTATCTCCTCCTAAACGGTGGGGATTTGAGTTTCGACTAAGGTGCCCACAGATTCGAAAAATTCCGAGGAACATGCTAAGCTGACTTGAATTTCGAATATCGAATTATTTTACACGATATTAATAAAAAACTGAAAAAATAAACACAATGGTTCCCAGATTTGGCATAAAATCATTCATTCCTTTGCAACAAAGCGCTTCTAAGTATCTAGAATCGCGTGAAATTTACAAACATGAGTTAGAATTACGCCCATTTTACGCCAAAATAAAAACTATATGAAATAAGTAACTCAAAATGTGTTACACAAAGTTGACAATTTTCAAATAGTAAGTTCGCTTTGACAACAGGAGTTTAGAATGAGCGATTATTCGTTTTTCCAAAACAGAATAACTAATATCTTGAAAATGAAAAATAATTAAAATGCAGATTATTTTAAAGCCGGTTCGGTCCAGCTGGATTATTTGCTACCAGTAGAAATATTTGGGGCGTTAACTATGCCATTATAGCAGTTATAGTACACTTCGGATATTTTCTAGCGCAACAAGATGGTATAATTCGTGGTGCTAAGTACGCCAATCTACAAACGATTATGTAAATGAAAATATGGATAACGGTTTTCCGGTAACCTTAAATGAACAGTCATTATAGGTTGTGAGCATGTGTAAATCGCCAAATAATGCAAAAGTCGCCATCGCCCTATCCTATCTGTTCCGTAGCTTAACTTTACATGTAGTAACGTAGTTATTAACTTTACATAACGTAGTTATTAACTTTACATGTACGCAAGTTGCCAAATAATGAAAAATCGCCAATGGTGGCAAATTTGCAAGGTGTCCAATAGGTTTTACATTATTAAAAATACAGCTGAGACAGATGTTCTGATTTTATCACGCTTTCGCTCCTAATTAATATAACTTTTTACATTAAATATCATTGTACATTAATTATCATTGGCAACATTAAATATCATTGTACTTCTGAGGAGTGTAAATAATTTTTCCAGCGATTATAAGCAGAGTCCACACTCCAGGTGGAGTATAGCTCAGGACCCGTACAACACGGATTCCCAAACAAAATATCTTCCGTGTTATGAGGGGGAGGGGTTCTACTGTAGTCTGAAGTTTAAATTTTTATGTACCAATGAACATGCAAGAACCAAGCAATGTGTAGCTCAGTAACATTCTATCGGATCCAATCTTCGGTTTTTGTCTGTTGAAATTATGTCTTTTTTACGAATAAGCCTTATTAGGGGACGAATGCCTCATACTAAAAGCGAGCATAGCGAGCCTGGGGGCCTTGGCCCCTAGTATATAAAAAAAAAATAAGAATAAATTGTAATTTCTATTTTTTAAATATTTTCTTCTAATTTGGGGCAAAATGGAGGTATGGTTAGACATGACAAGTTCTATATGATATTAATATTTCTATTTCTCCTTTAGTTAAAATATTCCTCAAACAATAGTTTTAATCAATGAAATTGACATTTTAATTAACTGTTTCTTGTAGAAATTAGTTTTGTGGAATCAGTAGCATAGGCAATAATTTTTTTCGGGGGTGGCTGAGAACTCAAAACCTATAATACAATATAGGTCATAAAAATCGATTTAACCTATCTTTGCTTTTTGTTGGGGGAGGGGGATGGAACCCCTTTACTTTACCTACAAGTGTTCGCATTTAAAAATGAATTTTAAAATATGGAAGAAAACATGAATTGACAAATCGAATTTGAAATCTTTGCAGTTGGTAAAATATACATTAGAAAAAATATTAAATTTGGCTTAGGTCAGTAGCTGAACCTCAAAATTTTCAAAGGAACTTTAAGTTTATCCACAAATACGCAATCTTTTTCATATCTTATGTTTATTTAATTTGGTGGTGGCTATACAGTCTCATCAGCCATTCCCTTCTTACACCCTTGTGTGTAACCAAGTAACAATTCCCATACACTGAGTTAACCTGAATTTGATATAATCGTGGGCATTATTTATTTAGCTAAATATTTTGGGAAATAATACTTTTCTGTGCATCTTTTCTTGAAGTATATTAAGAATACATTGAATTGTGTGTGTGTGTGTGAGTACCTTTACTTTAATTCATAGCATTAACATACTTTTTATTAAAAATATACAGGTATATTTGTACTACCCCCATTTCCCCACCACGAGGAAAAGTGGGGGCTATCAATAAAAAAAAAAAAAAAGAAAGAAAGAAAAAAGGGCGGGGTTGACAAATTACTTGTTTAGGGGAAGAAAAAAAAAAAGATAATTTTTTTTTTTTTTTTTGCGCGCGCATTCTGAAATTGTTTTAGTTAGTTTTCCTTCTCTGTTAATTTATCAGTATCTTGTGCATTATTTACTGAAAAATAAAGTCACTATTGCAGTCAGTAACTAATGAAACCTCAACTACCATGATACTTTCCGTTATTACATTTCTAACGTCAAGCATCTGCATTGGGAAAAAACGACCTTACCACTCGAAGTAACCGATCTTGGAATTAATTTTTAAAAAGTACGAAACTGGGCACATTTCAATTCTGTAAAAAGACGAAAAATCGCATTTCACTTTGATATTTTCAAAAATCGTTTAATTTAGATCTAGAGAAATGAATTGATTTTTTTTTCCTACCTCTCTTTGAATTTATTGAATTTCAGGGAAGATGAAAAAATAAATTTCTGCATACAGGTTTTCTTATCTCAGGGTTTTGGCTTTATTTAAATTTTTGCTTTTAGTTCCCTATTCTTATTTGACTTTGCAACATTTCAACTTTTGTAGAGGTGTTTTTCTTTTTTCTTCAAAATACGGTAAGTTTTGAAGCATCTACATCTGGCATATTTCGATATAAAAATAATAAAATAAAATAAATAATGCAAATGATACTAAGTAAAATACATTTTTAAAATGAGAAAATGGGATTTTAAAACGACAAGGGTGTAAGGGGGGGGATAATTCTAAATATATTAGTACGTATTTGTACTTTTTTAAGAAATTAAACCCCTGCTGTTAACGCTTTCTTTTTCATGAGTATTGTAATTATTATTATCTTTATCTGAATGTTAAGAAAAAACAGCACAAAAAACTTTTTCTTTATTTTATGTGCTCCATAGGACTGACTTTTTTAATTCATATACTCTGCACGCATATTCTACAAAATAAACAAAAGGATGGAAGTAACGAGTTGTAAATAATTGTTAGAATTCTACTACTTATATTGAGAAAAAAATCCAAAACGTTCTGTCAACAATTTTATTACGCACATTTTTCTACCTGTACGCAGATTACATAAGAAACTATCCTTATTTATTTATTAAATTTTTTTAATCTAAAACGAGCACATACTTGAAAAAGGGTTGGGAATAATTGATTTTTCATAGTATAGTGTTAAATATTTTCCTACTTGCAATAACTAAATCTCTTTTATTATTCTTTATTAGGTACATAAATATCACTCGGTGATCAAAAAATTTCACTTTAAACTAAATTTTGATAATTTTCAAATGGCACTATCGAGTTACGTTTACATTTCTTTTGTTTCCTAGTTTCGTGTACGGCAAGAAATAACGGTTACTGACTTTCACAGCCGAAAAGAAAAGTAAAAGTATAAAGTAGGGAAGGCATGACGGTGATTCAAAACTCATGGTGAAAGAGTGTAAAGTGTGGTAGAGGAAATCAGTAAGATTCAGAATCACATACCTATGTGCAGTAGAGATGAGTTCGGGCTCATTTTTTGAAGCCCGAGCCCGAGCAATATTATTTAAGTTGGAGCCCGAGCCCGAAATTTCAGTTAAAGGTAAAAAAAAATCCAATTAATTCATTGATAGAATACAATGAATTTTGCCGTTTGTGCAAATTAAAGACAAATATAGTTGCTAACTCTCAGTGCACTTTCTAATTCTTTATTTATACATATGTTTATCAAATAATGTCGGATCTCATGACTAACTAATGAATATATGCCGCCGTTCTGAAATATCCAAAGAGCTTAACGCACCTTCTAGGCGCCAGTGCCGCTATTTTTTTTTTTTATAAGTACAGCCACAACTCCGGTTATAGTGAACCCGGATATAGTGAACGAAAACCATTAGTCCCGATTCCCACACAGTATCTCTATCCATCATGAAGACACTTGGGTTTTAGTGAACTTCGGATATAGTGGACTAAATTTGATGGTCCCCAGAGGTTCATTATAACCGGAGTTGACTGTACTTTTATTTTCCTCATGAATCACTTTTTAAAATTTGTTTCAAGCAGTATGTTCAATAAAGGAGAATTTTTTTACGAGCCCGAGCCCGAACGCAATTGTGAATTACAGAGCCCGAGCCCGGTTCGGGCCCGGGCTCGGGCTCGGGCTTTCGGGCTCGGGCTGAGCCCGTCTCATCTCTAACGTGCACTCGGAAACGCCGTCTTGTTTTAGGGTCTTGAGTGTTGGAGGAGTCTTGACTTAACGCGAGGGATGCGGTCCAAAACCCGTCGTGTAAGTGAAAATTTCGCATTGTGAAATAGGGTCTACACAGGGTTTTTGAAACACACGCACAGTCACTTCAGACACTTATTAACACCCCTCATAGCTCTAAGCCATTCCCTAACTATACATTACCATCGAAAAAAACACATGTAAAATACTTCTGTTAAATAATAAAATAAATAAAAACTTTGTAAAAAAAACACACATAAAATGTTACTTATAGGAGAAGAGCCCTTGATTATAAGAGAAGAGCCCTTCGACTCGGCTTGTCTGATGAAGACCGAAAGAATTTTTCGGTCGAAACGATCGTAACATCTTATAAGTAACATTTCATGTGTGTTTTTTTCACAAAGTTTTTATTTATTTTATACATTACCATTTCTTACATAAAGTAATAAATAAAGCCAGTTTTAGACTCTGACCTTCTGCGATGCTACGAGAAAAAGAATACCGTTTGCTTATTGACTCTCTTCTGCAGAAGCAAATCGCGAGTTTGCTCTCCTTGCTTTTGGCGAAAAATCTCGTGTTGTGGGCGGAAAGTCCACGTTAGTTCAGAGATACATTTCTCGTGAAAAACTTGCGTAATATGCCAAAGTAAAATAAACCGCGTTGTAGTGCGAGTCCACTGTAATCACTTATTAGGAAAATATTCGGAAACTTTCCGACCGTAGTTTGCCAAAAACTAATATGTCTTTAATAGAAGTCATTAAAAAGTCACTAAAATTCATTTTTTTGAAATTCTGTTTCCTTTAATCGAAGAAAAGTTAAGTGTTTGCGATACTCGATTAAAAAGTTAAACAAAAACTTCAACACGTTTTCCAAAGTGACTATTAACGGATACATGGAGACGATAAATAAATAAAAACTTTGTGAAAAACACACACATAAAATGTAACTCGTAACGTATTATAAGTTACATTTTATGTATGTGTGTTTTTTCACACAGTTTTTATTTATTTAATCGTTTAACACCAGTATTTTGAGTGTTTTTTACGTACATGGAGACGATGTTTCCGGACCCACATCTCTGTGTTCTTCTGAACCGTCTTGGTTCCCTTCTACAACCTTTTACATATTTTTCCACTAAGAGTTCTGAATCATCCTGTATATGCTCGAACAATCAGTTATGAAGCACTTCCCGGCATAACGTTATTGACTCACGTACTTCTGAATAACGACTACTCTGCTCTCCTCGTTTAAGGGCCTGTGTTCGACTGAAACGATGGATTTTGAAAAGAATTGCTGTCGTCACGATTTAGCAACGATGGAAACGAGCATTTTAACAAAACTAAAATTAAAAAAAAATCAAAAAACATTCGTAAAGAACGTAAACAGAAAATAAAAGAACTGTGCACACGTTTCGGGTGGTAGAAAAGAGTCCACCTTCTTCAGGAGAAAATCACCGACTTACATAGGCAAGAAAGTACTAAATGCTTGTAAAAATTTAAACAAAGCCGTTCATTTTAATTCATTCTTAAGATCAGTTGTTTATAAAAATGCTTTTTTAATGAAAGGTTGAGTTAGCAGCCACACATTCAGCGATAAAATTGCGTTGAAAGGTGTTTCATAATCGATGTGTTCTGCATGATTTACATTTTGCCAAACAATTGCTATATAATCCCTACATAGCGTAAACAAAATGATACAATGAAATGAAGCGAGAAAAGAAAATACCTTTATCTCTGAATCATTTTCGCGTTTCTGTTCGCAGATAAATCGTATTACACCTTCCCAAGAGGGACAGGGCATCTCTGGCAAACATGTATTTCTGATATGCAGCTGAACCCTAAAGACACAATTTTCTGTGCGTTCTACTTTCGCTGGGAAATCCTTTCAGATAAACACTCCTTTCAGCTGTCAGTTCGGGTTTCAAACATTCACCCACCAGCATTTCACGCCGCTTTTTCCATCAAAAAAAGAGAAAATCGTGTTTTTCACATTTCCACTTTTTCTGTTTACATCAAACAGTCAAATCGTGCATTAATTTTACTTGAAGAAATGCATACATAAAAATGCGATGCTTAGTACATTTCAACAAAGAAATAAAATAATGTTCCTTTATTTTTGCTTTATTTTTAACGCTTTCCAACATAGTTGAAAAATTTTTACGATTTCGGTTTTTCCTCCTGTTTTTACCGCGCGTCCTCTAACTGTCGCGAATATGTGTCGATTAGAGATGAGTTTGGGCTCATTTTTTGAAGCCCGAAGACTTTTAATCCGAGCCCGCCCGAGCCCGAGCAATATTATTTAAGTCGGAGCCCGAGCCCGAAATTTTCGCAAAAGATAAATAAAATTCAATAAAATTCAAAGAAGTAATTCTTTGCTTGAATTCTATAAATTTTGCCGTTTGTGCAAATTAAAGACAAATATTCGCCTCAAAGTGTGCTTTTTAGCCGGCGAGGGGTTGTACCTGGGCGGAACTGGCGAAATACGTCCGGAGAGCAATCTCCTGGTAGGGCCACCCAAGGCGTGAAGGCCGTTCCATTGGGAACGGTCCAAATCGTCGAATCCCAAATTGTCGAATGAATTAGCAACAGATGTCTCAAAAGGCTGGGGACCTAGTAAAAATCCAACATGTAAATGTGTTACCTCCTTTTTCTTCGGAGAGAGAATCTTTGCTGTCTCGGAGAGGAAGCAATTTGACCCTGACCCTAGCTGCCCTTCCCCTCCTCGCGGTCACTTCTATGCTCGCGGTAGCTCCCTTCGGCTCCTGTCCAGCTGTCACGGAGTAGCTGTCATTTATCATCAATAATGGGCTGAAACCGTGATCCGCCACAAAAATTACAGGGGATGTTGTCAGCAAATGTATAGTAGTAGCATAATTGCTTTTTTTTTCTTTAATGATACACTATGACATATTTTGATACACTATGACATATTTTAAATCTCAATATAAAACTTCTATTCATAGATTTTTGAGGGGGGGGAAAGTTTTTTTTTTTTTTTTTAGGAGCATTGCCTTATCCGCAAGATAATTGAAATTTTAAATGCACATATATTTACTGTTGAACATACTTAATGTTGCAAATTCAGTAATAAAATATTATTAACTTCAAAAAATTAAATACATATTTAGCATTTTTTAATTTGATTTCAAATTATAATTTAAAAGATGATTACATATGTGTGTTTGTTAAAATATTTTACTATACATATGTTTGTAAAAATTTCATTTTTTTTTTTCATCCAGGTTTAATATTAGTTCATTCTATATACCATGTTTACTCACGTAATAGTCACCCTCGCATAATTAGTCGCACCCTCGTTTTAAAGCAGAAAAAAAATCGTCAAAATGCTTTATCGGCATAAAAATCGCAGTCACGTATATTTGACCTTCATATATGTCTGTAAAAATATTAGTGTGGAAATATAGCTCTTTTTTGTGTGCAACTGTCGAAAAGATTATTTAATATATTGCAATAATCTGGAAGCATTTGGTAAAGTAGTAATGTTTTAGCATTAGAGTGAACAATATTATGTAGTAGATTTCCCATCACAATAGTCGCACCTAAATTTCACCATGAAAAATTGACACAAAAAGTGCGACTATTACGCAAGTAAACACGGTATATTAACAGCAGTTACAACTTTTTAGAGAAATTTGGTCATGTTATAGACAATTCATTAAAAATGCTTTTTGAGAAAACACGGTTTAAAGTTACCTTACTGTTTTTAAGCATAAGTTGCTTCCTAGAACGTCTTTAATTTTTTTGATTAATTATTATTATTTACAGGGAACCCATCTCAGACTCTAACATTTCAAAGATTTAATTTCAAAAAAAAATCTAGTACACACAAGGTTGAGGGTTTTTGTTCCTAAAAAACAGACATTTTTAATTCTGTGTGTATTTATACGGGGCCCCTTTTTGGGCCTCCTCCCGTAGAAAACAGTAAATATAAATAAACTATTGCTTCAAAATGTATTTAACATGAATAACTAAAAATTAACCAGCTGCAATAAATAAATGCTCGAAATTAGGATAATAAATGCAAAAATATTCTGGAACATTTTATTTGGAAAATAGGTAATGAAATTGACGATTGAAAATTAAATATTCTAATTGAAATATTTATTATCCTACATATTATCATGGAAGAAGGAGTTGGTGCCTGTGTAAATGTCAATGCCTGTGTAAATGTCATAGGGGGTTGTACTCATGCTAGGTGAAAATGTCGCGAAGTTTCAATAAGATCGCATATTTTTAAGTTTTATATAATGCTAGAAAGAATGTCCACACTAAATTGATATTTTGTTGAGCAAAAATTACTTGATTGGACTTTTTTGTGAAATATCTGGCAATAATATATACATCATCAAGAATCGAAAGCTTTGGCAATCATTAGGCTTTTTTTTTTTTTTTTTCCTTTTCCATTTTGCACTTATCTACAAAGGTTATAAAATCATTACACAAGACATTTGCAAGCTTACTTGAAATTTAAAAGTGAATTATAGCTTCTACAGAAAATAAAGAATATCAATCTAATAATTCATAGGCCACAAAGGGTTTATTATTATTTACACTAGCTGCAGTACCCGTTCTTCGCACGGGAATGAATGAACTTTCGAATATTACGATTTCTTGTGATTACTATTTATTGTAATAAAGAGATATAGCAAAAATGGATATCGCGTTATATTGTGTTCATAATCATGCATACCGAATTTCAAGGCAATTGTTTGTATGGTGAAGAAGGCGATGCGGCGTAGCGCAATCTAGTGGCGAGTTTTAGCAAAACGGATACGGCGAAAATATTCTTCGCATTCAGATATCGATGTATACGAATTTTCATGACGATCGGCTCGATAGTCCTGAAGTTCATGTGTTGACGTGACATCTAGTGTCAAGTTATAGGAAAATGAATAGCGCCAAACTCTTCCCTTTGTTCAAATATCTATGTATACCTATTTTCATAGCGATCAGTTGCACAGTCAAGAAGGGATATACTGCAGCGCGATCTAGTGGTTAATTAAAGTAATGATTTGCTACAGTGCCGTCAAGTGGCGAGTTATAGCATCTATATGTATACCATGTGGCGTAGCGCAATCTAGTGGCGAGTTTTAGCAAAACGGATACGGCGAAAATATTCTTCGCATTGAGATATCGATAAATACGAAATTTCAGGACGATCGGCTGGACAGCCCTGAAGTTCATGTGTTGACGCGACATCTAACGCGAAACTCTTCCCCGTGTTCAAATATCTATATGTATACCTATTTTCATAGCGATCAGTTGCACAGTCAAGAAGTGATACACTGCAGCGCGATCTAGTGGTTAATTAAAGTAATGATTTGCTACAGTGCCGTCAAGTGGCGAGTTATAGCAAAATGGATAACGCCAAAATATTCTCATTGTTCAAATAGCTATGTATGCTGATTTTCATAGCGACTGTTTGAATGGTCAATAATTTGGCCTGCTGCAGCGTCATCAAGTGGCGAGTTCAAATAATAATGCATTGCAGTGCCATCTAGTGGTGAGTGACATCAAAAGGAACACAGTTAGAATATATTCTTCGTGCTCAAATGTGTAAGTCTAAGAAATTTTATGCCAATCGGTCGAACGGTATAGAAGTTGATGCGTTGCAGCGCCATTTAGCGGCAAGTTACAGCAAAATGGATAGTGAAAAATATTCTCCGTGTTCTAATATCCGCGTGTACCAAATCGAAATTGGTTTGTGCGGGTACCAAATCGAATCCGCGTGTACCAAATCGAAATCGATTTCATCGAAATTGGTTGGACGATATTCGCATAGCAAACGGCTAAACGGAATAGAATTCGACGTTATTCTGCGCCACCTAGTGGCAAGTTAGAGGAAAACGGATAGCATAAAAACCTTCTCCATGATAAAAGACTTAGGTGAACCAAATTTCATGGCGATCGGTGAAACCGTGCTGGAGTTTTTCAATCTCATACACACATACTAGCATTCATTTTTATCTATAACCAGTGTTATTATATATACCAGTCTAAAATAAAATCCAGCTTCAAATGTAAGTCTCGGCAAAGTGCCAATACACCATTTTGCAAGAGTTTTTTCAGGGAATCATTCGAAGCATTGACTTAGCAGCAATCAAAATGGGAAACGGTTCGACCGCCAAACAGTAAAGCAGGCATATTTTTAAAATTATCAACTATAACGTGTTTTATTCATCGTTACCTCGATGAGAAGAGTTCAATTTTCTGAAATTTGGCGGAATTCCCCCAAGTTAAATCAATGTACTCAATTGGCGAGATTTCTGAAGCTAGATCGCTTGAAATGCCCTAATAACTGCATTATTTCTGCACGGATAATTAAAATTTAACGCTGTATTCTATTAAAACCTATGCACTTGTTTTCTAAAATGCTATTTGCTTAAGCTCTCAGTAAATTGCGCCAAAAATCCTAAAACTGTGCAAACCGCTAGAACTCACTTTCTAAAAATCGGCCTATCAGCCATTTTATTTTTCGCCAGACTAAAAAAAATTACATATTAGTCTCGGAAATCTTCAATCCTCATTGTTTTGCGTATAAAACATTTGATTCCTGCTCTCATTTCTTATGCGCACACGATATTATAATTAAAAAAATAACCTTGCAAATATAAATTTAAAAAAATCATTATTATTCTTTTATTTTTACTTTAAGAATTTAAAACATTTTATTCGGCAAAATCGCCACACACGGCAACCACGATGCTTATTTCACACTTTTTTCACTATAGTGATTACAATTACGGAAAGCTTTCTGCGTGGAGAACATAAAAAATTCCGGGAACGGGTGGATTTTCAAAGTTTTAAAGTGGATTATCATTTATTCTATATTATTCTACATATCTGTGCAAAATTTCAGGCTGGTAGGTCCATTTTTGTGGATTTGTATACTACCCAAATCGACAAACTGACAAACAGAATTTCATTTTTATTTATAAGATAACTTACGCTTCTTTTTAAAAGTACACTCTCATTAAATTGCGCCAAGCGCTAGAATCATCTTCTGAAAATCGCATATCAACCATTTTATTTTTCGCCAAATTAAAAAGTTGCACATTTTAGTCTAGGAAAATTTCCAAATCCTATTTTTAATTTGAGTATAAAAGAGTTCATTCCTGCTCTGATTTCACATGTACACGATATTTTAATTAAAAACAGCCTTTCAAATATTCTAAACAGAAGAAAAGATTATTCTTTTATTTTTAATTCGAGTCTAAATCATTTAATAAATTTGCCAAACATGGTAACCTCGATGCTTATTTCTCTTTTTTTCACTGCAGGGACTACAATTGCGGTATTGCGGAAAGCAAAAATTGGTGTTTTTGACGGGTTTTTTTATCAATATCTCCTAAACTAATTCGAATTTCGAGAAAATCGCTTCGAGGTATGTCGGGACCCGTGCTGGAGAATTTCCGTACAAAATTTGGTAGGTCTACGATCACCCGTCTGCGAGCTACGCGAGACACAGACAAACAAACTAACGGACTAACGGACAGTTTACGCATTGCTTTATTTATATAGATGCTAATCAGAATTTGAGAAATTGCAAAACTATATCAAGTCTGACATGGCGTTTAAGTTACGCATTTGCTTACCGTTTGTGGAACAAATTAGAAGACTTAAAAACAATACTTGAAAGACAAAATCAGTGCATTTTCATTTTAATACAGCAGAATGCTATAAGTCGTATCTGAAAGAACTTTCTATAAACTTTCCTTGTACATGAAATTCATGACAACATATGAAGCCTATTTTGATATTTGTCAATTATTTTCTCTATCTGTGGCTGCAACTATGCCAAATTATATCGGCCAAATTATATCGGTCGGCTTTTTGAAAATTCCTTTTTTCAAAACACTCCCTGAATATGTTACGGAGAGCCAGAACGTTTCTTTCGTGATTATTATATCGTCGTTACAGACAAAAGAGCGACTCTAAAACACTCAAATTTTAAAAACACTACATTTAGCTTTTAATTAACATTGAATATAAATTTTAAGAGCAAATAATTTTTTTTATACGTAGTTTATGCGAATGTTAGCAAAATTTCAAAATATAATTTTTTTTCTGCGAAATTTCTGTTTTTTTTTTATTTATTTACAAAAATTCCGTAGCTCTGATGATATGAAATTTGGTGACATAATAGGTGGTTGCTCCACTTAAATTATAGGCGTTGAATTTTTAAAATATGATTACATTTTGAAATTTGCAAAAATCGTTTCAAAATTCGTAAATTTTGTGTCAGCATTTCGAAATAAAGACTACAGGGAATGGAACGAAATTTGGCGACTTAATAAGTGGTCGCTCAAATTCAATTCTAGGCTTCCAATTTTGCTAAGATGTTGATTAGATTCGACATTTTATGAAAATTATTTCAAAATGCATAAATATTCGTTCGCGCATCACAAAATAACCACTAACGCGAATCAAATAAAATTACTTAATTACTCTCTAACCTGTAATCTTTTAACAATATACAAAAATTATAACTTTTCTTTCTTTACTTTTAACAATATGCTATACTTCCACTCATTGTACTCCTATACAATGCAGACGAAACTTCTTGCTTTTTGGAAATTTTCATTCAGTACTAACCCATGAACAATGGGTACTTCAGTTATAGTAAATAAATAAAAATATGCGTTACTTTAAACTAATCTGTTCCCTACTTGAAATTTTTGGCAATTTTTTACCACTCCAAGTTACTTTGTTAGGATATAGAATAGTGAAGAATTAATACTTCTGTAATATCCATAGTTAAAAAGCTTGACGTCGAAAATTAAAGGCCACATGAAATTAATAATTTCTGTCGCAGTCATTTACATGATAATCAAAATCAATTAGCACTTTCTTGAAATAGGTCTTTTGTATTACCCATTTTAACATTCTTTGATGAAATGAAACTTTTCTGCTGAACCACTACGATTATGTAGTAAACCGAGCATCGCGGTTTCGTTCGTTTTCTAACTATATTATGTATCAACAAATTTGATGCAATACACCGATTATAGAACACTTTCCTATACAAGAGCAAAGAAGAGAATATAGCGATTTTAAACAGTTTCAAACGCAATGCTATTGGCTATTATTATATTAATTTGAATGTGAAAGAAAAAAATTAAATGTAAATAAGACCAAATATATTTTGATAAATATTCACTGCTGCGTATATAGTACACTGGAGCTCGCTTATAACGAACGTGAAGGGGCCGCGATATTAGCTCGTTATAACTGAGTGCTCCTAAAAAACGCTGATTCGTGAAAAAATCATAAAAACTCATACATTCTTAATAAATTACCTAATTTATTTATAATTAAATTTTATTTCTTGAAATGTTATTCTTTAGACATATTTAGCAATAAAATCGTAAGCTGCAAAAGAAAAAAATAAATAAAATAACGTATTTTTTAAAGCTATATTCAAAAAATATTTTTAAAAACTTATTAAACTGACTCGCATGTTCTAAAAATTGACTCTTACTTTTATTCATAGTGAGTTAACCTGACTCGGAGATTTTTAAGTCCAGCGCAAACACTGAATGGGAAAGTGGACGAAAGATCATGAAAATAGCCATTTTCAGAAATTTTTACAAAGCTATATTAATATACCCACTCCCACTTCAAACTTGATTCATACCTTTTCTAAAGCTTAAAAATAAATCTTTTATTATATCTTAATACCGTGTTTACTCGCGTAATAGTCGCCCTGGAATAATAGTCGCACCCCCTTTTTGAAGCAGAAAAAAATAGCTTGAGAGTTATAATATTACGGAGTAGATTTCCTCCGCATAATAGTCAAACCTAGACTTTCAACATGAAAAATGAGCAAAAAAGTGCCGCCATTATGCGAGAAAATTCGGTATTTTGCTTAGTATTTATACTACCTATCAATATATTCCGTTTTTGAAACCAATACAAAAGTAGTCAGAAATGACACATGCTTCTGAGAACACAGCGAAAATTGTATACAATACCCCCCCTCCCCCCATTTGAATGACTAATATCCTTTAACGCATTAGAAGACAAAATATGGGGTAAAGAGAATTAAAATATGCCTTTATTTTAATTCTTTCTGTAAAAGGTTAATAAAAACATCAGATGACAAAATGAGTATCAGATTTTTTGTGCAAACCGTACCACTTTCTGGGAGTGTGCGCCAAAAAAAAAAAAAAACATCGAGAACTCTATGAAGTATTTGGCTGTGGAATTCCATCTTTGAAATTGTTTTCTAAGGTTTCATAAATGGCACTAATTTTTCTTTTATTGCAGTGCGCAGCTTTTAAGAAAAAAAAACTTTCTATCGCATTTATTTTATTTTGACTAGTGTCCATCAAAGGGCTCTTATGCAGTTCTGTTTTTTGAACAACACCCTTATTACAATGTTAATAAAATGCTTTAAGAAAGTAAAGCCAGAGTATTCTTTCATATACCGATCAAGTCCCTTTTGTAGTTGAAGCAGAGCTTCCGGATACGATAATAGACATCCATTAATCTTTTGACCATCCGTATGTGCGACTGTGCGGCAGATGTTTTTTTTTCTTTTCCTCCCCACACCCCGCCACCCTGAAGCAGGGTTTGCAATTCGATGAGTTGGGCTATAACCGTCTGCCGAAGACAGAAGATAATCGGGAATTAGAGCAGGATGCAATAATAGTAAATAGTAATACAACCCCTAATTCTCGACTCTCCTAGACCCAGAGCACACAATGGTTAATGACCGTTAATTGGTTTTCGATCTTTTGGGATTCGGTCAGTTGGGGTAAAACCGTTCCAATATGCTCAGCTAAGGCCTGCAGGCACAGGAGCAAAGACAGACTTCAACCCTTGTGCTCCAAGACTGACCACCGGTCCAACTGAAGCTGCTCATTCCCTCCTCCATATGACTAGACTTAAAAGTGGCCTCCTTAAGTGCTTTTCGTTGAAAATTTTCATAATTATGTATAAAAATATAGAAAACAATCTGCGCTATTTTAAAAATCATAAAATCCACCCGTTCCCTCATTTTTAAGTGATTTTTCGCTATTTTCAGCAACATTTCATTTCGGAGAGTCAAAAAAGTTAATCATTTGCGTAACAAAATTAGCTATTGCAAATGACAATGACTTCATTTTGACGTCATATTTAACAGCTTTTTCCAGATTTATACGTTTATTTATTTATTTCCTTTTTTTCAATAAAATGATTGCCTGCGGATGTTCACATCAAAACAAAATCTTTCAAATACGAAGAGTTTCCGCACGTTACCAGAAATGAATCGGTGAGTGCAGAAACCACCTCAGTCACAAAAAGGAAATTTTTTTTCAGGAGAGAGAAAAAACTTCATAAAACTTCATAAATTAGGTAATATTTGCATGACAGAAACATAAATCCATGTTATCACAAAGGAAAAAAATAAGTTTAAATATTTGAAAATTTGGAGGAGTTATGAAGTTTTTTCTCTCTCCTGAAAATAATTTCCTTTTTGTGACTGAGGTGGTTTCTGCACTCACCGATTCAAATGCATTAAATTCGATTTGGGTATCTATCTTCTTCTATACTATTAAAATCTGTGCGCGTCTGTCTGTCTGTCTGTCTGTGTGTAGCATCATCTCCTCCGAAACCGCTGGGAGTTGAGTTTCAATCGAGGTGTCCACTTATTCGAAAAATTCCGAGGAAGGTCTTCCGCTAATTTAAATTTCGAAATTCGAATTAGTTAAGGAGATATTGATAAAAAAAAAACCGTCAAAAACATTAATTTTTGCTCTCCGCAACTCCGCGATTGTAATCCCTGTAGTGAAAATGTGAGAAATAAGCATCGAGGTTGCCATGTTTGGCGAATTTATTAAATGATTTACACTCTTGCATTAAAAATAAAGGAATAATACTTTTTTTTCTGTTTCGAATATTTGCTAGGTTATTTTTTAATTAAAATATCGTCTGCGTGGGAAATCAGAGCAGGAATTCAATATTTTTTATACGCAAAAGAAAAAGGATTTGTAAATTTCAGAGACTAAAGTGTATAACCTTATAATTTGGCGAAAAAAAAAATGGCTTATATGGCGATTTTGAAAAAGTGGATTCTAGTGGTTTGCACAATTTTAGGCTTGGCGTAATTTACTGAGAGCGTAAAGAAATAGTTTTTTTAAAAACAAGTGTAGGTTTTTCTAGAATTTAGCCTGAAATTTTAATTTTCTGTTCAGAAATAATGCAGTTATTAAGGCGATTTTAAATGATTTTCATCAAGTTAAATAAATTGATTTAAGTTAGGGAAACACCGTCAAATTTCAGAAAATTAAACTTTTTCATTTGTATTGCTAATTCTATGCCCCGATTGATATGAGTTGGTGTTACGAGCGTATGAATAGATAATATTTTTTAATCCCACCAAACAAGGTTTAATAAAATAGGAAGTCTTTATAAATACGAATGCTGTTTGCAGGGACGTAGCCAGAAAATTTTCATGGGGGGGGGGGTTACGACTACTACAACTCATATATATGTATAGGTGCGTGTGATAATGTAGTGAAGTATATACATTTTGTATGGCAAAAAATTCCTCATGGGGGGGTTATGACCCCCCTAACCCCCCCTTGGCTACGCCCCTGGCTGTTTGAGATGAATGAGAATATTTTTTAAACCCAGTATGACTAGCTGATAATGCCTTTAAATTATTGCATTTATTGTCAAGTTTAATGTGTGATTCATTTTGGCTATTTGTCATCGACTGCTAACGTTAATTACGCCAAAATGGCAGTTCTAGCAAAGTAAACATAAATAAATCATATTCTATTCTATTTCTAACACTGCTACAGTTTCCGTAGCAACGGAATCCATTGTTGGCACTTAAGTTGTTCAATTTAATAATTAAGTGAAACCACTCATTTCTACAGCTCTTAAGACCCAAAAAAGTGAAAACGCATTAAATATGAAACAAATAGAATTTTAACATATTTGCGCATTAAAAATAACCGAAGTTTTTTCCGGCAATTCTGCATATTTTTCATTTTATTTCCTTCGCGTGTGACGTCATTTTCACGTCATTGTCTTCTATTTTGCTCTCAGATTATGCAGAGAAGCACATTACACGCTAACGTATGTGCTGCTTCGGCGGACATAAGGAAGCGCTTTTGTCGGGTGCGTATTTGTCTAACCCCTCTGTGTGTATAAATTGAAGCAATGAAACTTTGTGGACCTTTTTTTTAACTAGAAAAAGGCAGATTAACGTCTTTAACGTGGAAGAAGCAATATGGAAAACTATTTAATTGGTAGCCGTAATGCGAAATGATAATCTATTATTCACATGCGCAAAGCACCAAAATTTCGAAAGTATGAAAAGTCAGGAATATGAAATGAAAATCCTAAATAAATCACCAGAGACTATAGGATAAGCATCGTGTACGAGAATGATACTGCAATCATGTACATAACAAAGGCGCTTGCAAGGAATACAAAATATAATATGAAATTAATTGCTCTTTCTTCCCATGGCGTTTGTAAAATCTTTCCGAATAACGGGATGCGATGTGCTTAGAATATTTCATATAAATTACTTATATGTTAAAGTTCTATTTATTTTTTCATATATATTCCAGTTACTGACCAAGAGCTCTAGAAACGACTTCAGATTTTGTTTAATATTGAATTTGACACTATGCAATTAATCTATGTTAAAAATAAAATATGAAATTAGTTATTTATTAAGGTGAATTGGCAGTGAGATCAACATTAGTTTTATGTAACAAGTGTGCTACAGTATTAAGAGTTCAGTAAGGGTAATAAGCTTTTCCCCTTAAGTTACGTCACAAATGTTTTCATTTACGAAAGCGACAAGATCTTCACGGAAACAGGGTGCATTTTGGTTTCTGGAAGTACAATGTGCATCGATTGTTTCGAGTAGGTTTTTTAAATTAAGGTAAAATTTAATAAGGTTTAAATTTAATTTTTCAACTTCAGAGTCATCTGCAACATAACTGTGCTGATGCATTGTCCACGCTTTACGAAATGCAAGATAAGATAAAATAGTATTCAACATCATGTAATGTTATTCATATGGTATGTATGAATGCTATAAATTAAATCTAAAAAGAGAGAATTATATGATGTAGAAATAAGGCATTTTTCGAAAGAGAAAAGTTTCGTCTGCATACCGTATGATGGGGCTAAAGTCCATCAGGTGAATTATATCCATAAAGAATATATCAATTCTAACAATAAACTTAACCATTTATTTACAATCAAAATATAATTAAGATTACACTTTCAAGCCAGTGTTACAAGGGCTGGCGACTCCCTTCAGACATCTTCGGAATCAGAGTTCCGTCTAAAGATACAAAAAAGGTTACCTTATCTTACTGGCGCGTAGGCGGTACAAAAGTTTCGCCAAGGCGCAAAATATAGGGGGTTTTAATACACTGCCCCCGGATGAACAATTACAATTGTTCAGAAATCAAATCAAAACATTTTGCAAACATGAAACAAACCAAAAACTTACAAAAAAAAAACAAATTACTACATACTTACGAAATTTCCAGGATACAGAAAACTGAGAAATCTACTAAATCTATAAAATTGAATTAGTTAAACAAATAGAAATAAACATATAAGAAAAATGTTCGTTAAATGTTCAATAATCAGCATCAAGTTCCAGTTTATATAATAATTGTATAGGTCGCTTTATAAGTCCAGAAGCTGTTTCTAGAGCACAGGACCGTACTTTGGAATCTCTACCGAAAAACAGCTCCTTAATGCGTCCACATTTCCACATATGCTTTGGAACTTTGTCTTCATGGATAAAGACGACATCTCCTACTTTAAATTTCGTTGATGCAGTAACTGGAGTTTTTAAGTTAGCGGATCGGAGTTCAAGCAAGTATTCCTTGCGCCAACGTTTCCAGAAATGGTTCATGATCTGGTCTCGGTATCGTATCTTCTTCGTCAGAATTACTCTGTTGGATTTAGGTTCAGATGATTTGGAATTGCTAGGCAAAGAATTTATTCGTTTGCCTATCAAAAAATGTGAAGGCGTAAGTGGAAAAGGTTCGTTGTTTTCTCCGTACACGTATGTCAGAGGTCGTCCATTGATAACGGCTTCTATTTCTGTTAGTGTTGTTTGGATCTCTTCATAAATGAGGCAAGATCTCCCAAGAACTTTTTTCAAGGGAGTTTTTACAGAACGCACCATGCGTTCCCAAAATCCACCCCACCAGCTTGCTCTAGGCAGAATAAATTTCCAGACGATTCTGTTTTTAGAAGAAAAACGAATAATTTCATCTTTAGAATGAATATCTCTATCTGTAGTCAAAAAAGGGAGAAATAAGCATCGAGGTTGCCATGTTTGGCTATTTTGTTAAATTATTTAGACTCCTGCAGTAAAAATAAAAGAATAATGATTTTTTTTTCTGTTTAGATTATTTACAAAGTTATTTTTTAATTAAAATATTGCGTTCATGTGAAATCAGAGCAGGAATTCAATGTTTTTTATGTGTAAAAGAATAAGGGATTGAGAGATTTCCGAGACTAATATGTATATTTTATAGTTTGTCGAAAAAAAAATGGCTGATTTGGCGATTTTGAGAAAGTAGTAGGTTCTACCGATTTGCACAGTTTTGGGCTTGGCGCAAATTACTGAGAGCGTAAGGAAATAGTATTTTTAATAAGTATAAGTTTTATTAGAATACGGCGCTATACTTCGATTTTTCATACAGAAATAATTCTGTTATTAAGGCGATTTTAAACGATCTACAGAATTTTCGCCAAATTAAATAAACTGATTTAAATTGGAGGAATTCCGCCAAATTTCAGAAAATTGAAATTCTCTCACTTTGTACATTTTAGTTACGCTGATTCTTCAAAGTATTTGTGTAAATGTACCGAACAGGTCTCTTCGTAATAGCCATTTATTTGTGGATCCAATTATAAAATATAATTACATATACTTTTCGTTATATAAATTTTATAAAATTTATAATAAGTTTTCTTTGGATTTGGATATTTTTAACATGTCTTTTAAAGTCTTTAGAGTTAGGTGTTTTGAACTTTTGCAGTCATGACTGGTATTTATTTTATCTCAGTATTTTATCTTTTTTAATTTTGTCTTTTGTAATTTGTCCTTTTATGCATCACTGTAAATGGATTTCAATCTGTAGTGTGCATTTCTTTTATGAAATAAATAATTTAAATAACTGCTACTAATCAATTAGATGCCTATTGGATTAAATTTTGGCGAGTGAACTATATAAATGATAGATAACTATTTCCCATTTTGATTGCTGTTAAATCAAACCTTCGAATGATTCCCTGAAAATAAAAAGATCTCGCAAAATGGTGTATGTTGGCATTTTGGCGATTGAAGTACTACATGTGTATTAAATAATTGATTCTTATATGTTAAAGCAGCGCTACGTTTCTTTTATTGGAAACTGTTAGAAATAGACATAATCAATACTGTCTAATATATTTTTTGTTTTACGAATTGAAATCTATGTTGATTCCTACTTTAGTTCATTTCTTAGCAAAGTAGGCGAAAATATTCAAATGTAGTGCAACTCTGTTAATTCCATTCCACAATTATTAATTCCATTCCACAATTGAGATGAGCCGATGTCACTAGCGTATGCATAGATATTTTATTTATGAATTCCGCCAAACAGGGTACTGCGAATTGCCTTTAGTGTCAAGTTTAATTTGCGATTTGAGCTATTTGACATCGACTGGTGGCGTTAACGACGCCAATATGGCAGTTCTAGCAAAGTAAACATAAATAGCTCATTTCATGTTCTATTTTTAACATTGCTATAGTTTCCGTAGCAACGGAATCCATTGTTGCCACTTAAGTTGTTAAATTTAACAATTATAAGTGAAACCACTCATTTCTACAGCTTTTAAGACTCGTAAAATTGAAAACGCATCAAATTGGAAACAAATAGAACTGTAAGAGACTTGCATTGCACTTTAAAAATAATCGAAGTTTTCATGCAATTCTACATACCTTTAATTTTACTTCCTTCGCGTGTGGGTGTCATTTTTATGTCAAATTTTGCTGCCTTGCTGGTAGATTATCCGGAGCTGCACATAAGCACTAATGTACATGTTCCTTCGGACATAAACAAGAGCGTATGTCCGGCGCGTATTTGTGTAACCCCCAAGGCCGTACTCGGGGTGGGGGGACCAGGGGGTCCGGTACCCCCCCCCCCGAAATCAAAAGTTAACAAGACAATAATAATGAAACTTTTTTTGAAAAATTGGGCTTTTTCATATTTTGTTCCCCCCCCCCTCCCCCCGAAATTTTTATCTGGGCACGGCCCATGGTACCCCACTGTGTTAATCAGAGTTTTCTGGGGTCAGATTTTTTAGACCATTTCTTTTTCAATGGAGATCTCAGAAGTATATTGATCACTGATACATGAAAAGAAAAATGATCAATTAGGAGCTAGCAGTGACGTAGCCAGAAATTTTTCATGGGGGTGTTACGACTACTGCAGCTCACACATGTATGTATACGCGTGTGTGATAAGGGAGTGAAGAATATTCATTTTGTATGGCAATAAACTCCTCATGGGTGGTTGTGACCCCCTGTCCCCTCCTTGGCTACGCCACTGCACGCAAGCATATGTTGTCATGTCATGAAAAACCGTCGTAGATGGTAAACACCGAAGTTGTTTCGAGGGTTATACAGAATTTAAAATTTTGTAAAGTTTACTTTTGATACAGTTCGGATATTTGCCACCAAGACGAGATGAAATATTACTAAATACGGCAACCCAGAATTTTCTTTTGAATTTGACACTATGCAACTACAGTAGATTCCCTATAACACGGTAGATACGTTCCGTGTTATAGGAATCCGTGTTGTACGGGTCCTGCGCTATACTCCACCTGGAGAGCGGACTGCGCGGAACAATCGCAAAACTTATCTGCAAATCGCAAAACTTATTTGCACTCCGTAGAAATGCAATGATGTTTGGTGTTGCCATGCAAAAGTTATGTTAATTACAGAAGCTAAAAAGTCATAATATCAGAACATGTGTCTCATTTTACCGTGCTGTACGAGTCTCTTTTAACGTGTTACACGAAAACGATCACAATTTTTTCGCCGTGTTCTACGAATTCGTGTTTTAGACCCATGTTATGAAGGGGTCTACTGTAAATTGTTAAAAATAAAACATGATATTAGTTATTTATTATGGCGAGTTGACAGTGAGACCAACGTCAGTTTTGTGTGACAAGTGTGATACTGCATTAAGAGTTTAGTAAGGGTGATAAACTTTATCGCAGAAGTTACGTCACAAATTGATTTCATTGGAAATGCGACTTGATTTTCACGAAAACTGTGTGCAATTTTGACTTCTAACGTACGTGGTGCAACTATTATTTTATGTAATGTTTTGTTAATTTAGGTGAAATTCAATAAAGCCATCTGCAAAATAGCTGCGCTAATGTATTTTCCACACTTTAGGAAATGCAAGATAAAATAAAATAGTTGTCAACATCATGTAATTTATTCATATGGCATTTATTAAATGCTATAATTAAGCCTAAAAAACAAAATTATATGATATAGAAATCAGGCATTTTTCGAAAGAAAGAAGTTTCAGCTGGATACCGTAAAGATCTTCTTTTTTCATCGCCAGTGACACTGACGAAGTTTTTGTGTCATCAGGTTGCAATCATCTCAGATTTGCACTCATGACGTCAACTTTTAGTCACGATTCAAGTATTTTTTACGCGTTTTAAGATTCCGCATTACTGGGTTTAATTCGAATTATATGTTTAAGGAAAATATTCGTTTCCCACCGTGCGGAGAACGGGTAAGCAGCTAGTATATAATAAAAATTGAGTACGAAGTAATTTATTTTAGGTGGACGAAGATGAAATATATTGAGTGTAGACATGCTTTCGTTGAATGTTATTTTTTCTTGCACCCGTTGCAATTGCTTCACAGCGGTCTTTACTTCTAGTTTTAGAGATATTCTGCTATTTGAAATTAAACAAAATTGATTAGATTTTAGCGCGTGGAAAATTAATCTTAGACACCATTCAAAGAATAAATTTCTCACTCTGCGTGTTCGTCCCATATCTTTGTGTTATATAAAGTGAATATTTATATTTGTAACTTACAAACAAGTTTGAGTGGTGTTTATGATTTCGGTTTGTTTGTCAGTTCTGTTGTACACCCCTCCAGTGTTCTAACTGCCGTAAATATACAACAATATGTGCGAAATTTATGTTTTCTCTATGTACAGTACCATGCACCCAGTGGTGTAGCCAAGGGGGATTAGGGGGGCACAATCCTCTCCCATGAGGAATTTTTTGTAAAACAAAATGTGTATTCTTTACACACGTCTCAACACGCATATACAAATATGTCAGTTACACTAGTCGTAACCCCCCCCCCCTCAGTGAAACTTTTCTGGCTACGTCACTGCATGTACCCTATTGAAAATAGTGTAAGTAGCATTTAGTTCATTTGCAGGAAAAAACATCTAATATACCGCACTCTATGGGCAGTCATTATTAAAAACGTATTTTAGAGATATTTTCTTTTTTTCTTTTTTTTTTTTTTTTTTTGAAAGAAAACAAAGTTGGCATGCATATTATTAAAGCTCTCAGAACCATGCTGTCAATTGAAAATATTGTCTGTATTATTAATAGTTCTTCTACAGGAACACTGAAAAGAATTCCAATACCTCACAATCTATGGCATTTGAGGGACACTAATACATTTCTAGCACTAGACATTGAGTATAAAATTTTTATATTCTTCAGTTAAACGATGAAAAAAAAATATTACAGGGTCTTATAAAACTGCATTTATAGTGATAATACAATATTATCTTATCTCCGAAATCTCGCCAGATTTAAAGAAAATACATCGCCAAACATGGTTTAATAATACTGATGTGTTGGAAAGTGTTTTATAATCGATGCGTTTGGCATGATTTATCTTTCTTGTTTCCTCTACTTTCAATTTTTCCCTACATCTGCTCAATCAAACAGATACCTCCACAGAAAAATTTCACCTTCAGCGTTCCAAAGAAACCTATTCTAGTACGCATGTTGCTAAACTTGAAAAGTTGATTCATTTTTTGTCTGTAGAAAGTCTGACGCAAACTGAAAACTGACATTTCAAAAATACACACTCTAAGGAATTAAATGAAACAGAAGTCGCAATGTTTCTCAAACAAGTGTATTCCATATAAACGTTTCGAGGAATTTTGAGTTCTGAAGTAGCGAACATTTTCCAACAGTGCATGTTTTGAAATTTTTGATGCATGAAACGGAAGATGCAGCGTTTTCAAACATTAAAGCTGCAAGTCAAACTGTGAAAGATCGAAATCCGTTTGACTTGTCAGTTCTGCCGCATAAACTTTTAGGGATTGTGAGTGAAGCATAAAGTTCATCGACCGCGAAATTTTCTGAAACGTTTGGAAGAACTGAAACTACACGTTTCTCTGTAAAAGTGGATCCACCGTAACGTAATTTTCCCCAACAACGTAATTTTTCCAAGAGAGCAGAACTTGAAATATACAGCTCTACATAAATTCAGTAATGTCTGTTCGCCAGTGATGCCGAACCTTTAGCATTTCACTTGTCAAAAATCGGAGAAAAGTCTATGTGGTTTTTTGAAGAGACAAATATTTTCCTACTATGTGCTATTTTGGTCTGCTGATTGCGATGTCCTGCCCTTATATCGTACGTCTGTTAGGAAATTCATCTACCAATTACAAGTACAAATCAAAGTCACGAGATTTAAACCAAGTGAGATACTAAAGAAGCAACATAAAGTTTTTCGCTTAAACAAAATCTGGAGTAAGTCCTCGACTTTCCGAACATTTGATTTTAACAAGCGTCTTAAATGAATTTCATTCGTCTCAGTCAAATACAATGTTTAGTCGCTAGTGCACTTCAAATAAGACTTCTTTTTAGTAGCCCTGTACAGAAACTATAAGCCATGCACACACTAAAATTTATGATTCATGTAAGACAGTGACCTATAATAAGCGTATCTAATGAGTTCATCGAACTCAAATTATTTAGGCAATAGCTCACATTTAAATAATTTGCGTCCATAGACAGTGGTGTATAAGAATTACTTTTTAGAACCCCTTGAACAAACTATCAGCTCTACACGCACCGAAATCTATGCAGGTCATGAGACCGTGACCGATTATATTCATACTTAATTTGTGCTCAGTCGAACGCACTGTTTAGACTCTAACACGCATCAAGAATTTACGTCCATAGACCATAGAAAAGATGTTGTAAAAGAAAACTTTTTGTAGCCCTGTAAAAAAAGTATAAGTCCTATAAACACCAAAATCTATATCTGTCGTGCGATGGTGGTCTGTAACCGAATTTGAGCTGAATCAAATGCACTGTTAGGAGCTATCGTGTTCACTCATATATACACATACACATACGCACACACACACACACACACACACACACACACACACACACACACACACACACACACACACACACACACACACACACACACACACACACACACACATCTCGTAAAACAGCATAAATGAATTCACTACTCCTCAAAAATGTAAGCACATCAAAATATCAAAGTCGAATTTTTTTCATGTTTACAATATTTTCCTTGAACGGTACATATTCTGAAAGTAAAAAATGATGCAAATATTCAATAGTGTAAGAATGTATACCCACACAAGAATATACAGGGTGTCCCATAACTATTGGTACAAAATTTAAAGGAAGATAGGGCGTAAAATAATTAATAAGAACCACATATCAATGTGGGGTCAAAAGCGTCGTTTTCACTTGTTAATAAGAATGTTGGGAAAAGTGTGAAAGTGGTTTTCTAATTTCTTAACCAAGTTTCCTAAACAACGGGCTTGTCTCCAAAAATTTCATCCATGAAATGAAAATATTTAATATATCAATTTTAGTCACATGTTTTCTGTGAAAGATACGTTAATTTTGGATGAACAATGTTCGGAAAGTTCACTATTATTACAGCACTTGTTTCAAAGGTAGTATTAACAGCTACATGAAGACGTTATTTCAGATCCAACATTGCTATGTGATTTCTATTCTTTAGTACGTTCCCTGCCTCCCCTCAAATTTTGTACCAATAGTTATGGAACAATCTGCATTATAAATTTTGAGTATTCTTCGGCAGTACATTTTGAAACACGTTTATTTAAAACAAATCATTACGTAGTTAGAGTTTACATTCACCAGCAATTTCGAAAATGATCAAATAAGCATTAATTTCAAGGCATTTTATGACTTTAGTATTGGAACTTTGTAGAAGTGCATTTTAAAATTACACGCTACACAGCTTCTGGAATTCAATTGAAATTCAATTAGTCCGAATTCAAACTGCAGATCCAAAACTCCAAAATAATATATTACATAACGAGACTGTATTGAATATTCTGTTGAGTACTTTATCGACTAAGAATTTAAATGCATTTACGTTTTTTTTAATAGCATTCCAAGAATCTCTCTACTTGTAATTGAATTGCAATTATTTATTTGGTAGCTTCCCAAATTTTCCTCAGCAAAGAAATACAAAGTGCACTACCAAAAGCTTTATACTTCAGGCCTGGAAGTGTAAATCATAAAGAATAAGTTGATTTTGGGATTGAGGCAAAGCTACACGAGGGCTATCTGCCTAATGATAGGGGGGAATGCCTTGGGCGAAGGACATTTTAGGGGATATTATCGCGTATTCACGTTACATCTGGAGAATACCACCCAAAACTCTGGACTATTAGATGAACAGCCGCGCGGCGGGCCCGAACCTGGGCATTTACATTTCGGTCATCTAACACGTTCAGTGTCTTATTCACACGACCATGATCAGAACTGCAAATAAACATATAAATAAAAAAGAATAATAAGAAATTTATAAATGTCTTAAATGAGTTTCAGAACTAAAATTGTTTCACAGCATAAATTAATACTTCCTTCTTAAACGTACGTTTCTCGACATTGAGTGATATAATCTATTATATCTTAACCCTTTGAGGCGCAACCCTTTCCCCAATGCTGAAAAAAGGGCAGCCGTTGCCATCATTTTTGACGACAGCTGGCTGTGCGCGCAGCCAGCTGTCGTCAAAAAAGGGTCTCTCGATCTGTGGCACGCGATGAACGTTTCGATCGTCCGCCATCTTGCTGGTAGTTAAGTCGAGCAATGGCAACGGCTGCCCTTTTTTCAGCATTGGGCAATCTATCCAGCCGTTACCGCATTCTTCTATTTTTCAGCAGATGTCAGTGCTGTTAAAAATAACCGTGACAATTATTTGACGGGAAATGACGTGCTAAAAAGTAAAGGATTCTCGTGGAGCTATGTCAACCGCAACTATTTTTATAGAAATCAAATATATTCTTCGTGAATGGCAACAGTCAAAACGTCAAGAGCTTGGTGTCCTCACGGCAAGGACACCGCGCGTTAAAGGGTTAAAACACTAAGGCAGCTAGAGTCAGATTCTTGAAGACGCATTTGATACACTTTGACCATGCGCATACTCTCCCCGATCAATCAGTAACCAGAATAAAGCCTGTCTTCACACATAAGTATGTCATTTCATACGACACTACACCAGTTTCGCGTTATATTAAAAAGCACGAGAAAGAATTAAGTCAAAATGTATTTCTTTAAGTTCATAATTTTAAAATCGCTAATACGATAGTTTGGATTACAATTGAGTTTAAAATTTCAGATGATGCATTTTTCCGAAATGATATTAATAGCTGTATTGATTTGACAGTTTTCTTCCGAAAGCATGTATTTGATGATGCTGGATGCTGAATCAGTTGATGCATAATCATATCGGCAAAGTACTGCGATTGTAACGTAATTCGTAACTAATAATTACTGCTTTTCAATTGAAAAAAGAGAAGTGATTTAAAAAGCGCTGTTTTGGCACCTGTATACAGTCGTATCTGCAAGCAATGCAGATCTATAACGCATCTTTACCAAAATGGTAGCCCAGTATCTTAAAAGTGTAAAACTAATTCAAAATATGATTATGCCCTGCACGGTTATACATATTTTTGAAAACTCCTTATTTAGGAATTTAATTTGTGGCTCAATTTGGGCATTTGCAACATGTTGGCACGATAAATTATTTGGCGGTATTAATTACGCATTTATAGAAGATTAAGCAAGTCGAAATAAAAAGCATTGTTTTATTGGCAACCTTAATGCAAAATAATGATCAATTATATGTAAGTCGCCGAAAAATTAAAGAGCGCCGTTCAGTGCAAATATACAAGCTGTTCCGCAAAAAATCGCCACAGGCTGGCGAACTTCCCAGGCATAGGTCTATAGGAGTGGTATAGCTCCTAAGCAAACTCCGGGATGATGCACGCACATCTTTATTTTTGGGCTTTATCACTTATTTCTTTAACTTTTCAGTTTTCTATCTCATATTGGATCTTTAGCACAGAGGGCAACTCGAGAAAATGTAAATAAAGTAGGGAGCGCTCACACGTCATTTGGCGGATTAGTTCATTGTCCCTCGCAGAATACATGTCACGTAACTCCTATCCTCGAATTCCGACGTTTTTTACTATTATCTCACTAAAGCCGTTTCATGCCTTCATACTTTGCATATGTGAATACTTAAAAATGAGCTAGCTCCTAAACGGGGCATTCGATTGAGCTCACACTTGATACATATATTAAAGACCGCAGTCCTACTACCAGTATTGATTTTGGTGTGCGTAGGACTTATAGCTTTTCTACAGGACTGAAAAAAGTATTTTGCAAACATTACGGTCCATACAGATAAATGCTAAAAAGCGTCAGGTAGCGCTGGAGAGAGGGGGGAGAGAATAAAATGTTGAAAGCCGCCAAGTTTTACAATTTTTGATGATTTACCGCCAAGTTTGGCTTCGAAAGTAAGTCTTGAAAAACTGAGCCTAGCTTGGCGATATCTACTAGATTTGCCTAGAAATTGGCAAACGCTACAATTTATGTACCTACAACAAAGGAGAAGTATAACGAGTTAGTTAGAATGTGCCTGTCGAAAATCGTAAAATAGTTTTGGTCGGCGATTTTAATATATATTTCAAGTCCAAGAAATTGTTTTATGGAACAAGGAAGGCAAATACAGATTATTCATGGATTATGGCACACTTTGCAAACAATATTTATGAAGATTAAGTATATTTAGAATATAATGCGACTGGTGTAACGATTACCGCATTCTGCTGCCGAGCACATAGGTGCGGAGTTCGATTCCCAGGCCGGGCGAGGTTGATTCAGCCTTTCATCCCTTTAGTGAGTCGATAAAATGAGTACGAAGCTTGCTTGGGAGTTTAAAACTGGGAGCCTCGCGCCTGGCTGAATAGGTGGCCGAGGCATACCCTTCCGCACCCCAGAACCCTTGGTCGCGAAGGCGTTGTTGTGCAGTCAAACCTCGGCTGCGAAAGTGGGTTGTTGCGCGAATCTTTAACGTTTTACAGTTCGAATATGCATGACGAAAAATGTCACACACTTTAGGTAGGCGATTTTAATATACATGTCAATTCTGAAAAGTATTTTATGGAGCAAAGAAGACAAACACGGCACACTCATGGATTATGATGCACATTCAAAACAGAATTTATAAAGGTGAAGTATAGTTAGAATGTGCGTGGCGAAGATTGTAAAACAGTTTTATTAGGCGGCGATTTTAATATAGATTTCGATTCCAAAGAAATGTTTTATGGAATAAAGAAGAAAAATACCGCCCACTCATGAATAATGGTGCATTTTTCAACATAATGAAATAAGGAAGAGAAATAGGTGTAGCACATGTATAACGACACGCTTTTAATACATGGCACATTCGTGGGTATTTAAAATATGAAGGTTTTCCAGATTTTTTTTTTCATACAGAGAAATACATTGTTGTTTATTAAGCATATCGTGTGCAGTTATAAACTCCTTCTTTACTTTGGTACTTTATCTCTTATTGCTTTAATTTTCCAGTTTTCTATCTGATTTGGGTCTTTTCCATCAAGGGTAACATGAGAAAAGGTACATAAAGCACGAAGCGTGGCGACCGCCATTTGGAGGATTAGATTTTTTGTCTCTTGTAGAATTCCGACATTTTTTTACGATTTTCACTACATACTATTGGCGTTTACCTTCCTGAAATGGTACTTTCTCATGGAATGTTGTATGTCACTCTTTCAACTGTTGGATCAAAAAAATGTCGTGGCGGTCAGGAACACTCACGATGATTCACCTTTACGTTCCGTGGTCGATGGCTTTACCCAAAATATCGTCTTCAACGAAATACTATATTAGAATTTGTGACTGTATTCGTACTCATTCGTCATTTAATAGGTACTCGTCTTTTTTACTCAATAAAGATAGTTAAAAACAAATTTTAAAAATTTGAATCATTTCGCCGCCATTGCACAATTGCTAAAATAAGAACTGCCGAGAAACTTTTTGTTTACTTTCTGTCACACATCATGTCACGTCCGAATCGCTCTTCGATATTTCTTATCTTTTTTACCCAAGACCTTGTTGACATTCCTGATCGCTCCCATTTATTTTTGAAACATTGCGGTCAATAAAGTGACCGTCGAGTTCGACGGGTTCCAGCTAGTTTACTTAAAATCCTATTTGTAATACGATCTTATTAAAGCATATGCTATCTGTTTTTGGAAGTATTTCATCGTCGTAGTGAAATTGTTCCGGGATATGTTGAAACATATTCATGATCAATTTTTACTTCATTACTTAAGAGTTTATATTCACTAATGAAAATTCTGTAATGCATTCTTCATGCATATTCTATCAATTTGTCCGTTTCATATTCTTCTAAAATTTGGTACATTTTAGCTAATTCGGAAAAACGGCAGATTTTCATAATAATTCGATAAAATAAGAAAAGTAAAATAATGTTTAGTGTTTTCAGGCACTTTTACATACAGCAATACAGCATGAAGATTAAAAAAATACTTCCCTGATGTATGAGCCACTAGCCGCTGTCTCGTTTAATCAAACATGATGAGATTTTAGATATAGTTATTGAGAGGTATTGTTGTTGGAGCATGTATTCGGATTTGTGTGTTTGTCGAGAGGAACCGCTTATAAATCCACGTCAAAGAAAGGACAAACACAAGGAGGGGGACAAATGCTTTGAAGGAGGACATTTCTTGGTATCTAGCGCGTATTCGCGTTACATCTGGATAAAACCGCCGAAATCTCCAGACGGCTAGACCGACGGCCCGCCAGAGGACAACCCTGTTCCTCCACTTGAGCCATCTACCAATGTCAGTGGCTTTAAGCACTGTGCTGCACATTGGTATGCGCTCGAGATTGGGAATATTTCAAGCAATCATTTCAATAGATCTCGCACGGTTATGGTTAGAGTGAAGACATTTCGAAAAGTTCCACTGGCAAATTCCACTTTTTTTACTGCGATAGTTGATTATCATAGATGGCGTTTAAACGATACACGTATGTAGAAAATTTTGCGGCGTAAGATATTTGAAGATCATTTAAACGAACCAATGATAGTCCAAGAGAGGACAGATAATTTTTTACGGAACATTTACTATCCAGGAATTTAAACACTGTTATAGTTGCTACTTTACATTTCTTTCCCTTCTCATAAGCGGCAAGAAATCTTTCAAATTAGTGGAGCAAAAAGTGTGCCTAAATCCTCAAGTCTTAATCAATGTTTTCTAAACTACTGGCCTGCTTTAAGGGCGAGAACTCAGATATGGAGTAAAAATGACGTCAATCTCACTTCAAATTAATATATATATATATATGTGTGTGTGTGTGTGTGTGTGTGTGTGTGTGTGTGTGTGTGTGTAATGTATGAAAAGGTAATTTGGGTTTTACTAGTTTGGGTATTGTTCAAGTGGTACTTTCACTGTAAATTTTGCTTTCCTGTCATACTTGCCACGCGCGCTCTGGAGCTATGTTTTAATTCTTTAGTTAATTGCTAGACATCGGGCCTTCGATTCTGAGTTCTTTAGAGTGTACATGTGTCCCCACGCTTTTGTAAGCCCGGATGCAGGTCATGTTCATAAATGCGTGTGGTTCGATTAGAGATAAGAGAGAGGCGGAGTTATGTCATACCAGCCCACGTGGTATGATGAGCGTAAATACACCCGCACCTCGAAAATCGAGAGATTTCTGCCACTGGAACTGCTTAATTAGTCCACGCTGATTTTTGTACCCGTCTCCCCTCCCCTCTTCTCACTCTATATTGTAGCTTAAATCTAATGTTCAATAAACGTTTTACCTGCCTTAACTCTGGAGCTTTACTGAAATATCTGACGTCACACACATATATATATACGTCGAAATCTTATATATTAATCCTTGTGGGCCAGGAAATCGGAGAATATGAAAAACACGTTTCTGAAGCCACCCCCCCCCGCTAATTTTTTTTAATTGCTTCTTAAGTGACGCCCTGGGCAAAAAAGATATAACCTCTTAAAATTTCATATATGTATCTCAGATAGATTTGGCTGGGCGTTGATATGTCAGTCAGTGAGTAAGTAAGGACATTTTTCTTAATATGCAGAGATAGAAAATGAAATAGCCCTTCCTCATTTATAAGTTGGATGTTTTGATTGCCATTTTGCTGTTTATGTGCTATGCGTTATTTTGCTGTTATGACTATATTCGTTTTGCATTGTTCATCGAGTGGCTGGCTCAATTCAAACGCAATTACAATGAAAGAGCTTTACATCAAATACACTATACTCCTAAAATATCATTTTATAAATGCTATGTACTATATCGCACACCGCGAGTAGTTGTAATTTAGTTTTCAGAAAATATACTATCGACGCTTTGTCTGGACCCAAAAACCTTTTCCATTCATAATCTCATACAATTCATCGAAATATTGTTGAAGGACATCCACTGGCAATCATTTAAATTCCGGTGACAGATCATTCATTGAATTGTCATTTCCATAGGGACCCGCTATATTGTGTTTGAACTATCAAAGCAATCCATTTATTCCCCACACTTCTCCCCTTCCCCTCCCTTTACAAAAGCACTGTGGAAAGATGGAGAAATTTTGCCACGAATTAATTTTGTTTGGAAGTATTGTTTTGTTATTTGTACCCCCACCCCTGCTTCATCTGTCATAAATACCACCTACAGGAATGGTGGTGTTGATAAATGTAGGTGGGTTATTTTTTTATTATTTTAGACGATCAAGAATGAAAAGAGAATGATGATTTATAAACAAATGTAAATCTTTTGCACGCAATTCGTAATTTTTTAAATTCAAAATATTATAAAAAACACACATAAAGTAAATTTCTTAATGAATATGATGTAATAAATTATTTTTATAATACACACACGATTTTTGGCTTTGCAGATTTAACACTTTCCAAACAAGGCAAAACGCAATAGTCTATTCCCATTGATAAAATATCAGTAAAGATCTATAATCATGTTTATCGTTTTTCAAAGCTCGCCGAGCTCTGCCCAACATTTTTAGCGCCTATGCCCCTTGTCTTTTATCTTTAGTACCCATGCGCTCTGCCCTTCTTTAGTTCCGGTGGCCCTGCTTTATATAGAAAGAAAACACCACGTCGTTCCTTTTAAAGTTAAAAATGTAAATCCGTTAGAATGTTTTTAACAAGGAATAATCTATTCCAGTGAGGAATACAGAACTTTTTTCGGGAGGGGGGCTAATCTTAAAAAAAATTTTAGGAGTAGAAGCTTTTTATTTTGGTTCCCTAAAAAGCATAAAATAAAAAATTATTCTTGCTGAGACATGCTATAAAGAAATGGAAGTTTGAACACTAAGAAAATTTTAGAGAAATATATAGATATTTCACTTTTGCAAGAAACTCTTAAGCATTGAATATATATTTTAAAAAGCATTCGAAAACAATATTCTTAGTCATTAGGTACTGCGTAAGTATTCGTTAAGCATAAATTTCAAAGATCTCGTACTTTTTAAAATATTTTGAATGTTTAAAAATTTTCATCAGTTGCAAAAATAAAAATCTATATTTTTCTCTAAATTTTCTTCATGTTGAGACATTCATTTCTTCATAATATGTCTACGCCAGAATATTTTTTTTATTTTTCACTTTTTAGGGCTCCACAGTAAAAGCGTCTATTATTATTTTTTTTAACTTAGTTTTTATTTTGTGCTTTTTAGTTTCAAATAAAACACATGTCACAAACAGACGCAATCACGTATACACACACACACACATGCACTCACTACATTAAAGATACGGTTTTTTTTTTCGTTTTTTTTTTTTTTTTTTTTTTTTTTTTGCATGACACAAAGACACAATGAAATAACTAATTTCAATAAAAGTTACAAAAACAAAACCCTCTATTTTCGAAGCGTTAGGCGCCGACGAAATTCGAACCCATTTAATATTTACTATACAGGAGCTTTAACAAAGTAAGTCACGGAGCCTGGAGCAGGCATACATAATAAATCAATATATGTTTGCTCCTTGTTTTTTAGCATGACACTAAGGAACGGTGACAAAAATCTAACTTCAGTAAAAAAAAAAAAAAGAAAAATCTAAAAATCTTCTTTGAAGTAATCAAAATGCATAAAAACTCAAAATAAATCCTCAAAGCAATGCAATTTTTTTGGAAAGATCTAATTTATAGTTAAAGCTCATTTCATATAAACAAAAAATTTGCGTTTAAGCAACGTCTTTTTTTTTTGGGGGGGGGGGGGAGAGAAACACCCTTCATCACCTCTGTATCTTCACCACCCTCAACATCCGCATGAACACAAAAATAACAGAATTTTTTTCCCTACTCCCAATTGGTAGAGACTTAGAATCGAGAGTTCAAAGTAAATATTCTGAAGCTGTCATTTGCAAGAAAAAAGAAAGGGGGCGAGAGCATGCAGACAATGGGTAGAGGAGAAAATACAGGGTGGCCATAATTAAACTGCACGTGTTCAAGGTGTGCTGGAGAGAAAACTACTGAGAATATTCCAGTGAAATTTGGTATCTACACGTTTCAGAACATGCGTAAGTCAAATATGAAAAAAAATCGCCATTTTCGACCGATAGATGGCGCTGTATCGTATTTCAACGCTCCCCGGTGGCATATACTACTTCCAAAACCAATAAACAGAGCATAATGACATTCTAAGAGGCATATAAACAATATAAAACATCATTTACAGATTATCAAAATTCAATACAATTCGCTTCAGTAATTAAATTTTTACACTATCATGTAATCAAAAATTAACGTAATTTAAGATCACAAATTAAACAATCCATTAAGACGCTTTGGAAAATAATTAAATCATTATTTATTCTTATTGACACTCATTGGACCTCTTCTTAATTGTTTCATACGCCGGTATTCTTTCAGAGTAGCTGAATAACTGCTACCATTCTGATAGAATATCTTCACTAACAATGCACGTTCCTTGTTATTCAGAGTCATGATTGACCATTACTCAATGTCGTCTTGTTTTTATACTGTTCGATGAGCTTAAAATTTGCATATATGCCGCCGATAAGCGTTGAAATACGATACAGCGCCATCTATCGGGCTAAAATGACGATTTTTTTCATATTTGACTTGCGCATGTTCTGAAACGTGTAGATACCAAATTTCACTGGAATATTCCCAGTAGTTTTCTCTCCAGCATCCCTTGAATACGTGCAGTTTAATTATAGCCACCCTGTACAATAGCATTACGTATTTTTGGAGTGAACCGGTCTTCTGGCGATTAAAGTGGTCTAAATTCGTATTCTACGCGCCAAATAATTAAAATTAGCATTTAGTTGCTTGAAATTTGGGCGATAGGGAGATTTGGTTGTCCCCACTGCTTAAAATAGATTTTTCTAGAATTCTCGAGAAACGTTGGCGTAATCGCTTAGGCAACTTCAGTTTTGGGGAGTTATTTTTGGCCCGAAATTTGGCGATATTTTTCTGAAGCCAAACTTAGTGACATTTGTGAAATTTGGCGTGATTTTACTTATAGAGCCTGTAATGTTTGCTTCTCTGCAATAGTATTACGCAGTAGCCTAGTATTCCTCGCTTTTCTACTTTGCAATCAAGGTTCGCGATTGAATTGGATTTTTTTGGAGACAGAATCTCGAGAGACTGCTAGAGATTTCAGAGATCCTATTTAAGGAGAGGCAGATCGCACCCAAGTATTCAGCTTGCTGTAGTCAGCTCAGCTGTCTGCAGCAGACGTTCATTCTGCTGAGAACATAAGGCTCTGTATTGTGTGCTTTTGTAAGAGACTTTTCACTTGTTTTGAGAAGATTATTTATGAATGCTGTTTGTGACTTCTTCATTGTTGAATCCTGGGGAACTGCTCATAATTTTTCTCGAGAATTTCCTCTGAATTTTAGCCTGTATTTCATTGAATGAGAAATACAGCATCTCAGAAAGCTTCTGTGCTAAGCTGACTGTTATAAATCGTGCACTTGCTTATTAATTCCTGTGAATTTTGTATAGCAAATTGTTCGTCGAAGTTCTAGAATCAATAAAATTTTTGCTTCGTCTTGGCAATTGGATTGTTTACTAGAAGGTTCATCGTACGCTGTACTTTTGGGCTACGAACTCGAAAACTAAGCAGAGTTTTCTGTAACAATGGGATTCACAAAAGTTTGATATGATACATTTTGTACTACGTTGACTGTTCTACAATTCTATGCATAATAGACGATGCAGGTAGAAATATAAAAGGTAAGGAAGATGCCCTTTTAAAAGAATACTATCTACATAGAAAAAATCCAGTTGGCTATCGGGGAAATTGAACTTTACCTCAACAGTAAGTGCTTCGGTTAAATGATTTTGCCTCATTTGGAAAAAAAATTTGAACACTGTTTATAATCCTTTATCTTCCAGTTACTCACTGAATATAAAGGTTTTTGCACGTTTAAAAAGAACATGATTGAAGTTTAAGAAAGAAAGTAGACAAGACGGAAAGAGAACCCAGGAAATAAATAGAGAGCCCTCCTTTCGCAAAGGACATAAAAATTCAACAGTATGTAAATAACTTCTTAAACTTTGAAGAAATAAAGACTTTGCTATTTATAAACTGTAATACAGTGTAACAGATATAATAACTTGTTGCAACACAATTTTCAATTATTCTGATAAATATACATACAAAAAAAAATCTATGCCTACCAGAGCATTTACATAATTATTTTGAGCCATTTTTAAAAACACATAGTACTGCGTAACATTAGTGCTTGAGACTTTAAAATAAAATAATTGGCTGTTTGATCCGCTCTAAAAATGTAAAATAAAGCATCCATTGATCATCTTTAAGTGTTTGGCGGGTGACAAAATATAATTACTGGAAAATGTTCCGATCCACGCCTACATTAAATTGCATAATCAATAAACATATAAAAGTAGTCTTTCTGGCATAATAAATAACCCATAATTTTATTTTCGACTAAAACAGCAGGCCGTAATTTTAAAACCAATCTCCCGAGACTGGAATATTATGCGAAAACATCATTTTCAAAACGGGCAAGTTAATTTAATATATATGTTTGGACTTTTTTTATGTTCGCTTTATTTTAAACTGAAATGATATGCTCTTTTATCTTAATGAAATTCGTTCTTCAGATGTATATCAATTTTTGCGCAGTTTAAATTACCTTCTCCGTTTTAATTTACCTTAGGCATTCTTGTTTATTTTTTGTCTTTTTATTCTCAAAGGTTTTTCTAGCCATCATTTTGTTATCGGAATAATGATCAAAGAAAGTTATTTAATAACATACGGTTTCAGTTGGAGTGCAACAGTAAACATTGGCGTAAAGTAAATTATACTTGAAAAATAAAAGAATGCAAAGTAAACTAAGCTTTTGTACTCGTGTAAATAATTTATGCTTTTATGCATATTCTTCATTAACTTTCTTACCGTTCTGATGTATTATGATAATTGTGATGCTTTTAAACATTGTTACTGAATTATCTCTGTGTGTCTAAAAAAAGATTCATTTTAAAAGGTATAATGTAATTATCTCCAAGTATATCACGGCTCACAATTTTTTGTTCTTAGTGCCAGTGGTTTTATAAACATTTGTACTATCTTGTAAAATAGTTTAATTGTCTTAGCTGTTAATTTTAGTACTAGTTAGAATATAAGATATATTATTTCTGAATATCTCTTAAAGCAGCTTATTTAGCGAGAAATTTTCACGTTTATAACACATGCAGTGATCTCTCACTTATGCGCGGGCGCAGAAGACAGCGTGAAAAACGCGCGCATAATAGGGTTGGTTCAGTGGCCTTGCTAAAAGGGGGATGGGGGAGTCTTCCCCTTAACACTCAAAAATTCTGTTAAACTTGGCAAAATTAGATACCCAGTTCGCAAACTAGTTAAAAAATTAACGAAAACTATAATTTGCTTTCTATTTCTGGTACACTTCGCAAAATTAAACAAGCTCAGATGGCATAGTAAGAATTTGATTACATAGTTGATAAAAAATGATTAAGTAGGTAAAAGCCAATACTTTACTTGGTAGTTTATCGACCCCCGCCTAAATAATAAATAAATAAAGTCTTAACAATGTCCCTGATAGAGGGTTATCAGCCACCCAGGCGGTGTAGTGGCTAGCGCGCCCTACTGCCATCCTTTGGGCCCGGGCTCGACTCCCGGCTTTGGACGTGGATGTAAAATTGTCAATTGTACTTTGCTGTAAATAAAAATATGAATTTGTACTTATGAACAACTGAGATGACAGCCATAAAAGTGCTATAGATCTCGAAAAACTGTGTCTTTCAAACTCCTTGATAGGGTTATCACACTAGCAAGAAATCCGACCAAATTTTAGACAGATTTTCTGTGTACCCTGACGACGGCAATTTTCAACTTTTTGCTTTCCTAAGGAAAAATTCCTTATCGGCCAAAATTCCAGTCCATCGTACTTCTTTCTGCTACGTCATCGACTGCGGTTCGAAGATTGGCTCGAAGTGATAAAGTATGGCGGCGTGCAAGTGGAGTGCGGAATTAGAAGTCGATTTTATTGAAGAATGAATCATTACATGCACTCAATTTAAGTATCAGAATCAATAACAAATCGCCGCTGATCTGATGTAAATAGACCGATGAAATTGATATTCTAGATTCTGAGTCACTGTTAGTAAAATAACAACCCCCACGCCAAATCAGTGATACCCTTAACATGCCATGACTATTTGGAGTCGGATAAAGTTTGTTTACTTTTACAACCCTTAACTATAACTCCACCTTTAAAGTGTGGCGAAAAAGTTGTTCCAGCAAATGCTCGGATTTTACGTTAGTGGGAGACGCGCATAAACTGAAAACTACGAAAAGAAGCTTAAAAGTGAAACACCAGTACATTGAAATACATCATATTATTAATTAATGCTATGCATGCACTGAAAAATGTAAATAAGATAAATTTCAAAATGTAATCATGTTTTTTTTAAATTAATTACACTGCTTTTGATGAAGACCAAGAAAGTGGAGTTGTTTAAAAACACAAATTTCGTTTTACTCCTATTGCTACTTTCTCCCAAAATAATTTAAAACCAAAACTCAATAAAAAGTGTAAAATTCTTGTGTAGCAACACCTGCCAAGTTGAAAAACCTACTTCTTAACTGAGAGCTCTTTTCTTTTGGAACGCACATAAATGGCAGGTGCTTTCTTAGTACGGCGCATAATTGAATGATTATCATCATTGTTTTCCTATGTACTCGGCCAGAACCACGGAAAAAACTGGCTTAAGTGAAAAACGCGCAATAAAAGGGAGCGTGTGCAGACTTGAGATCACCATACATTGTGTCCTAAAACCATTTACCAGGGCTTTATTCCTTAAACATTGATCATACTTAATCAATTATAAATTTACGTAAAAGAAAGTTCAGAATTATTGGAAATCGATTAAAAATTTCAATTAAATTCGATTAAATAAAAATAGAAATTTTTATACGGCGCACCGTTAATAAAATTCGGAAATACTAAAGTGTGCACCATACGTTCAGTAGGTGATGTAAAAAAGAAAATCTACATTTTCAGCTGTCCTCTAAAAGGAGTAAGTTATCAATTCGTCGGATTATTTTTTTTTATGTATGGACAGCGTTTCTTTATGCATGATCAGACAGAGTGGACCAATTTCAATTATTCTTTTTTATTGGGAAGGAAGTTATCTTTGAGGTGGTCTTCTATTAATTTGATAAAATTCTGATGATACTATCATTCAGAGAATTGGGAGAAAGACATGTTTTAAACCGAAGCCTAAAAGATTGTCTGTAAAGCGGTGGTAAGAGTATGACAAAAGTCGCCAAAGTTAGCCATTTTGGGGATTTGTCACCAAGTTCGGCCCAGTAAAGTAAGTGCCGAAACTAAACCCATCTTGGGGATATCTTCGATATTTGGCGAGAAATTTCTTATCCCCAGTGTTATTCAATGGGAACATTAATTGGTGTGTTTTTATGGGAGCAATAATTTTTACCACTTACACCGATTTAGATTATTCCATTTTTGTTGGAAATAAAATACCCCCTGCGAGTGGTCTCATATTAATTTGATCAAACTATACTCACTTGCAAAAGTTAAGTACGGAGAGGAAAATGTTAAATATCGGAAGCCAATCAGAATTGAAGAGGATGCAATTCGTTGCAGAGGTAGATGGAAGTATGCAAATATATTACGTAACAGCCAATCGCGTTTTCATGCAAGAAATATGCAAAAAGGGCAGTCTTATAAGATGCCAGCTTTGTGAAGGGTTACAAAAGTTGATTGTAAGTGCTGATAGAAAGTGTTTAAAACTTCCGTACAATTTGTTTTCAAGAAATACGTGTTTCTATGGCTTCTAGAAGACGAATGGAAAATTCTGAGCGCTGGCGTGCTGTGGGGCGCATTGAGGAAGAACAGTCGAAAACAGATGTTGCTCTTTTTTTTTTTGGCGTTCATCATTCTGTAATTTCACGTTTATGGAAATGATTCCAAACCACACAAACAGTTTTCCGAAGGCCCGTAGTCGGTGTCCCAAGGGTTACAACGCCCGCGGAAGATCGATATATTGCTATTTTAGCCAAGCGGAATCGCAGAGCGACCTCCACACGTATGACATCTATGGTTACAGCGTCCATTGGTAAGGCGATATCTGCAGCTAGTGCGCCGAGGATTACATATGAGTGGACTGTACACCCGGGTACCTCGAGTTTGTGTTTTTCTATCCGTCCAATCAAGAGGGGCACGATTAAAGTGGTGCCGGAAACATGTCAATTGGACTGTGTCTGACATGTCATGTTTACTGATGGGTCAATATTTGCCCTGGAGCCAGATGACAAGCGTATAAGGATATGGCGTGAACAAGGAACATGCAATCAGCCCCAAAACATCACCGAACACCAAGCATTCCGAGGCGGAAGCATTATGGTGTGGGAAGGGATTTCATTAGGATACCGCACCGGCCTGCACATCTTTAAACGGGGTTCTGTGACGGCTGTCCGGTATCGAGAGGAAGTCCTAGAACCCATTGTGAGATTGTACGCTGCAGCAGTTGGCCCTACTTTAGTTTTAATGGACGATAACGCACGTCCCCATAAAGCTGACATCGTCGATGACTACCTGGAGCGTAAAGGGATTGCGCGTATAGCGTGGCCAGCATATTCGCCCGACCTTAATCCCATTGAAAATCTTTGGGATGCTCTCGGCCGTGCTGTATCTTCACGTTTCCCACCTCCAGCCAGTCTTATTAGCTGTAAACTGCTCTACAAGAAGAATGGCGATTGTTTAATTCTGCAGTGGTTGATCCCCTAATTGAAAGCATGGTCACAAGGTGTAAACTTTGTATACAGATGAGGGGGGATCACATACCCCATTAATGTCCTTTTTTTCATTTTATGCTGTTTATTTTCACTGTATACATAATTCTGTTTAAGTCTCCAGTATGTCATTATCTGATAACTCACAAAAATTTAATATTGTTTTCATTTCCGTATATAATTAACCATTTTGTTTCATGCATAAATATATATACTACTTTCCTGCCGAATTTCTTGTGAATCAAAGCAGTATTTGTTGATTTTTTTGCATTTTACATCTCCGTGCTTAACTTTTGGAAGTGAGTGTATTTTGATACTATCATTGACAAAATTATGGAACTCTTCAATTCTTATGAGCACATAAATGATACTCGGGCAGATCTCTTGGGGTATAGAGGTATGTGAGATACCATGATCTAGTTATGGTGAAATCATTTAAAGAGTTAGTTTTCCTTAAAAAAATCATACTTGTATCATTCAAAGACTCAGATAAGTGTTTAAACAAAGTGGATGAGGGTCTACACCGTAATTGAACATAATTGTAGAAGTTTATAGCTTTGTTTTCTTCCGTAAATTATGCACGATCCAAATTCCGTTCATCATTGGACAATTTTCTTAAAAGTTTTTTTTTTCATTAAAATGTGATTTAAGTCAGCATAGAGTTATTTACTATTGTCTCTTCAGGTAAAATTAGTATCTAAAAATAAACACACATTCTGCTAAAAAAGAGGGAAAATTCTGTGGAATTATTCACATAAATTGTGAAGAAGATAACTTAAACTTTTAAACTAGTTTCGAATTTGCTCTGTTAGTGATTCAAACTAATTGATGCTGGAATGTGTGCGAATTACTGAAACATTGGGATTTCACAGGTTACTGGAAGAAAAAGAAATGAAGTATTACAGTATGTATGCACTATAAAAACACAGCAGCTCCTTGTTATTGGATACAGAAAAAGTTTTATTATTTTGGGAATATGTATACATCTCATCATATAACATAAAATTTTATTCTTTTTGATTAATTCGGTACGTTCTTCGTTGCTTTTTTTCTTACTTTGAAGGAGAATGATTTGCTGCCAGGGTTGTAAAAAATTAACAGGTAATCACTTTTCGAAGTAGACCTGTTTTAAAACAACTGAATGATCTTTCGATGTGGAAAAAATCGGTTGTTTTGTTGTTTCATCACTAGATCTAGCAATTCATTCTTAAAAAGTGAAAGGAAGTGATGATGTATTCCCGGAAAATGACAGACCGATGTTGTACGCGGTTGTTTCACCAAAACTCTTATTCTCAGAAATTCGTATCGTCTCATCCGGTTATGGTCTTTCATGTCTCGTTTTTTCGCTGTTTCTTCCTCAGACTGCTTTTCCATTAAGAATTATAACTTCTTTTTTTAAATTCGGATTATTGGAGTGTTCGGAATATCGGGGTTCAAATCGTCAAGTCATTCACTGTATTCGTATTCAATAGTCTCATTACAGGGCTTAATTTGCATAGAAGCTCATCGGAGATCAGCTTCTGTTCTTCATTTTTCAGAGTGATTTTTTACATATTAGGCAAAACACAGCGGAGCTCATGACTATTGAGCTCCGGAGCCCTACAGAGTACATTAACTCGAAATTTTCCCCTTTTCACACACAAACCGATTCCAGCAGACAAACAAGACTTGTTTCGCCTCGAACCGATCTCATTCCTTAGGCAAACAGATTTTGGGTCATTTACTGTGCATTACTAGATTTCTTCTTGCTGATTTCGGACTATTTTATTTCATTTCATTGTTCTCTGAAATGGTAAAAGTATGTCCAATGCTTTTATATGGAAAATCTTTGAATTATTATTATTTTAACAGAATGTACTGCCGACTCCCGTTATGCAGGGGATTACAGTACGCCACTGAGTACAAACATGAGATCTTGTCTAGGGAATATAAATGCTCCGGCACTTTCTTTGCTAGAAATTAAACCCTCAAATCCTCTCAAATGTCATCCATGAAATCATCGTGTCACCATTTTCTCTTTATGTGTAGCAATGTACTAATGATCGATGCTATGTTCTCAATAACAAACAAATAAACTATATGAGATTGAAAAAAAAAATCACATAAAATACATAAGTACATTTTATTTTCCGCTAGAGCTGCTTTCGTGCCCCACCTAAGTTGCACTGACTTCAGTCAAAAAATGCGTCACTCAAAAAATAAAATTGACTTTTCAACCTTTTACCTCCTACTACTCAGCTAATTTCTAGAAGACTAATTAATTAGTCGTGAAACTTAAGTTACTGCGCACCTTCTAAAAAAGAATAAAATACCGTCTGCGTATATTTTCCATCGAAGAAAAGGGGAGGAAAAAAGGAATCTTCTCAAGAAAATCTAAAAAGGGTGCGTTCCCAGAATACATGTCGTGTGTTTTTGTTCTTCAATTAACAACAACGTGTGAAGTGAAAAATTAACTTCGGAACATTTTTCTAGATTATGGAGGGAAAAAAAAGAAAAACAGAAAAAAATGGAAGAGCTCAATTCATTAATTATGGCAGATGCTTGTTTCATCGTCTTTAATTAGCTATCTAAAGAATGCTTGAATATTTGCACCCAAAATAAGAAGCTTAATGATTCAGAGTTTAAGTAATGGAACCACAGATTAATTTTTAACCAGGTGGGCTATTAAAATATATTCTTATCAGGTGGCCATACTTCTTTTTTATTTCACTCAATGCAGTTTCTGCTTCTATTTAGTAAAAAAAAAAAAAAATTAGAGAGGAAATATTAGAATTTTTGTTTGCAAATGAACAGAATTCGTTCTTCACGGCATGCTGTCATAAACCTATATATATCAGTTTTATAAAGAACTGATTAAATTCGAGATATTGTTGATTCAACAAAAAAAAAAAAAAAATGCGGTGTGCTATTTCAATTAAATGATGTAGTTAGATGAACAAAGTCTTTTATCAACTTTACCAAACTTGTATATTCAACTGAAGCTTTGTTGATGCTATTTTAACTAAATCATATAAATCAATGGACAAAATATATGTTGTTGAATTAACAAGAGCAAAGGAATTTTATATATATTATGCGTATCCTAACTAATATTATAAATGCGAAAGTGAGTTTGTTTTTTTGTTTATAACGCTTTCACGCCTAAACCGCTAAATCGATTATGATGAATTTTGGTTTAGATATAGTTGGGACTCTGGAGAATGCTATAGGCTACTTCGAATTTTACATTTTTAATTACTTTTTAAATTATTAATTAAAAACCGCTTTTACGTTGCCATGCTTGGCGAGTTTTGCCCGTATCAAATGATTCGTGTTTTGAGCTAACAGGAATGCTATTACTCTAATGAAGAACCACGTGCATCTGAAAAACAGTAAATGCCAGGGATATTATGCCAGTTTTATGCCAAATCTATCTATCTATAATAATAAAAATGAATGCTCTCCAGACAAATCTACAGAAAGCAGAGCTTTGAAAATTTGAGCATGACTGAGCCCATGACTTCGTTAAAGTGCACCAGAGGCTCAGAATTTTGAAATTTTAATTACTTTTCCAACTATTAATTAAAAACCGTTTTATCGCCCGCACAAAATTATTTATTCTTTTGAAATAAATCAGAAATTCTATTTGCAAAATCACATGCATGTGAAAAACATGAATTGGTATGGAAATTATGTTGATTTTACGCCAAATTAAAAAGCATAAGTAAAGAAAAGGGTACTTACGTATTATCCCGGCGGTCCGCCAAGACGAGCGATTTTTTGCCGAGATAAATGCAGGGCACATGAAATTATTAATGGTTTTGAATACGATTGGCAGAAGTTTGGAAACTCATTTGACGAAAAAATAGTTTGGCGGGAATGACCGCCGGGATGATACGTAAGTACCAAGAAAAGTCCAGATGTGTTTCTTAACGTTCATTAATTTCCAAATCCAACCAATAATGTAAATGTGTACGTTTGTGTGTGTGGATGTTTTTGACTGAATCACACAAAAATAGTTGAACGGATTTGGAAGAATTTGTAATGAAGATAGCTTATGCCCTGGATTAACATACAAACAACTTTTCAAGCATATAGCATAAATAATTCTTTTGCAAAGACACTCAAAATAATTCTAATGCATTGCGCTCTATGGAAATTTTGTAGCTACTAAACCGATTCTAAAACTTTTTTCACTGATTGAAAGTTATATTATTCCTGAATATTATTGTTTGTTTGTTTTTGGATTAAAACCGATTGACTGCACTAGGGTCCTAGGCTTATATGGGGAATTCCTCGGAGGACTTTCTAAGGGATCCTAGCCCGTATTTATGCGATGATTTTTAGAAAACCACGGAAAACTGCGAGCGTCTAGGTCGACAGGCGCGACCGGGGTTTGAACCTGGCACCTCCCGCCTTGCAGTTTTGAGAGCAGAACTTCTTAGACACTGGTGGCACCCTAAGTGTTATAGGCTACCTTTAATGCATATATCAGAGATAGTTCCTTTACAGGGATGCTCATAAGAATTACATTACGCTCTATGAGTATCTGTGTAAGTACTGAACCGATTCCTAAACTTTTTTTACCGATAGTAAGCTACACTATTCTTGAGTATTATAGGCTAAAATTCATGCATGTAGCGTAAATAGTTCCTTTACAGGAACACTTAAAATAATTCTAATACATTACGCTCTCTGGGTATCTCTGTAACTACAGAACCGATTCTAAAACTTTTTCACTAATAGAAAGCTGCTCTATTCCTGGTTAACATAGGCTGAAATTCATGCATATAGCATAAATATTTCTTTTACAAAACAGTTCGCAAATACTGCCGTAACTGTCTCCATTCGCCAAATGTCTGAATAAAATCTAAATTTAGTAAGTCTGCATACTCTGTTATTTTAAATAAAGTATACTACCATGCATTATACTTCATTTAAAACAAGTAAAAAGCAAATAATGTTTAAATGCAGTTTCTTTTGTCGCAAACATATTTGTTATTCATACATGCTTCATTTTTCTCGGGATCCAATTCTAAAGCCGACTCGGACGAAGTCGCGGGTGGCAGCTAGTATATATATAATTTTTCTTCTTGTAAACTTATCCTTTTGCCGCCCCTGTAAAATTATCTAATAATAGTAATCATAAGAATTTATTTTGTAAAACTTTTAATTTTGTGTGTAAATTAACTTGTAATACTAACCACGTTACTTCTGGTGAAAACCTACCAAAATTCCAAATCGTTAGATCGATAGCCGCGCGATGGGACCCGAATCCGGGATCTTTACACTTCGGTCGTCTATCATTTTCATTGCCATAACCACTGTGCCATGGTGAAGCAAAATACTATTCAGTATACCATTCTTGGAATATCGCTTTATACACTAAAACTAATAGAACTTTTCGAAGTAAAGATAAAAAAATTTCTTCATTTCTAACAAATCTATAAAATCTAGTATTCTTAAACTATATGATATTTTTAGGGTTAATTACAATTGATTTAATGCGCATTCATTTAAAAATTCTATTAAGAAAAAACTATTATAGAAGTAGTTTTCTATTTTTTCTTCTCTTATTATTACTGGGATTCTTACTCACTTATTTTTTCATCTTATGGTTGCACGAGTGCATTCTTCTATGAATATTGTTAATTTCAATATTTTTTACCATTATAATATAGTTTTCCAAGCAAGGACATGAACATCAAAATATATTTCAAGTAACCACTCCCCATATATAGAAAAATATTTAACTAGAATTGTTTATCACAAACTTAAAACTCTAATGATTCACCCCCCTGTTTATGCACTGATAAGAACTGTATAAATAGCGATTTTGGACACATTATTACGGGTGATCTCTTCGTCATAAAACACAAGTTATTACATAGTATTGTAAAAAAGGGACCTAAATTCAGATTACCTTCTAAGTTTCCTGTTAGAAGCATTGCAGAGGTGCCAAGTCTCCGGCTTTTTTCGAGAGATTTCCCACCACTAATTTTTACTTACAAATTTATGCTTAAAATAAGTCCAAATATTTAATCCATGATAAAACTGTCCAAAAATGGTGGTGGGAAATCTCCCGGAAAAAGCCGGAGACTTGGCAGCTCTGGCATTGTAACACAATTTTCATATGATTTAGATTATTTCATATGCAATTATGTTATAAAATACACAATCTCAGTTAAAGCTTTTAATGTATGGGAAATTAAAGTTGAAAATTCATTATAAGTATGCCTATCAACTGAGTTTACCTTCTGTGATAATAATAATCCATAATCAAACGCACAAATAGACATTCAAAAAAGGCTGTATTATTACATATGTAGATAATGGTCCTAACAACAAAAAGAAACCACTAACATAAAACTGTTAAGAACTATGCAAATTAACATCATAAATGATACTTTACTGGCCATACAGGTTTCGATAGAGAAAAATTTCTATCTTCTTCAGTGGAAATATACGTTGTTCACAGACTGGAAGACTGGAACAGGGAACTGAAAAACAAGTATTTCTTTTGGCACATATAATATCATGTTGCCATCCTATGTAGATTTAGACTACTATATAAATATGTATTAAAATGTATTCTATATAATAACAAGACTTTTTACATAATGATAAGTATACCACAAGAAAGGACAGCTTCTAGCTCCCTTGCGGATTTAAGCCTTTACTATTGCGAAAAAAATCATTTCAGTAAAAGTCTGAAGTGAATCCACTCGACTTTCTGAACACTTGATTTTTTTCCAAGGGTTTAAATTAATTTTATTCATTTCAAACGGATATAGTGTTCATACACTAGTGCACTTCAAATAATTTGTCTGTAGGCCGTAACGTATAAAAATATTTTTTACAGCCCTATAAAAAAGCGTAAGGCCTACACACGCCAAAATCTGCAAGAATCTTGCATCGAATGCAAGATTTAGACGCTAGCGCGCTTTCAAGTATTTGCGCTGTAATGTTTTAGAACATTTTGTAGCCCTGTACGAAATCTTACAGAAAGCCCATGCAAGGCAAAATCTATATAGGTTGTGTGACGGTGACTTGTAACATAAATACCAAATTTGAACTTATATGAATGCACCGTTTAGACACTAGCACACTTTAAATGATTTGCGTTCGTAGACCGTAATGCATGAGAATTGTTTATGCAAACCCGTGAGCAAATTATCAACTCTACACACACTACACTCTATAGAGGTCATGTAACCGTAACCTATAATATCCAATTTGCACTCAATCGAATGCACTGTTTATAAGCTATCGTTTTTTCAAGAATATCCGTCCATAAGTCATTGAAGAATTATTTTTGTAGCCCTGTAAAGAAAACTATAAGTCCTATACACACCAAAATCAATGACAGTAGTACGAGGATGGTCTGTAATATGTATACTAAATTTGAGTTCAATCGAATGCACCGCTTAGACGCTAGCGCACTTTCAAGAATTTCCGTCCTAGGCCATAATCTAAAACAATTCTCTTTGCAGTCCTGCAAAAAAACTACAAAGCCTATACACACCAAAATCAATACCAATCGTCCGACGGTGATCTGTAATATACATACCAAATTTGAACTCAATCGAATACACCGTTCAGGGGTTATCGTGCTCTCTCTCTCTCTCTCTCTCACACACACACACACACACACCCACATACATACATTATGCATGTTCGGAAAGTAAAAATATTTTTATAAAATGATACATTGAAGATATACTTCTTATTAATACCAATAATACCTAGTAAAATAATTTGCCTATACAAACCTTTCACCATAGCTGCCAACTGTTCCGGAATATAACTAATCACTTTATCTAAACAGCATATTTTTAAAAATATTGTTTCATAGTAGTATAACCACCTTTTTCGTCTAACTCGGAAATTTTACTATTTTTAATTGTATTCTAAGCCGAAAATTCATGTTTTAAGAAAGTGGTTAATTATATTCCGGAGCAGTTGGAACCTATGGAAACACAATAAATATAAGTATTATTTTTCTCATTTTTCCATCATTTGGAGAGCAACACTTGAAGTTTCATCTGTTGCTTTATCATGTTTTCTGCAGCGGGCTAGGACCCTACGTGGATTTTTGTTCCTTTCGCTAAGCCGCTTGCCGAAATCCTGCTAATTTTGTCTTAATATTTATTTACAATATGCTGGGTGTAGCCTCTGATGAGAGTCGCAGCGATTGTAAATATTTACGATTTCCATTTCAAAAATTCTTATTTCTTGTGCTTCTTTTTACACACATGTGACAGGCCTACTGTATTTCTGTTTCATGAAGGTATAACATATTTTTTAGCCATTAGTTAATTTTACTTTTGCTTTATGCATGTATGTATCAGGCCCTGATCTTCCATTACTCCAAGAAGGCCCGGTCCTGTTCTTTTATATATTATTTCTTCCCTTTCTAACCGCAATAAAGTTAATATGATATATTATGTTTCATTGCGTTCTGTTTTTGCTATTTTCTAGGCTTCTACGCTTTAAATAGACAATTCTCAGTAAAATGGTACTATCACAATCATCCTGAATTTTTACCTTTTGTGTGTATGTGTTGTTGTTGTTGTTGTTTCTGATGCCCCCTGGCAACCGCAAACGGCGGTGCCAGATCCCCCCCCCCGAAGGGAGGCCAGGGCAGAGGAGGTGCGCAATCCACTTTTAGGGCCCAGTGGGAGGAAGTACGATTTACCCCGTGGTCCCCTAATTTTCAACCAATTCCAGAGGAGGAACCAATCCCCTGAAATCAGCACCCCCAAAGTTATCGTTTAAAAACTTGGAGGACATTAGAGCCACGTCAGATTTTACGTGCATCAGCTCCCATTAGCGTACACGATCCCACAGTAGTCGAGACGAGAGGAAGTTGACCCTCCTAAGCACTGCCCAAGCCGGATGCTGCTTCACTTGCCGTGTTCTAATGGGAACGGAGTTGAGCGCCTAGACCACTGCGGGACATTTTTGTGTATGTCATAAATGTAAATTTCACATTGACATTAGTGTTAGGTGACATTCCAACTTAATGATATAACTTAACCATTGACATTCCAACTTAAAAATATCCCATTCTCCCGTGAGTTTCCTGAGATTATTTGAAGTGGCCTCTTTCGCAAAAAGTTTGGACAACCCTGGTCTGTATAAACAAAGGTATAACTCTTAAATGTGATCATTTCATTGAAAAGAATATCAAGGTCCAAGATACTCTTTCGCTAATTATCCAGTTTTTTTAATTTTTATTTTAATGTACAATAAATTGCGGAATATTCTCAATAAAATCTCTTTGAATATTTTTTCGAAAAGGTAATTCTATTCAATAAAATCAGACATTTTATTGCCAAGTGACAACATTTTTCTTTTCTTTTTTTTTTTTTTTTGAGGGGGGGGGGTGAAAAAAAGAAAAAATAATAATGTAGCCTTAAAACTTACTGCGCATTTATCTCTACCCAAAGCCCGGGTTAATTACATTTCATAGAATCGCTGAAACTTTCAGAAGAAAAATGACTGGTGAATATTTAAAAGATACACGACTGTCAAAACCAAATATTCCAGATAATGTTATTTTATTGTTAAAACTTGTGCCTCTAACAAAATTGAATTTTTAACTGCAGAAGATGGAAATTCTTTCCCCTTGGCAGTAACGAAACTTCCAGATCTGGTCTGTCTGTAGTGGAGAAACGTGTTCTCGAATTATTGACTACCAGCTTCAAATGTCACTTGGAAAAGAAGATATGTCAATATGATAGCTTAGGGGAGGGGGGAGGAATGCGATTTCATGATAATATCATTTAAAGGTATGAATGTGATATGACGTTGAAGAATGCATAATGCGGTGTACACCCGTCTACATGAGTAATAAGTTTACGCAGCACCCTAAAACGGCTCATTTCTCTGAGTTTGTTGGTAACGACAACTATAATGAGGTTAGTAAAAATATTAATTGGAGAAATTGTTGTCCATTATTAGAACTAAATCTCACAGTTTTGTTGGAAAACGCAGCTAACATAAAACTGTTTATTTCCCCTTCGGCGGAAGCTAGCTGTATTTACAATTAATTTAATAACTTTAAGAGGAAATAATGATGCTTATGGCATGATAATTTTGAAAATAGAATACGACAATATTTATTTTAAGGGAACAGAATAAAATACTTTGAGTTTAGATAAAGTGTGATTTTCTGTCATTTTTCCCCCTTTTATATCGTTCGCTGTTATTAACGTCTCGCCTTAATATCTCTATTTAATAGAGAATTCTTTGCCCTTTTTACTCGTGTCAACATTTTTATGAAGCTGGTTGTACAGTAAAATTATATACCGAAGCATGAATTCCGGAAAAGTACAAAAAAACTGATGTACTAAAGAACTGTGGTTAAAACAGCTAGATTGGAAAAGAATGTATGTAACGCATTATATATGTATAAAACAAACTCTGAATAAATTTCGCCAGGTATAGAAGTCTTTGGTATATTTTTAAGGATCATTTTTGTACTTTCCCGTTTTTAGATTTCGGTTTATAAATTTTGTACAGCCACCTTTTTAAAAATGCTGACACTGGTAAAAAAAAGGTATTAAAATTCTCAATTAAATAACTTTCTCAAGTCCCGAAATGTGAAATACTTTCTTTTACTCTCAAGTGTGTTGTATCTAAAGCTTTTCATTCATATATAGGACTCATCATTTCAAAAATAATTACTTTCAGTAACATTTATAAAATAAACAACTCGTTTGTATGAAAAAAAGTAAATTTGAACATTTTGAAACGTAAAGAATGGAGATAATTATTTGAAAACAGGTGAAGACGATATGATACAGAAAAAAAAAAAATTCCAGCACAAATATTTGATTTTCACCACTCACATTTGTTTATACTTCGTACGAAATATAGGCTATAATGAATACAAATTAAAATTTAGTTTAATTAAATAGTATCATTTTAATTACACAACACGTTTCATTCACTGTAATAAAGATTTGGAAAAATATAAGATGGAAAGGATTTGACGACAGTACAATGTGGCTTTAAAAAAATTTCACGTCCTAACAAATTATTGTGTTAAAGTATGTACGAATGCGTCTCAGAAAAGTTTTACCCAAAGTGAAACTAAGTGCAAACGTAAGTACAAATTTTGATGTCAGTTTTCCAATTATTTTTATTGAAATTAAATCAAACACTTCATGTTTTGTAAATGGAAGTTTATTCGCGATAGTTCCCGTTGCCTGGAGATCCAGGAAACTGAAAACAAATTCCAGATATTAACAGCTCGAGCAAGCAAGCTCAAAGTGGCGATATGGGGATTGAGGTCAAACATTCAAAGGAGTTACAAGTTCAGACAAAGCAGCAAAGACAACCATATGCAATTAAAATTCTCATTTCGGACAGTGGAATGAGTGCTGTTGAGTTAATGATATACTCTTCGGAAGTATTTTTGTTCAATAAGCAGTCTTAAATGTAGTCTGATAATACGTCTCGTTTTAACATATCAGTTTAATGGAGCGCGAAAAAGCTTTATCGTGTTTCCATTTTACAGCAAAGGTTTTCATTAGGAAGATAAGGCGATATTGTACATGCTGTAGTAGCAGGATCACTAACGTTGATTAAGAATATTTATATAAAGAGTGAATATAACTATTTTAAACAGAGGAAAACTAAAAACTGTGGATGAAAAAATATCTCATCTGCGTCCTACTGTTTGCTCACAAACGTTTCTAATTTGCTAATATTTCGTACCAAATGCATCATTCAAATCAAAAAGGTAGTTTAATCAAAACATTATTTTAATTACAATATGCTTCATTAGAACGAAACTCTGGAAACACAAAAATATTCGTCGACACTATTACAAAACGCGTTTTGCAAATGTTTCCTGTCATATCTAATGCGCGAGGTGTTGACGTGTGAATGAGTCACGAAATTATTTTCCCCAAAACCGAAGTTAGGTGCATGTAAAGCAAACGTATAATATAAGTTTTATCTTCGTATTCCAGTTATTTGAATTAAAGTTAACTAAAAGATCTTGTTTAATGGAAGTTTATCCGCGCTAGTTCCTTTAACCTGGAGATCAGAAAACTGAAAACACATTCTACATGTTAAAGAGAAGGCGTAAACACTAAAGAAGTTACATGCTCAAACAAAGCAGCAAAGGCAGAACCGCATGCAATTAACAATCTTAAATGCATTCTGATACAGCGCATGTTTTAACATCTCAATTTCATGGAGCACGAGAAGATTTGCGAAGTTCCCTATAGCGATAGATTTCATAGAAAGATGAAACGACATTATAAGCCAGCTGACGGTGACTGGAACTAAAATGCTATTTAAATGTATTTGTGCTAATTTTTCTACCAGTCCTAAAAAATCTGATTGCAGAGTAAAATTGAAAGAAACATTAATGCGAGGAAAATGCTTCACAGATCTTTCTAATAAACAAATATTATTTTATTGAAAGAGTAAATTAAAAATATGTAACATACATAAATATAAGATAATCTCTACTAACTTATCGGGAATCAAGCGTTTTCTCTTTTCTGCTCCTGACAGTACATAGGCTTTTCAAATGTGTATTTTATCCCAATACATATTATTTGATATATTATTATTCGCGCATAATCGAATAAACATTATGAATTTTTAATTATTCATAAACTTTACAATGTATTCTTTCGGATTAATAACTTTTACACGTTCATTTTTATATTTATTGATGTTAAGTATAACTTTGGGCTTTTATGCATTTGTAATAAAGGTCTGCTTTCATAAGAACGAATTGCTTTTCGTAAATATGACTGCACATTCATCTTGCAGAATAGAATACGCAGCTTTAAATAAACTCAAAGTGAATTTATTTGAAATGACTTTCTCGAAATGAACTCGAAGTATGTTTAAAATATTTAAAATAAAACTCGAAGACATTCTTACTAGAAAATTTACAAGAGTACCTCATCCATTTTTATTTTTTATTTATTTTTTATTTATTTTTTCTTTTTGCTAATATTCATAGCACTGTGAGAAATTTCTGAGGAAACAAAATTGCCAGCAATTGTAAAACTAAATTGTTGATAAATATTTCATGTGAGAAAGGAAGGACAGACCTTAACTAGTGATTCAGGTCCCCTAAAGGATACTTTATTTGTTTGATAAATTAGGCTTTATAAACAAGCTTGACGCTATAAACAAGCTGAAACGCTTGAATTTATCCTATGTTAGAATACTGTAAATTATCAATAATAGCAGTGCAAAAAGTATCACAAGTAGATTATGTTCTAGGCTTTTGTGAGTTTTGAGAAAGATCTTTTAAACGACACTAGTACACTAAGATTTAAAAAATAAAAATCGTTCATATAAAGTGAATACATAATAACGATAACGAGAAAAATTAAAATAATTATTTTAAACAGATAGATTTATAGGAGAGAGAAAAGCCGAAAATTTTGTATATAAAAAGTATCTGGTGTACAGCATACTGTTTATTTTCAAGCATTTATAATTTGTTATTTATTAGAACACTAAAAAAATCTATTATTAAATTGTTAAAACAACAAAGAAAATTAAAAAAACACTTATACGGCGAAAAATAATTTCAACAGACTGTGTCAAGTGGACAGTACGGATCACCTGAAACAATTCGTAAAGTTTATTTTTATACTTATGCGTGTTAATTACAAAGTTCTTTATTGTTTTAATTTTATAGTATTCAGTACCAATTATATGATAATGCTGGATTTAAAAATTATAAGAAATGTTAATCCTAACAACAGCCTTCAATGACTACAACAGAGGTTCCGTAAAATACATGAAAACATATTTGCCGACAGCTCAAAATACCAACCTTTAACAAATGTTTTACGTCATATCAAATTAACGCGAATAAATGCATCTGGGATAAATTTTCCTCAGAACAAAATTAAATGCATGTAAAGCAAACATGAATGTATATTTTGACATACATTTTTAATTAAAATTAAATCAAGCAGTTCTTGTTTAATGAAAGTTTGCCCGTGCTAGCTCGCGCTATCTGGAAATCTTAGAATACATCCCAGATGTTAAAAGCAGAGACGGACAAGATCAAATTGACGTTATTGAAGCCGTATGGACTCCCGGTTATTACGCTATTTCATATAAGACGAATTCGTATAACACGGCGGAAAATTTGTGATGGCGTGTTCATATAACACGCTAAAAGCGGCTCGTATAACAGAGAATGAGATCCATGTTTCAATTTTATTACGTTTTATCTCCAATAATTATGTAACTTTTTGACTGGCAACACTTAACGACATTCTGCTTGTCGAAATTTCTGGAAATACCCATTTTAAGAGGAAATCGTTTCAGTTTGATTTAAATTGTGATAAACATAATCGTAGAAAATATGTTAGTTACATTTTTATGCATTTACTGACGAAAAACAAAGAAAAACACATTTTTATTTTTCAACAGCCATAAAAATGGTTGTCATGTATAGAACTTATTTTAAATATAGGAAGTAAGTTAATCTGTTTGGGCTCTGAAAGCTGAAAAGAAAGCAGTAGGGGAAAGTCGGATAATATCGGCCCCCTAAATTTCTTCTTATTTTAAAATGTTTTTGCAGGTCAGTTGAACCAGATTACATACCATGCAAAACATTATAGTTCTATTTTTGAAAAGGTTTAAATTCATTTTTTGAACGATAACATTATGAATCCTCTTTTTACTCTGCAAGCAGAAAGTTACCTTTGGTTATGTAGACAGCTTTTTATTATAAAATAAAGTTATTTTTCAAAAAATTGTAAAAGTACAGGTATTAAAAATGATATAATATATAAGATAGTGGTGTAAATGGGTAAATTTTAAAATATAGCTGTCTTTGAAACTTTGACAATTCATTTTAACCCTTTCTACCCTGCGTCCACAGTTGAGGACATAAAAATGACACATACTTACAGGATCGATGTCCTAATTTATGCATCTGCAGAAAAACCAATTTTCTTAGAAAATCTAATAAATAGGAAATTTTAATTTTTTTTTTTTTTGTTTCAAAATTAATCTCTAATAATCTCTCTTCTAAATAGAGATTATTAGATTATACAAATAAGGGGATTAATTAGAAGTTCTCTTCTGATTAAAGAAAAGTATTTAATACAAATTATTTAATCAGTACTGAAATGGTTTTAAAAAATGCCTGACACGTTTATATTATTTTTAAAAAAATCTACTTCTGGCGTAGTTTACCCATAACGTCTAGCAAAATAAAAGATTTCCATGAGGATACAATTCTAATTAACATTAATTTGTGTCCGATACAGCCCAAATATAAGAGACCAAATCATCGATTTCCAGTTACGTATAAAGTATGTTTGCCACCCAGGTGGTAGTGGCTTTAGAACCATTCTTTCACGCCTTGGGCCCGGGTTCGGTTCCCGGCTTGGATTAGGATGTTAAATTATCCGTCCCTTTATAAGGGGTAACGCTGGACGTCTATTGTGTACTCCTCTAATAAAATAGCCATTAATTCTGGCCTTAGCGCTGATAAATGCTTGTCGCCAATGCCTGCCCGTTGGAGATAAAATAAAGTAAGCTTAAACAGATTACCGCCATAATAAATGTTTTTTGAAATAATAAAAAAACTAATACTCAGTTTGATAAAAAGTTACTTTCGTTAAAATAGTAGTTAAAAAAAAAAAAAAAAAAAAAAAAAAAAAAAAAAATTTTTTTTTTTTTTTTTTTTTTTTTTTTTGCAATCAGTCAAAACACCACGCCACTTCACTTGACTAAATATGGCGGTATCTGAATTTTCTTCCTTCACCATACAGATGGATGAGGGTTGTATCTTTACAAGTGCAGTAAACATTAGAAGCAAAACTTGCTCGATACAACTGGATCTTCCCTTATTTGTATAATCTAAATCATTTGTACAACTCTGTTTCATGTAACACAGAACGTATCTACCGTGTTATGGGGGGAAGAGTCTACTGTACAGCAGCGAGAGGGAAAATTCAATGAAGTTACAAGTTTAAACAAAACCATTTGCAAATACAATTTTTATTTAAGATAAGAGAATCAGTGCTTTTGATGATGCTCTTGGAAACTATTCTTGTAAAGCAAACAATCTTAAGTGCACTCTGATAAAACACCTTGTTTAAGCACCTGAATTCAAAGGAATTTATTTATGGTGTTTTCTGCAAGTATGAAAATTTCGAAAAAATTGGTTATATGGTAAAATAATTTACAGAAATATAAATAGGTCACAAGTACAAAAATGATCAATGAAACTATAAATTATATATACAGGGTGTCCAGCCTTAATGTGACCCAATAGCTAATTCCCGAACCGTTCGGTTTAGATATGCACTTCCAATTTAAAAAATGTTTTAAAAAGGGTAAAAAATGTTTTTACGTGCTTTTCGAACCAAAAAACCCATTTAGAAAAAAATTACAAAAATTAAATTTTTATACGGTCCCCAGGTCCTATCACTTATATTCAGGAAAAGATGCAGTACACAAAAGCAAAGTAAACACAAAAAGTTTCATTTTATTACGATAAAAACTGACCAAGTTATGGAACTTTGAAAATCATACATTTCATCCATTTTCTCGGCCAATTTCAAGAAGCTAGTAAGGTACCGTCTCCAAAGTGAAATTAATTGGAACTCTGCCAGGAAACTTTCGCTCTTGCACGTCACTCTTATGTAAATCGTTTTTAAATTTAAAAGTACATACATTACGTTAATATTACAATAATTGAGTACTTAAGAAACAAAATTTATTCTGTGTACGTGTAAAATATAAATAAAATAAAATATTTTGGACGAAGAAAACTTTTCAAAAGCAGTTCCAAAAAAATAGACTTATTTGCCTGCGGCTTCAGACTGATTTGCTGCGATACTGATCATGGCGAACGTTAAAAATGTGTTGTGTAGTCGCTTGCAATTGCATACAGCCGTATTCTAATATTACGAATTCTAGTATGGGAGAACGAGATGTATAGAACTGGTATCCAGGCATTAGCTCCTGCGCCAGGACTGGACGATAAGGAAATGCACCGTACGTATGTAATATGTTCCACACCGTCGCTTTTGAGTAGGAACAAGCCTTGCTAATATCCTGGACACTACTTTCAGGATGAGCCAGGGCATATCCTAGAACATCCTCAGCGGGTATCCGCAACCTTGAAGGTGTGGCACGAGACAAGGGAATATGTCTATGACAACTCCCAGTTCTATACAAGCGTTGAACAGCACGGGCAATTGTACAATAAGATAGATGTCTTCGACTGGGAAATTTAATGGCATAAAGTCTTGCCGCCTCTCTCTTATTTCGATTAAACTGCCCATACAACAGTACCATTTCGCAGTATTCTTCATTTGTATACATCTCGTTCTCCTGTACTAGAATTCGTAATATTAGAATACGACTGTATGCAATTGCAAGCGACTACACAACAGATTTTTAACGTTTGCCATGATCAGTACCACAGCAAATCAGTCTGAAGCCGCAGGCAAATAAGTCTAAGTTTTTGGAACTGCTTTTAAAAAGTTTTCTTCGTCCAAAATATTTTATTTTATCTATGTTTTACACGTATACAGAATAAATTTTGTTTCTTAAGTACTCAGTTATTGTAATATTAACTTAATGTGTGTACTTTTAAATTTAAAAACGATTTACATAAGAGTGACGTGCAAGAGGAATGTTTCCTGGCAGAGTTCCAATTAATTTCGCTTTGGAGACGGTCCCTTACTAGCTTCTTGAAATTGGCCGAGAAAATGGATGAAATGTATGATTTTCAAAGTTCCATAACTTGGTCAGTTTTTATCGTAATAAAATGAAACTTTTTGTGTTTACTTTGCTTTTGTGTACTGCATCTTTTCATAAATATAAGTGATAGGACGTGGGGACCGTATAAAAATTTAATTTTTGTAATTTTTTTCTAAATGGGTTTTTTGGTTCGAAAAGCACGTAAAAACATTCTTTACCTTTTTTAAAACATTTTTCAAATTGGAAGTGCATATCTAAACCGAATGGTTCGGGAATTAGCTATTGGGTCACATTAAGGCTGGACACCCTGTATATATATATGTATATAGATAGATAGATAGATACCCCTTATTTTCTATTATGCGTTATATATGTATATATATATATGTGTGTGTAAAGCATAATAGAAAATAACTTCTGAATAAATTTCGGGAGCTCTTCCTCTGTCACTGAAGGTGGAACTACCGTGCTTTTCGAAACGTAACATGGGTATCATGGGAAATATAATATGGGTAATATAACATGTTTATTCTAAAGTGTGTTTTATTTAATTTTTTATTTAGCTATAGCTCTATTCATTTCATCAGTGCCGGATTAACAATATAGCAAATGTAGCAAATGCTAACGGGCCCCGCGCCTTTACCTTGAAAGTTTTCGTCTTTCCCCTTCAAGATCTAGCTTTTTTGACACTTTCCAACAAGGTAGAAAAGTGTTTAAGATTTCGGTTTGTCTGTCTGTCCGTCCTTGATATAACTCGCGTCAATATGCATCGATTTCTGCGAAATTTATATATGTTATTCTTATCTGCAGTACCATGTACCCTATTGTATAGGATCTATGTAGCATTTATAGATTTTTTCTACAGGAGCACTGAAAATAGTCCCAATACATTGCGCTCTATGGGACGTAATTCTTTAAAGCGTATCACCCTACCAACTACAAGGGGTGATCAAATGAAACGGTACGAAACGACACGGTGGGTACAAATGTAGACTTTATTCAAAATATACACCATTGGACTGAGCAAAACGATCCCAATGATGAACAAGCCGCAGGATTCCTTGTTGCCAGAATTCCTGTGGCCGTGACGAGACACAGCGTCCTTGAGTACGTCGTCCGAGTTGAAGCGCTTCCCTTTCAGGTGGTTTCTTCAGTGGACCCAACACATGGAAATCGCAGGGCGACATGTCCGGACTGTAGGGCGGATGGTCCAACGTTTCCCACTTGAACTTGGCGAAAACGGACATTCCATTTTCTCATTGACTTGTGGGACACACAGCCTTCTCAGTATACGGTCCTCATCCTTCGACGAATAGTGGCCGGTTTAACACCTTCCGCTCTCAGAAATCGGATAACGCCTCGCTGCCCCTAAATCGTCGAATTTTGCAATGTGAACGCCATCCTGTCCTCACAAACACTGCCGCGTCAATTGGACGTAGGAGGGTGCTTTTTGCAAGATCTTCTGCTCTCTCCTGCGGGGTCTCTGCATGTTCCTATCCACACAAAAGGCTCCAATCGCATTCCTAGGTGTCTCGCTACGTGCTCTCATAGCTGCATGGACAAATATGATAACGGTTAGGTTGTTCGACGTTTCGTACCTTTTCATTTGATCAACCCTTGTAGTTGCGCTGAACCCTGACTTCAAGATTAAAACTTTTTCCTCCATGACTGCAAAAAGATTACAATGTCAAGGACAAAAAGCCTAACAACTTCTACATCGTTTGTACGATCCGCTTGAAATTTTTTCACAACTTTGTAAAAAAATATAGATAACAATCTGTCAATTTTAAAAACCTGAAAATCCACCCGTTCCCTCATTTTTAAGCGATTTTTCGCTATTTTCAGCACCATTTCGTTTCCGAGAGTCAAAAAAAGTGAATCATTTGCGTGACAAAATGACCTATTTTAAGTGAAAATGACGTCATACAATTGGGGGATTCCAATACGTTTAAAATAATTTATCCCGATTACACAGTTTATTATTATTTTTTTCCCCACAAATAAATCGTCTGCTGGATATTCGAATGTTTATGTATACAAAACGAAAGCTTTCGACTGCGAAAAGATTCCGCGCGTTTCCAGATGAGCATGAAATTCGATTTGGGTATGTAATAAAAAATGAATATGAGCTTATTTATTTTAGGTAGATGAAAATTAAATATATTGAATGAAAGACAAATTTACTTAAACTGTTTTTTCTTGCGCCCGTTGTATAACTGCCTCCACAAAAGGCTTTGACTTCTAGTTTTAGAGATATTCTGCTCTTCGAAATGAAACAAAATTGGATGTTATTAAGGATTACAAAATGAAGCTTTGCATCGAAAATATTGTCTGTATAGTTAAAACTTTTTCTATACGGTAGCACTCAAAATAATTTCAATACAATACGGTCAATGGCAGTTTAGAGACAGGCATCTATTTTAAGCATATAATACTATCCTATAATATCATTAACTATTAATCCGACGACGATCGTTTGCCTCCTTCAAAATTTGCGCCAAAAGCCGGCAATGTTGGCGACTTTTGCGATAAATTGCCAAATAGGGTGCGAAAAAAAAATGCTTTGAAAAATGAACCGAACTTGGGGATATTTTTATTATTTTACGATAAATCGAAAAAGGTATTTACGTATTATCCCGGCGGTCATTAACGCCAAACTATTTTTTCCTCAAATTTGCTGGCAAACTGTCGCCAATAGTATTCCGAACAATCAATAATTTCATGTGTCCAGCATTTATCTTCGCGAAAAAGTTGCTCGTCTTGGCGGATCGCCGGGATAATATGTAAGTACCTCGAAAAATGTCTAATGTGATTATATTAAGCTATGACGATTTCTTTGGGAATTTTGAAAATTCTTTACTCGCACTGTAATTAACTGATTTATTGTACTGTGTTTTGTTAAGGGCTATTTGCCTAGGAGTGGGAGGGGGTCTCCGACCGACGAAAATCTGTTAATGCATTAGAACCCAAAACGGGTTAACGGATTTACACGGAACAAAATTGCAAACTTTGATTCTTTAGCGCTTGGAAAATTAATTTGAGACTGTTAACCCTTAAAAGAATAAATTTATCGCTCTCTGTGTTCGTCCGATACCATTATGTTGTATAAAAGGATTATTTATACATTTTTAACCTACCAGCAAGTTTAAGAGTTCCTTATGATTTCGGTTATTTGTCTGTTCTGATGTCCACCCATCCAGTGTTCTAACTGCTGTGGATATACATCGATTTGTGCGAAATTTATGTTTTTTCTATGTACAGTACCATGTACCATATTGAAAATGGTGTATGTAGTATTTATAGTTCTTTTTCAGGAGAAAAAATCCAATGTATAGCACAGTCTAAAAAACAGAACTAAAAAATTAGGGGGAGTTCAGGGGGGTCTCCCCCTGTATCTGTTGATACAAGAATGACTGATTCAACAGTCATTCTTGAAAACATATTTTAGAGATATTCGATTTTTGAAAGAAAACAAAGTTGGCATATATATTACGAAGGCTCTCAAAATCATGCTCTCCATTGAGAATAACGTCCGTATTATTAAACTAGTTCTACAGGAGCACTCAAAAGAATTCCCATACACAGTCTGTGGCATTTGAGAGACACTAATACATTTCTAGCACAAGGCAATGAGTATAAAATTTTTATATTCTTCAGTTAAACGCTAAAAATAATTAAAGGTCTTTTACAGGGTCTCATAAAATTGCATTTATAGTGATAATACAACATTTTTTTTATCTACGAAATCTCGCCAGTTTTAACTAAAATACAATGCAGATTTGTCGCAATTTTTTTTTTTTTTTTTTTTTTTTGTATTGGAAAGTGTTTTATAATCTCTGAGCTTGGCATGATTTATCTTTCTTTATTTTTTAAGGCAACAGATAAATCTTGTAATTCTTTTTTTCTTTCGTTCTTTCTTTTTTTTTTTTTTTTTTTTTTTTTTTTTTTTGGATAAGACAATTTCTTTAGCTCTATATAGTGGAACTGTAAATCAGTTGTAGACAACTCATTGAAAGAATATGTGTATAACTCGGCTGTTCGAGCCTCGTCAATGGGAGACCCCCCTGAAGCCCCCTAATTTTTTAGTTTCATGATTGCCATATTAAAACGATATTTATGGACTATGTCGTTTTATCTCTCATCTATCGTGTATTTCACCTGGTAACCCTATGTTGAAATTTTTAGGATTGTAACCCATTGATAGAAAAATACATGTGATGCACATTCTACAGCTGAGTAAATATTGTAACAATAGATTAAAGCTGTTGTGAACTGAAAGTATTTAAATATATGTAAAATATACATGTGATGTATATTCTACAGCTTACGAAATATTGTAACAATAGATTAAAGCTGTTGTGAAGTAATATTATTTAAATAAACGGATGAAATTTTTAAACAATCATTTTATCAAATAAATGCAACCTTACGGAGCTTATAGAAATCGGTGGTTTACGTAACACATACTAACATTTTCAGCGACATTTATTCTTACTTTTATGTCGCGTTTTCGTAACGCATTTTTGTGTCTCATTTTTATGTCACATTTTCAAAAGGGGGTGAGAGATAAAATGACATAGTCATTAATATATTTAATGTGGCTGTTGCATGCCTGCATTATTTACTAGCCTAGGCTTATGCCTAGGCGAAACTGAATGAGTATTTTAAAGTCAGCAATAAGGACACACACAAGAGTATATTTAACAATACTGTGGAACAAAAAACACAGTTCTGAGAAAAAAATTTCAGGGAGCATCCAAAAGGGCGGAAATAAAAGAAAGACAGAAAGAAAGGCTGTATCATTATCCTTTTGTTGACTAAAAGCGAAACTCGAACAAACGGAGGAGGGGTTATCCTGATCCTTGCACCACCCACCTATGGCCTTTAGAAAATGGATTCCTTACCAATAATGTTACATTTTTTTCTTTATTTGAAGAATGAATCCAGAAATAAACAAAATATAGAAAGAAAACTAAGTGCCGAAACAAAAGAACAGACTCAGGGTCTGATCAAGGGCGGATTAAAGGGAGGGGGTCGGCGGAGGCGACCGCCTCTCCTGAGAAAAATGAAATTAATGTAAACAATCCCAAAATTTATCTATATGTATGTGAATCTTCCATCCAAGCCTCCACCCACAATATTGTATTAATCCGTCAGTGGGCCGGATTATTCATTAGGCTGTAGTCTATCTGTCCCGATCATTTCAGGGACTTTTCAGTAACAAGTCGAATAAATTTTTTAATGAAGTTGTAATCAAACTTTTCAAAATGACTCAATAGAACGGAAATGTTTGTGGCTATATCTGAAGATGTTCTCTGGAACGCCAGTTGACCTTCTGCATTTCTCCGAGAGCTGAGATCCATAGGATTGAGATTGTAGGAAAAACGCGCCCCATAATCAATAATAATCCCCCACGAATCAATAATTTTTATTTAAATATTGCACATAAAGTTATTTTGTTTTGCAGTAAATATGAGGATGGTATTTTAAACGGATGTTGGGCAGCCCCAAAGTTCTTTTGTTTTAGAGTAAAGGGGGGTGGCTTTGGCGAAATTCGAAAGTGTACTAGGGTGTAAACCATCTTTGGCTTTTGGTATTTGGCTTGCTTTGTTTTTACTTAATTATTTATTTTACATTTTACAATATTTAAAAAAAGGCAAACTATTTTTTGAAACAATAATAATATATAGAATGTAAGTCATTTTTTTTATAGTTGGGGAATCCACTATTACGATAAATTATCTTATTAATCTCGGAAATTAACCACGTCAAATATAAAAGAATTGATTTTTGGCCGGTCGAAACCACAGGTCAAGAGCGCGAATGCCAGTACGTTCGTTCAAATAAAATAATTAGAACCGAGAGGATCTTCGCACAAAGACAAGACTGTCGGGGTATCCTAGAAGCCATAACCCCAGGCAAACTGAAAACAAAAAGAATTTTCGGATACTCTTGATCCACAAAGAAACTCACAAATTACTTGTCACATTTAAGATTATTATGTCTTGCAAAAACATTTGAACGTAATACGATAATGAATGTTTAATCCGAATTTTTTATTATTTATTATATAGATTATTCTATTTAGAAAAGATACAATCCTCTTATAAAGGTTTTTTTGAACAAAATATTTTATATCATTTTAGCGAGGATAAGTTGAAAAGTAGTGCACATATACTTGTAGAACACTAACGAAATGACCTTTAGAAGTGTTCCAAGCGGTATGTGGAAGTAACAGTCCCCCTGTACAAGCATGCGCAGTTTAAATGCCTTCCGTGCATGCAGTATATTTTTAATGACGGAGGTATTATTGTGCTAGATCTATCTATCCCCAGTTCGATTTCTTATGAATTAACCCATTAAATAAATTAAGAGAAGTTAAAAATATGTAACCTATTATTAGTAAAGACCGCCTAGATAATGAAATAATTTTACAAGCATGTATTTTTATAGAGGAAAAAAATAGTGTTTAAAGGCACAGTTTAAAATACATATTGGGTACGTGTGGTAATGGCAACGCTACACTAGGGAGATCTGCCAGGGGGGGTGCCTTGGTAGGAGGACTTTCTACGGGGTTCTAACGCGTATTCACGTTACATCTGGAGAAAACCTACCAAAACTCCAGACCGTTAGATCGAAAGCCGCGTGATGGGACCCGAACCCGGGACCTTTCACACTTCGGCCATCTACCATTTTCAGTGGCATAACCACTGTGCCATGGTGAGGCAAAATACATATTGATTTCGAAGGTTCTAAAAATTTTACAGAAACAATTATTATTTTATGTGTGTAAACTTGTCTAATTATATGTTTGCAAATGGGAAAGGTGGAAAGCGTTAGAAATTCCAAATATATATCCATGAACATTAACATTCATTAAAAAAACCTGAGTTGTACGAATAAATAACTTTAAACATCGCCAGTCTCACTATCTATTTAGCCCCCCCCCCAACTTTATTTTGACAGGCATTTTTTCCGCACACCAATTTACTTGGAGAAATTGATTGGTCTAGTGTTAACTCAAATTTGTTCATTTTGAATCAAGAAAATTCGTAAAAATTGTGTTTTATTTTATCACCGCACAAAACCTACAGATTAGCACACCCAAGGTGGAGGAAGGACTAGGATAAACCTCTCGCAAATGTTTATGGGAAAGGTGGGAAGTGTTAGAAATTCCAAATATATATCAATGAACATTAGCATTCATTAAAAAAACCTGAGTTGTACGAATAAATAACTTTAAACATCGCCAGTCTCTCTATCTATTTAGCACACCCCCCCTCAACTTTATTTTGACAGGCATTTTTTCCGCACGCCAATTTACTTGGAGAAATTGATTGGTCTAGTGTTAACTCAAATTTGTTCATTTTGAATCAAGAAAATTCGTAAAAGTTGAGTTTTATTTTATTATCACACAAAACCTACAGATTAGCACACCCAAGGTGGAAAAAGGACTGGGATAAACCTCTCGCGAATATAACACGTGGGACCTTTTCGTTTTGTTTACATCTAATTAGCATTTATAACACCATTAATTAGCACTAAACATAAATTGTAATATAATTAGCACTATTTATTTTCTCATTTAATTTAGCTCTACTACTTTAATGTGAGGGTGAACGCATCCCCCCTAAAAAAAAATATATATATATATATATATATATATATATATATATATATATATATATGTGGATAATAATTAGTTCTGCTGTGGCAACACCACTGAACGAACTATAACTTCAACTCCCGCCAGTTGTTCCCCCGCCAAAGAACACTCTAGACGGAGAACGAGACTGGGCAGACGTTCGATGTTAAAAGAGCAGAATAGCTCTCTTGATGTTATTTTTATTTTTATTTCTACCTCTCAATGTTTTTAAATGTTAGTGTCGTCGTTGTATTAAAGTTTCGTCTCATTAAATGTTTAAAAGGATTAACGTCTATTTAATTTGGAGCGCTAACTCCATCCTACATGGGTGCTCGCCGTTCGAATCCGCACATCCCCTAGATACAGTACCGGAACTAAAAAAGTTAATACTTTTCTTGTAATATTTATTGTTCTTGTGATTTATATGTCAGCGAAATTAAAAGTGATGTGCTACAGAGGATAATATTTTCATGGAATGCCGAAACAAGAACAGAAACACAAACTGTAAGTACATTCTAATCATATTCTAATTACTTGATGCATACGTTGATGCTTGTTCAAGAAAATGTCGATGATTAATGAAATACTCATCTCATTCAAGATATAAGAAAACTGAGGAAATATTTCAACGTTATTTTGATGCAAGAATTTTTTAATTGATGCGAAATTCTTTTTTTTGATGCGACTTTCACGTTGACTCTATTACTTCTGTTTTCTTGGCTTTCTACTTTGATGAATTTAATTGATGATTTCGAGGAATAATTTGATGATTTGATGAATATTTTGATGCGTAATTTGAAAGATTGGTAATTAGAAGTTTGATTGAATTATATACCTTCGTTTTCTTGAACAGCAACATTTGAAGAACACGTATTTCGTATACATTTTGATTTGTTGTGAATTGAATACAGTTTTGAAACATATTATATTGTTATTCTGATGCATATTTTTGAGAACAGTCTCTATATTCTTTTAATGAGATTTAAATGCCTTAATGTGAAGAAAATGTTTGATACTGAAATTCTATTTTAAATTCCGAAGTGTTTGAGTTTAGATCTTGGTTTTGCATATCTGTGTACAGTAACTATTTAAATATATATAATCATGTCTACTCTCAGCGATTACCCCAATATCGCAAAATCGTTAAAATTTGGTAGTACGAGTCAAATAAAGGTTTTACATCGCTTAATTTTTGGTACAGACGGCGATAGACAAAATCGCGCGAGATTACGCAAATTTACAGGTTTCCCACAGCCATTCGAGTTAGAAGAAACGAAACAAAAAGTACTTAAAGAGTTTTCACTTAAAGACCTAATTTCTATTTGCAATTTACTTCATTTAGAATTCTCAACTGACCCAGATAAGTGTGCTAACACCATTCTTACGAGTCTTAATGATTTATCGTTATTAAAAGCAGATTATTCCGATCTTTCGGAAAGCGAAGTCAATGATTCACATCCGGTTGACAGTTCATCTCAAACAAATAACGTCGTGGGTGAAAATAGTACTCCCTCCCCACCCACCCCTGACGCAAAAGAAGAATTTTCGGATAAGCAACAGACACAGATTCCTTTTAGTGAATCAGCTCAGAATTTATTGCCTTCAGTCGAAACTACGAGTTCCTCTTTCCAATTATTTAGTCTCAAAGACGTTGTTGATTTAATAAAACCTTTTTCGTCTCGCGATAATTATAGCATTGATAATTTCATATCCGACGTTGAAGAAATTTTTTATTTGTACCAAATAAACAATCCAATTCACCAAATTACTTTTGTTAGAAAATGTTTGACTGGTCCCGCTCAAACTTTAATTAGGTCTATTCGTGGAATCACAAATTGGGAACAATTGAAGCACCATTTGCTAGAGGAATTTTCTGACAAAATTAACAGCATTCAGTTACATCAATTAATGGAATCTCGACGTATGAAACCGTTTGAAACCCTACAAGAATATTTCTTAGCTATGAGAGATTTGGCACACAAAGGATCTCTTGATGATCCCTCCCTGATTGAATATGTTATAAATGGAATTCCAGATTCATCACACAATAAAATTTTCCTTTACGGTTGTAAATCCATCCCAGAATTCAAGGAAAAATTAAAGATTTATGAAAAAATCTTTAACAGTTCTCAACATTTCAGACAAAATAATCAGAAAAAATTCGATGATACCAACCTTAATGTGAAACTCGACAATAAACGTAACCCAAATACACAACCAGTATGTTATTCTTGTGGCTTGAAGGGTCATAAAAGCAACCAATGTTTGATTAAGTCACATGGTAAACAATGCTATGGATGTAAAAATTTTGGTCATGTTCATGCTAATTGTCCCAAAAGTTCTCAAAATTCGAAACCAAAACCTGAATCTCAAAAACCTACTCCTGATAAAACTGTAAATGTGCTATCTCCTCAAACTTCATCGAAAAATCCCATGCATGTTGACATTCAACTTGCAGGAATTCAATTGACAGCACTCTGTGACACTGGGTCACAAGCAACCCTTATTAATGAGAAAACACATCGAAGAATCGGTTCGCCACCATTGCATTCTAACACCATTCCCTTTTCAGGAATTGGCCGAAACGAAGTTCATAGCCTCGGGTTTTTCCAGGATTCCATCGAAATTCAAAAGATTACTTTACCTGCTAAAATACATGTTCTAAAAGATGACTTGATTCCTTTTGATGTGATTATCGGAAGCGACTTTTTGCAGCAAACCCAATTTACATTTGATAAAGACGGTATTCATTTATGCGGTACCCTTGATGATAATATTTTCGTTAATATTGCTAATATTTCTAATGACCAAACTTTTCCATTTGATCTTTCACACATTTTGAATTCTGAAATTCGTGAGGAAGTTCAAAATATCGTTACTTCCTACAAACCCCATAAAGTTAAAGACACTGAAATTCAGATGACTATTTTATTACAAGATGAAATACCCGTAGCACAACGCTCTCGAAGACTCCCTTTTGCTGAACAGAAAATTGTGGAAAAACAAATTCAAGATTGGTTAAATGATGGAATTATTAAACAAAGTTGCTCTGATTATGCCGCCCCGATTGTTCTATGTAAGAAAAAAACTGGAGATTACAGACTTTGTGTTGATTACCGCAGGCTTAATAGAAAAATGATAAAAGATAAATTTCCCTTACCACTCATAGAAGAAGCCTTAGATAAACTTGGAACATCTCGGGTTTTCACTACACTTGACCTTAAAAATGGTTTCTTTCATGTACCTATGGACCCTAACAGCACTAAATATACTTCTTTCGTAACTCATGAAGGCCAGTACGAATTTTTACGAGTTCCATTTGGATTATCCAACAGCCCTAGTGTTTTTCAACGATATGTTTATACAGTTTTTAGAGATCTCATTCGCGATAACATTCTTATTGTTTACATGGACGATCTTCTCATACCATCTAATGACGAAGTCGAAGGCCTACAAAAATTGCGCCTAGTTCTCCAAACAGCTGCAGATTATGGCCTCGAATTGAACTTAAAAAAGTGCCAATTTTTACAACGAAAGATAGAATTCCTTGGTTATATTATCGAAAACGGACTAGTTAAACCGTCACTTACCAAGACACAGGCAGTTCAAAAATTCCCACAACCTCAAAACCCTAAACAAGTTCAAAGTTTTCTTGGACTAACAAGTTACTTCAGAAAGTTTATTCCAAATTATGCGCTGATTGCTAGACCATTAAGTGACCTCCTTCGGGATAATGTAGAATTTAATTTTGGACCTGAACAAATAGCAGCTTTTCAACACCTGAAAAACATTCTTTCACAAAACCCAGTTCTTCATGTTTTTCAACAAGGATACCCATTAGAACTCCACACTGATGCAAGCTCCTTAGGTTTTGGCGCTGTGCTCTTACAAAAATCAGATGATGGACAGTTTCATCCTATTCATTATTTTAGCCGTAAAACTACAGTTCAACAAGAAAAATATCACAGTTACGAACTGGAAGTTCTCGCCGTCGTTGAGGCGCTAAAGAAATTTCGCACCTACTTGCTAGGTACAAAATTTAAAATTATCACAGATTGCGATGCTTTCCAAAAAACGATGCACAAAAAAGATCTACCAGCTAAAATTGCACGATGGGCATTGATGTTAGAGGACTTTGATTATGAAGTTTGTCATCGATCCGGTAGACAGATGAAACATGTTGACGCTTTAAGTCGTAACCCCATTCTTGTTATTACCACAAATGATATCACTCAAAAGGTGAAAAATGCCCAAGATCAAGATGAATTTATAACTCAAATTAAATCTATGCTCGAATCTACACCTTCCGATGAATATTTGGTTAAAAACGGCATTCTTTATAAACTTCATAAGGATACCGAACTTTTAGTAGTTCCACAAATGATGCAGAAAGAAATAGTGCTAAACGCCCATTCACAAGGTCATTTTGCCTTACAAAAAACCGAATCAATTGTTTCTCGTGAATTTTACATCCCTCAACTTAAGAAATTGGTTCAAGAAATTATTTCAAATTGTATTCCTTGCATTCTCTCCTCGCGAAAATCTGGAAAACAAGAAGGATTGCTTCACCCAATTCCAAAAGGTGATGCACCTCTTGAATGTTACCATTGCGACTTTTTAGGACCTTTACCATCGACAAAAAAATGTTATAAATATATTTTTACAGTAATTGATGCCTTTTCGAAATTTATATGGATCTATCCCGTGAAGTCAACCTCTACGAAAGATGCCTTGGACAAACTATCCTTGCAACAAACTACATTTGGCAACCCTTCAAAAATCATCACAGACAAAGGTAGCGCATTCACATCTTCAGAATTTCAAAGCTACTGCCAGGAACAGTATATTGAACACATTTCAATTACGACAGGTGTACCACGTGGAAACGGTCAGGTTGAACGCATTCATGGCACAATTATCCCCGTTTTAACTAAGTTAGCTATAGATGAACCTGACAAATGGTTTAAATACGTCCCGCGATTGAAACGTATCTTAAATAGTACCACCACACGCAGTACCAAATTCACACCTTTCGAACTTTTAATTGGTGTTCAAATGAAACAACAGGAGGACCTACAGATTAAACAAATTCTTGACGAGGAACACCAGCAAAGAATTATTGATGACAAAGAAGCGTTGCGTATCGAAGCTAAACGAAATATCCTCCGTTTACAGGAAGAAAATATACGACAGTATAACAAACGACGTAAACCAGCCTGTAAATACAAGATCGGTGACAAAGTGGCAATACAACGAACTCAGTTTGGAACTGGACTAAAGCTGCGACCCAAGTTCTTCGGACCCTATGAGATCACAAAAATCAACCCCAACGATCGTTACGAAGTTCGGAAGTTAGGACATCATGAAGGTCCCACCATAACGTCAACTGCGGCAGATAAAATGAAACAGTGGTGCAGCAACTGAACACCCAATCTTATTATGCTTTGTTTTTCAACTTTACTTTCTCCCTTTTTCTGCTTGTTTTTCTTTTATCTTTTCAGATTTTTTGCTTTTTCAACCCAGCCGCGGACGTCTGTAACCTCAGGACGGCCGTGTGGATAATAATTAGTTCTGCTGTGGCAACACCACTGAACGAACTATAACTTCAACTCCCGCCAGTTGTTCCCCCGCCAAAGAACACTCTAGACGGAGAACGAGACTGGGCAGACGTTCGATGTTAAAAGAGCAGAATAGCTCTCTTGATGTTATTTTTATTTTTATTTCTACCTCTCAATGTTTTTAAATGTTAGTGTCGTCGTTGTATTAAAGTTTCGTCTCATTAAATGTTTAAAAGGATTAACGTCTATTTAATTTGGAGCGCTAACTCCATCCTACATATATATATATATATGGGTGCGCCACTGAGCAGGGGGCCCCTTGGTAACATTTGCTACGGGCCCCGCGCTGTCTTAATCCGGCACTGCATTTCATAAATGATTATTGGCATTATATATAAGCTATTCACATTAAATAAATTCACAGTTACTGAAGCAAAAGGAATGGAAATAATTTTAAAACAGGGGAAGATTATACGAGAGAGGAAAACAATAAACAAAATGCCGACGTAAAAATCATTCAAAATCATTGTATCATTCTACTTCTCAAATATATATCTAATTTGTTAAGTACTTCATACAAAATAAATGATTCATTAAATACAAATCCTAGTTCATCTTAATCATGATATCACTTTGTTTAAATACACTTCATTGACTACAGTAAAACACGACATTACAATACAACTTTAACAAAGGTTTTGTCATATCCAATTAATGCGCGTGGCGTAAAGGTAATGTATGAACGAATTTCGGAATTTTTTTTTTCAAAACGAAATTAGCTGCATGTAAAGCAAACGTAAATACAAATTTTGACACGAATTTTCCGGTTATTTTAATTAAACAGATCCTGTTTAAACCGTATACCGGCTTGGATTTATCTAGAGATCAGAAAACTGGAAACACATTCCAGATGTTAAAAGCTGGAGCAAACAAGATCAAAGTGGTGATATGGGGATAGAAGAGATATACAAATACAGCCGCGAGAGGATAAACACTCAGAGGAGTTACATGCTCAAAGCAGCAAAGACAGAACCGTATACAATTGCAGTGCTCATTTGAGATAGGATAATCAGGGCTGTAGTAAATGATGCTCCTTAGAAAGTATTTTGTTCAATAAACAATCTTAAATGTGTTTTGATAAAACATCTCGGTTTAACATCTCAGTTTAATGGAGTTCGGATAACTTTATGACGTTCCCTTTAACAGATGCGGTTTCCATGAGGATGATAATCTGTTAAAAGCCGACTGACAGTTAGAGGAGCTATTACACTGATTAAAATTATTTACGTCTTTCCTATACGTGTAGAACTCTAAAAAATTCAAATTGGTTTTATTTCAAACAACGGGGTTAAAAAACATTAAATAAAGAGAGAGACGGAAAGTAATTTGTCGTTGTTGTTTAACTCTTAATATTTATATTTAATCCAATGTAAAACACCACACTACCTCTTTAGTCTGTTAAATTAAACACACTTTTGTATAATTTAACACACTACATACAAGCATACATGTCTTCATACGTACGCACTAGTCAAAATCAATTCACAGTTGGTCAAAATGAATTTAAAAATGCATACAATTTTCGAGTGTTTTAAAGCGGCAGTAAGTGAATGTTCCATTTGCTTCATATTTATATATTTTCATTTTCCGAGTGTTTGAACTCTAGAAATGACGTCTGTTTCATTGGATTGTTGAATTTATTAACTTAAGTGACAACTATGGATTCCGTTACAATGGAAACTGTTAAAAACGGAATATGGAATTAATTACTTAATATTTTTTAAATTTTAAATGTATAAAATGTAAATTTCATTGATACAAATCAGATTTATTTTGCTTCCAGAAGATCGCTTTTTACGAGTACAGATCATATAATTTGTAGATCCGGTACCGTATGTGCGGTAGCCTCCTAGATGAGAAAAGCGCTCTCTAAAGTCAGATTATTTGATATAATTTTTTAACTATTATTGTGATAGCTGTTCTTGTACCTTCATGCATAGCCAATACACTATTATTTCCACACGTAAATCGTTCTCCCGGAACAATGATAGCAAGGTATGTCATTTATTACAGTCCCCAGCAAAGTCGATGGCTGTTTCGAGATTACATCTTTTAATGTGTCTCATTGAGTAAAATAAATAACAGGTGGGATCGAGATAGTCATACATGACGTATCGAAGAAATAGCGACCTGTTATTCTCAAGCCATGTGAGAAATAACGCTGACAGTGAAGCATGCCTTCGCTAAAGCACAGAAATGAAATATGAGCAAATAACAATAGCGTAAAGAGCAAATATCTATGAGCAGTCACACGGGATAAATAATATTACAGGGCGCCAACAACAACAAAAAACGAATACTTTTTTTTTTAAGAAAACTACTTCAAATTACTTCATCACAAAGAAAAAAATATTTCAGAACAGCCTGGTTATTTGACACGAATCGCTATTTTTTTTTTTTTTTTTTTCGCAATTTGTGCATGCACATAATCGATAATCGTTTCCCATTAATTTTGCCATTAAAACAGTTCTTCAAATATTCTTAAGCCAAGTCCTTGGCAGATTAGCGTATTTAGCACTGCAAAATATTTAATTTTTCTGTGTGGCAAATATCCCGTCTGTACCATTATTTCATTGTAAAATAGTACAGTTTGGCAGTTTCTCGCCAAATATAGAAGATATCTCCAAGTTTAATTTTGGGGACTTATTTTTTGACTCCAAACTTCCAGATAAATCGTCAAAAGTGTCCCTCCTTGACAACTTTACAGCAAGCACCCAAGTGCAAAAATGCATACGTATTGAGACGTCAATCAGAAACCTACCAATAACCTAAATTTTTAATGGTCAAAATAGATATTTCTCGCACAATCTGAATACCAGATTTTTTTTCGTTTTACAATACTTAATTCAGAAAAAGCTAAAAAAAAATCCTCTGACTGCTACAGTTCGGGATAAGTCTTGCGATTTTCATAAAAAATCTAAGAATGAAATTAATTTCGTCATGGGCTTGAAAGAATTATGAATTCCTCTTCTCAAGCTGTGCTACACACTGAAAAATAGTCGAGTTATGAAACATTCAGGAAAGTTCTAAAAATCACATAATTTTCACGAAATGTGTCACTTGTCGCAAAATTCTATAAAGATTTTTTTTAACATTTCCTTATTTTTATAAATTTATCATTAACCCATGAAGCGCCAAAGCTTCCATTACGGGAACATCTATTATATATTTTTTTCTTAAATAATTCTAACGCAATTTACGAAATACACATTTTATATAAACTTTCACACTATAGGGTGTGTTATATAGTGTAAATGTTTATATAAAATGTGTATTTCGTAAATTGCGTTAAAATATTTTAAGAAAAAAAATATATAATAGATGTTCCCGTAACGGGAGCTTTGGCGCTTAATGGGTTAACTAGAGTATTAAGTATTCTGTGTAAAGAGATTTCCTAAGATTTTAGATTTTCACTCTATCGTTTAGAGTGTCACTGACGATAATGCATTTAGGATAATTTGTTTTTTAATTCCTATTTTTAATTTAAATACCCTCGCATATTAAATCACTATACATCTTACATATTTCGCATATTTAATATTCCAAATTCTCAGATGCTATGACATTTCACTTTATTGTGAGACAGGGACTTAGCCAAGGACGGGGAATAGGGGTCATAACCCCACCCCCATGACGAATTTTTTCCCGTGCAAAATGCATATTCTTTACTCCATTATCATACACACGTATGCATATATCTGGGTTTCAGTAGTCGTAACCCCACCCCATGAAAAATTTCTGGCTACGCCACTGTTGTGAGACTATCTCAAATTCTTGGTATCACTTACGACAAACACATTCAGAACGAAGTGTCAAAATACAAAAGTCGAATAGCATCATCAAAAGGTTTTTACCATTTAACAGATCCGATATAAGTAAGCATTTTTCAGAGAACGAATGTCCTCTTTGCCGAAGAAAAGTTTCTTTCTACACAAATAAGGAAAGACAGCTTGTTATAAAATAGCATTTTAAAAACGTACTTTAGGCAGCTGCCGCTTTGCCAAAATTGCTTGACATGAACTTGTTTTGATTTGTCGGATTACGGCCAATTATCAACACGAGAGATGTTGGCCGAGGGGAGAGGGTGCCCTCCGTGGAAGTCTTTCTAAGGGTTACTAACCTGTATTTACGCGAAGTTTCTAAAAAAAAAAAAAAAAAAACGGAAAACTCCGAACGGTTAGGTCGACGGACGCGACCTAACCGTTCGGAGATCGGCTATGCGCTTGGCCACTGGTTGGCGCGGAAGAACAGGTCACACATTTCTGATGAACTTGAAATTTTTCATTGACTTTATTCGCCTTGAATAGTACTAATATCACATCTTGAGAGCTAAGTCAAAAAAAAAAAAAAAACGTAAATGAATGATATTTTCTTTTTTCCTCACTCATTCTCTAAACTGCCATAGGCCGTAAATTGTTGTGGGTACCTCTGTAGAAGAACTAACTACACATCATGCTACATACACTCTTTTTCAATGAAGAACATTATTTGGTAACTCTTTAGCAGCAAATATGAATTTTGATTTTTTTTAAATATACATATATCTCTAAAATGGTCTTTAAACAACTTCTCATTGAACGTGATATATTGGAATAATTTGGGTGCTTTTGCAAAAGAACTGTAAACGCTAGATTGCCATTTTCAATAGGGTACATGGTACACTATATAGGATTAAGATATATAAATTTAGCAGCAATCTGATTTAGGATAGTGAAATTACGCTATAAAAGGGACATCGAAGCAACAGTAAAACTCGAGATAATAGACAGACAACTCGAAATCATAAACATTCTTGAACTTTGTTGGAAATTGTTACTAGAATGAGCTACAGTTTATTGTAAACATGATTACGCAGTACCAAAAGAGGGGAAGGGAGTGTATTTTCAACCTTCTTACAATTTCTAGATTTAGGTCAACTAATATGCTAGCCAATACAAATTGAGGCAGCTGTGAAGCAATTACGGATTATGCACGATTATACACGCTGAAGACATTATTTCTAGTAGTGGCAAAGCATAGTACGATTATTAAATTTGTCTGTACAGTAATTTTCGAGGACTATGGATCCGATGCGTATAATATTCTTACGCTATTCCCCCAACACCCTCATCTATATAAATAAAATGAACTCTAAAGTGTCACGCGAGACTCAGAGACGGGTGATCGGGTGATCGTAGACCTACCAAATTTTGTATGCGAATTCTCCAGGACGGGTTCCGACATACCTCGAAGAGATTTTTTCGAAATTCGAATTATTTTAGGAGATATCGATATAAAACGAGTCGCAAAAGTCTAATTTTTTCTATCCGCCATTTCGCAATTGTAACCCCGCAGTGAAAAATGTGAGGATTAAGCATATCTACATTGCCATATTTGGCAAGTTTGTTAAAGGATTCAGACATAATTAATTGTTTTGTTTAGATTATTTGTAGGGTTATTTTTTAATTAAAATATCGTGTGCATGGGAAATAAGAGCAGAAATGAAATGTTTTGTAGTCAAAAGAAAAATAGGTTTTGGAAATTTTCCGAGACTAAAATGTGCAACTTTTTAATTTGGTGAAAAATAAAATGGTTGATATGCGATTTTGAGAAGATGTGGTTCTAGCGCTTGGCGCAATTTATCATCATTTCATCGTCTGCTACTTAGATTATGAATAAACCTGAATAAGTTTTTTAAACTTTCATTCAGTTCGTATCATGCATTTTTCTGAGCAGCTTTTCTCCATTTATTTCTAATGTATTACATCCAGAAAAATGATGTTATAAATATCAATTTTAATTTTGTTTAATCACACTCATGAATAATGATATACTTTCCAACTTAATGGAATAAGAAAAGAAAATAGGAAAGACCCATGGATTATAATACGCTTTTAATATATAGCACTTGAGTAAATATTTAAAATCTGAAAGTGTTTCAGATTTTCTTACATTTTTTTCCCTTTCCCCCCTTAAAGGCCAATATATCTGGAAGCTCTTCAGAATTAATATAGGACGAAAAATAATTTGTACCTTCTTGCAGGTTTTTATCATTAAACCCCATCTTATTTTTGTAACCAGGGGTGGCCCGATACGGTAAGCATCGCATCTGGTCGCCCGCATCGAAGAGACGTCATTTCAAACTCAAAAACTAAGTAGAGCGTAAAAGAGAGCGTCTTTTTTACATTAGTTGGGGGCGCCAGCTAAATTCCATTCAGAATCTGAGAGATTTCAGTGCCAAGGAAGACAGTGAGGAACAGGACTCTCTCCGAACAAGATTTATTAAATGGCGAACCAACTGGTCACCAGAGGCGGCTAGTAATAAATAAATAACGAAATCAAAAATAAAATAAGTGGCCATAAAAATTAGCTAACAAAGAAAATCGAGATTTACTAAATACTTTATTAAGCAATTATTGGAACTACATTATTATACTTAATTATTTATTTATGTTAAATGGAAACTTTTTGAGGTAAAAAACTTTATTGATAATTATTGACAGGTTAATACGAAAGTAAAATGCAGTATTTAATATCTCCATAATTTTACGAAACAAATATAACATAGTTGCACAGTAGCGCCACCTATTCGGCATCGTACACCAAGCAGATATCCTGCTAAGGATAGCTATTTTATAAAAATTGCTGAAGATATTGCTATTATTTACACGTATTAGAAAGTGGACATCGTTTTCATCAGAGACAATAATTAATTGCTTTAAAACGGTGAGAAGAAATTTTGGCTTTAAAATTATTGGAGAAACACATAAAAATATGTGTAAAAGAAAAATGTTTTTTTTAATCACATTCTTTTCCACCATTAAAAAATTGTTACACGAAGTTTAATTTTGAAAGAAAAAGAAAATCTATAACATTTCGGATGAAGTACTTTTTTAAATGAACCATTGTTAATGTAGTGATAAACCAACAATACCTGCAGTGTAATGCAAAATGTCCTATTTTAGAAGAATATGTGATTAAAAAAACACAACATTAGAACCGAAGCTTTTAACAAGAGATATTAAGAAGCCTTTACTTCCGAAATAAAATTAAAAAAAAAAATGATGTAAAACAGGCAGAGAAAAGGTGTTTTCAGATTAAGATACTGATGTGAAAGGAGGGAAAAAAAAGAAACCACTATGATTTATTTATTCACGAAAAAGTTGACATGAAAAAACAGGAACATCGAGGCAACTGTAAAACTCGAGATAGTAGATTGCACTTTGACCGAAATTTCTATGACCAAAAAACATGACAGTAAAAATAGTATTGCAATTATTTTCCAGTATAGTTATTTTTTGCGGAACAAGAAACTACAGTTTTCTGATGCATGTCCGCCCATAAAGGAAGGAGACTAATGTTACGATAAAACAAAAATACTGTGAGTCATTATTTCTAGAACGAAAAAATAAAAGACGCAAGTCTAATGTAATGAGTGATATATTAATAAAAATACCGTATAAATGGGTAAGATAGTAAATGCTTTCATAATAAATTTAATAACAATATTTGGGATAAGTTTTATAACCTGTTATATAAGAATAAATTAGGATTCCATTCGTTTTCGTTGAATATCTCCGTTTACTTCATGACATTCGAAACATTATTTCAAAAAGAACAAATTCGCAGAAATTATGCTTATGAGATTTAGTTGCTGAATCAATGGTCACGTATTTCTCGCCAGGAACCCTTTTCGATATCAATCAGATTCCGTTTACTCACTGGACAAGTACCAATGCCAAGGAAAGCTCTAAGCCAGTTGCAATTAATGTACCTCTCTTCTCTCTCTGGTGATAAACCAGAGAAACTGTGTTTTATAACCGAAAACTCCAAGGAAAATGGTAGTTTTCAACACATTTCATATTTAATGGAGTGACGAGTGCCGCAGAATTTACGCCATCAGTGGATCCCTTCAAATATCCATAATTTTAGTCAAATTCTATTGATGAAGGGAAAGAATGATTGTTAGTTAATTAAAAATGGCGCCTTACTGGATAATGGAGGGTAACAATGTTATTCTCTAATATCCTACAAGAACATATATTTATAGTCGACTACAGAAGGGAAACCGTTGTCTCTGCGTCTTTGTAACAATCAGGGGCGAATATCCTTTAAACCATGATTACAGTACTTGAAACTAATATGGAAAGGTTTCACTACACTTCACATTTTAAGTGAATATCCCCAATAAAATTTCTAAAAAACAAACTTATTCTAAAAAACTAAGCTTATATAATAAACTCTTTGAAATACATTTGTCCAATAAACACATCAAGACTGAGTTGAGCAATCTTATTAGTAGTTCTGAGGTTGACCATAATAGGCTGAAAGTACGTACCTACATTTTCTCTCTTACAAAAATGTACCTCCTAAAATATTATAGTTTCTCATTTGTTTTTCGATTTAATAGTTGCTCGCACAAATGCACTAAATTACAATTCAGTATGTAACAAACATAATAATCCCCTGTTATATATAAATACCAATTTTGTAATCTCATCTCTTCCCTTTACAGCATATAAGTTTTAAAAATCTTTCAGATATAATATACCGATTGGTAGAAAGATCTTTAATTATAACTCTTTTTGTAGGACCTTTGTACCTGATGATAAGGTACTTTGTCTTTGTGCCAGTGATCAGTATAATTCTTTTGTTAATTCAGATTTTGAACATACAGTTACTGGTGATCTTTCTATTACTAAAGATCTTGAACTTCAACAGATCAGGAAAAGATATACTAAGCATAGGATATCATCTAAATACAGTATCTCTCTATTCTAAAAAAAAGTAAAGGCCGCTGGCACTGTCAAAGCTTCTGGACCTATCTCCTCCTAAACCGTAGGGATTTGAGTTTCGACTAAGGTACCCACAGATTCGAAAAATTCCGAGAAACTTGCTAAGCGGATTTAAATTTCAAAAATCGAATTATTTTAGAAGATATTAATAAAAAACTGAAAAAATAAACATAATGGTTACCAGATTTGGCATAAAATCATTCATTCCTTTGCATCAAAGCGTTTACAAGTATCTAGAATCACGTGAAATTTACAAAGTTAACACAAAAAGCCTAATAACTTCTTCACCGTTTGCACGATCCGCTTGAAAACTTTCATGATCATGTATAAAAATATAGAAAACAATCTGCGCTTCTTTAAAAATCTGAAAATCTACCCTTTCTCTCCTTTTTAAGCGACTTTTCGCTATTTTCAGCACCATTTTATTTCCGAGAGTCAAAAAAGTAAATCATTTGCGTAACAAAATTACCCTTTTCAAGTGAATATGACGTCATGCAATTGGGATTCAAATTCGTTGAAAAGAGATTTTCCAGATTACACAGTTTATTATCATTTTTTTTCACAAATAAATCGTTTCCATGGACATGAGAATAGCTGTGTACACAAAACGAAATCTTTCGATTGCGAAAAGATTCCGCGAGTTTTCAGAACAGCATGAAATTTAATTTGGGTATCTCTCTATTCTAAAAAAAAGTAAAGGCCGCTGGCGCTGTCAAAGCTTGTTGGCCTATTTCCTCCTAAACCGTGGGGATATAAGTTTCAACTAAGGTGCCCACAGATTCAAAAAATTCCGAGGAACCTGATAACCTAAGTTAAATTTCGAAAATCGAATTATTTTAGAAGATTTAATAAAAAACTGAAAAAATAAACAGAATGGTTGCCAGATTTGGCATAAAATCATTCATTCCTTTGCAACAAAGCGTTTCCAAGTATGTAGTATCACGTGAAATTGTCAAACATGAGTTAGAATTACGCCCATTTTACGCCAAAATAAAAGCTATATGAAATAAGTAACTCAAAATGTGTTACACAAAGTAGACAATTTTCAAATAGTAAGTTCGCTCAGACAACAGGAGTTTATAATTAGCGATTATTCGTTTTTCCAAAACAGAATAACTAATATCTTGAAAATGAAAAATAATTAAAATGCAGATTATTTTAAAGCCGGTTCTCGTCCAGCTGGATTATTTGCTACCAGTAGAAATATTTGCCGTTAACTATGCCATTATAGCAGTTATAGTACACTTTGGATATTTGCTAGCGCGACGAGATGGTATAATTCGTGGTGCTAAGTACGCCAATCTGCAAACGATTATGTAAATGAAAATATGGATAACGGTTTTCCGGTAACCTTAAATGAACAGTAAATATAGGTTGTGAGTATGTGTAAATCGCCAAATAATGAAAAGTCGCCATGGGTGGCAGGCTATTCTATCTGTTCCGTAGCTTTTATTAACTTTACATGTACGCAAGTCGCCAAATAATGAAAAATCGCCATGGGTGGCAAATTCGCAAGGTGTCCAATAGGTTTTACATTATTAAAAATACAGCTGAAACATATGTTCTTATTTTATTACACTTTAGCTCCTAATTAGTATAACCTTTGAATGGCAACATTAAATATCATTGTGTTTCTGAGGAGTACAAATAATTTTTCCAGCGATTATAAGCGGAATCCGCACTCCAGGTGGAGTATAGCTCAGGACCTGTACAACACGGATTCCCATAACAAAATATCTTCCGTGTTATGAGGGGTAGGGGGTCTACTGTAGTGTGAAGTTTAAATTTTTATGTACCAATGAAGATGCAAGAACTAAGCAATTTGTAGCTTAGCTCAGTAACATTCTAGCTGATCCAATCTTCGGGTTTTCTCTGTTGAAATTATGTCTTTTTTACGAATAAGCCCGATTAGGGGCCGAAAGCCTCATATGAAAAGCGAGCGTAGCGAGTCTGGGGGCCTTGGCCCCTAGTTAATGAAATAACGGATTCATTTAAATATGATACAGATTTATATATATATATGATACTTTTATTAAATACAATACACCCTATGTTTTCTTTAGTGAATGGAAATACAATATACTTACTGATTTGCATAAACTATTACTTTGTTCTTTAAGTTCTACTAATAAACTAAATTTAAGTACTCAAATGAAAGATTTATAGGATAACATTTTTATAACTTATGTTGATAAATCTAGTAATATCTATGCTATTATATGTAAGAAGCTATATCACAATCTCTTAGCATTATCCATAAACAATAATCCTAACTTCAAAATAACCAATATCTCAGAGTTCATATTGAATAAAAAAATTTTAGCTTACCAAAAATTACTTAAGATAATGATAATCTAAAATATCCTTAATTAGTGCTAATACCTAAGTTCCATAAAACTCCACTTCAATTTAGAACAGTTACTATAGGATGTAACACATATAATAACATCGCTAGCAAAATATTACTGAAAACACTTACTACTATGCATGATCTGTACATATAATCTAATACTTCTCCCATATCTATTGGTAATAGCTATGAACTAAAAATTAAGATTAATGATTTACATAATGTGAATAGAATTTCAACATTTGACTTCAAAGACCTATTCAATAGCATACAATTAAAAGATTTGTACAATGTTATATTAATTCTATTTATTATTAGTGTGAATAATATTAACTTGCCTTCTGATATAGATACTAATTATTTCCAAGACTTGTTAAAGTTCATAGTTTATAATAATTACATTCTGCATAATAATAAATTATGTAAGCCAGTATTATGAATTCCACAGGATGGCTCTAACTCTAGTTAGCAGACCTATATTTATATCACTATGAAAAGAATTAAAATAATCAGTCTCTTCTAATATATAGATGGCATAATTACTATAGCAACAGACAATAATTATAGTGCGGAAAAAACACTCAAAATACTGTTGTTAAACGTTAAAATAAATAAAAATTTTGTGAAAAAACACATAAAAAGATACTTATAACAAGATACGATCTTTTCGACTGAAAATTTATTGTCTTCATCAATCAAAGGTCTTCGTCTCACAAAACAGTGTTAACTGGAAAAGATAAACAAGCAAGCATCTTGCCACTTGAAAAAAAAAGGAGAGAAATCATGGAGATTAAAGGAAGGGGGGCGAAAGAGGATGGGATAAAAAGAAAAGAATGAACTAAGGACAAACAAAAGTACATAAATAAATAATAATACCAATATTAACAAAAAGCAAAAAAAAGGCACGATACAAACACACAAAAACAACGAAAAAACATAATAGAACAAACTAAAAACAAAAATAATATAAAGAGACGGTAACAATTTTTTTATTAATAATTTTTTTTAAAACGGCTGTCCTATATGCGTATTTTTTTTTTTAAATTGTTAATGCTGTTTTTATGTCCGATCGTATCTTGTTATAAGTATCTTTTTATGTGTGTTTTTCCTAATGATAATAGATTAATAAATTTTCTAGATTTACAAATTAAAATTAATGACCATAAGAGTCTATCATTCAATATATTTAATAAAAGAGTTGAATTTAATTTTTACGTTAATGCTTTTACTCATTTTCTCTTGAAGTATGTACATTTCTGTTTTAAGGAATATAATCACTAATTATAAATATAGAATAGAGTCTCGACCAATAGTTTTAAGATTAACAACTTAGCACACACACACATACCTGTATAAAATAGTTTTAATATATCAATATCCAGGTAGATTTTTAAAATCAATAATATATCCTGTATGTGCTAAGTAATTTTGTATGTTCAAATAAGAATTTTTGGAATGAGAGGATGGGGATGGATCTTGGTTCTTAATAAAAAATAAAAAATGTTCCAAAATTCATAAAATATATATTCATATATTTTATACAAAAAATTTACATAAAAAAAAAAAGAATTGTTGATTACTGGTAAATTTTTCTTTCCGGGCGTGCTTTTGTTTTGTTTTTTCCCTTTTTTTTCTGTTCCAGATATAAACCATTGTTATAAATATATTATCGAGTAGTATACGCACTAATAACATAATTAATTACATATGAATAGTATTATTATTCTTAATTATTAGTATTACTATTTATTATTCTCAATTTTAAATAGTTTAATTTTATCTCTTAATTTCAGTATTCTACATTTTTTATTTTTTTTATTTATCTGCTTTATATATTTTTTTAATTCCTTTAGTACACTTAGCTATTTAAGCCTGTACTTTGTGGCTCATTGGTTAGCTAGACTAGATTTAAAGTTTCTTTCCTACCCCCCCCCCGTAACCCCCAACATTTACTGTTTTTTGCTGTTAAATATTCTCGCTTTTTAACTACATGGCTTACGCTGCAATATCATCGGGTTGTTTAATTTTTCTCTACTTTTTACTCCTTGGATCTTGCTGATTATTTCTGTCACTTAAATTTCTATTTCTAGTTTTGGCTTTTTTCACTTTTTAGTATTGGCATCACCTCTGAGCTTATTCCTCCATGTTTGGATCTTTTAAACTTTTCTTTTCCACTTCTATAGCTATGGTCGTGCCCCTAGGTTACTTTTATGACTCTTTTTGTCATGCAACCTACAGAAAGCTACCAATTTTTGTATTCCTTTTAATTTGAAATATAAATATGAATGTATCTGAAGAGATATATTCTATTTCAAACTTAAATTCCATTTTCCAAATCTCTGTTTTGTTGGGTATTTGTAATTATGCTTAGGCCCATGAGTTCTCACTTGACTATTTATATAGATCATACTTTTTTTTAGCTTCGATATTTCTGCTTTCTTACAACATTTAAGGCCTGTGTCTCCATTATTATTCTTGGTTCCGTTCTATTTTTTTTTATTTTTTTTTTATTCTTATCACTTGCTCGATGGATTATTAGGAAATCCATATTACGGAAGTAACGCTGTTTTATATTATTATATATATATGACATAATCCGTGGGAAAAAGAAAAAAACATATCAGAAGAAATCAGGAAATCAGAGGACCAAACAGTATAAAAATCAAAGTACTATGAATAAAAAATTATACAGAAATGAATAGAATGGAAATTATAATCTCTGGAATACCCATCAGTGGCCATACCCAGAAGATTATAATTAAAAACAACAAAATAGTAGGATTTCAGTTGTGTGGCTTATCAAAAGAGATATTATTTCCACACATCTGGGAACTGGTCTACTATATAAAAACAAGATTATAAATACATAAATAATTAAAAAGCAAAATATTCGAAAAACACTGCAAGAAAGACATACCCAACAGGAATACTGATGTTCACATGGCATGAGATAGCAAGATTTGTATGAATGTTGCCAAAATCAAGAAGTGAAACACCGGTGTTGGCATGGAATATCGGTGTTGTTGAAAGTGTAATAGTAAAATTGAGATAGTGTTGCCAGAAACAGTAGTGTAATATTTTTTGACATTATTAACATACAAATACAATATTAATTAAATTAATATTATTGAATAATAATAAAACGATAGTACAACCAATTAAATATTAATAAAATTATTATATTTAAAACTATAACGAACGTAATAGCTAAATACATACAAATTGTTTTTTTCAGAAATTTATTCTAATACTGAAATAGAATATTTAAAAACTAAAATTAAAATTAAAAATGTATAGTCACTGAACAGGAACCACGATTTCCAAATATATATTGCCACAACAAGAATAATAACCACTTTTATCAATAGTAAACAAAACTTGTGAGTTGATCAAATTATGTCCGTTATTATATTACGTGAAAGAAATTTTTTGTTTTCATCTTGTATAAAATAAAAGAGGGTATTCTTTCCCGGAAATATAAAATAAAAATAAAAAACTTCACAACACATATTTCTACCGCTACCTTTGTGGCACATGGCCCAATTACTGTGACCGAAAAGTTTTAGTTTCTATGGCGAAAAAGGAACAAAAAAAACTTTTCTTGTGGAAGCAGTATTTTCTGGCTTTCTCCTTATCTAACACTCCTTTATGCTGCATCATTAGCACTCACAACTCTACACCATTAGCACAGGTATGCTTGCAGATAAAGACACCTACAATTTTATATTACCGGCCACACACATTTAAGAAAATTCGTTCAAGGTTTATAAATAACTTGTTTTTGTTCTTTTCGGTTTTTCTTGCCCTGTCGCCTTGTTTTTTCCTTTAATAAATGGCACTTTTCTTTATTTATTTTTCTCGGGGGCATTACAAAATTTCTCCTTAAAGAAATTTGTCCTCACGGCACATTTATTCTTATTTGTGTCCCATAAAAAACGTCACAGAAAATAGAGCTATTATTATGACAAATCACAGAAGTTAAACATTGCTCAAAATGTGAAGTAGCAAGAATGCCGAACTCTATTAGACAGATTCGGGAGGCCATTTTCTGTGTATCAATAAAAGTAACCAATGAGGAAATATAACTATAGATAAATCAATTCAAAACACCATATACGTATATCTTCTTTTGCTTTTGTCATTGATTCATGGTGGCCAATAGCAATAATTTATTTTAAGTATATTTAAAAGATATGATGTACAGCATGCCTCAAAAGTTCGAGAAAACCTAAAAAATTGTTTTTAGTAAACGGAAAAAATAATGATTATTAAAAAAATGCTGTTTGCAGGAATAAGATCAGAAAGATCGATTTTTTTTTTAAGTAGTACATAAAATAGTTACCGATAGATGGCGTTAACATACATTATACGAAACAAGTTTATGCAAATCAAACTATCAGATATAAGCTGCCAAAATTTTTGTGGAAACTTTAATATCATTTTAAAAAATAACAAGTAATGCTAAAAAACTTGTGATCTGAAACAGTAGGATTAGAGCAAAGGAAATCGGATTTTTTTTTTCAAAAGAAAATTGTGTTTCTAAAAGCTACTCATCGACAGCGCTAACATATGTAATACGGACAGTTTACACTCTGTTTTATTTGTATAGATGAAGCAAGTTTCCTATCGGAAAAAAATGCAATCTCCTCTTATCCTATTCGTGAAAGCTATAATTTGTTCATTATTTTATGTTTTTTTTAGGGAATTTTTAAGTTTTTTAATGATCTTTTAAACCACCCAATTTATGCTTTAGAGATGCATGGATAAAAAGTGATGCGCTGTTAAAAACAATCTCACGTGACTCGCTAGTGCTACAGTCGAATTTTATTCGAGTGTGTGTGTTTTCTTTTCCACCCCCCACCCCCCAATTCTATTATTGCCACAAAAGAAGCTATTTTGGTGAATTTTTGGAGTAATCTGCTTTTTCGGATTTAAACTTAATCTAAAATTCGTATTCTACGCTTCAAATAAAAAGAAATTGCATTTTGCTGCCTAAAAATCGGTTTACTAAAACGTGAGATAGGGTGTTTTGGGTTTTCCATTGTTTAACATAGCGTTTGGCGATTTCTCGCCAAATATTGACGATATTCTTGGCTAGCTTCAGTTTTGAGGACTTTATGGTGCCAAATTTGGCGATACTTCACCAAAAAATCACCAACCGTGGAAAAATTTGGCGCTATTTCATTTATGCGCAAGTAATGTTTGCTTTCCTACATAGGTATTTCGCAGTAGCATTAGTATTGCTTAATCATTATACGCGAGTAATGGGAAGTATTTTTGAATAAGAATGCTGTTGAGTTTAGTAGAACGTTTGCGAAGCAGGTACCAAAACTATGAAAGAGTAATTCCCCCCAGATTCAAGAGAGTTGTCAACTATCGTTGGCAGAGAAATGTTACTTCTGCTGAGAAGCTTTGCTTCGTTGTACCGCGGTATTATAAGCGAGCTTCCTCTGTTTTGGAAAGCTTTTTTTAAATGTTTTATGTGAATTCTTGATTAAATTTCATGTGTCTTATTAAGATTTACAAACATTCATTTTTATTATTGCATAGTAGATAATTTTTAGCTGGAATGACATTTGCTGCTGATTATGTTTGAATAAATTTGACATACGGGGACCGGCACCAGCCCGCGGAGCAGTGATTGGGAAACTCTGTGTTAGTATAAAAATTTAGCATTCGTGTTAAATAACTTTTCTGAAGGAAAAAGAAGAACATAAGACACCTAAACACCGTTGAAATTTTTACTCTTTATTTTATAAAATTGCTGCAATTCGCACACAGAAATACAATTCCAATTCAAAAAATTTGAATAATGAAAGAAAATATGTTCAAAGAAATTGAAAATCCAATTTATCAAAAAAAAAACAATAATATCAAATATAAATTACATACTATAAATCTGCATAATGTGTAGATTATATAAATGTAAACATATCACAATGATATAGAAAATATACTTTAAACAGGGAGTGAAAAAAAAATCCAAAATATTAGAATACTTCAAAATATGGTTCAAAAAAATCAGAATAATGTAAGTAGTATAACTCGAATTTAAACTCGAAGGGATTTTACATCCTAATCAGTACTTTGTTGCATCACCCTTAGCTTTAACGACAGCTCTTAAACGGTTTGGCATATTACTAACTAAAGGTTGCCCAATACAAATATTTTTATCAATATTTGCCCATATGTTCTTCAAACTAGAAATAAGTACTTTTTTGTCTCTTGGTGCAACTTCTAGTCATTTTTTCATAATTCTCCACAAATTCTGGATGGGGTTTAGATAGGATGAGTTTGGAAGCCAAGGGCGTACATTTATTTCCTTCTCTTGGAGTCATTTAGTTGTCGATTTAGAAGTGTGGAAAGAGGCTGAATCTTGCTGAAACACGAAATCGTCACCACATAAATCCTCAGATGAAGGCATCATGAAGTGCGCAAGAATGTCTTGATACACTTCTGAATTGACTTTTGTGTTAACAAAACATAACCTGCCTGGGCCTTGTGCAGTCATGCAGCCCCATACCATGACAGAGGTCGCAAATTTAACTGAACGTTTTAAACACTTTTTATCAAAGGTTTCTTCTTTAAGTCTCCAAATACGTATGCCTTGATTACCATGAGATATTCAAAACATACTTTCATCGCTGAAGAGTACCTTTTTCCAGTCATCTTGACACCAAAATAGCCTTTGTTTACTCCTTTTAACTCTTACAACATTTCGCTTAACTGATAAGAGTGACTTTGTCTTAGGCACACAGGCACACGCGATCTAAAACCTAATTTGTGAAGCCGTCTTAATGTTGTAGATTTAGAGGTATTTATATCCACTTCTTTCCATTTTCTCTGCAAATATCTCACACTTCGAAATCTTTTTTAATTTTCTTTCATCTCTTACTGAAGTTACTGGCTTTCGACCACTTTTAAAGCGTTTATTTTGAAAACCCTTATTAATAGAATATTCTCCCAAAACTCTACTCACACTTGTTTGAGAACATATCACTTCCTTTACCATAAACAATTGTGTTTTTCCTACTTTGTGCAAGTGCACAATTCGAAATTTTACAGCCTCAGATAAGTCGCACTTTTGTCCCATATTAATCAAATACTGTTCTAAAATCAAATGCCAAAAGATTTTTCACTTTCAGCGGAACACATTTTATAGTCCGCACATGTTAGTCTCGCAGCTGTTTTCTGAACTAATAGGAAAATAGTTGTATATTCTAATTTTTTGAACCATGGTATCCAGATATTCTAACTTTTTAAATAGCTCTAATATTTTTAAATAGCTATTTATTAGTGTGACAAATCAAAATAAACATTTATGCTATATTTATAGCTGTACTGAATATATTTAGACACTTTAAATATTTTTTTTCTGAACAGAGTATGCAAATTAACACTATAGCAGCAATAAAAACCCATTATTTTTTACATTATTCTAATTTTTTGAATCGGAGCTGTACTACTTCTCACAGTATTAAATATGTGATGCAAAATGTATTATAACTCTTGATGCTAAAAGCTGATAACGGTATTAAGACAACTTTTTATAACATAATATGGAGATGATTATGGAACAATTAATATATCACCTTGCTCTTCTAACACGCCAAAATCCAAATATTTTGTGACAAGGCTGAACGTAAGTTGTTAAGCGACTTTCATTATTTCAGACAAAAGATTGTAATAAAGTGTATCACACGAGTACTTCTAGAAACAATTTTCTCCTAGAATATCCAGTTTAATATCTCCCAAAGAGTAGATTATCCAATATTATATAGAAGAAAACAGGTACAGAGCTTCCCTCATTGCCCGAAGATAAGCATGTTACATGGAAACCTAATTTTAACAAGCAATTTCAGAATATTAATAATGAATCGCTAAAGCATGAATTTTTTATTTTTCAGATATAAAAGTTCTGAGCAATTTAGCCGGCAGCAATTTAGAACCAGACATGCTGTTCACGCGCCTTCACGGGATTTATAATATTAAAAGTTTTAGATCAAATATTTTCTCCTCGGATTAAATTTATAATGAGGCTGCTAAACTATCCGTATAGTTGCGTGTTACCTATTAAGGTAAAAGGTTATAATGTACTATGTATTACATGATTTATATAAAATAGTGTAATTTCGTTAGATGAGAGGACTACTTAAAAGACAAATTGCACCAACAGTTTTATTATCAGAAAGTACCGCTTTCCTATGTTTATAAATAAAGGAAGATGTTCTGACTAACTGACTGACTGACTGACGATCACCGCCCAGCCAAATCTACCGGAGATACAGACATGAAATTTTAGGCGCTTATAGCTTGTGGGCCCAAGGTGTCTTTTAAGAAGCGATTCTTAAAAATTCGATCCCAGGGAGGGGGGTGGGCTGCCCAAAACGTTCTTTTCACGTTTCCCCCTTCATATCTCAGGGAGGGAGGGGGAAGAGATTGCCATAAAAGACTTGCTTTAAAATGTAAGTAACAGAAATAACTAAAAAATCATTTTCAGGGCAATTGTAGAATTCGCACCAAAACGGGGGTCTAAAACCGTTCTTTTCAAGTTTCCTTCATATCTCAGAGGAAATAGACAGCCATAAAATTCTTGCTTTAAAATGTAACAAAGTACATAAAACCCATTTTCAGGGTTTTTTAAGACTTCGCACCTAAACAGGAATAATGATCTAGAACGTTCTTTAACGTTCTTATCACGTTTTCCTTCATATATCAGAGGAAATAATAGACAGTCATAAAATGTTTGCTTTAAAATGTAACTAACAGAAATATCGAGAAACCATTTTTAGGGTTTTTTAGAGTTTGCACATAAACGGGGGTAAGGGTCTAAAACTTTATTTTTACGTTTCTTTCATACCTCAGAGGAAAAATAGACATCCGTAATATTCTTGCTTTAAAATGTAACTAACAGAAATACCTAAAAATCAATTTCAGGGCTTTTCAGAATTCGCACCCAAACGGGGGTAAGGTGCCAAAATATTCTTTTCACATTTCCCTTCGTATCTCAGAGGAAAAAAGTAATTTCAGTTAAGTTTTTGCTTTAAAATGCATGTAATATAAATACTTAAAAATCATTCTTCGGGGGTTCTTTTTTTAATTCGTTCCCAAACGAGAGGGTAAGGGTCTAAAATATTCTTAATGTTCTTTTCACGTTTTACTTCATATCGCAGAGGAAAAAATAGATAGCGATAAAATTCTTGCTTTAAAATGTAACTAACAAAAATGCCTAAAAATCGGTTTCAGGGTTTTTAGAATTCGTACCCAAAGGTGCTAAGGGTTTGAAACATTCTTTTCACGTGTTCATATCGCAGAGGAAATAAGAGGTAACCGTAAAAGTATTGCTTTAAAATATAACAGAAATACCTAAAATCATTTTCAGGGTTTTTTACGATTCGTGCCCGAAGGGGTGTGAGAGGCCAAGACTTTATTTTCATACTTGTCATACATAGAAGGAAATTGAAGATAGCCATAAAAATCTTGCATTAACAAGTATTGAAGAGTAATTCATAAAAACCCTTTTCAAGGTTTTTTAAAAATAGACCACGATAGGGGTAGTTTACGAAAACATTTGTTTTTCACGTATTTTTTAGCTCCTGAGTGCTGTTAATTTTCAGACAAAAATTTTTGTCTACCTGGTGAAACGACGAATCACTTTTCAAGGCTTGCTTGATTAAATGCGCAAAGGCGCCAAGATTTGCCATTCCTGGTGAATTATTGCCAAGTTTGGCATAAAAAGTAAATCCCCAAAAATGGACCCAGCATGGCGGTATTTTTCACATTTGTCAAGAAATTGCATAACCCTACTGTTTATTTAATTCGATTATTGGTGTCTATATTCGTGTAAATAAAGGTGAAATATAGTTAGAATATGCCTGGCGAGGATTTAAAAACAGTTTTAGTAGACGTGTTTAATATAGATTTCAATTTTTAAGAAGTATTTTATGGAACAAGGCAGACAAATACGTAACACTCGCGGATTATGATGCAGCATTCCAAACAGTATTAAAAAAAATAAGTATAGTTAGAATATGCCTAACGAATATTGTAAAACAGATTTGTAAGCGATGAAATCTATAGCCAAAATATGTGTAATGTTTATCTACTTATTTTCCATTTGTATGAGTTGGTTTAAAAATATCCATGCCGTGGTAAGAACGGGTACTTCAGGTAGTGTATATATATATATATATATATATATATATATATATATATATATATATACATATATATATATATATATATATATATATATATATATATATATATATACATACATATATATATATATATATATATATATATATATATTATATATATATATATACATATATATATACATATATATATATATATATATATATATATATATATATATATATATATATATATATTATATATATATATATATATATATATATATATATATATATATATATATATATATATATATATACAGGATAGCCTTAAAAAATCCTTTGTCAATATATAGATCTGAAGGGGCTGGTCTGCTCAATCGATCGAAATCAAAATTTAAAAGATTTTTTTCAAAGGTATGGGCTCAAGATTCTGTCAACAGTAACAAGTGGCTCTCGCGATTACGGTTATAGGTATAGAAACTTGAAATTTTCGATGGCAATCAGCGATAAACGACAAGTGATTTTCATTAGAAATTAGACAAAAAAAATTTTATGGATATTATTAACTTGTGCAAAGTGTTTATAGGTTCACGACGTACTTCTGACCAATCTTGACTATTACTAAATATTATAAAGAACATTCTGAGATACCCTGCATATACAATCCTTCACTGATATAAATTCCATTATTCAACATATAAAAACGAGGAATTCCGAAGTGGCACAGACTCATTAAATATTTACACTTCTTTCATCAATAATTGAACTTCTTAAACAAACAATTAAACTTTCGATTTTCCAACATATTCTTAAACAAAAAGGCTCAAATCAAATTTTAAAGTTACTTATGACGGAGATTAACGCATTTTTTCCTAAAACTCCATTTGAAAATTTCCTCGCGAAAGCTTTTAAATCCTGAAACTTTCCTTTACAATTCTTTAATCACATAAAAACTCGGCAAAAAATCTCTTATCATATAATTTAGAAAAAAATTAGAATGCTTAAAATTACTTTTTGAATTATATTTCCTGAAAATGTTGAAGTTTCTTTCACAATAACATATTTTAACGCGTGAATACGTGGGTCATTTTTCATGCGTTTAAAGTTTTTTAATGAGAAAAAAACAAGATAAAATAGGATTTAGAAACTCAAGCATGAAATATGTATAAACAAACTAAAATATTTTCAACGCTTTAAAGTTTTAATTGAGAAGAAAGCTATTCATAAATATATTGTATGCTTTGTTATCTTAAGATAAATTTGGAAGCAAATATTTGAGTTTCTGAAAATATTTATCTTTTTCAAGGGCTAGAATGAAAAATTTAAATTCATTTAACCAAATAACTTAACAAATTGTGCTTCTCTTGCGCCTTATTTAATTTTTTAACCCTTTTAGACTCACTGATGCAAGATTAAATAGTATGAACTTTTTTTCATTAAAATCAATTCAAATTCGTTTTTCACCTTTATGAAAAATAAGAAAATTTTTTACTACTTCGCAATTTCAAACTGAATAATAAATAGAATGTTAAACAAGTTAATTCGGGCCCGAACGCTATAAATTACTGTTAGATATTCTGGATTAAAATGCTCCAATACAATATAAATCAAAATTATATGCCTCGTACAATGTGATTTGCTATTACGTACACTGAGAAAAAAAAGAGCGTTCCTCGGAAATAATAGAAAAATGTTTGACTCACAAATACCAAACAGAAAGTAAACCTGAAAACTTTACTGTTTATTTTAACCCGTTCTTCGATGAATACTGCTCTCACGATTTCGCTTAAAAACACGCAATTCACTTAAAAATGTCTTACACTGTAAAAAAAAAAAAAAATACATAAACGTTACTTATAAATAATAAGCAGCTGGGGTGCCTTAGAATTCCAAAGAAAATTCCCTTTGTAAAATACTGAACAATACAATTCAGTGGAACTTTCCTGGGTTGCTCGATAAAGTTCCTGGTATTTTCATCGAAAGTTCTTTGAAATTTTAGGGCACATCAGCTACCCATTATTTCCAAGGAACGTTCCTGGATTTTTTTACGGTACATTCAAACTTATGGTAAGGTAAAATAACTCGAATCACATCATCACACAGGGTAGAAGTCGAATCACTTTACAAAAAAATAAAGGGTTGCAAACATTGTCTTCATGGACCTACTCAGTGAAGGTTTCACAAATTTTCTAACTGTGTTCCACAATCAAAATGCTTGTTCATCGAACTCATTCAAATGAATGAGCAACTCCTGAACATGGAATTCGAATCAAGTATTTTGTAATACTTCACCAAAGCTGAAAAGTATTCATGATTTCGGTTCGTCTGTCTGTCCGTCCGTCCGTCAGTGCTCTAACTGCTGTAAATATGTATATCGATTACTATACTACGAAATTTAGTATATACGCTATTCTTATGTACTGTACTATGTACCCGTTTAGCATGATTTGTCTTTCTAGTTTCAATTAATTAGTTGTTTACTTATTTGGACGAGACATTAATTTTTCGCATATCAGAGTCTAAAAGTTGACGCATATCAAAAGTTATTAAAGTATAAAAAGTTATTAGTTGTGCTCAGCATGCAATGTTGGGTTCCAGTGAGACATTCAAAGATGGGGAGAAAACAATAATCTTGCTGCGGGATCTTTGCAAGAATGGAAATGAACAGGTTAAACCCTGCATAATGTAGAATTTACTTGGGCTATTTTAAATTCGTAAATTATGTTGAGGCGACAAAAGCACAGGTTCATTAATGAAACACTTATTAAAAATAACGGCTTGGTGATGGCCAAATAAACAATACGTGTTGCTAGAGAAGTTGAATAAAGGTGGAATGACTAAAAGGATCATGCCAACATAGAAATTGACATTGGCAAGAATATAAACTTGAGATAATCAACGCCAATCACAGAGCTGCTAGAAATTTAGACCAATAAAATTAAAGTAATCAAACCGTGAACGCATAGTTTTGGAATTTGGCGCATCGCATCATAATAAAGTATGCCAAAAAAGCGCTAACAGAGGGGAAGCAGAAATGCGGTACTATTGCATATCTGACGTAATATAATTTGTTTGTAGCCAGACGGCTCTTGGTGGACTGAATAAAAATCGTAATAAAAATCTATAGCATGCAGAAAAAGCGAAATTCGAAGTTTTAAAAGCCAAAGTAAGGAGAAATGAGAAAAGAAATAAACGTTAAACTACTAGATATTGAATCGATTAAATTTAAGAAAAAGAAAACAAGTTGCAATTAATATTTAGTATGTGATCATCTACATCACACCCTTTATACTGTGTTCAAATTAGACACCCCTCTAGCGTATGTTCCAATTAAAAAATTACGGTGTGGAAGCGACTTTACATTTCCACCCTTTAATTTACGAAAAGAAAATGTTCAAAAAGTCTCTTCTGTTGAAAGTGCTAAGGATATATTAATGTAGGAGTAATTCTCGTTTAGTTAGTTGTAAGGCTCCCGTTGAAAAAAATGATGAATAAAACAGTTTTGATTTCACAAAATATTTATTATCATAACACGGTATGCTGTGCTTTAATCCATGTTTTTGTAACAATAAATCTTTTCCATTTTCAAAATCCATAACCTTGTGTTACCATTACAGAACTAAAAAAAAATTAAACAATAATACTCCAGTCTAAAAATAAAAATAATTCATGTGAAATGGGAAATTTTCAATTTAGATATTTAAATCCTCCGTGGTTTAGTAAAAGAAAATCTATTTTATTTATTTTCATATCCTGAAAAATGTGAAAGTGTCATCTCGAGGGGTTATTTAAAATCACACAAATTGCAAATCAACTTTGATTTGGCGTATATTTTGTGGCAGCAATTTTTAATGACGTCACGTTTTTGAATTCCGTAAAAGAAAACCCGAGTAGTTCACTTTGTTTATCCTGGTTAGTTCACTTAGTTAGTTTTCCAGCGGAGTTATAATGAATCTTAGGACGTCATTGAAAAAGAAATATTTGTTCCTCACATAGGACTACTATGGGGAAAGGTCATCGAAGAAATAGAAATTTGCGGTTAAAAAAAATTCTAAGGCATAACGTTCTTTTAATTAAAAGGAGTGAAAATTCAAGATGAAATTAGCCAAACCCCACGAAAGATGAAAACAAATATTACTTTTAAAGGTAATTTAAGAAACAATTATACATCTCCCCTGTTTCACTTAATTATTTCCTTTGCATTTAATGAATTCACTCAGTAAAAACTTTCTAAGGCGCCAGCTATCGATCCGCGTGACACCTAGTATTTAGACAAATTCCCATGACTTAGGGATTCTCGAGTGTTTGGGGGAAAATAATATCCTTACCATTTGTTTCATACAATTATGATCATCAACAGAAATCCCTGACATGAGCTACGGACTTGATCATAAACATATCCAGTAGTGATAAATTTATAAGAATATATTTTATGTATGCATGTATACTATAACTACAGTAAAACCGGCATTTTATACGTAGGAATGGACGCAAGACGCAAAGTAGGCGTCTCGCAAAACAACCGAAAAGCTTTGTCTCGTCTCGCAAAATCCCTATATCGTAATGCTAAAAATCTTTGTCTCGTCTCGCAAAAAAAACTGTAAATCTCGTCTGTTAAAAAAGCTGTTAATGTCTCGTCTCGCAAAAGGTCATCACGCATCCAGCCCTACTTATATGGAACAACAGCAATGGGATTGAACCATTTTTCCGCTAAGGGCTATAGTTTCTGCTCAATGGAAGTGTGTTAAGAAGATAAAGTAAGATTCCTACCCTTGAAGCATTAATTACTTCGCGTAATTATCTTACGGCAGAATCAAACAAACAGACAATCCTTCACAAAGATGTCAAGAAAGATAAATCATTCCTAATACATTGATTTTAGAACAATTTCCAATACAAATTTCTTCCCCACATTTATCATTGTATCGATATGTGGCTATCAGTGGCGGAGATGTACTGTCATCAAACTTGGCGAGATTTTGAAAATAACGTCACTGGATTTGCATCACCATTAATGTAACTTTGCGAGGTCCTGTAAAAGATCTATTATTTCCATCCTTTAATTGAACAATGCGCTCTTATAAACATTCATATATATTTATTGTTTTGTGCTTAAAATCGATGAATGTCTCTCAACTCTTATAGCCGTAATGTGTTGAATTATATTGAGTGCTCCAATAAACGAACTATAATTGCTAACTACATTAATTTTGATGTAAAGCATTACTCTCTGATCTTTAATAGCACACATCAATTTTGTTTTCATTGAAGCAGATCAATGTCTCTAAAATAAAAATAACGGCCCATAGAAAATCTCCTAAAATTTTAAATGAAAACTAAATGTTAAAAAGTACATTCCACTAAAATAAAACGTTAATTTTTGAAATAAAAGGTTTTTTATTTGACAATTTAATTAATGCAATTTGTTTTATTACTTTTTAACTTGTAATTTTTAAACAATACAGATACAGCGAGTGTAAAAATTTTAACGCCAGGCAAAGTTTCCTCAATGTTTTCAAATGGAAGAAAATATTTGCTTCAAGCTAGCATTAGAATGTTTATGTCTAATTTTAGATTAATACGGTAGACAAAATTTTTAATAAAGGATAATTACAATTACAGTTAAATGGGAAAATGAAAAACAGCTTAATTTAACCGTGTAAAACTTTAAGGTCAGAGCTAAAATTTTACTATATTTTTGTACAATTAAATTTAATGCTCTTGGATTAATTTCATACTTTAGAACACAAACGTATAAGAATATTTGAAGAAAGTAATTATAGCTTGTTTTTGTATGTTTATAATAATGCCAAGAGTGAAGAGATTAACAAAATATAAAAAAAGATTGTTGCTCTTTCGTCGTCACGATCGAGTAGCGGATCTACATCGAAGATTGCAAGATCTAAAACTGCTATAAATAATTTCTTAAATTTGAATGATAATTATGACAAAAGAAACTCTGTAGGTAGTTCTAAAGCTTTATGATCCAGAGGTGAAAAAACAGTTTTGCGACTTACTTCGGCACGAAAATATTCAAGCACGGAAATTGTTAAGCAAACGGGTTTCAATGTTTGCAGAAAAACTATTTGAAACACTGTTAGAAGGGTTGGTAAATTGCAGAAGGCAACAAAACTTGTTAAACCCAGTTATTAGTTGTACATAAAATGCAACGTTTATCATTCACTGGAGAGACAATATATTGGGACGACCATTGGATCCAGGTTGCTTTCACCAATGAAAAAAAAAAAAAAAACTTGGATGGTCGACATACCAATTACATTCCACATACTCAGCCAACACAAACGAAAATTCACACTTTTCGACAATCCGCATTACATATTAACCCTTTGAAAGCACAGACATTTTCACATCAATATAGAAGACCAATTGAACAGACTGCGCAAAACTGAAAAAGTGAAGAAAGTTTTCTGACACATCTGGCTGTGCGGAAAACTTCTTCTGTGCGGCCGTACAGCCAGCTGTATCAGAAAACTTCTTTAGCTCTGTAGCGCCAAATGAACGATTCAATCGGCCTCCATGTTGTTGGTGGTTAAATGGATCTGTGGAAACAACTGCACTTTTACACCTTTGGGACAATTCATCTATATTTTTTGCGACCAGCAGTGAAAGAGCTGAAATAAAGTAGCTTCACGGCGCAGCCACCACGTGTCAAAGGGTTAACTTGTCAACAGCTTATACTTCAGCTAGTTTATAAATATAGAAACATTCCCCTTCGAAAATTTCCCATAAAAAAGAACCTTTTTTGAACGTCCTCATATGAATTTGGAAGTATTGCAATCATGAAAAATTTCGGTACTAAAAAAAGATTTTGTCGAAAAAACCCGAATTTACTTTCATAAGTTTTTGCATGACATTTCAACTAAGAAATGTGTTTATGTATGTACGAGCCATTTTGACAAACTCTGGATCTATTTCGCCTACACGCTTAAAAAATAAACTATATTCACTCCGAAGGACTTAAAACCGGGACAAACTTGTCTAGGCTTTAAATCCTTCAGAGTCATTTTAATTCCTTCTGAACGAATTTAGTTCTTTTTTTAAGCGTGTAGTTTTATAGTGGCGTGTGCAAGGAAAGTATTGATAATAAGTTTATTTAAATGAAAGTAATATATACTCATTTTTTTTAATTTAGCCGCCACCTTTGTTGAGATATTTTTGCCTTCTTCATAACCACCGACGAACCCAAAGCTGAAAAGTCATCATCACTTTATAAACGTTGTCCTGGGAAGAAATCTTTGAATTTACTGAATAACACTTGTAGCCAAGTCGGAATGGTCAAAATCCTCCCTAGCTGAACTTCCTCGTAGGTCATTGGTCTTTCGAGCTTAGAGGGAATGAACTGTGCCATGCATAAGAATAATGCCATGTGTCAGCAACTTCGGTAATATTGCGATAAATTTAGCTTGAACGACCATTTCCTGAAGAACGGGACGTGGATAGCATTTTGCATATAACAAGGTTTTCCGTATTATGCACCATTGTAAACCATTACAAAAATCATATCACACACTGGAAGAATTCGATATTTTTTTCCATAAAGTACGACGATGCGTTAGCCACTTTCGGCACTTTGCTTTTAACCCTTTGAGGCGCAACCCTTTCCCAATGCTGAATAAAGGGCAGCCGTTGCCATCGCTCGACTTAACTACCTGCAAGATGGCGGACGATCGAAACGTCGTCAAAAAAGGGTCTCTAGATCTGTGGCACGCAATGAACGTTTCGATCATCCGCCATCTTGCAGGTAGTTAAGTCGAGCGATAGCAACGGCTGCCCTTTATTCAGCATCGGGCAATCTATCCAGCTGTTCTCGCATTCTTCCATTTTTCAGAAGATGTCAGTGCTGTTAAAAATAATCGTGACAATTCTTTCACGGAAAATGACGTGCCAAAAAGTAAAGGATTCTCGTAGAGCTAGATCACCCGCAACTATTTTTATTGAAATCAAATCTATTCCTCGTGACTGGCAACAGTCAAAATGTCAGAGTTTGGTGCTCCCAGAGCGGGAATACTGCGCGTTAAAGGGTTAATTGGATAAGTAGTGCCATCAGAATGACTGAATGGGTATTGCTTTCTGGAGTACCCTCGCACGTACGTAACTTGCCTAACTCAGAAACGATTAGACGTCGAATACTGAAATTTTGTATTTAAGATTGTTGTAACTTATATAGTTGTGCACCTTCCTTTTGATTTACAATCGACACGATAGTTTATTTACGACATCACCTAAACGACTTTCAATACGTTAAGGTGTATGGCCACCCAGGTTGTGTGGTGGCTAACGGAATGCACCGTTGTACCTCATCTTCGTTCCGTGTTCGATTCCCAGCATGAGCTTGGGTTTTTCTGGTGTCCTTATTAAGGATAAAGACGTCCGCCCATTGGCTGCCCCTTCACAAATGGCTATCAAGCCCAGCGACCCTCCGACCAAGATTTGATGTGCCAGTGCTACGCCCCTGGAGAGGGAAAAAAATCATTAGGGCTTCTTCAATGCATAAAGTCTACGGTCAATCACTGTTTGGGACATGCACAGAATCTCCAAATACTGCCAAATTTGGCATCGAAAATCATTTTTGAAACTGAACCCAGTTTGGTAATAATTGTTAGATTTGACGAGAAATAACTTAACCCTAATGCTATTAAAATATAGCATCTCAATTTCAAACCAAATAACTCTATTGAAATGTATCAAAAATTTATGTAATTTAATTAACGTACAAGGAAATCATGTGGTGTCCATATCCGATGTTTTTTATTTTAAAGATCATCCATTATTTAGAGTAAAAATTAACGACGCTGACATCTGGCTCCCACTTTAAATTATTTCATTAACTGACACGTATGAAAGACTTCTTTTGTAATCCTGTCAATAAACTGGAATTTCTTGAAGGCGTCGATAAATTTTCTTTTACATGCAAAGCAACCTCTTGGACTTTAATAAGAGGGCTTTCTTTAAAAGCCTTGAAAGAGCCTGACTGTTGTAAGTGAATCAATATCACCATACAAGTCAAAATGTTTAATTATTAAGATCTAAATATTCATCGATGCCTGTATTAGTACAAGGTGATTACGTAGTAACTATATATTCTTGTGATAATCACACATTTTATGAATGAAATTACCAAACATGCATCGTATCAGAAGTAGGCAAAATAGAGAAGTGATGGGATCATTTATACCGTTGTTTTCCACAGAGCACCAACCGATGTCGCCCTGACAGTTCGGAACTATAATTGCTTTTCTATGTTTTTGTATGCATGCGCGAAAGAGGTGTAAACATGTTTCTTTGTAACTATAGTGATTCATAAACCAATTTAAATAGTTATGAAAACAGAAAGATAATTTTTGCATTCTGTGCTTTTTGGAACAATAAGAAAGCATGTTAAGCATAGATTCAATATCTAAAAAGATGAATGGATCACCATTCTCGTCTAAAAATTCCAGCTGCATAATTGAGCTTAGACAGTTTTAGGAATGTAAAACACTAATGAAATTTGAAGGTAGCAAGTGTTCTTCGAGAAAAAAAAAATCCTATTATTAACTACAAGTTGAAAGGTTAAACTATAAAGAGTAAAAACGAATAAATAAATTTTATTTTAACTTCGGAAACGAATTTTGGTTAAAAAATATGTTTTTTTCTTGTTGTTTTCATAAATTAAAATTTATCATTCTTTAAGAAAACGGTTTTGGAAGTAGTATAATACTTGATATCAAAAATTGTCAAAATGATATTTTGTTTTAAAGGATAGCAAATCTTTTATAAATGTCAAGAAGAGTTTTTGAGCAAGTAACGCCATCTTCAGGCAAAAGAGATGAGCTCTAACCTTCGCATTTCATTTACTTTGCTGGTTAAGTAAAACAAAAAATATAGAACAAAGCCATTTAAAACAGAAATAACTTGCTAGACGGTAATTTATATTGTCATGCATCTAAATCAGTTATCAAAACAGAAAGTTATTTTTTCACTTGGAAAACGTACTTTTTTAAAATCCCAAAAATTATTTTACTATTTAAAACGCTACCAAAATCGGAAATACTAAATGCCTATCTCTAACTTGTTTGTATTGTAACAGGTTTAGAGCCCCTAATTTCAAAAGCAATGAATACTGACTAAATTTGTTACATTTAAAATATCTCACACGGTGATTCAAATGAACAAACAAGCAAGAAAAAGCTTTTTAAAAAATGCCCAACAAAGGCAAAACAAAGGTGTGTGAAAAATTAAATAGGAAAAACAATATATATATATATATATGGTCATATTTTCTGAAATAAATCAAATACGCTTTTTCACTGCAGTCTTTTCTTATATTATTTCAAAGTTTGTTTCTCTCTCTCTCTCTCTCTCTCTTTTTTTTTTTTTTTTTTTTTTTTTTTTGGGGGGGGGGGGCATAATAGTAATTTATTCTGTATGCAAGTACACAAATTTGTACAGCAGCAGTTAATTGAGATGGCACTCATAGAAATGCCTGAAATGTCACATACGATATTTAGTTTATATTTGAATAGCGTGCTCAAAGCATGCACTTTTTCTGCACTTAAAAAATGAAACTGATAATTCTTTCTAATAATTCTGATAAAATTCATTAATGTTTTCGAAAAAACTATTATGGGATATTTTTCCTTTATAATGTTAATTTCATTTTTTCTCAATTTATACACTTTTATCCTCTTATCAAGTAGGGAACACGATTATCTTACTTTGACAAACAGTAAAATAAAATAAAATAATCTCATTAAAACATTTCTTTTTAAAAAACGCCTTTAGAATATTAATTTGCAAGAGGATTTACTCCTAAGTTTTAATTTGAACTAAAATTAATATTCCATGCGAGAAATAAGCAACAAAATTTGTATTCTGTTGTCTAATAAACATTCTCAAGTTATTGATCGCTATATACTCCCATTGGTTAGTATCTCGATTTGAGCAATTTCGCCATATTTGAAAAACTAGCCCCGTACCTTACTGTTCTTTATACTCAGTGCAGTGTTCTCCAAATTATTAGACTCATTTCAACAAAAATAATGTTTCTTTGTTTTAACAGTATTTTCCATTTAATTTATTTAGGTTAGGGTTGCTACAAATTTGGGGTGTCGTCATAAAAGCCGATGGTGGCAGTGGTGCCGATGCCAAGTACTAACATTTCAAAATGTATGAAAAGACATAATTAGAGACATTTCCATTCATACAATGATTATAAAGGTACTTTATTGGGGGATACCATGTTGTACAAATTCCTGCAGAAATACTTCTTAAATGCAGAAGCTGCAGACTTTCTCAAAATAATGTGGTACCATTCTATTCATGAGCTTCATGGTTCAGCTAATGGGTACTTTTTTGGTTTAATAACACCAGTGTTAATGTGCCAAAGTTAGCTACCTGGTATTTATGTAGTATGGTTGCATTATTTAATACATATCCTTGGTTACAATACTATAAAAGAAGTGGTTAATGGTAAATATGTGCGTTAGTCCTTGCTATAAACGCACCAAAAATTGTAAATTAGATATTTTAAAGCTGTTAAAGTATCCGAAAGATCTGGTATTTTCGCATCTGCATTATTGTTATTTTGTTATCTGGCTACTGCGTGACATAAGTAACCCGTAACGAATGTGCTTGCTTCATTTGCGTCATTAAACTGTTAATTTTGATTTTTGCTCTTGTGTTATTGTTATTACGCTAATGTTTACATCTAGTTGTTGCCATTCGCAGCGTAGAAATATCGTCGATTTGGTACCGCATACGTTAGTATTTTATATTAACAGATGTCATTTAGGAAAGAGCAGTCTTGATGACTTGCGCCAGATTTGACGTTACATTATCATAACTAGTCAAGTTTTGCAAATATTTGGCATAATTCTCCTCCCTCCTTCCTCAATTGCGGACACTTGCAGCTTAAACATTCTCCAGTGTCCAATGTCCACGCCAAAGGCCAGAAATATTGGTCATTCAATTACTGAGGAGCTTTGTGAGCGGGCCAACGTATCCTCCTTTTACCACACACGATCGCAATCAGTCCAGTCGAGAGAGGTTTTCTACCGCCCCAAGTACTGATCGGAGCCAACGCTGCTTGCCTCTCGATGTTCTAATGAGAAACGAGCTTCCACCGGCTGAGTCACTGAGGGAATTAACTTCGAAAATAAAAGCAACAATATCGCTGTTATGCAGCTTTGCGAGTCTCTGAAACAGCCATGAATAAAACGCGTGTCATATTTTTTGGAGAGCATGCTACCACATAAACCTTAATATTTATTTTGGATTTGAAAAGTGATTCATACCGCTAAATGCACTTATGCACTTTAATTGGTAGGTGACCATACACTAAAGTTTCATTGTTTGTTTCAACAATTCTTTTGTGTGCTATAAAAGGTGGTAATACGCTTAAATTCTTCATCTATTAGAGCAGCGTTTCTCACCCGGTCGGGCGCGCCCCCCTAGGGGGGCGTAGAGCGTTTGCAGAGGGGGTGGGAGAAAAAAAACCAAAGAGGAAGTAAGAATGTATGTTTTTAAAAATCATCTTGTTTATTTTTATTTTTACTCAAAGATATACTTTATATTTGCTCTTAAAATGTTCATTCAAACTTTACTGATAACATTATTTAGTAGAAAATTCGACTAAATGTTCAATATTGAAGAATAAAGAACTGAATGTATGCTGAAAAATGTGAGGGGGCGGGAGCGCCACCGTGAGTTAGCCGTTGTTGGGGAGGCTCGACGTCAAAAGGTTGAGAACCACTGTATTTGAAATAAATAATGCAATGTAAATTGAAAAAATGTTCAAAATTGGGTGGGAAAAAAGACTGCGTTCAGAAAAAAATTGATTTCATAAATTTTCAAAAAATTACACTTTTTAATTTTTTATACGACCTTCGTACAAAAATATTCCCGGTTAGTAAAGTGTGCCCAATATACTAAGATGGTGATGTACAAAAATTGAGCATTATATCCTGAAAAGTGCCAGAGGTGTGGAGATAAAGATATGCTGACTTAAACCACTTTTCAATGGCCCTTGAAGAGAAAAAATAGAGCGAAGGGACATCGGATAATCGTATCATTTCAGCGGTAGTGCAGAAATTGAGAAAGAATATATATTTTTCCCACTCTAGCAATAAGCGCTTACATTTGAATTCTTGCATAGCCTTCGATCATCTTTGTTTTCTTTGTACTCTTAGACATTTTCTAATGAAATACCGAAGTTTTGTACCTAACCTCGTTGGCGTACGGGGCACATTTTACTAACTGGGAATTTTTTGTCCGGGGTCTTATACATAGTTAAAAAGTGTAACTTTTTGAAAATGAACGCGTGGAATTTTTTCACTCTTCTTTCCTATCTTATTTTGAATATTTCTTCAATTTACAAAGGGCATTCCATAAAAACTGAGAGTTATTTTTTTACGTAGTGGCAACACCGCGAAACTAAGAAATAGAAGTGCAGGCGATTTTTTCAAACTGTTAATTGTACGTTTGTTATAAATTCTAAACGAAGCAGACGATTTTATTTTCCTAGTTCCGTGCTTGTTTAAATAACTGTTTAATTGCCTTACAGAAATGGAGATGAACTGGTAGGGAATTGGACATTACATAACGATAATGCTCGCCCGCATGTCGCTGCTTCTGTTCAGCAATATCTTACTAAATGCAATATTAAAATCATGCCACAACCCCCTTACAGTCCAGATCTCGCGCCATGCGATTTTGGCTGTTTCCGACGTTGAAAGAGAAGCTCCGTGTCAGAAATTTTAACACAGATTCTGAAATTATTTCAGCAGTGGAGGGTTCTTTAAAGCAGCTTCCAGAAAAGAGCTTCTCAACTTGTTTTGAAAAGTGGGTTGAACGATGGGACCGTTGCATATCATCTGACGAAAGGTATTTTGAAAAAGAACGATGTATTTTTTGCTGTAAAAATATTTCTTGAATTTTTATGATTTTACTGTCAGTTTTTATGGAATGCCCTTTGTACATTGTCTCCTTATCTTCAATACATAAGGAATTAAAGCATGTTACCACCTTTTGGGACACCCTGTAGATAACAGTACAGTGTTTTCGACTGTTGGAAATATTCTTTAAATTCCAATTAGTGAATGCAATATTGATACACCGATTTACCGAATGTCTGTATTTCATGCCATTTTCTAATTTCTAGAAACCGGTATTTGCTAAAGTAAAATACCAGTATTTGCAGTATTAGTTTAGTATGAATAGAAAATTATTTTTTCATTACAAAAGGCTTAATTTTATTCATTGGATTGACATCTGCAGTTATTTGAAATACTCCCCAACCCCACCTCCTATATCAGTGTCGCAGTTTCTAGATTAATCAGTTGCTATTGTACTTTTGTTCCGTTCCGATTTTCTCTGTCTGCGTTGAAGGTCAAGTATGAAGGGTGTATGAAACAAAAGATGCCTGTGTAAGGGGAAATTATTATGTATTTAATTAAATTTTTAAAAATGTAGAAAGTATTTTAATACATCAATTATACAATACAAGCATCGATGAAATGCTAAAAAAGTGCAAAATCACATTGATTTGTCGGTTATATAAAGGAATACTTGTGGGACATGCATTCGTGTTAATACAAAGTATATTTATCCCATAGGGTCATTAGAAACTACCTGAGGCACATATATGTCCCGGTGGGAGCGAAAGGGTTAATAAGCAAATTAAAACAAACTAATTATTCCAAGGACGCGAACAAGTTCAGTATGATTCTTTGTAATCTCACTTTCAAGAAACAACTGGAAATCTGGACCTTTCAGGAAACTTCCAGAAAGAAAAATTTCAACGCGCAGGTGCACAGTAATACTTTTTGAAAACTGATACATTTTTCAACATTTTTGAAACGAACAGTCTTAAATGCAGGCCCGAAACAAAATCGATTGAAAAGGCGGAGGTCACTCAGGTAAAGTGGCGCCCGTATTTAAAGGGAGTCAATTGGGCGTTTAAAGTTCAAATTCTGCGTACGGAATAAATGAAACAAGCAGCAGATAAAAAGAAAAAAGAGGGTAAAGAAATGAAGGTGAATTAGAGGAAGATTTCCGGAAGAAATTACCCAAGGAAAAGAAAGAAAAAAATAAATACTCCAGCGAAATACGTTAATGATTTTTCCAAAGCCATATTTCAAATCTTTGAGAACGATTAAAAGGTAAATAATGGAAACTTCAAAGGAGAAAATGTTTTGCTAGTTAAAAACGAAATCTCAAAAAATAATTCACGTGTAAATGTTGGTAATTAGGGTAATTTCGCAAAAGAAATGCATCATTAATAAATTGAAATCTTTTAATTAATATCAGTAATGAGTAAGCAGTGGTAATGAACTAGATAATGTATTCCGAGAAAAACAAAAACACTTTAAAATGAAACATTTCAGGTGTACAGTTCCAAAGAAGAAAAAAAAATTGCATCTGTGCTATGCCATATTAAAAGAAAATAATTAGCGAGTGGTAATACTTGTCTGATAATGTTGTATGGAATTCTGGATAGATAGACTTGATCAGTTTATGTAATTTTCAGTGCTTATTTTCTTGAGTGGAATATGTATGTGTATTTATGGAGCGAATATTGACTATCATTTGGCAGATGGTGCAAAATAAAATCTCATTTTCTAACTCGGATATTCACTTGTGATAATAAATATGGTAAAACATATTTTAGGAAAACTTTTTAAAAGTCCCCGTACATTAAAAAAAAAAAAATGTTCAGGTGGTCTCTTCTTTTGAAACTACCTCGGGATATGTACTAACTTAAGATTACTTATCGTTTGAAAAATCACTCAAATTACTGGTGTTAAACGATAAATTAATTAAAAAACTTTGTAAAAAACACACTTCTTATGTGTGTTTTTTACAAAGTTTTATAATTAATTTACTTATCGTTTATTCCGCTGTAAATGAGCCCACTAAAAAATTATAAATGTAACATACACTTTTAATTTTTACACAAAATATATATTAACACGGCATATTGTGCTTTAATGCATGTTATTGCAAAAGATTTTCTGATATACCGATTTTTTTCCAAATCCTTCGTAGTTCGGCAGAAGAAATAGTTTATTTTAATTTATCGTGAAAAAGAAATATTCTGTCTGTGTAATTTTAAGAAATTATTTAGACTCTCACAAATTGTGAATATGACGTAAAATTTGTGGCAAAGTTTATGAATCTCTCGAAATTTTTAATTTATGGCATCACCTTTTATACTACTGTTAGAGAAATTCTGGTTAGTTTGCAAGGTAGTTTATAATGGAGCAATATTAAAACTTTCAGTGATGTTGAAGAAACCTTTAGTTTTGTTTTAGCTGTTTCAATCATAAAGCATTTTTTCAACAACATTGTATCAAAAATCAATCTAAGATTAATTTTTTTCGCATTGCATACATTTTTTTCTGAAAATTTTCATAAAAATAAGTAAAAGAAAAACATATTAAGTTTCCCTCTTTCCCATTCATGGATCATCTTCCTTTTATTAAAAATCGACTTGAGTATCCAAAATCCATCATTTGTGGATCTTAGACCACAAGCAACTTGACCGACCCTGGTATAAAGGGTGCGTCAGAAAAATATATACACACTTTGATCTGTCAATCTGCTGACACTTTGATCTGCTTATTTTTAACCCATATGTATTTGGTTAAATGTCTTTGAAAAGTAAGTCTGTAATCAAATTTGAAAATTAAGTGTATATCCTTTGTCAAAATGTCTGTTCAAAGGGTAGGTGAATTAAATGTTCAAAATGGTTGCATTCAACATGGAAGCATTTTTGCATATTAGTCACGACTGATTTTGTGCTTCGTATCAATGGAGTACCAAATATCCAATTTGATTTCTGCTCACACCATTTGAATCTTATCCCAAAATTTGTCCAGGTTATGTGATTTACGACGGTGCACCTCATCTTTTTCTGTGCATGAAAAAAATCCAGCTACGTAAGATCTGTAGAGCATGCAAAAAACTCGATTATCTAGACATAACATTATTTTTTACCAGAAATGTAATTTTTTCCAGTTAGGAAAATTAATTTCCTATGGCAGTTAAAAATGTGTATACATTTTTCTGACGCACACTGTATAAATCGCAAATAATTTTCCTCTACTAAATCTCAGTTTTATCTATAAGATCGGGAAGACCGTTTCCTTTATATCGATAAAAGCGATATGAACACTGGAAATTTTGGAAGATAGTAAATAATATTATTACAATTTTAAAAAATTCTTTTTACAGCGAAGATTTTTTAAATAAATATTTAAATTACAAACTGCAAAAAAAATCTATTAATCCCCAACTACTTAAGAAATTGATTTTTCTCTATCTTTTTTTTTCCTCTGAAAGGGGAAATAATGTTATCTTAAAAATCTGTCGATCAAAATTTTCTTTCGTTCTTCTTGATGAAACTGGTATAACTGATACAGATAAAAAATTTATTCTGAAAAGCGATTGCTTCTTATATTAGATATGGTTTTTCTGTTTTTCATGTTTAAAAATTATTTTGAGGGTAAAAAAGTTTGATATTGCTATCTCCCACGATTTCAGCGAAAATATGATTTAGAAGAAAACCTTGTTTCCTTTAAAAATTGCTTCCAAAAGCGCTTCTTTTTCATGAAATATTTCTTAGTAGGATGTTCCTCTGTTTAATTTTGTAGAAATAATGAAACTTACAAAATTAAACAGAGGGGCTTTTTGGCTCCTTTTGCTATTGCTTTTTGCATTGTAAAAAGAGTGAATCTACTGGGGAAAAAAATTTTAACAAACGAGTTATATCAAACTAAAAAGTAATATACAAAAGGCATATGAAAATGTGACTGAAGAAATCTGTTACTTCCCAAAAGTGTATTTTAAAATTTACCTCCTTCGACAGTGCTTGTATATTATTTAATGCTAAATTCAAATGTAAAGTGAAAGATAACATATTGCTGCAGAACTTCTAGAACTTTAGTTTCATTTTAATATATAGGTGATCCGCTTTCTGTCAATCCTTAGTAAAAAAAAAAAATTCTAAGTAATAAAGGAAAAACAAAAGAATCTTTCTTTTGGATACATATCATTTGCAAACTAAAAGATGTTGCTAGTTTTGCAACCAACTAATGTATACTTTGCATCATAATACTTTGGCAGCGCAAATTGCGCTGTCAACGTCGCAAATTGCGAAAATAATATTAGTTTGGCGAAAGAAAATACGTTTTGGCGAAAGTATTGGCAATGCACTTCTTAATGATGTCTGGCAAAATCAAGTTTGGCAAATGGGTTGGCGAAAATTTAAAAAAGCCCAGCGCCGCCCCCGCTTTGCATTATATGTCCTTAAAACTAATCTTAATGATCTCAAATGAATTTAATAAGAAATCTAATTTTTTATGATAATCAGTAGGACTAGCATATTAAAAATTTGCTGCCTAATTTACATGAAGCAAAATGTAACTTTTAAAGAAGTTTTTTTTTTCCAGAGCATAAATATTTTCCCAAAAAACTAAAATAAGTACAGATCGTCTCGAAAATTCATAACAATAAAATTGTACGTTAATTGGGAGTTTTTTGCACTTTTGGATTATGCAAGAATTTATTAGGATAGTTTTACCTTTACGAAAGTCAACTTTAATTCTAAAGTACAAAAAATGCATCATATTTTGCCCACTTAACCCTTTAACGAGCAGTGTTCCTGCTCTGGGAACACCAACTCTGACGTTTTGACTGTTGCCAGTCACGAAGAATAGATTTGATTTCCAGAAAAATAGTTGCGGGTGACATAGCTCCACGAGAATCCTTTACTTTTTAGCACGTCATTTCACTAAAAAAAATTGTCACGATCATTTTTAACAGCACTGACATCTTCTGAAAAATGGAAGAATGCGAGAACAGCTGGATAGATTGCCCAGTGCTGGAAAAAGGGCAGCCGTTGCCATCGCTTGACTTAACTACCAGCAAGATGGCGGACGATCGAAACGTTCATCGCGGGCCACAGATCCAGAGACCCTTTTTTGACGACAGCTGGCTGTGCACGCGAAGAACGTTTCGATCGTCCGCCTTCTTGCTGGTAGTTAAGTCGAACAACGACAATGGCTACCCTTTTTTCAGCATTTGGAACGGGTTGCGCCTCAAAGGGTTAAGGCCTTTGTACTCTTTACCGTTTTGAATATGCAGAATATTCAATACGACATTAGCCCTCGGGAAAAAAATATGAAGGTGAGAGGCGTTTCCATGGATATACAGCCGAGTCCCGATGATCCAAGTTGATACCAATTCGGATTACTATCAAAACTTGGATTATGCGGACTGCATTATAAAATCGAAGAGAAAACTTCAGTTTTATGATCAGTACGTGCAGAGAGATCAAATAGCGAAAAAAATAACGAACACGCAGATTTATAAGTATAAAAAAGTTATTTTAAATAAGCATCACACTTACTTTATTTAATACTTAAAAGGTGAATTTAAAGTTGTTTACTTTTGAGCAAAAAGTTTAGCGCTACCTCGGATCATGCGAAGCTCGGATTAAGAGGACTCGTATTACGTTTACGTATTACGTTATACTATAATACGTTATCGTACTCGTATTACGTTATACTATAATACTTTATACTGTATATTTTTGTACAGGTATACTGTATTTTGTACAGTTATACTGTATATTTTTACGTTATAGTGTATATTTTTGTACGTTTATCTCTTTTAAACGAAAAAATTATTTTATCTCTAATACAAAGTGGAAAACTTTATAAAATTACACTTCTGGATCATTATTACTACGTAAAACAGACACACAAAATATATTTTATACGAAAATAAGATATAAGAACCCCTACAGTTAAATAAAACTTGCACTCATTCTTTGATTCAAGAAATTTTCGGCTTTAAATGTGAAACAAACTTTAGTAAGGAAAAATGAATCATGAAAAAGTTTTATGTCATAATTTGAATGATCAGAGATATTGTATAAAATTACTTAGAGTAAGGTGTGTATGTGTGTTTGGGGGGGGGGGAGGGGGGGAAGGATAGGCGTTTCTTTTTTATCAAAACTTAAATAGATTGCTTTTAAATGATATTCTTCGTTTAGCTAAAATTTTAGACTATGTTTTCAGAAATTAGATAGCTATGTTTTCATTCTATATTTTCAGACATAGTATAGCAACATTTATAATCCTTGAAGAGTTTATTGTTTTTTGGAAACATAAAATTATCCTTTATCTGCTTATTGAATTCTTTTGTTTCTGTTTGCAAAAAAAACTTTCAAGGAACTAATGCATTGCTGAAATTTTGAGTATTCCTTTTATTATTTTGAATTTTGAAAAGATCTAAACAGCTTAAAGAAACAAAGCAAGATTTTTTAAATATTTGTATTTATATTTTTATTTTAGTGTTGTGGGGTAATAGGTATACACCAAGGCTTAGTTAACATTATATTTAAAAATGGAACTAGTTGGCACACACTTACACTTTTTCATGTCTGTAAGTGTCACCAACTAATCCTTGAAGTTATATATAAAAATGAAAAATCATTTGAAAAGAATATATTTATATGGCTTGACATTTTATCGACCTTACCCAATTATAGCTTAGAACAGTTTGACGTCAGAATATAATATTTATTTAGAATCGGAGTCTAACAGTTTTGGCCATTATATTTTTTAATTAGAATACATTGTAAGTCATGATAAATAGAAATTAAATTTGATAAATATAAGTGTATTATTATTTTCTATAATATATCCCCCGAGTATTTCTGCATCTAAAAAGTATATAAAATCTTTTCAGGTGTGAAGGGGATAAAATTATTGCATGAAGTAACACAAAAATGTTGAATATTTAACATTATAATCGAAAACAGCCTACGAATAAACAAATGTCAGTTTTCTTACCCATTTTACATCGCCCTACTCTTCAGTGATTCCAAATAATTTTTTTTTCTTTTAAAGACCCTCCTTTTTTGAAAGTTGTTTCATTGATTGGGTATCATTTCGTAGAAAAACCAAAAACATTTCTCAGAACGTCGATTTTCCAATATCAAAACTAAGTAAATACGTCTCAGAAGGAATTCGATTTGATAAAGATAAGAAATGTAGGAATTTTCGTATGAGAGCGAAAAAGTGCAAATTTGAAGAAATATGCTTGTTTACTATCTTTCAGCTGAAAAGAGAAATTGAATGTGACACTTTTATGAGAGCACACGTTATTAAATTTTCTCAGCTCCAAGATTCTAAAATGTCTTTTCTCGTATCACTGTGATGCACATATCGGAGCAGGTATGTGACGCACATATGTGATGCACATTTTCCAGAGTTAACATCTTTTGTTTCTGTTTTTTTTTTTTTTTTTGGTTCGTTATTATTAATTATTTTTTTTAAATAGATATTTAGTAGTTTTGCTACCTTTCAATCTTATAGACTTTTAGATGCTGAATCGACATCTAGGCAGAAGCTTAACTAAGATATATTTCAATGTTTTCGGGCAGAAGGGAAATATTGAAATATTTTCAGACCAAAATCAAGCGAAATTTCTGCACAATATGAACATTCAAAAGCTAAATTACTCGAAAATTTTGAATGGTGATAAGTATAATGTTTTCCGTTGGCTATGCGTCGTTGCACCTAGGAGTATTTTTTAATTACTGTGGAACTTTATGATACGATTTCAATTGGTTTCTTAGCTGAGCTCATTGATATAATTCTCGTATCTTGAATTCATTTACCCCACTAAAATTAACGAAATGCGATTCATCTTCGCCAGCTTTCCGAATCCAATTTTTTATATTTATTGTCTTATTATAAAAAATGTATTTCATAGATACAATATTTAAAAAAAAAAAAAAAACGTTGTGAAAAATAAACATGAAAAATACGCTGACACAGACAGTTAGCATGGGGTATTTAATTTCTTTCATTTCACTTTTATTTAATATTTTAAATATTTTCACTCTCACGTAAAGATAACTCTTATGCAGAATTTCGATTCGTCAAAAGATCGGCCTATAATTTCAAGTCAAAAAATCGGCCTATAGCTCTAATCTACTTTCTTCGTTAAACGAACATTCGGATTAGTGACATCATAATGACGTCATTCACACTCTGGATTTAAATGAACATGGCAAATCAGAAACTCTTACTAAGGCTCGTACCGGAAAAATATCCCACGTTAGTACACTCGTATCTCAAAGTACTAATGTTTCAGTCAAGAGATTGAGTCATCAAAACAATGAAAGCAACCTTCACATACGTCATTTTTATCCTGTTTCAATTTCAGAAAAGGTCCTTCCTCACTCCTTCTTACCATGTAGTATCATAAAACCGAAGCGGTTAAATAACCAGCAAAGATGACCGGGGGGAAAAAATTGCTCTGCAACAGTACATGATATGAAATGAATTATGCTTGAAGAAGTTAATAAACTAGTAGACCCTAAGTTTTTATCTAAGAACGAGAAATAACGGCTAAATGTCGCTCAGAAACAGAGATGGATATTAGCGATAATCTGATAAAAATTTAATTATTTCATATCTCCTGCGGTAAAATTTCGGTACGTAAACGTTTGAATATGATTTGTATCCTATTTGAGTCATTCTAATGTCAATTTGTTCCGTTTGGACGAAAACTCTTTTCGTTTAAATGAGTTTCAGTTCCTTGATTGTGTTTCTTTGGAATGCACAAGAAGTTTTATTTCTCGTTTACGAAACTAAGTTTTCCTATTTATTTTACGCAATTTATAGGTTCACTACTTCTCAAACTGCTCTTTGAAGAAATGTTTGCGCGGTATGTGTTTTAATTGCCTTTTTCTGACCTTTTATGAGTCGCATAAGTTCTTTTCAACTCCATGCATGTGTGGGTAGGTGGGTGTCAGTTTTGATTGTCTGCTCTTTTCGTTCAGCGTAAAATCTGATACCGTACTCTGGTGTTCTTTAATAGCGCGTTTCATTTCGATCTGCCACAATTTTACTTTCGGGATTTTTTTTTCTTTTTAAATAAATGCTTTAAAGGATAGTTCAACTTTCCTCGAGGATGACACTGAATTTTGCAATGCAAAGATTCGTTTGTGCGTTAAGATTCCATCAAATTTTATAAAGCTTTAAAAAAAGAAAATAGGACTTTTTTTTCATTTCTTGAAATTACAAAAAATACAATGCAGTTCTTAAAACCGGTATTGCTCATATTTTCCAAGGATCTGCATCTCGTTATCCATGGGCGCCCATACGACTGTTTATAGGGGGCAGGAGGCAAGTGAAGTGTCCTGTCCCAGAAAGAGTTTTTATTATGTCCCAGTTTTTATTATGTTTTTCATATAGATTTGTGTGAAGCGAGTTTAGAAATGTGGTTCTATTGTAAATAGTTTGTAAATTAAATTTGTACATTATGTAAATAAACATTTAAACGATTTAAAAGAACTTCTTGTTTGTGAGTTCAGTCCAGCCGTCTCATTTTATTAGTTTAAATCAGTTTTTTTTTTTTTTTTTTTTTTTTTAATCAGTTGCCGACAGAGATATTTTTAATGCCATTTTTCGTATGTTGGCGACATCTTCCCTCTCCCGAACTTTTATTTAAACTTTTTTGTTGGATTTCATGTGAGTTTCTGAAAGAATAATGCATTGCATTTCATGCTTATGCTTTGTGTGAAATTCATTCTTCTAACTTTCAATAAAACACTAATTAGTACTTGAGACTTCAATGAATGTACTATAAGAAAACAAATTTTTGGAAGTCATCGTCCGTCGCGTTGAGTTAAGAAGGTGTTGACCAAGCCAGGCCATGGTTTCCCTCCTGACCAAAGAGATAGAAACATTCTTCAATGGTTTAGTTGGCGTTATTTGCGTTCAGTTTTCGTTATGAACAATTTATAGGCCTGTCTAAAACGCCCAATGACCCCCTTCCAAAATTTCAGGTTGGAGCGGCCCATGGCTCCTGAATATGCATCGACTGCAACGAAATTTATGTATGTTATTCCCATGCACTCTATCATGTTCCAAATTGAATATGGTGTATATTGAATTTATAGTTTTTTACAGGAGCACGCGAAAGATTTCTAATGCATCACGCTTTAAGGATAGTAACTGTTTAAAGTGTATTTTAGAAACATTCGTCTACTTAAATAAATGAATAAATGTTATTAAGGTTTGCAAAATAATGCTCTCGATTGAAAGTAGTGATCGTAACATTTATAGTCCTTCTACAGAACATAGATTAGTATAAACGGAGAAAAAAGCGAACGAAAATAAGAAAGATCGGAAACTTTCTTGCCATTTCAAGAATAAAGTTCAAGGAAAGCTGTGATTAAAGTGAATTGCAAAGTAACTGAGGCAAATAAATAAATTTGAAAACAAAATAAATATAAAAAATATTAGAATGGTAAACGAGGGTGTTCGCCATTCAATTTATAAAGGGCAAACTTTTTTTTTGCCACAATACGGTACACCTATGGGACCGAGTGTTTTGTCTCTTTTATAGAGGTGTCCCTTATTATAATGGATTGTTACATATACATGCTCTAATACACATAAATTCTTTTAAAAATTTACATTAAGTTAAAACATTTAATTTGACAAAACAAACAGTACAATTCACTTCTTGAAATTGATTTATTGATTATTTGAATATTGTCATTTGACTTATTGACATATACTTGGATATTTAAGTGAAATTTTAAATGTATTTAGTATACATGAAAATGCACAAATATGATGTACTTACGTGTTATTTAAAATAATCTGTTAAACATGTTTGTTTCATATTTTTCAATTTAGATGCATTTTTCTCTAAATGAATGTTCAATTTCTTTGTTAAAAATAGTCCTTCATTGTCACCCACATTGATAAGAAACTTTTGTAGTTCTCTAGCATATTTTAATGCATGACTCATGCTTTTTATATCACAATTTTGTTGCTCTTCGATTTTCTCTTCATCGCTTTCCTCTTCAGAAGCAGCTGTTGTTTCTGTTTCTGTAACGAACATCTCGACGCCTGAATCAGAATCTTTTCTTCTGTCTGTGGCTCTTCACCAGTAAGCATGTATTCCTCAACAGAAACATTACAGCCATTGTCTTTTATCAGCTGACTTAAATCTTTACTTTCTTCAATAAGATTTAAATTTCTTCTCTCTAATGGGAACCGTTACAATAAAATCTGCCTTTTCGAAACACTTCTTTACACATTCTTGAGAAATAGAGTTAATAGTTGATCTTATCTATTTGTACAGCGTTTAGTACATTCACTGACTTGGCAAGATGATCACTGTCTTCTCATGAAGAAGCCATGGACAGAATCTGGCGTAGAAACTAACCTCTACATGAAAGTTTAAAGCTTTTAATTGCACCATCATCTAAAGGTTGTAAGACTGTCGTTTTCCGTGGTGAAGATGTGCATATTAAATCGGTTTGGATGTGATTGTTCTTGGTGTCTGAGCTTTCTTTCTGGCATTTCTATTGCTGCTTATAGCTCCGTCAATCGGGGCAATTTGTAATTAAAATTTTATGTCTTCGGTATCAAATTCTTACGTTTTTTTTAATTTACATACCACTTGTTCCATGCACCTATCTATCATCGCTTTTGAGTTGTTTAGTTTCAAAGCTAGGGGTTATTCGTGAAACACCCTGTATTTAAATTGGAGGCAGAGATGCACTCCTTAGGGGAAAAAATGGCAAACTTATTCCTCTATGTGTCTAAACAAAGTAAAAAGAAAGAAGATCCTCACTGCTGTATTCAACACTAGCGAAAAACTGGTGCTCAAAACAAAGGTAAATGTGCCCGTCCATCTGAAGTGCAACTTCTTGGGTCACTAGTACACACATGACTTCTGATTTTTCTGATGATCTCTTAACTGATAAGGAGCTCTTGGAGACTTTGTCCTAATTTAATCTCAGGATAATTGAATTCCTCTTTGTTCCAGGATGGATGCTATCTTCAGGCAATGTAAAACCAGGCTTATTTACGCTGATTCCTGACACACTGACTCACTCTGTAACCATTCCGGGCAACTACTTCAATATAAATATTTTAACAATCATTACTTCAAGAAGATTAAAAAGGTTCACAAAGATTAAAAACCGGAAAAAGCGTAATAACATCAACACCGTTTATACGATCCGCTTGAAATTTTTCATAATTATGTATAAAAATAGAAAAAAAAAAATCTGTGCTACTTTAAAAATCTGAAAATCCACCGATTCTCTCATTTTTAAGTGATTTTTTGCTATTTTCAGCTCCATTTAATTTCCGAAGAGTAAACAAAGGGAATCATTTGCGGGACAAAATGAGCTGTTGCAATCGATATGACGTCATATTCATCACGGCTTTGAAAGGAAAAGGTAATTCAAATCCGTTTAAAATTAGTTTCCCAGATTACACAGATCTGAAAAGAAAGATCGTCCGCACAACTTATTTATTATGATGGAATTTTAGCGAGACTGTTTTTAGAGGAACAAAAAAAAAAGATGTTTTTACCTTTCTTTATGTAGAACAGTTTGAAAACAGATTAGTCTGTTTTGTAATTTATTTTACATTCAGGTCGGAAAGTGTTTTGTAATTAGAACCCTTCAAGCGATTTATCAAACTTATTGTAAATGATTAGAAATTATTAAGATATGTATCTTTTGTAAAGTGAAAAGAAGAATAAGTAAATACGATTCAGAGTGTCAGTCTATCAATAAAAATTGACTTTTTGACGAATTCTTGATAAAATTTTCTCTAACAAAAACAAGAACTTTTTTTTTCTCTCCCCACCCATCAAACGAAATGAGAAATGCCCGAAAAGTCTCCCAAAATGATAACAAATTTCTCTGAAACTCATTTCCCTCAAAAAAAGATTAATATTTGATTAATCTCTACCCCCAGAATGCTACATTGAATGCAATTTTGGTTATGAATTCATAAACTAAATGAATGATAAGCAAGCACGGATGATAATAGAGAACTTAAAATTGAGAAAAAGAAAAAGTGTTCACTATTTAAAAAAGGACACATTGATAGATTCTGAAAGCACAAAAAGCATCGCGATAGAAAGCATTTGAAAAGAATCATTCGCACGATAATACAATGAAAGCATAATTTTCGGGGTAGGGGGGGAAAGGAATTAAAATGTAACATTAAAAATATTCCCTTTGGAAGAGAGAAGTGTTGGTAAAGTTTTTGTGGAAAATAAATCAAATGTGTCGAAAATGCATCGTTAAAAGCAAAGAAGCGCTTTTGAGATCACAAGTTATCTATCTATCTCTCTGCATATTTATTTCTCTTTTTCACACTTAAATAAACTGTTTTAAAATCACGAAAACTAGTTCTTTATTTTTCTAGATTGAGAAAAAACATTTCAGAAAATTATGCAAACCCCCATTCATATAATAACATATCATAAACTTTTGTTTTATAGAAAAAATGAGTTTCATTATGGAGAAAGACTGCAGTCTAGATGTCTTGTATATCTAGGAAATAACAGCGGAATGTTTTCCAAAGTGATATGCACTTAAAATTACTTCCTGAAATATAATCCCGGCAGTGAAATTTCCACTGAAATTCTCGTGGAAGTGAGAATGCAGTTTATTTATTTATTTATTCCTGGGAGAAGTTTGAAATAATAATTTCGCACTTTTTATAAGAAAATTTCAGCCTTTCATGTTAAATAAGTCGCACCATCTATCTTAAGAATGTTGTCATAGTAGTAACAAAAGTGCTGCAAGAAAGGTAAAATTTTGGTTGTTAAAAAATAACATACTTTTATAAACATAAAAAATCATGCGCTGCATTTACGTCTTTAAAATTATATACATTTTCGTTGCATTTCATTTAAACTTATATTGTTTGAAATTAAGGTACGATAATTCGATAATATTAAAGCACGCCTTGGGTCTGAGTTCGAATCCTTGTTTCGGCATGGATGTTAAATCGTCCGTCCCTTCATAGGGAGTAACGCTGGCTGTCCACTGGAGGCCCTCAAATTAAAATGACCATAATATCTTCGGTTACAGGTCCCCTACTACAGGTTTTAGTGGACCGAGTGCACGCACGTTGAAAAAAAAATAGAATAATAACATCAGTTTTTTTCGATTATTTATCAAGCTGCATTCAGTTTTTTAAACTTATTTTTGGCATTAAGTTTGGCGACCAAAAATCGCCAAGTTTGGCAACAGTTAGTGAGATTTTTACTATGGCCCAAATAATGTGTGCAACTTTTCATGTACTTTTCAGTACATTAAAAGTACCTCTGACTCTGAATACTCTTCCATACTTTTGATGAATTGAAGACGTCCATAGACCTTAATATATACTGAAAGTTTTTTGTAAATACCTTATCCAGTCGATTGCAATAAAAAAAGGTGTACAACAAGATAATCACACATACGTACGTATCCCCGCCATAACCATATATTAGTAAAAAGGGATTCACGGTCGATCAAAGTGGATCACTAGATAACTGGACAAGTTATGTAATCCATAACCCATCTCCTAAGATAATCAGTTGCATCACATGTGCAGAAAGACACCAATTCTATTTTTGAAAATGTACCTTTTCTTTAAAAATCAACTGAAAAAAATAAAATTCTGAAGTATTAGGCTCCCTAGATTTTAGTAGTTGTACATTGTTGTGAATATGTACGCAAAATTTGGAATGAGTACGTCGATGTCTAGGGGTTGTACATGGAGCTTGAAATCTATAAATATTTGAAAATTACTTCTTTTTTGAAGAAATGATATAGAAAGCAAACTTCATATTTTTAATGAATTAGTCTGCTTAAGAAATAATCAGCAAGGTTAGCACCTCTTCGCTAGTATAATTATAATGTAACCCCACACTACCCAGGTTCCACCACATTGAGGAGGCTACACGATCCGAGTCCCACCCGTGCCAACCTAACTATACCCAATTATTCAATCATATGTTTTAGTGAACAATGTTAAAGCCTATGTACTTTTCTACACGAGTTCCGATCACCTCCTAGTATGTCCAGCTCTTACGAAATCCTGCATCTCTCTCGTAACTGGGTGGACAGAGACCTCTTGAACATTTTATCCTACTGACTGTTTTTAATGTTGTTTTATGTTCTAATTTGTTTGTTTTATTTTTTTATGTTTTTATATGCTCTATATTTAATCTAGTACTCGTCTCTGTAACGCGTAGGATAATGTAAAAAACGCTGCTGCATTGGGAAAAAAAAACTATGTAAAGCCCAATTACAATTCAAACCATTTTCTATCAATCTAATAATCTGTATCCTATGAAGCCAAATTCTGATAGATGGATAGTCAGCAATTCTGGTATAGCAGTTCCGTGGTATGAAGTTGGTAAATGCACCATTGAACAGATTTAGTTAGATTAGAGCATTGAGTCTCAAGATTCGGATGACGCCTTTATTCTTCTCAGTATTCGAGGGTTCGTTATCACAGTCAGTGCAGGTGAAAGTCCCAAGATCAATGGATTTTCGTGTCAAACTCTTCCAAATTTCTAGTGACTCTGTATCGGTCTTATAATCAGATGGTGACATATGACGAAAGTATGTTGAACGAGGCTCCATTACCATCCAGAAGATATCTCGGCTCCACCGAGATATCATCTCCCTGGCAAACCCTTGATTTTCAGCGTATCTCGTTTTGCCCTTGCTCCTATCAAATTACAATCCATGGAAATCTGAAAGCCTACTTCAGTCTCTTTCTGTAATTTACTGCGAGTCATCTCACGCCCTCCTCTAACTTTATTTTGGTCGAGAATCGTTAAAAAGGTTTCTCTCGATCTATCTCTATTCCTTTCACTTTTCAGGTCGTGAAATAATGATGCCAGAGTAGCTGCTCCTAATGCGACATGTGTTGCAGGCTTGTAAAAACACAGAGATCTTTATTCTATCTTGATCACTTGTGAATACCTCTCCTAAGTGGCCGCAAGTAAGCATTCAGCGTTTTCTTCAGTCTTTCGAACTTCTCTTTCATCATTTTCTTTTTCCAAATCCATGAGTACAGTTGATGACACAGACCAGTATTTGATATTTGCATTTTTATTTCTTTTATTCTTCACCACTTACGAAATTTCTTTTCCCAACATTTTAACTTTTCTGTTATTCTGCACAAACTTGTCTCCTTTTCAATTCCACCGATTGTCGCAAGTCTAGTCTCCGCTAGTTTGCCAATGTCTCTTGTTCAGTATAAGACATGGAGGGAACCATACCTGCTCGGATAAAGGTCAGTACTTTGCGAGTGGCGATAAGAGAGAGAGTTTTTCCACTTTCTTCATGAACGATCCCTTATGCCCGTGTCTAACGTACGAGCCTTGAATTCTTTGGATTCAGATGCAGGAATTGGTCAAAATTTCCTATTTTTTGGATTCCACTGCTAAGGTTATTTCTCCTTCCAGTAGATCCTGTCCTTTATCCAGATTTTTTTTCTCTTTATGTAGGAAATAGTAATTTAGATGTATGTGTCTCCGGGCTGGTTACTTGTTATAAGAAAATCATTTCGGTATTTCCAGTTGTTCATAGAACGCCAATTTTGTTCAATGTATTTTAGCTGAAATTTTCACACTATTCAAAATCGTAACAGTGCAAGGCAGCCGCCCTTTTGCTCTTTTGAAAGTTCTTTTAAGCGGAAAACATCACTTCCAGCTGAACCTCCAGTGTTTAGACAAAATATCTCTGTAACCGAACGTACATCATTCGGCAGTGGTCTACTGCACTGTTTGCTAGCTGTGCCTAAGACAAAACGACAAAATAACGTGCGTATTGTATCAAATAATTCGTCTGCTGAGGAATATTCAGTTTTTTTTATTTATTTTTATAACCCGCGCTCTTTGGAATTTGTCTCAAGTTTTTCGTGACACCCGTTATTCAACCATCATCCCCAGGGTTCTGCCCTCTCACAGCTGTCGACCAAACTGTTGGAGTTTTGAGCAGTTTTTTCCATATATTAAGTGAATATGCATCAGAATGTCTTAAAACATCCTCCACCCATGGCATACCCCCTTAAGTAGCTAGCCCAAGCGTAGCTTTGTTTTAACGATAAGAAAACAAATCAGCGCTTATGCAGTGAAAAGCATTGATGATATAGGATGCTGTATTCGTCATTCAAATAATATTTTAAAAAATTACCAAATGGGAATCACAATATCGAGCGATTAATAATTTCATCATAAATATATATTTTAGCATAAAAATTCTGCCCGTTGAACCAATACTTTTTTACAAAATGTCAAACTGGAATAAAAATCAAGTAACGCGTTTTTATGTAATATGTTTTTTACTTCAAAGATTTAATATTAAATCTGTTTAAATTTTAAAAAAAAGTGTAAGATTTATCTTAGCTTTACTTTTTAACCGAAGCTTCCATTTTTCCACACGCTAAATCCCTAATATTCCCCACATTTTTTGACACTTTTTACAACATTTGTGTTAAAACAATTTTACTTTCCCACACATGCCTGTCTAAGTGCACTTTTTCTTGTCATTTTTCATCTCTCTCTCTCTCTCTCTCTTTTTTTTTTCAAGGAATCTTTCTTGCGTAAAAGGAATGTATGCATCTTTTAATCATAGCTCTCAGAAACATATTTCAATTGCTCTGTTCGAAATTTCATGGTTTAAAAACTCTCTTTTCTTGATTCTTGTTGAAGGTGCTCAAATATTCATAAGGCTTCATTTCCTCTAAAATAATATGCATTTCATTTTTTTAAATATGCATGTTCTTTAATTTGAAGACGTCTACAGGAGCATACTGGCTGTTTTCCCCCATTTTCTAAATGCATTCTCGTTTCTTTATTTCTTTTGTTGAAAATATGAATCTTTAATAATCTACTTTAGACACAGACCCATTTTGAATTATTGGAACTGAAACATTAAAATGGCGAAATACAGTGAAGTGAAGGGAGGGATTAAAATAGAACAAAAGTGAATAAATAAAAATCTCTTATTTCAAAAGCTTCAAGAATTTTAATTAAATTACTGTAAAGCATTAGTATAATCACCCAGTCTATATACTTTGTTATGATGTTATATATTCATTCATACAAACTTGATTTATAAAAGGCTTCTTAGAATGATTCGAAATTTTAGTCTATTAATAAAACATACTATTTACTTTAAAAGGATAAATATTTTATTTTAATATAAAGTAAAAACATGGCGGTATTGTGTGGAGCACACTTTCAGATAAATGGCTTAACAAATTCTGCTTGTAAACATTCACTCTTCAGATGAAAATTACGTACGACCAAAACTAGTCACAGTCGGTCAAAATCATAGATATAGGAATAACTAGATCACGCATCGGTATGGTAGTAAGAGGCTTTTCTTGTTGCTAAATATCTTCTGTGGCATCGGCCATGATAGAGGCAGAAAACAGTGTTTTGATCATGGTTTTGGTTATGTTCGCCACTAGTCCAGCATCTTTTATATTTTTTTTATTTTTTTTTTATTTATTCACTTTAAACATCATCATGCCCAAGTCGTGCTGTGCATATATTTGCACCAACAGATTTAGGAAAGGATCTGGAATATCCTTTCACAGGTAATAAATGCTTGAAATTGGTGGTATTGAAAATCAAATACCAATTGATGCTCAATAACGGGAACTGATACTTTCCCGATACTTTTGTAATATGAAAGAACCGCTACCGATACCTAGAAAAATAGGAGGTATCGGCGCCGATACTATCGGTCGATCCCTAAAAAATAGTCATTTTTATTCACTATGTTTCTGTGCAACGCCATCTATGTATGAAGATCGGAAATTAACCCTTTATTGTGGTTCCATTTTCAATTCGAAAGATCTACGATTCGAAACTAAGATTAATTTTTAGAAATCATTTTTACCACTTTAGACTGAATTTGTGTTCGAAATTTTCTTAAGTGTTCTGCTTATAAAAAAATCGCCCATTGTTTATGTCCTCTTTTGTGAGACCTTTTTCATGAGGCATTAAAGGCATGAGTTCTATGTTTTAGCTTCGTAGCTATTTTTTTACTGCTTCGTCACTAATTCCATGCATTCCGGTTCATCAATTTTATTTTTCTAAGCTATATTCACACGCATTTTATATTTACCAAATTATTTAATAACTAGTTAATTTTCTTACTCTAGCATTTTTGGCCCCACCGTGGCCAAGTCGATAAGACACCGAAAATGATTGATAGCTGAAGTGGGAAGGTCCAGCGTTCTAGCCTACAACGAGGCTGTCGATCTAAAGTTCTCGAACTTTGGGTGGTTTTCACCAGATGTAACGTGAATACGCGTTAGAACCCCTTAAAAATTCCTCCACCTAAGGTACCTTTCTCAAGCAGATACCCCTCGTACATGTTTACCTGAAACACAATACACAATAGAATAAAGTACAGAAATATTCTATTATATCTTACTTTTACGATCACTTTTAAGAATGAACCTTATTACATGAATGCACCAATAATATAGGCTAAGAACCGAAACAAAAATATATATTACTTAAATTATACAAAATCAAGAATATTCAACCATGAATAAGCTATTTGATTGTTATGAAAAGAGTTTCCGTCATTTCCTGGAGATATTTAAATCTGAATGTAAAAGATAATTTTATTTATTAATCTGGCTGGAAGATCAGAGCCAAATCAAAATATTTAATTAATAATTTAATTATATCTTGAAAATAAATAAATAAATAGTTATTATTTATTTACTTATTTATTTTCAAGAGATTTGACATTTTTCTTTTACATACAGAAGTACTGAAAAAGACCTCAAAATGCAATAAATAAAACAGGTATAAACGTAAAAGGTCGATCACTGCAATAAATTTCGAAAATCGTTAAATATGTAGAAACTGTACAGGGTTTGCAAAATCATTTGTCAAAATTAGTGGTTAAAATTGGTACGAAGAGATCAATTACAAAGATGTTGAAAGGTTCGAATTGATCAGAAATTCCATTATACTTAAACACACGAACAAAAAATGAAATAAAATACTACTAATAATAATAAAACACGAAACAGCCCCTCTTAAAATGTCTTGAAATTATGTTTGAAGCATTGTAGTAGGTATACGTGGAAATAGTTTCACCACTTAGGCAACATTTAATTGGACCTTAATACAATCTGGTATTGCTTAATTTTCAATTTGTCTCGAAGATTTTCTAAAAACGTTCGTCACTGAATAAATGTAAAAACTGCAGTTCTACGATTAAAAGGAGATTTAATCGAAGCATAAAAAAATACAGAATCTAATTAATACTGAACAAAATTTACGCTTTAAGTTAGATTGAGAATTTCCCCCATTAGAGCTGTTTTAATAAAAATGATTGGGGAGAGGGGAACTCCCCTCTCCAAGTATATGCACTAATAAGGAACATTTTACTAAATGAAGTACTTTATTCCATTAGTAAACGTACTTCAAAGAGCATCGGAAATAAAATTAAACCGTGTTTTTCATGTTACATTCTTACTGTTTCAATTTAATTGAAATTCGTGGAACTGTTGAAATTTCACTAGCTGTAGGTTATCTATGAATTTATTTCTTATAAAGCTTCAGTACTAGTAAAATTATTATAATGGTTAGTTCATTAGCTATTTCAGTTTGAAGATTTTGAAGTTCAGCGGTACCTTGAGATACGAATGTCTTGAAATACGAGATTTTTTTTAAGAGCATCATTATGTAAACCTTTTAACTTGACATACGAATTGGATTTTAACTTGCCCAACTAATGACCTAATGGATACGACATCGAACATACGTTGAAGGATGGAGTGTGAAGGTCCAGGGTTCTGGCGTACCATGCGGTTGTCAAGCTAGGACGGGGTCAGGGGGGGGGGATATTCTACAACATAGAAAATTAAATACCCTCTCAAAATCCAAAATTTCTTTTAGCTTCCTTCAAAATTCTACAGGGGCGTAGTAACTTTCGTTTCCAAACGCAAGATTTGTCTCGGGATCTAAATTTAATAAAAGCACAATTGATATATATCCCCTTTTTCGCACGGTCGTTTGGCACCATTCCTCACAAAAAAATTTCCTGGGATTAGCAGACCCGGGTGTTTAATAGATAATAATGCGCCTTTTTGGGGACTTGTGATTACTGTATAAACCGGGTGACCTGCTCTTGTATAATTCGAGATTCGGCTCAGAGAGCGGACATCTCTGTGACTTCACTGGCTATGTAAATTTTTGTGAAAATTAATAAAAATATGTCTTAAACTAGGAGTGGTTTATTCAATACGTTAACAGCGGACGACCCGAGCGACTTCCGATCTTCGGTAAGAAGTACCACCGGCGGGCGACCTAACCCGCCATAATATTTCACACACACACACACTAAAATACAAATACATAGGTTGCCTTTTATGTTTTTACAAACGACCAATAGGAGGTGCTACTGAAATTTTTCTTCAGGATATTCGTAAAATTCACATTTTTACTTCCTTGTACGTAGTATAAGGAAGTAATGTGATCCCGAAAAATTTTGGGGGCCAAATTTCGACGAAAAAAACTGATTTTGAACTGATTTTGACTGAAAACTGATTTTGACTGATTTAATTTTAAGAATTTTTTCGATGCATCTCATCGTAAGCTAGCATGCACGATCCCATAAACGCGTCTGCAACTCATTTTGACCAGCGGCGAGTCTATTGTGGCCAGTTTTTCCATGCCGTCTGTACGTACGTACGTACGTTCGTACGTACGTATGTATGTAACTCGCATATCTCAAAAACTATTGGTCGTAGAAAGTTGGGATTCGATATTTAGGATTGCTCTATGATCTAGTTGTGCACCTCCCCTTTTGGTCGCAATCGAATGGATAGTTTATGTACAGGACCGCCCAAAAGATTCGAAATACATTACGCTCTATGGGCCGAAATTCATTAAACTTGCATATCTCAAAAACTATTAGGCGTAGAATGTCGAAACTTCATATTTTGGATATTTATAACATCTAGTTGTGCACCTCCCCTTTTGGTTCCATTCGACTGGGTAGTTTAACTACAGGACCTCCCAAAAGATTCGAAATACATTACGCTCTATGGAGCGAAATTCATTAAACTCGCATATCTCAAAAACTATTGGTCGTAGAATGTTGAAACTTTATATTTAGGATTGCTGTAACATCTAGTTGTGCACCTCCCCTTTCGGTTCCATTCGACTTGATAGTTTATCTACAGGACCGCCCAAAAGATTCGAAATACATTACGCTCTATGGGCCGAAATTCATTAAACTGGCATATCTCAAAAACTATTAGGCGTAGAATGTTGAAACTTTATACTTAGGATTGCTGTCACATCTACTTGTGCCGCTCCACTTGCGGTTCGATTCGACTGCATATTTTATCTACAGGGCGGCTCAAAAGATTCTAAATACATTACGCTCTATGGGCCGAAATTCATTACAGCGTATTTTAGTGGTATTGGGCTATTTCAAACGACTCAGATGTGATATATGCTGTTAAGAGTTACAAAATGAATTTCTCCATTAAAAAAAGTGTCTTTATCATTTATAGTTCTGCTACAGGAACACTCAAAAGATTTCCAATACATTACGGTCAATGGCAATTTTAGTGGCATTCATCCATTTCAAGCACAATACCACATAAGTTAGGTAATGGTCCGACCACGGTCACGTGCCTCCCTCAAGAACTACGCCAAAAATCGCCAAGCTTGGCGGCTTTCGGTGTACGCGTGTGCGTATTTAACTCTCAAATCTCAAAAACTATTATGAAATTTCATATATACGATTGTCGTAACATCTAGTTGTGCATCTCGATTTTTGGTTCCAATCTACTGGAGAGTTTATTTACAGGACCACCGAAAAGAATTTCAGTACTTTAATGTCTATGGACATCTTCAATATAATACAACTGTAGACAGTCATTGTTTGGTCCATGCCCAAAATCTCACCGTCTGTCCTTGGCGAGTTTTGCCGAAATATCGCCAAATTTGGCGATAGTCAGTCATTTGGTCCATGCCCAAAGTATTGCCATTTGTCATCGTTCTTGGCGAGTTTTGGCGAAGTATTGACAAATTTGGCGATAATCTGTCATTGTTTGGTCCATGCTTAATATCTCTCCATATGTCGTCGACATTGGCGAGTTTCGCCGAAATATCGCCAAATTTGGCGCCAAAAATTATTTCGTATTTTGTATAACTCTAAAACTTTAAACCGTAGAATTTTGAACTTTTGTATTTAGAACGATTGTAATATCTAACTGTTTTCAGTATATTTTTTGACAGCAATCGACTGGGAATTTATTTACAGGGTGAGCCAAATGACTTTAAACGCATTGAGGTGTATGGATGCATTCAATTTATTGAAAGTCTGTGGTCAATGACTACTTTGGCTATACCCAAAATCTCGCAAACTATCTCAAGCTTGTCGGCTTTTGGTGAAATATCGCCAAATAAATTGTCAGAAGGAAATCTTTCAAACTGAACTCAGCTTGGCGATATCGAAATATTTGGCTAGAAATCGCTAAACCTTACTATTACTGATATTTTATCTCTTTCAGACAAATAAGTTTAGAGGAAGTGCGTCGAAAATATTTTTGATTTAATAGACGTGCAAGGAAGTCATGTGTTGTACACATCAGATTTTTTAATCTAGGAATCAGGGGCATTATAGAAATTGCTTGCGTATTTTGTTTACACGAGTGCTCTAAAGAAGCCAGTGAGCGGAAAAAAATGGAAATAACTCGTGAAAGTTTTCGTTGGATAATTTTTTATGATTTTTAAGAAAGGCCTCACTCGACAAGAATGCTTAGCACCACTTCGTGAAACTTTTGGTAATGAAGCACCATCAGAAAAGACAAGATGGTTTTCAGAGTTTTGTTTACAATTGGTTTGCAGAATTTCGTCGTGATCCTGCGTCCGCCAGTGATGAATCTCGCGAAGAACGACCAAAATCAGTAGTGATTCCAGACAATATCCATGCTATGCGCAACATGATTGAAGAAGATCGGCTTGTCACCTATTGTGAGATAGAAGCATCCCTTGGCATATCACAGACTGCAATGCATTGGATTTCATACGAACATTTCGCTGTTAAAAAGATTTGTTCCAGATGGATTCCGCTCAATTTGACAGAAGCTCAAGAAGAGGATCGTGCAAATTGGCTTTAGGAAATGATAAAAAAATTAAAATTGCGAACTGCAGAATCCGTATAAAACATCGTTACAGGTCACGAAACTTGGATATATTCGTATTAGCTGGAAACTAAACAACAATCCACTGTTAGGGTGTTTCCAGATACACCGAATCCCACGAAAGTTGTTCATTCATCAAGCACTTCCAAGAAAATGCTTGCTTGTTTCTTCGGCCTTACAGGACATCGCAACCATTCCTTTAAAGGATCGAAAAACTGTTAACGCTAAATGGTAAACAGAAATTTGTTTGCCAAAAGTCATCAATGAAATCATTAAAAATAACAAAAATCGACGCATCACGCGATTCTTCATCACGACAACGTCAGCTCCCACACAGAACGTGAAACAATAGATTATTTGAAGGATAAAAATATCAAATTAATGTCTCATTGCTTGTGTGTTCTCCTGATTTGTCGCCTAACGACTTTTCTTGTTCCCTTATATCAAACAAGAAATGCGTGGGCAGCGTTTTTCATCACCGCAAGAAGCTGTTGATACCTTCTAAAACCATGTTTCGAGATATCAATTTCAGAGTGAAAAAAATGTTTCAAGAATTGGTTTGAAAGGGTGGAAAAGGGTATAAATCTTAAAGGCGAATATTTTGAAAAGCAATAAAACAGTTTGCTCCCAAAAATTTATTTGTCTTCCTACTTTTTGTAAAAACTTAAAAGGCTACTCTCGTACGAACTTTCAGGGGATGTGAGTCCCATAAAATGGATTCAGAATCACAGAGCAATGTGGGTTTAAAGATCTTTTCATACTTTTTTTAACTTCAGTTTTGTTTAATATATTACCTTCCTACTTTCATTTAAAACTATCTCATATCCCGAATTTCAAATCGTATCTCAAGTCAAAATATTATTCCTAGCATAGCTTGTATTTAAAGGAACGCGTATGCTTCTTGTATGTTCCTTCTTTGGGTTTAAGTCGTTATAGTTGAGAGCGTCAAATCGAAGTTATGGCATTTGAAAGACGTTGAACGTTGTAGGATTTAAAATTTCCTGGACTTAGTCTATAACTTAAAATATATTGTGTGATTTCACGCACTAATAATACATGAATGCACGTTTTTAACGTCGTTTGAACAGTGTAAAGTTTATTCGACCCAGTGATGACGGATCGTTTACATATATGTAATATTAAACTGAAATTGAAATTCTTAAGAAACTCTTTCAGAAAAAGAAATAAAAATAGGTTATGGATGAGTAAATTTTGCTTTTAACTCAAATAATGCATTTCATGAAAATACGTAAAAGCAAAAACAACAAAAGTAAGTATTCATCTAATATTTAGCTGGTAACTATATTAACAATTCCAACTATAAGTAAAACTCGTTGAATTCGAAGCAAAGAAGTGCTCTGTAATAAAACAGCAATACCAAAAAATAATAAATTAAATGGATGGGAAAATTCAAAACATCGATTTTCCACTAAGTAAATGTGAATCAAATCAAGCATTTTCATAAAAACATTTCTCGTTTTAAATACTTTTCCTTTTTCTCTTTTATAAAAAAAATTCATATGCAATCAGTAAAATGATGTCTCGTGTTTTAAAATTCAGAAAATTCAACTAATTTTAATAAATTGAATTGTAGCATTAATTTCTAGAAGAGTTTCTCTCTGTCGCTTTATTGTTGAAAATTTGAAAACGGAATAAGGTACAAAAGCTGCCCGTGTCTAAATGAAATATTAATTGAGTTATTTGACATAAAGATTTTTACGTAGATTGACGTAGATGACGTAGATTTTTACTAAATAAACTTTATTGCAGAATTCGTAGCATCTCGCGTAAATGTTATTTGGCTTCAAAACCGCAGAAAAAAAACTGCTAAGTTATTGTTTAAGAATCATAAATGTATAATAATGAGGCATAAAATCAGAGAGTACTTTTGGTACATGAATACATTGCAATTTAAAATAAATTCATCTCTTTTCTTTATGGAATTATACATTTTCTTAGCCATGTAAATAACTTTTTGCAATACCGAGTGTTTCAATTCGTTTCATCTATTTTCATTCAATTTCGGCGTATAAGCGAAATATTTATTACAGAGCGATGCATAAACGAATGATAATATCATTATTGCCTTCTATAATGAGCCAGGACCACTGAAAATCGTCATTATAAGTGAAAATGACGTATAAAAGAGGTGGTGTATAAGTGAGAGTTCACTGTATCCTTAAAGAAAGATGATCGTCGGCTATACATGATTTTCAATGCAAACGTTTATTGCTAGAGTGCAAAAAAAAATTTTCGTAATTTCTGTACGACCCCTGAAATGCGATTCCAATTTTTTTTGCCCCCAAGCGCCATCGAAAAGTCGTTTAAATCAGTGTTGTATTTATCTTCATATCTCTGACACTTTTGAGGATATAATGATCAAATTTTGTATGTCACAACATTAGTGTATGGGGCACATTTTACTAAGATTTTTTTTTTTTTTTGTAACCAAATTCGGGATGTATATAAATTTAAAAAGTGTATCTTGTGACTAGGGCAAGGATTCATGTAAGAGTCCTCTGCACAAAAATGTATTTCAGTGGTTATTATAAATGAAATTGCAATTAATGTAAATTGAAACTAATTTATTTATTTCCAATTACTCATGCATAAGCATTTTCTTTACATTAAAACTTGGAACGCCGCAGTAACGTTGCTGAAAACTTCCTTAGGTTAAATGCATAAAATCTTTCAAATTAATTAAATTCCTTTTTCCTCCCTCAAAAATACTGAACAATAAAAAATGAAGTAGGAAATCACTGTCTCAGACACACAAAAAAAGAACTATTTTTTCCCTTCCTCTTTTTAAAACTTAAAATTTGCGAAGATAATCTATAAGAATTTCACTTAAATTTTCTAATGAAAATTTTCTATTAATTATCTTACTAGGTATTATTATATTTATAAATTTTTATGTAAACTACAACTATCTTTGTAAATAAGAAAATAAATGCAAATTCGTTAAATTAATTCTTTTAATAATTTCCAAGGATTTAATTCTATAATCAGATATTTTACTTGGATCACCATGTAAAAATAAGTCCTTTATAGCGTTCGAAATATAACTTTAGTTACCCATTTTTATAGCAAGTGGAGAATTATAGGGGACCAGGACACATGCCCCGAAAGCCCTGCCATAAATCAGTCCCTGCAAAAATGTCGTTAAAAAAAATCGACGTCATATCTGCTTGAACTCTAACGTACGCTTTACACTGATGAAAGAATACTAATAAAAGTAGCAATAACGCTAGAAATATTTTTATTTTAATAATTTCCCTTTAGTCATCAAAATCTTTGAGTCAAATAACTCAATTAATATTTCATTTAGACATGGGCAGCTTTTAGTAAACCCTTTTCAAAGGTAAGATTCCTGACTTTAACTTAACTTGAATTAACTAGCATAATACTTGGTAACCTAAAATGTATGTGCACAAAGCCCCCATAGCCAGTTATCTTACTATTTGTTTATTTTTGTTTTTAATATAACCTCCCCTTATAAAATGTACAACATAAAAGTGAAAAGCAGTTCATGTTATTGTGTAAGTATATTTTATTTTTGTAATTTGAACTACAAAAATAATTAGTTAATACATTTTAATGAAGTAATGATAATGGTTTAAAAGATGTCTCATTAAATAATTTTAAACCCCGGTATAGTTAATGTCGTGCTCCTTCTGTTGACATCAGCTCAGTGGCTGTAGACTATCTTTCATGATGAGATCCAATGTAATGCTTATCAAATTTTATTTATTTTAAAATGTATCCGTAGATGAAACAAAAATAATTATTTACATCATATCAGGGATTTCCTTCATATTACGGATACAATAAAATACATGGTATAAAAACTTGTAAGGGTAGGTAAAGGACACTGTAACAACCATTCATTACACAAGAATGTATAAGTGCAAGCGCCTTCTTCATATACCACGTAATAATCACTTTCAAAGAAGTATTTAAGAGTCAGAGAAATTTAAGGCTGTTTTTTGAGAAATCAGTTTTATGTTCGGTAAAAGCATTGACATAAAATTAATACTTAACATATCTTAACCCATTTTGGAAAGATGAAATTTTCGGAGAACACATTCATAGTTTACGAATACCAGTTAAGACCAATGCTTCTTTGAAAGTTATTATTACTTGTTACATTAATATAACGCTTACGCCCATGCATTCCTGTACAATAAATTTATTATTACAATGTCCGGTACCTATCCTCCAAGCTTGTACACGAAGTTCCGAGACACTCTGTATATTATTCGGTGTCCACACACGATCTCTTGCGAAACGCGTCTTCCTCGAGCAGTAGCATAGTTCTAGCCTGTCTCTTCTTCTGCTCTATTCTCATCAGATCACTTCATTCGTGGGCGCAGAAGGTTTGGAGACATGACAAGTAATTTAGTTAAAAGTTATTCCTTCCTATTTCCAAATTAAAAAAATTATTTTTGGCATTACTATATGTACAAATATAATAATATGCAGGATGTTCTATCAAGACCTCACACATGCTCTACACACAGCCAGATTCATCGCTTGGAATCCATATTTATATGCCCAAGAATTGAACCTTTACAACCTACAGTTTTTGAAAAAAATTCTAGAGAAAATGTCTGACGACGTCGTATCTGGTGTACGAGAAAAAAAATCTTTATAGAAGCATAAACTTTGGTATTTGCAAGAGTTTACACATTTAGAGGTTCAAAATGGCCACCGCGGATATTGAGGCATGAATGTGTGCATCGTGGAATGGTTGACTACACATTCCAGCAACATGATGGCCACAAAAGTACACGCACCGTAAAGACACGAGACCTAATTCAATTTCTGTAGAAGCTGGATCTCGATTGACCGATTCATTCAAATGAACCCATAGGAAGAATTCTAAAGGTGTGAAATCAGGCGATCTTGGTGGCCATAAAACCGAATTCCTCACATCTAATCCACGGTATTTTTCGTGCATCATATATGACGTCATACATTTTCTCTAGCCTTTCTCTAGAAAACCCTGGGTCGTAGAGTTACAGTTTTTTGAGTATTTTTTATTTATTCCAAACGAAGAATCTGACTGGACAGAATTTGTTTGGACGATACCCCGTGGTTGAACATCTTGTATGTAAAGTTAGCTATGGATCAATCTCAGTTCCTCTGTGGACATCAATAGGTTTGTCGTATGTCCCTCTAACTAAAACATATTCTGTTGATGTCCAAAATTTTCTAACTGTCACAGAGTTTACTACAAACTCCACATCCCTGTAAAAATTTCAGTAACTGACAGTGTGCTTATCAGTTAGACTATACTAATATATTAACGCACAGAGACCTGTTACATGGAAACTAATTTGCATGTAAGTAGAAATTTAATTATCCTCTTTTTTTAATCCCTGTATGAAAATAAGGTACTTAATATTTTCAATTCAAATATAGTCCCCAACTTTTGCGATGGGATCTTCGAAGAATCTCAACCAATATTTTGCATAACACAGGTGGAATTTATAAATATTTTGCATGTTGTTATAGGAACCAACTTTACTAAATATAACTACAGAAACGAAAAAATTACCTAAAAATCTGATGTTGTGAAAAAATAGAGAATACTTTCGTTGAACGAAAGTTCTATATAGCAAAAACGTTTCTTTTATTTAAGACATTTTTGCAACCGAAACTCTGTTTCTATGTCACATGGTTAGACAACATAGTAATACATTGTGCAAACACTTTTAAGACTTCACAAATTTTCATCCTAAATTCATGCAGTTTTTCACATTTGTTCTATGCTGTTTATTACAATGTCCCAAAACTGGACTATTTCGTAGGAAAACGTTATCTGCGTTTTCCATCAATTCTATTTAATTCAAAAAGATCCCGTAAATAACTGAAATATATTGAAAGGGAAAGAAAAAGATCTTGAATTATTCTCTTCAAAAATGCATTGCGTGATAATTATATTTAAATCAAATTACCAAGAAAAAACAAAAAATATCATCCTTCAAGTTTTAGAAAGCATTTTTTCAATGTTAATAATGCAAATTTTTCTAAGAAATACTTTCAACCATCAAGTACTTCCGTTTGAATTATTTTTCGAGATATTTAGTTTTAACTAATTCATGAAGTTTTAAAAATTGCATGGCTTAATTGTTCTTTGAAGATATGAAATGTGACTTTGAATAACAATTATCATTTTTCAAACCATTTCCGTTAATTTTTTTTTATCCACGAGCAATTTCTTTTAATAATTTTCAGTAACTCTTTTGTAACTTTTTCCCCTTCAATTGCTCTTAATAATGTTTGTTTCTTTTATTTTTCGACCGTAAAAATACGTTTAGTACGTTAGATGTTTACATTCTGTAGAGAGAAAAAAAAATTCTCATTTTTCTACCTTTACTGTAAAATTTTAAGCGATTATTGATTATTTCCGCATATATTCATTAAAATCCTCAAAAGATTGCTGAAAAATAAACTCGCGTAACATGTTATTCGGCAGAAATGCGATTAAGTAATTACGGAAACATGTTTGTTTTACTGACACAATATTTGATCATCCATCACTTGATTAATGAACATAAAGGGTAGTAGTTAGTGAAATTTTCAAAGTTTTCCCCCAAAACTCTACATTTTTCAACAAACGTTTTTTTTTTTTTTTTTTTTTTTTTTTTTTAATTTATTACTAAGTACACAGCTTGTCATTTACTCGGTGTACGTACATTTTCTGTTATTTCATCGAGGAATCTTTAATTAGCAATGTTCACACGATTGTTGATTATTTGTTATTGGTTAACAATGGAATAATAATTCTGTTTTGCATAGAAAAAGAGAAGTCAGTTGTTAGCTCATAAGTTGTTGTAAGATAATGCCTCAGCAGAATCTAAGACAAAATTTCGAAAAGCGAAAAAGTTCTTATTTTACTTTCGAACGGTACCTATCACTTCGTGTGCAATCATAACTGCAGAATGGATTTTTAGGTATTTTTTCCCGATGTAAGAACGCTTTAATCTAGGGAAAAGGTAAATGGAAACATGCAAATGAGAAACATGTTAGTGGAAATTTTTGTACTGTGGTCTGACGGACTAAAATGCATATTGTGGATTGGTTGCGAGGTAAGACCAGACGGGGATTTTCACCTGCTATGTGATGACCTATTTCTCATTCTTGCATAGCCAACTTACGAGACGAGGTGGGTCTGTTTCTCATAACTGCATAGTTATTTTTATAGTGGTTTCGCGAAACAAGACAGAAATGTTTCTCATCATTATATATGGATTCTCATAGACCTCGAACTAGATGGGTGAAGTGGGAAGTCCCGGATTAGGGCCCGTCGAGAGGCTGCCGATCTAACGGTCTGAAGTTTTGGGCGGATTTTTCCAGATGTAACATAAATACTCGTTAGAGCCCTTTAAAAAGTCCTCCACCCAAGGAACCCCCATACGCAGATGCCCCTCGTGTAGAATTGCCATAACACAAAACAAAATAAAAGAAACCTCGAATTTATTTTTATTTTTCATTTTTAAATATTTTGTACATATACTTTTAAGTGGTTCATTCTTTTTTTAATTCTGCTGGTTTTTTTTTTCATTGTGTAAAATATATTCTTAAAAGATCTTCTCACCTTCAAAACTTAAGTTTGAAAAAAAAAATGTTATTTCTCACAAAATTCTGGGGATTTTAATACAAACCGGAAGAAAATATTTCTGTAATTTTGCAAGCTATCTTCAAAGTCATGAAAGAGTTTTTTAAACATACACATTCTTTAACCTCATTTTTCTCAAAATGTGAAAACTTTATACTGCGAGCATTATAACAAAAAAAAAAGCATTTAATATTTTCTTATGAAATATTTGTCATAAATCGCTTGTATCGTTTGTAAAGTAAGCGTAAATTTTCATTATTTCACTACATTTTATATTTTATAGAAGTATATATCTATTAAAATATAAAAAATATTGGTTAGAAATAGAAAATCATGTTATCTATGTATTATTTTAGTTTTAATTGGTTTTAGAAAACTATTTATAATTTTAACCCTCTCGTCACCCTGAACCTCATATGAGGCTCCTACTTCAAATAGCAATATTTAGAGAAAAAACAATAGAATTTAGTATTTTTTCTTTCAGTCATATCGATATCATTAATTCATGTAGAAAGTATATGAGGCTCTTAACTAGATGCATAAATCGTGCCTAGATTGCAGTACTAGTCAATTTAGATCATTTTTTATAGTTTTCGCTTCATTGTTTCAGGAGAAAAATTAAGAAAATATTTACGCTGCTTTTTTACCGTTTCTTTTTTCTTTTTAAGGTAAGTATAGTTTTTTTCTTATTCCTCAACCTTTACTTAGTATGTGCATCCTTTTAAATTAATTTTAGCATAACAAAATGCTTCGAAAATGCAGAAATTAATATTAGAAAAATCTAATATTAATCGAAATTAGAAAAAAAAAATATTTTTTCACGATTTATAATAGTATTTCAGGTTCATTAAATGCTAGACGGATTTTTTTTTTTTTTTTTTTTTTTTTTTGTATGATTTTTCATAGTTCGGTGACGAGAGAGTTAAAATCAACAAATACTTATGCTGAGTTAAATCTTGCGCGAAAAAGAAATTTGACTAACACTATTTACGAAAAACCTCCTAATAATTTACTTGCCGAAAAAGTAAATGCAGTGCAACCTCACATTTTGGGCAGCCAATAATTTTGAAACCTGCCTAAGTGTGACACTTTTCTGGGGAACGGAACGTATCCATAATATACCTGTAATTGGACGCTTTTTGAGGGAACCGAAAGTGTGCAACTTATGAAGGTTTCACTGTATTAGATAACTCGAAAACTTTTTTTCAGATAATGCAATGTTTGATTTATTATAGTTACAAAAATTTTGGCAATATTTCAATACGGGATATGCATAATTGAAAAAAAGAAATCTCGATTTTTTTTTTAGGTTTAAAGATAAGGCGAATCCTTAAATTCTATGCTTTTATGGTGATGGTTTCCCTTCATTTAAAACCTTAAACAATAATTTGACAGTGTCGATGCGTTGCTTTTTTCAAAATAAAGGGGTATATCGTCCCCAGATATCAATAACTCTGGTAAAATGTCTTCAAAGAGATCATGAACATGCAAACAAGTATCGTGAAGATTCTCACCTATCAAAGTTAAAGACGTTGAATCTAATGAATATAAACACTTGTTGTTTTTTTTTAGGGTTTTTTTTTTTTTTTAACAAAATAGCATTCTAGTACTTGTTGAAATATGGAATTCTTTCAGCTTTTTTAACAATGTATTGCCTTAGATTTTCCTTCTCTGTCTAATAAACTGGCATCAGACGTTATATGCACCACAGCCACGGGAAGTTGTCCAATCCCCCCCCCCAGCACCACCGTATGGTGAAGTTGTCGGTGGTCGAAACAGAAAGTCGTATAGTGGTTGAGTAAAGTCCATAAGAAACGCTGAAGGCCTAGCAAAACAGAGATGCCTTCAATGCTGAACAGGCTATGTTTTATTTGACGTTGAAAAGCATAAAAACAGTTTCAAGCATAAGTTCACTGCAACACCAAAGTCAAAAAGTAATACCAGGTTCGAACCTAATCGTTCTGCAAAGCCATGCGGCATGCCGGAGTTCCATTAATTAAGCAAAATGCAAACCTCCTCGAACCGAGGAAAAATATAGAAGTGTCCTAAAAACTTTTTACAAAATGGCTAGCTTTTTACAGCTTGGCGAGTAAAAGATGAGCCACTCATAAGCCATTGCCCACGTGACCAAAACTGTCCGGTAGGCTTTATAAATAGAAATATTTTGAAATTAATGGTCGCCAAGGCAGAAGTGCCAGAATGCTTTTGCGAACGCCTTAGCAAAAGCCTACAGCCCTGTGAGAACCGAGACCACGGCAACAGGCCGGCACCTAGAACTTACATTGCATACGCTAACGCTAGACCGAATTTAATGTAGAAGGGAAACCGCAGGCGCACCTTCGCAAACAATAAAAAACAAACGCCCATTTTATCAAGCAGAAAAGCTAAGTGGAGAGAGAGATAAAAACTGAATGCAGAATATTTGATTTACAGAAATGAAAGAAAAGAAAATTACTTTAGAACCAAAAAAATGCGTGATCTTCATCACACCCCCTTCTCAAGCAAGGTCCTGACTATACAGACAATCTATGCTTAATTCGATATTTTCACTTTACAGTTTCCAATTAGAGGGTGTCCACCAATGTCAGGAGCCAAAAATAGTATCAGTAGTAGACTCATCGACATAAAAAAAAAAAGTCGCCAGTTTCTTAATTTTAGTTGCCAAAATAGCAGCATTTTTGCATGATTTTGGAGTTAAGAAATAAACATACGTTAATTAGCTTCATTTAAGAAGGAATGAATCAATTTATGATTTAAATCATAGATTTAAAGACTTCATGCGTTATATAACAGAGCATACAGAACATTTTTTTTTATAGTACGGTTAAAAATACAGATTAGAATGTTTGATGAGCGACCAATCGCAACTTTGAAAAGGAAAGGAAGTTGTCAAAATCCGAAATTTGATTTTTAAGTCAGTCGCTTAGAGTAAGGTACAAGTAGCCAAAACCTTGAAAATGGTATGAAACGACACGTTTTTTATTCAAAATAGTCCCCCAAGTCGCTTTATCCCTAAATTAGTAGCAAAAGTCACTTTTTTAGTCGCCGGTGGACACCCTACAATAACCTCGTTTTATGGCTTACAGGTTGTCTTAGCTATACGTACAAAATTAGGGGAGATAGGGCGCATAATAAGGAATAAGAATCACATAGTTATGTGGAGTCATAAACGTCATCTTCATGTAGCTATTAATAAGTGCTGAAAAAATAGTGACCTTTCCCACCATTGTTCGTGAAAAATTATTGTGTCTTTCACAAAAAACTCGGGACTAAACTGGATTGTTTAAAAATTCTATTTCATTTCATGGATGAAATTTTTGGAGGCAAACCCATTTTTTATGGAACTTGGTTAAGAAATTAGATTAACACTTCAACACTTTTCCCAAACTGATTATTACCAGGTAAGTAAAAACCGCATTTTTGAACCACATTGCTATGCGATTCTTATTCTTTATTATATGCCTATCTCCCCATAAATATTGTACCAAGTTATGGGACACTCTGTATTTAAAATTACATTACAGCAGACTCTTGTTAAAATGGAATGAATGCACCTGCTATACGTCAACCAATAAATAAATAAAAAAGAGAAAAATTATTTCATTCTATTAATGTATTCCAATTTCAATGTATACTTTAATGCAATGAGAAAAACTACTCAAATATTTTTTTTTTTAATTCTACACTAACAAGAAGGAGAGGGGGGGGGAAATACGCTTTGTTATTATCAATAAACCCATTTATTAAAATATTCGAACAGGCAGTAATAAATAAAACTGCTTTTGCAATAACCATTATTCGAAAAGTATATGAAAAAACCGGGGATTGGAATTTGCAAAATGCTTTTGCATAATAATATATCTGGCTTAATCTTTGCAAAGAAAAGATTGTTATATTGAGTTAAAAGAATTCAAATTAGGTAGAAGTTTCTCGTTAATATTTAGAAAAAATGCAACTCTCTGAACTGGGTTTCTGCGAATTCTTTCTCGAGAAATACAGCAGAGGAAGATATTTTTTTAAATAAATTATTTTCATTGAAGTTGAAACAAATCTCAAGACACTACAAGTGTACGAAGATTTTAATTTTTAAAATGCTTTAGTTTTAATCTCATTAATTTCGAACAGAAAAATTTCTCTTTTTAAAACAATTCTCTAGATTAATAAGGGTAAAAAATATATAAATAATTTTTTTAAATATTAATACCATTTATTTTTCAGAAAATTCGTCGTGGTCTTCCGAAGTATATTCGCTAAATGTATTAGTTCTTTAGCGAGGTGAAATTCTCAAACTTCGCACTAAAATTAATTCTGATATTCGCACTAAAGAAAATTAATCGATAATTGTATAAAGATTTAGGGTTATTTTTTCCTAAAGGTAAAGTTTAATGGTCTTGATTAGCTCTTTAAGTACATATTAAATTTTGAAGAAAATTGTCATAAATAAAGGCGTAACGTGGCGAAAAAATTTTTTGGGGGGGAGGGGGATGCACGGCTCTCCCAGGAGTAGAAAAGAGGAGTTTTCCTAACATTTCGGGACGAATGTTTAATATCCGAAGATTCTTTTCAGGGGGTGGGGGGACAAAGTTGGGAGAGGGCGTGTCTCCCTGTGTCGCTTGGTGGCCACCGTGCTATCAGGGTATATACAAAGAGGTTCTTAAACCATAAAAACCTTATTTGAGCTTCAATTTAATCTCAGCAGGCCATTTAGCATGGATATTTTTCTGTACTTTCAATACATAACAGTGATTATTAGCCCTCAAAGCTTACGTACACTTATTTTCTTTAAAAACATGAGCTGTGCTTTAAAAGAGTAGTGTTCAAACAGGTTTCCTCAGTTTTTTCATAATGCATCTTTTTTTCCCCCTTTTTTTTAACGAGTGGAGATTTTCAAAAATAAGAACTGTTTTCCTCACAGGAATCAAACAGAAAAAAAGAACCTCTCATATTGCTCAATGCTTTCGATTTCAATGTACTTTTTACAACAATAATAAGAACTAGAATGGGGACTCTCCTACGAATAGAATGTTCGAAGTAAAATATTTGCTGAAGAGAAAGGAAATCAGAAGAAAGTTGAGCTCTAAATTAATCTAAAAAGAACATTCAGAAGACTCGAAAGCCTAAATTCTGTTTTAATCTCAAGTGTGTTGCCCTTTTTTTCTCTCTCTTTCTTTAAAATGTCTTTCCTTTCAAGCGGAAAAACTCACTTTTTAGAATAAATAGGAATTCCAGTGAATGCAAAGAAATGGCTCGATTCAGAAATGGCTCGATGTTTAAAAAAATGGCTTGATTCAGAAATGGCTCGATGTAAAAAAAAAAATGGCTCAATTTCAGAGCTGTTTTCAGCATTACCTTAGTAGCATAACTAGTAGTTCAAAAAACATTGAAAAGGCTTACAAAAGACGTCTTTTGGACGTCTTTTGAACTAGTTTTTCTTTTCTACTAGAGTAAGTTCTCATCCGAAAATTGTAAAATTGGATGGATAACTTAATAAAGGCAACGAAGTTTATTCCAGTAGGAAAAGAAATCCCCAAATATCTCCACTAGATGGCGTACTAATTTAAATCTCAAAAAGCCGGTAGTAATAATTCTTAGTGTAATACACTGAAAAAAATGTTTTGTAGAATCAACAAAAATTTTGTTAAATCAATAAAATCTTCCGGTTGAAATAACACTAACAAAAATTTTTTTTTCATTACAAAAAATAATTTTTTTAATTATTTGGTTATTTCGACAAAACATTTTACCAATTTAACCAAACAATTTACTTAAAGTAAACAAATATTTTGTTTATTCAACCAAACTGTTTTTTTAAATGGTTTATTTCGTTAAAATGAACCAAACTATTTGTTTTAATCAACAAAATTTCTTCGTATATTTGTTTTTTCATGGCTCATTAACAAAATCGTTTTGTTGAATTTGTCATGTTACTTGTTTTTAACCCACCAAACAGTTGATTGAAAGTTTCAGAGGTAAGGCTAATTATTTATTCATCAAAATTTACATATTTATTTTAGTGTTTTTATATATCTACAATTTTAATCTGAAGAAATTCGGGTCTCTTTCTTTTTTGTTGTTGTTCATAAGACGGACAGTCAGAATCGCTCTTCGGTACATGGTAAAATAAATATGTATCTTTAACACTAAATAATACAAAAGATTGCAGTTTAAATTTTTTTAAAGTGTTAAAGAATGCTTACTTCTTAGTGTTATTTTTTTAAATACTTGTCTCGTTTTCATCGCATGTGCGGAGCTACATCAAATCAAATTTATAACTTACACGTGCAGTTTCAGATTTAATTAACCGTTTTATCAGACTTAATGCTAGTAATTTTTTAGATGTAATGCAACAGGTAAAAGTTGACTAGCGCAATCGTGAAAACCAAATATTTTTCTCCTTCGCCCTTCTATATCTGCTAATCTTCAATCTCAAGAAGAGTGTTTTGTTTATACAATCCTGGCACGGTAGGCTAATTAAGCTGCAGTTTGACCTACTTTTTTCCCTTTAGCATTTCAAATCCTAAAAAGTCATTAAAAAGATTTCACTAAAAATACAGAGATATTTTATCAAGGCACGTACGTCGAAATACTTATTCTAACAAATTTACCTAGTGGTCAAAAGTTGAGTTGCTTTAAACCAATCTTTATGAAAACGCTAAAATAAAAATTTTAATTTTAATGAATATATAAAGTAACTAGCTGAAGTACCCGTTCTTCGCACGGGAATGAATGGACTTTTTGACATTAATATTTGTTGTGATTACTATTTATTCTAATAAAGAGATATAGCAAAATGGATATCGCGTTATATTGTGTTCAATAATCATGCATACTGAATTTCAAGGCAATCGTTTTTATGGTGCAGAAGGCGATGCGGCGTAGCGCAATCTAGTGGCGATATTTAGCAAAACGGATAAGGCGAAAATATTCTTCGCATTCAGATATCGATGTATACGAATTTTCATGACGATCGGCTGAATAATCCTGAAGTTCATGTGTTGACGCGACATCTAGTGTCAAGTTATAGGAAAATGGATCGCGCCAAACTCTTCCCCGTGTTCCAATATCTATGTATACCTATTTTCATAGCGATCATTCGCACAGTCAAGAAGTGATACACTGCAGGGCCATCTAGTGGTTAATTAAAGTAATGATTTGCTACAGCGCCATCATGTGGCGAGTTATAGCAAAATGGATAACGCCAAAATATTCTCTTTGTTCAAATAGCTATGTGTACTGATTTTCATAGCCACCGTTTGAATGGTAAAAGATTTGGCCTGCTGCAGCGTCATCTAGTGGCGAGTTAAAATAATAATGCAGTGCAGTGCCATCTAGTGGTGAGTAACATCAAAAGGAACACAGTTAGAATATATTCTTCGTGCTCAAATGTGTAAGTATAAAAAATTTTATGCCGATTAGTCGAACGGTATAGAAGTTGATGCGTTGCAGCGCTATTTAGCGGTAAGTTACAGCAAATGGATAGTGAAAAATATTCTCCGTGTTCTAATATCCGCGTGTACCAAATTTCATCGAAATTGGTAGGACGATATTCGCATAGCAAACGGCTAAACGGAATAGAATTCGACGTTCTGCTGCGCCACCTAGTGGCAAGTTAGAGGAAAACAGATAGCATAAAAACCTTCTCCATGATAAAAGACTTAGGTGAACCAAATTTCATGGTGATTGGTCAAACGGTGCTGGAGTTTTTCAACCTCATACACACGTACCAACATTCATTTTTATCTATAACCATTCTTATTATATATACCAGTCTCAAGTAAAATCCAGTTTCAAATCTAAGCCTCGCCAAAGTGCCAGCATGCGCCATTTTGCAATAGTTTTTTCAGGGAATCATTCGAAGCATTGACTTAGCAGCAATCAAAATGGGAAATGGTTCGACCGCCAGACATTTTTTTGAAATGTGGAATCCCTTAATACAGCCTCATTTTTTAAATTATCAACTATAACATGTTTTATTCATCGTTACCTCGATGTACTAAATGCGAAGATTTCAATTTTCTGAAATTTGGCGGATTTCCCCCAAGTTAAATCAATGTACTCAATTGGCGAGAATTCTGAAGCTACATCGCTTGAAATGCCCTAATAACTGCATTATTTCTGCACGGATAGTTAAAATTTAATGCTGTATTCTAAGAAAACCTATACACTTGTTTTCAAAAATGCTATTCCCTTAAGCTCTCAGTAAATTGCGCCAAAAAGCCTAAAACTGTGCAAACCGCTAGAACTCACTTTCTAAAAATCGGCCTATCAGCCATTTCATTTTTCGCCAAATTTAAAAAAAATTACATATTAGTCTCGGAAATCTTCGATCCTCATTGTTTTGCGTATAAAACATTTCATTCCTGCTCTCATTTCTTATGCGCACGCGATATTATAATTAAAAAAATAACCTTACAAATATAAACTAAAAAAATCATTATTATTCTTTTATTTTCACTTTAAGAATTTAAAATATTTTATTCGGCAAAATCGCCACACATGGCAACCAAGATGCTTATTTCACACACTTTTTTCACTACAGGGGTTAAAATTACGTAAAGCTTTCTGCGTGGAGAACATAAAAAATCTCTTAAATTCCGGGAACGGGCGGACTTTCAAAGTTTTAAAGTGGACTATCATTTATTCTATATTATTTTACATATATCTGTGTAAAAAACCAGGCTGACAAGTCCATTTTTGTGGAATTGTATACTACCCAAATCAACAAATTGACAAACAGAATTTCATTTTTATTTATAAGATAACCTACGCTTGTGTTTAAAAATACCCTCTCATTAAATTGCGCCAAGCGCTAGAATCATAGAAAATCTGGCACACTTTCAGATTTTAAATACGCACTAAAGTGCTATATATAAAAAGAGTTATAATCCATGGGTCTTCCCTATTTTCGTTCCTTCTTTTATTAAGTTGGAAAGTGTATCATTATTCATGAGTGTGATTAAACAAAATTAAAATTGATATTTCTAACATCCTTTTTTCTGGTAATAATCTATCAGAAACAGATGCAGAAAAGCTGCTCAGAAAAATGCACAATTCCAACTGAATGAAAATTTCAAAAACTTATACGCAGGTGTATTCATAACCCAAATAGCAGGCGATTAAATTACGATAAATAGTGCCAAGCGTTATAATCCTCCTCAAAATCGCACATCAACCCCTTTTATTTTTCGCCCAATTAAAAAGTTGCACATTTATTTTCGGAAAATTTCCAAATTCTATTTTTCTTTTGAGTATAAATCATTTCATTCCCGCTCTGATTTCACATGCACACGATATTTTAATTTAAAAACAACCTTACAAATAATCTAGACAAAATTTAAAAAAATCGTTATTCTTTTATTTTTACTTAAAGAGTCTGAATCATTTAATGAACTGCCGAATGTGGCAACCTAGATAAACTTAATTGTCGCTTAATGCAGTGTGGGGTTACAATTACGAAATGGCGGAAAGCAAAAATTTGCCTTGTGCGATACGTTTTTATCGATATTTTCTAAAATAGTTCGAATTTTGAAAAAATCGCTTCGAGGTGTGTCGGGACCTGTCATGGAGTATTTCCGTGCAAAATTTGGTAGGTCTACGATCCCCCGTTTGCGAGCTACGCGAGACACAGACAAACAAACAGTTTACACACATTGTTTTATTAATATAGATACCAGTCTCAAGTAAAATCCAGTTTGAAATCTAAGCCTCGCCAAAGTGCCAACATACGTCATTTTGCAAGAGTTTTTTCAGGGAATCATTCGAAGCATTGACTTAGCAGCAATCAAAATGGGAAATGGTTCGACCGCCAGGCATTTTTTTGAAAAGTGGAATCCCTTAATACAGCCTCATTTTTTAAATTATCAACTATAACATGTTTTATTCATCGTTACTCCGATGTACTATATGCGAAGATTTCAATTATCTGAAATTTGTCGGAATTCCTCCAACTTAAATCAATGCACTCAATTGGCGAGAATGCTGAAGATAGATCGCTTGAAATCCCTTAATAACTGCATTATTTCCGCACGGATCATTAAAATTTAACGCTGTATTCTAATAAAACCTTTGCACTTGTTTTCAAAAATCCGTTGCCTTAAGCTCTCAGTAAATTGCGCCAAGCCGGAAACAGTGCAAACCGCTAGAACTCACTTTCTCGGCATTTGAGCCATTTTATTTTTTCGCCAAACTAAAAAATTTTAACATATTAGCCTCGGAAATCTTCAATTCTTATTGTTTTGCGTATAAAACATTTCATTCCTGCTCCGATTTCCCATGCACACGATATTATAATTTTTTAAAAATAACCTTACGAATATAAACTAACAAAAAAAAATCATTATTATTCTTTTATTTTTACTTTGAGAATTTAAAACATTTTATTGGGCAAAATCGCCACACATGGCAACCACGATCCTTATTTACACTTTTTTGACTACAGGGGTTACAATTACGGAAAGCTTTTTGCGTGGACAACATAAAAAATCTCATAAATTCCGGGAACGGGTGGACTTTCAAAGTTTTAAAGTGGACTACGATTTATTCTATATTATTTTACATATCTGTGCAAAATTTCAGGCTGATAGGTCCATTTTTGTGGATTTGTATACGAACAAATCCACAAACAAACAAACAAACAAACAAACAGAATTTCATTTTTATTTATAAGGATTAAACTTATCCTTGAAAATTTCAATTCACTCAAACATTTACTTTTTTTCTTTTCATTAATATATATATGGCTCCTAAAAATTTTTGCTGCCTAGTAAGATTTTACAATTTTTTCTGACCTCTGCACATAACGTAAATATTCCAACATCCATGGACGCTCTGCGTTCTCTTCTCTTGGCTTACTTCACATGGTTCCTACGCATGTCCTTGACGCATGCGTGAATTGACTGTTCAACGATTTGAAATGCTATTGGTGACTTCGAGTTTAACAAAAAATATTTGTTGCAGGCCCGGACTGGCCAGGTCGGATGGTCGGCGATTGCGGAGGGGCCCCGAGGAAGCGACCTAAAAATGGATATACTACACTGCTGGCCATCGTAAATGCAACACCCTGAAGGAAGCATGCAAATAATATGAAATTTACAACATGCATTAGCTGAGGTGAGATATGCAAATGATTAGAATTTCAGCGCAGACGCACATCAAGCGCGCCTGTGGCGCCACCTCAAAGCGCTATTTAAGGCTTGGAGATTTCGACGGTTTCAGGTACAGCAATTGTGTTTTTCTTGCTTTTTTTTCAAAAAAACGATAAATTATGCCTCGTAGGAAACAACGATCATCTTTTGATCAAGTATCCGAGTTTGACAGAGGAAGGATAGTGGCATACCGAGATTGTGGGTTATCTTTCAGGGAAATCGGTCGTCGTATTGGACGAAACCAAACAACTGTGATGCGGATATGTGATCGTTGGGTGCAGGAGGGTACGACGGACAGACGTGATCGACCGCATCGACCTCAGTGCACCACGTCACGTGATGACAGGCAGATTGTACGCATGGCAGTGACGGACCGCTCAGTCACATCACGAACCATATCACAGCAGATTCAGTCTGTAACGCATTATCCAGTGTCTGCGCGTACCATTCGACGTCGTTTACAGCAGAATGGTCTGTCCGCAAGACGTCCGTTGCTTTGTCTACCTCTGACGCGGAACCACAGACGTCTCCGCCGCCAATGGTGCGATGAAAGAAGGATGTGGACGACAGAATGGAATGAAATTCTCTTTACTGACGAGTCACGCTTCTGTATGCAACACCACGACGGTCGGATTCGAGTCTGGAGACACCGTGGAGAGAGGATGCTGAACAGCTGCATTATGCACCGTCACACTGGTCCTGCACCGGGTATTATGGTATGGGGCGGTATCGGATATCTCTCTCGCACTCCTCTAGTACGCATTGCCGGTACTTTAACCAGCCAGCGCTACATCTCCGAGGTGTTGGAGCCAGTTGTCCTTTCTTACCTTCAGGGCTTGCCAACAGCCATATTTCAGCAGGATAATGCACGGCCACACGTGGCACGCATTGTCCAAGGGTTCTTCGTCAATCACCAGATTGAATTGCTTCCCTGGCCGGCGCGCTCTCCGGATCTTTCGCCGATAGAAAACATGTGGTCCATGGTTGCTCAACGACTGACCCAGAGTTCATCCCCAGCTGTCACACCAGATCAACTTTGGCAACGTGTGGAAGCTGCTTGGTCTGCTGTACCCCAAGAACACATTCAAAGTCTCTTTGAATCAATGCCGAGGCGTGTGGCAGCTGTGATCTCCAACAACGGCGGCTACTCTGGGTACTGATTTTGGCAGGAACCACGCTTCATAGAATGCTGTAAATTTAATCATTTGTTACTTGGTCAACATGTTATCTACACAATAAATTTTGTTGTGATATCTCTTGTTTTTCTTGGTGTTGCAATTTGGGTGGCCAGCAGTGTACTTCATTATCAGAGTAATCTCTACTTATTATAAAAGAAGGTGTCTGTGTGTGTGTGTGTGTGGGTGGGTGTGTGTGGGTGTGTCTGTCGGCAGAGTTACGGACAAACGGCTACACCTAGAAACACCAAATTTGGTACTCGGGAAGATGTAAATATGTAGTTGTGCACCTCGAAGCGATTTTTTCAAAATTCGATCTAGATTTTTTTTTATGTTTTATGCGATTTTTGGCATTTTTTCTCGCCTAATTCGTAATAACGGCGGAAATTACGCTCGCAGCAGAACGACATTTGTATAATCGGATAGAGGAGGAAATTTTCTTTTAAAGACAGTTTGTTCTGAATACGTAACATGATTTACCGATTTTTAGGAATTTTTTTACTAAACATCTGCTACGCGATTTTTTTTCGTAAAATAATTTTAAAACTGTCGCATCTTGAATTCTATCCGTCATAACTTTTAGATATTTTGACAAATCGTGAAACATTCTTTTCTCTCTCTTTTAAAATAAAAACGAAAAAATTATGTAAATTAGTTGATTTTTTACGAATTTTAATGCAGCCTAATGTTTAGAATTTAATAGCATCAACGCGATCTTAGGCCATTCATTACATTGCGATCACGGCACGAGAATTTATGTTCGGTTGTTGCCACAGAAAGGATTTAAAAAAAGGGTTTTTTCAACCAATCGAGTTTTTAAATGGGATATCAGAATTTGAATTCGCAAGTGAGGATCTATGACGTCAAATGCTTTAAGATACGTAAAAATTACGCCATAATTTGAACTCATTTATTCCAGCTCTGTTTTCAACACAGGGAGACGATATTTTGATTAAAATTTACTGTAGAAATGAACTAAGAAATTCGCGATTATTATTATTAGAAGTGGTATTTTAATCCGGTGCTTATTTCAAAATTTAAATGTTTTCACGGCGCTGAAAATGTTCATTTTAAAAGTTACAATGTTCGTTTCAAAGCGCGATATATTAAAATTTTTCTATTTACTATTTTTATTTTTGGCATTTAATTTAGCGTAGGCGTTGCCTAACATACGCATGCAGGTTGCGAGTATAGTTTTATTTTTTTAACGTTGAATTACGTTCCTCCAAAAAGGTCCAACGCAAAGTTTTAATGATACCGTTTGAAAACAATTATGCGAAATATCGAAATTAACTCCCTCAATCTACCGGGGTATCCTTTACGGCAGTCAAACAGTGACGTCATAAATTTAAGAAAATGCGTGAAATTTGTAAACTCTGCAACTCTAACGCCCTGTCACAATTAAAATGGGAATAAGTAGCTCCTCGAGATTACACAGTTTGATGTTTTTCAGGAGACAGGACTATGGAGGATATAAAAGATATCGCTATATTAGATACATGGATATTTAAAATGGCACCCCTTGGATATTTTCTCCCCACAGTAAGATGAAATGGTTTGCGGCGCTAAATACGCCAATCTTATAAAACTATGTATAAATTAAATATATATGGAGAGTTTCCTTAATGGCAACCATTATGTGAAATGATTATTATTTATGCTAATGCGTAAATTGCAAAGAATCGCCACAGAATCACAAGATCCCATTGAGGCCAAATAATCTAAGCTGTTTCTTTTAAGGGAGCCTTGAAGAGGGAGAAGCGAGAATAGATAGTATTAATGTACGTAATAGGTAGTATTATTAGATTTGTCAGGATAATATGAATAAATCGCAATGTACCACGTTAATAAATATTTCATGAAATTAAAAGTGTTTATCCTTTTTCAACGGTTGTCTTACAACCAACTAAATGAAAAGTAATTCTAATTTGCGTTAATATATCCCGCAGTAATTTCAACAGAGGAGATTACTTGAACTTTTTTAAAAATGAAATTCTGTTTTGTCACATGCAGATATGGTTTTAGTAGTAAAATATTCCCTTCTTCCCGTATGAAGAGCGGGTGCGCAGCTATTTTAAAAACATCTCTTGAAAATAGCATGAATGAATTCAGAAGACCTCAAAACGTGTAAATACACCAAAATCTCGAAGTCGAATTTTTTCATGATTACAATACTTTCCTTATATGGTACATCAGTGACGAACCCAGGATTTTAGTTTAGGGGGGGCTGGGCTACATACAAATACTGCTGAACTCGGTCATAGTGACCTCGGTTAGTTACAACTCTCTTATGACGTCAAAATATTCGGTACCACTTGACTGTCCAAAGAACACGAGCAATGTAACTCATTATAAAGTCATAAATAATTATCTGATCTTTTGAGCGACGTTGTAACCGCGTGTAACAGTGTTTCAACTAACTGTAAGTAAGCATTTATTTAAAATTTTTTTAAATAAATGTCTTTTTTGGTTAGAAATAATTTGAAGACAATTAAAAAAAGAAAGAACTAAAAAAAAATTAATTCATTAGCGACAATTTTCATATTTTTAAAGCTTTTCACTTCTAACTTTCTACCTTTAGAGGGGGCTTCAGCCCCCATAGCCCCCTCCGTGGGTGCGCCTATGTGGTACATGTTCGGAAAGAAATAAATGGTGCTCCATTTCATGTAGTGTCTTAGGTATTTAATGCTACAACTTGAGCCTAAAAAACAGTATTATGTAGAAATAAGACATTTTGAAAGCCAGGAGCTCTCTGCAAACCATTAAGCTTTCCACTTTTTTGATAGTGAATGACACTGACGTATTTTTTTTTGAGTCATTATACTGCAATGATCAGGTTAGTACTCATGACACAAACTTTACATTAAGAGTCAAATAATTTTGCTGTTTTTTTTTTAAATTCCACATCACGAATAATTTCGAATTACACATGTAAGGAAAATTTTCGTTTCCTACCGTGCGAAGAACGGGCACGCAGCTAGTTTGACATATATCTAAGTAATATGTATATGTAGGTTAATCCTAGCTTGAGCATGGATGTTAACTTGTCTGTCCTTTCATAAGGGTAACGCTCGCTGCCCAATGGATGCCCCCATAATAAAATGGCCACAGTACCTTCGATCAGTTGAAGTGGATAATGCCTAATCAGCAGTTTCTCTCCCGAAAAAAAAAAAAAAAATGATTATTTACTTCCGAGAAATCTCACGCTTTTACACAGTGCGCAACGGAGGACTACACAGACCCCGTGCTTCGAGGAGGCCCCCAAAGAATCAGGGGGCCCAATAGCTTTAAAATAGTTATATGTGGTTTTTAGGCAAGGAAGCCTAATTTTCAAGTACTGCATATTCTATTCCCTCTAAATTCCGCGGAAAGGGGCCCTTTTTCAATCTCTAACCGAGGGCCCCCAAAGAAGCCAGTCCGGGCCTGTTTTGTTGGAAAAAAGTCATACTGCTAAATAAATTTGGTTGAATCAACAAAATAAACTATTAAACCGTTTAACCAAAGCAGATTTGTTAAATTCAACTAAACAATTTTTAGCATGTACAGACTTTCATATTACGGAAGTCCGTATTACACTAGGCCGCCAAAATATGCAGCCAGACGTGATAAAGCATAAAAGTGACGCTGCTCATCATTGGGCGTTGATTGTATCGAACCTATTAGATTAGGGAAGCCGTTGACATGGCCGCAAACTGGCTGCTTAGTGGTTAAGGTACCCCGCCACCATGTCGCCAGCCACGTCTGGTGGGGAATCATGGCGAAACATTTTATCATCCGAGCCAATTACACTGGGCTGCCAGGCGGTGCAGCAAGTGCGTTCCAAACATTCAGTTTTACTTACTGATTATTGTAAGCTTCGGAATTGGCTTCCTAAATTGCGAATAGTTGTTCAACTGCATAATTGAAATCTTGGTATTCACTTTTGTGATCAATAACTTATGGCACTCTTTAAGCGCTTCTTCCTGCTTCTTACTTTGCCCTTTTATCTTGTCTACAGTTTTATTTCCATTTCTTTCCACAATGACAATCTGAAATACAGAGGCGTAGCGAGAGCATCATGATTGGGAGGGGAGAGCTGTAAAATATGCCAACTCAATATTTGAAAATTTTTGAAAAGTAACCAAGAGTCAATTGATTTTTTCCCATCTTTTTTTTAAATAACCCTTTCAGTGTCTTTTGATAAAGCGCTAAAATAAATCTTTAAATAACTGATATAAAATATATTAAACTGTGCACTGAACCATGTTTAATGGTTGCCAATATAGCGAGAGCATCATGATTGGGAGGGGAGAGCTGTAAAATATGCCAACTCAATATTTGAAAATTTTTGAAAAGTAACCAAGAGTCAATTGATTTTTTCCCATCTTTTTTTTTAAATAACCCTTTCAGTGTCTTTTGATAAAGCGCTAAAATAAATCTTTAAATAACTGATATAAAATATATTAAACTGTGCACTGAACCATGTTTAATGGTTGCCAATACGTGTTTCTGTTCAAACTTTCTGTCCTGAAAATAACAATATCGTAGCCATGCGGATTAAAACAAAATCGTCGTCATTTTAATAAATCAGAAAGTCTATATTATATCCTTTCAAACACATTTTATAAAATAAAAATTCAATAAATGTTACAGAAAATGCAAGTAATAATAATTAAACTAGCAAAATGGCTCCATAATTTGCTTAAATTAGGTTGGTTAGTTGGTGTCGTGTCCATGGGGAGATCTATAGATGACCATGAGTGTACAGAACACAGCTGGCTATCTCCTTGATGTTATCGGAGTATAGATTCTTTTCGATGTCAAAGGAGGAGAATCCCCCGAGCAGAGGCAGAGATCTTAAAATGGCAGGGCAGTCAAAAATGTGTTTTGGAGTCAGTGGAATATTATCGCAATTATTGCAGAGACGGTAGATTCTATTGCCATCTCTTTGGATTTTCATGCCTCGATAGTGGCCTGTTCTAAGGCGAGTAATAGTTTTAATGAGGTCCCTATTTTTTTAAAAAAATTACAATTTACATCTACATAATTATCGATCTGTCTCAATGCTCTGGTTATTTAAATATATAGATAAACTTTTTTGCCTTTTATGCAGAATTATACATAACTATATTAAAAAATAATTTTCTCAGTAATCTTTTATATAGTACATGAAATGAAAACATCCTGTTAATGTAAAATTAAATTTTCACAAGTAAACTACAGTCAAATTAAATATGTACATTAAAATAACTAATTCAATAAAAAGTGCACGTAAACACAAAATTTATAAAAACGTGAAGTTTTATAAATTTTTTAGGACATCAGTAAATGTGTCTCTGTTTTAAAATCATTTTTCATGATTTTAACACCGAACTCTCACTTCCTTTTTTCTAACCGATTTTTTGACACTGATTTTAGTTCTTAGAGTCTACCAAATTTTAAGTTTTTGTATTTTACACAGAATCATACATAAATATTTTAAATATACAGATTTAAAAAAATTAATTAAACAAAAAAGTATTTAAACACAAAATTTATAAAAGAAATGAAGTTTTAAAAATTTCTAGAATGGCAGTAAGTGTGTGTTTTAAAATCTTTTTTTTAATAAACTTAATATTGAACTCAAAACTTACTAACGCAATCCTATTCTTACTGATTTTTCAACACTGATTTTAGATTTTACAGTCTATCAAATTTTATTTTATTTTTATTTATTTATTTATTTATTTTTATTTTTTTATTTTTTACAGAATTACTCATAAATATTTTTAAACATAACTTTCACAGTAATCTTTCATATAGTACATGAAATGAAAATATTCTTGGGATGCAAGATTAAATTTTCACAAGTAAACTACAATCAAATGAAAGATGTAGAGTTAAACAAAAAACTAATTCAATAAAAATGTATATAAATACAAAACTTTAAAAAGAAATGAATATTTTAATATTTCTAGAATAGCAGTAAATGTGGCTTGTATTATAAAATTGTTTTTCATAAGCTTAAAAGTGATCTCAAATTTGCACTTCCGTAACACAAAATTTATAAAAGAAGTGAAGTTTAAAATTTTCAAGAACAGCCGTAAATGTGTCTGTGTTTTAAAATTGTTATATATTAGTTTTTTACAATCTACAAATTTTGAGGCTTCAAAACTTGTCGATGCGTCAACTTCTCCCTTTCCTTGGAAAAGAAATTGCATTCATTAAAAATAAACATAATTTAAATGTACATTTTATTTTAGTAATTTTTTTAAGAGAATACTAAATGATAAATACTAAAGAAAATGACTAAATCTTAATTTTCCGCCGAAATCCTTTTTACTAAAAAACTTAACTGACTAAAAGAAAAAATAATAAGATTGCATAACTTACACGTTTCATTCAAATAGTTATGGGCATTGGGCATTTGTTAATGTAATTGGATTTATACAGACTTTTTCATTTTAAACTTATTCTTTTTGGTTTCAGCATCGACCAGAGATTTACAATACCGTCTACGTCAAGTTTGTCAGTCAAATCCATTTCACATTTCATTATCATTAAATTGTTCATTCTGTCATCAGTCATTGTTGTACGTAAGCTTCCTTTCACAAACTTCAATTGGCTAAACGTTCTTTCATTCGTACTTACTCCGTAACTCCCTGTTAATACCATTTGATACAGTGTAAATGCTAATTTCAGTACGTTTTTAAAAGTCACAGCATTTTCTGCTACTGCATCCATTGATGACGCATTCTTATCTTTGCAAAGATCAAATAAAATCTCTAATTCACTTTTCAGTGCATGCATATCGGGTTTTAAATTCTTAGGATGCATCTCAATTATGTTTTCAATTGCAGTATCTGTTAAAACATCTTTACTTAAAGGAAACTGGAACATAGAGTGAAGGGGCAAAACTTTTGTCTTCATAGTAGAAACATTTTCTTGAAGGCCACTAGCTAATGTGTCTAGAACAGTTTTGAACTCTTTTCTGAAAAACTGTTTAAATTGCAAATTTGCTTCAGTTTCTCTAGCATTGTCAGATCTTTTTTACCATTCTTTCAGATCTAATTTTATCATTTAAATTTAATTTTCTTCTTAAAGTTAAATCTGTTTAAACTTAAAATGTTGTTCTTCAGTATTAAACTGCATTACTCACTCCGGAAAAGTTAATAAAACATTTAAATTTTTGCAGATACTGTTAATATGAGGGATGTGAGCTAAGGAAGCCTGTTTTCTAAATTCGTCCACTTGGTCTATTTTGTTTTATCTCAGGATAGAAGTTTAATGCTTGACAGTTTCAAAGAGAAAAACATTTTCCATAAAAGACCAACACTGTCCCACGTTCAACCCTCAAAACGAACAACATTTTCAGTGCCAAATAACAAGAACCTAGAAATAACATAAATGTTTCCCTTATTTGGCGGCCACTCCCCCCAACGGACACTGTATTTTTATGCTGTAGCTTTCTAGATAGCATAAAAACAAGTGGAAAATTTTATTGCATAAATGAGACAATTCTTTTCTCTTTAAAACTCGTTGAAATAAAATACTTTGACAATCTCATAATGAGTGCTAAGTTTGCCAAGGTAGAATATTGGCGATATATTTTTGTTCTCAAAAGTGAAGTGTCCCGGCAGCCTGTTTGTACTAGGGGCTCACTTGCATTGTACCCACAACGAACAATATCGCTTTTCATTCTCCTGCTTTGTACAGAAGAGCAGCGCATGTCTTTTAAAATCAGATTCGTCCGGTAGAGAGGCAAATCAATAGAATAGATAAACATCACTATGGTTCTGCTTTCATTTCCAATATACTTGTTTCACTGCGATTCTCGGAACTTTTGAATAAAATATTTACCGAAAGCAGAAAATAAACTTCACTTAGTGTATTGTATAAAACGAAGACTTGAAATTTCCGAAATAATTTATCGGAAGAAAAATCCTCTGGTGAATTTCTGAAACGTTAGTAAGAATGTCAGAATATCAGTTATAAATGTTTATATTATAGGTGATATAAATTTCTAATCGAAGGAATCATTTAATACCTTTAATTGTAATGAATAAAAAAAGTATGTCTGCATATCAGCGAAGTTTAACGTAGTTTAAGAAATAGAATTTTATGGAGTTATTATTATTATTATTTAGGGGTGGTGGTGGGGAAGATCATTAACCTTTTGTGTGACTGGGGTGTAAAATCCTGTTGATTGACCTCCACAGTTTTTGCAGTACATCTATGTTATTTAATGGTTAGAAGTTGTTGTTACCATTCTATCACACTTTGGGCCCGGGTTCAATTCACGGCATCGGCTTCGGTGTTTGTGATGTTCCTGTAAGAGATAATGATAGCCGCCTATTGGGTGCCCCTTATGGCCATCTCGTTCGGCGATCTCCCGGCTGAGGTTTGATGTGCAATGCCACGCCGTTGGATATATTAAAGAAAAACAACAACTTCTAACCATTAAATGACATAGATGAACAGCAATAAAAAGTGGAGGTCAATCAATAGGATTTTACACCTTAGTCACTCAAAAAGTTAATGATCTTCCCCATCACCACCCCTAAATAATAATAATAATAATAACTCCAGCAAATTTCATTTCTTAAAATACGTTAACCTTTGCTGATATGCAAACATATTTTTTTTATTCGTTACCATTAAAGACATTAAGTGATTCCTTCGATTAGAAATTTATATCACTTAAAACATAAACATTTATAACTGATATTTTGACGTTCTTATTAACGTTTCAGAAAATCACCAGAGGATTTTTCCCACGCGATTAATTATTTCAGAAATTTCAAGTCTTCGTCTAACGTTCTTCGGTGGTACGTTGGAATCGATACCGCAACCTTTCGTTTACAAGTCCAACTCCTTAACCTCTGAGTTAACACGGCTCCTGGACTAATGTGGTACCGAGTACGCTAAAGGGAGTTGGTGCATATGAACTACGTTTGTTCCTTTAATGTTGTCCTCTATGTTAAAATGATTACTCCGGGAGGGGGGGGGGTGCTAGTGCTGGTCTTTGATCTAGAATTGGTTTTAAATGAAGAGACCTTGTCCCCCGGTCCGGTAAACTTTAAAGGTCAGCTCCATTCTCTGAGTAACAACAGCAACTAGGTGAATCCAATTTAGGTAGATGAATGCAGCTTGAATAAACTGAGATACAATCTAACAAACGCCTCAAGCAGTTCTTTCTCGATATTTCAAAATTACCTATCGTTAACGGAAACAATTTTCTCTAAATTTTATAGTTTATAGTCAGAAGAATTGTGTTTTTCTTGCTTCATCTTATACAGGGTGTCTCAAAAGCTCGTTGCCAAGCTTAACATGCTGGTCTGCCATACTGTGGCAAACAAGATTTACACAGGAACTTACTGCCGAAAATGCAAACAGCGACCGCTAGAGGGTGATATTCTCAGCCTTATGAAATCGTGATCATTTCAGACTAGGACGTTGCCAGATATGGATGAATCGGTTTACTAACTCAGAATTGGCCTATACGCATTAAATGTATGGTGCCGAACGTGGGAAGTCGTATTAATAAAGTCATTAATGATAACGCCCTTAATAAATCGTTTAATAAAATCACGACTATTTTGACATCACTTCTCCCTCCCCTCTACGCCTGCGAACACTGCGTCGTTCGTCCATTCCCATTACCGGCGACGTCTGAAATGATCATGCTTTGCCTGCAAACATCGCCTTCTAGCCGTGCCGTTTACATTTCCGGATATAAGTTCCTGTGTAAATCTTGTTTGTCATGGAATAACAGACCAGCATGTTAAGTTTGGCAACGACCCTGTATATGCGAACAATTATTTCCTTCCATATTTCGTAGAAAGATTTGTCTGAGAAACAGAGTGCGAGAAATGAGCTTTTAGCATTACTTCTCATATTTAGTACGTTTCTGTTTAAGCCGGAATATAAAGAACTTTTGAAAATACAGTTGCAGTTTCATTCACTGTATTAATGTTTGTCCTACTGTTTTTAAAATTTTAGAATAAGTTAATTGGTTGGCTGATTTTCTCTCTCTTTTTTGGCCAGCTCCCCAAAAAGTTGTACTACTATTACGTTTACCTGTTTTTATAAATGCTTCCAACAGCAGCTCAGAAACAGCAAGGGTAAAAGCAGTTCTAAGCTTTCGGGTCGATGGAAATTTATGCGACTGAAAAAGATTGGTCACCACCCGAAACGATCGTCTTGCTACTTATAATTTTATGCGTTTTATTTTACAAAATTTTTAATTAATGTTACACAACACTATTATTTTGAAAGTTCAGCATTAAAGTAAATAAAACATTCATGCATTAGATCTTTTGTGAGAACAATGCAAGCTATCATCCATCAAAAAATTGTTAACGGAGTGCACTAGTTTTCTGTTGTTTATATGATAGTACTTCTTTTTTTAAAAACTGAGTCCCTCAAAGTGAACTGACATAAGTAAGTAAGTAAACAAAATGTTGATTTTCTGGAAACAAATCCTCTGATGTAGAATGGCGTGACAAAAGCTGTTCGCAAACATATTTTATAGGCTTCGCGTGGAATAAAATCTTTCATTCGAAAACTGAACAATTTTTATTCGGAGATCTGGAAACATGTAGAGATCACAACTGTGCTTTTTTATGTTTGTATTTTGCTTTCTTGCTGCGTTTATCGATTCTTGTACCAAATAAAACTTGGAAATAAAACATTTTTTAAACGGAAACGTCTTTTTGATAACGTTTAAATTTAGTTATAGAAATAATAAATGGATTAGTATTACAGCATGTTACTGAAATCGCATATTCTTTCATTTTATTTTACAACAATAAAATGCAAACTGGTTTGAATGAGAAACTTATTTATTGGGAATGTATTTGGTATTTTCGAACATAATGAAATACTACTGTGATCAAAAAGTATCCTGACTGATTCATTTAAAAAACATCAATAGTAGATATCATCTAAAATTTTTATCAAACATTTTTATTACTTCTACAAAAATATAGTAACAGACAGGAATTTATTTTATTTTATCGTCAAAAAATAAATTTGTTTTTAATGAGATAAGGATTTTCATTTCTTTGATTTTCGAAAATAGCAAATGTTTAGGATTGTCGGATGGTATTCTTAAGGAGGACATGCCCTCCTTTTTTATATATTGTCCTCTCGTACTCCCTTATACCTACTGTATATCCTCTTTTAGATTATTTTACACAGAAATTTGATGTTTATGCTGATGATTAAAATATGATTTCAAGTTGTATGAACAGTGGACAATTTACTTCGAAGTGACTAAAAACATTGAATGCTTCTCGAAACTGCTCAAACTCTGCGCGTTCTAATTTTGTATGAGAGTAGATAACACAAATGTAAAATGAGTTTTCTCGATTACCAATGCGCAGTGAAGCAAAAAAAGGAACAGACTTAGTGTGAAGTCAGAAAAATCATTTACAACAATCATTCTTACACAGTTTCAAAAAATATGACACGTGATGATTTTCATAATTATTTCTTAACCCCTTCTGCCTCGCTCCCGTGATATTTCCGGTCTAGAGAATCAGAAGTTAAGCGCCGGAAAGAGTAGAGCTTTTCAATTCTTATGCACGAAAATCTTTTTCTGTCAAAATGTTCAAAACTCTAAACCGTTCTTAAAATGAATGCATATATTGTACAGCTGCGGAAAAAAACGCCCGCTTGCTCTTTATTTCGCCGTCGTTTGTCGTACAGCAAAGTTATGTATACCATTCCTTTGCAAATAACTTATACTTTAATTTACTATTAATTTAATTTGTATAAGGGGCAGTCTTCATATTTATTTCTGCATTAACTTCGTTTTTCTCAGTAGCAACACTGTATTTTGACTTTATTAAACGAAAGAAAACCTTCAAATTACCCTGAATATAAATTTTAACAAATTTTCTACGATAATTTCAGGAGATATTGCGAACTATTTTTTTTTTTCGCGATTTTAAGGGAGTTTCTGCAAATTGAAAAAAGCTATTTGTAGGCTCCGAACTTTTCGCCTTTCATCAATTTCAGTCGCTAGACTTGAAAGATATAAGTATTATTTTCAAGAAAAGCACTGTTTCTAGTCTTAAAGTTTTTTGTACTGAGAATATCAGGGGTAAAAATTAGAATATTTAGTCAGTAGTCCAAAGGCCCCACCTTCCTTCGTTCGTACACATGATTTGAAGGAAAAATGCAAAACGACTGCTCCTGATTTTGAAAATCTTTCTAATTTTGAAATTGTTATTGAGTATTTGTCTTGAAGGTTCTCTTAGACAGATGGAATGTTGCCAGGAGTGAGAGGCTGTTCTCTGCTCTTCTGGCTACAAGCATGAATGTTACTCAGCTACGGTCCAACTTGAAGAATGGTTTCATGATTGAAAATTTATTTGTTTGAATTAAATGTAAAATACGCAATTACTTTTTTGCCGACCCAATAGTATCACTGTGTTTGTTATTTCACTCTCTTCATTTAATATTATCGCCGGCAATGTGCAATATTCTTATAAGATTTTTGGCGGTATTTTAATTTATAGCGAGATGAAAATTTAGACAGAAAAACGTGATTTTTTTAATGTTTTTCGATTGTTTAATAAAGTATGGGGAAGTCCAAAGAGCTGATGTTTCCAATATAAAAAAAAATGTTAAATTCATGCCTGTAATGTTGAGGATGTTAGCTTTTCAGAAATAGGACGTTGTATTGGAAGACATACATCTACTGCATCTAATTCTATACATGGAAAATATTTTATTTGGGGGGATATGGTAGCGGACGCAACAATAGACGCTTTATAGAATCACCATCAAACTGTAAAAACCTCTAATTTATTTGCTTCAAAATTTGATATTTTTTAATACCGCTATCTTTTATTGTTTTCGCACAAAAGAATCTTATTTACGTTTATTTTACGCAATTTTCAAAAAATTGTCACTTAGTAAACTTAATACAATCCCTTAACTCACGAAAATGACACATTTTATTTAATTTAAATTAAACTAATGAACGTAAAAACTTGAAATTTTGCACAGCCATGTAATATTACTTTCTGCATCTATTTCCATCGAAATTTGGCTATGTCGCTATTCATATTTTTTATATTAATTTAATAATCCATAATTCCCATTAATATTTTATTAAAAATTATAATAAATGTAAATTATGTATGGGTTGTTTATTTCTAATAGTACAAATAAAAATCAGCTTCTTATTATGAATATTACATGAGATATAAATTAAAGTATGAAAAAATCTTTTAACATATGGGGGATTTTAAAAGAGATTTTAAAAACTCATAACTCACCCATTGTCAGTTCAAATTCATTGAAAATTGGTATCCGGGATTAAAATGGCCTAAATTTTTGAAATATGAAATGAAATCTAGGGATTGCTATGGGGAGGAAAAAACTTGGTGCGAATTTTAATATGTACATGGCCACTTATGCACATTTTATGCATAGCAAATTAAAGTGTACGTCAATCGTAAACGATTGGTATCTGTAACTTTGCTGCATAACGACGTCCCAAAAAAGTACAAGTGTGCTTTTTTTTCCCCGCAGCTGTACATACACTTATTTTTATACAACATTTTTTGAATAAAAAAGTTGATCCTTTTTTATGACCCTTTTTTGAAAATCGTGAGATAGTTAAGGGGTTAAAAAACAGAGAGCTTCGGTCTAAAATTGCTGGTTCATCCAAATACGATTAAAATAAGATAAATTTAAAAAGAAATTGTTGATTCCGCAAATTCTCTCTTCTAAGAAAGTTTCCCTTGGTAGGTCCGTCAGTCCTTCTTTTTAAATTTATCATATGATAACCCTACGAATATTACTAAGAGCATGCATTAAATTTAACGTTCGAAATAAAATTTCTGTTACAAAATACAATTGAAATGCGAGAAAAAGCTTTTATATTAATTCTATACATGGAAAATATTTTATATTAATTTCCATGGAGACTGGAATTTAAAGGAGACTGTTTATCAAAAACAACAGTATTTGATTACATTAAAGACTATATCAAAGTCGATCAAAAATCAAGATACTGTAGACTGTTACCTTTAATTGTCCTGGTGTTGTGTACTATGATTTCTTACCAACTGTCAAGGCAGTTAATAAAGATTATTGCTGAAGTGTTTTGTACAGATTTGGTCGAGAAATTTATCAAAAGCGTCTAGAAATGTAACGAGTAAGCTCATGGGCTTTGCACAACGATAATGCATCATGTCACCGTGAAATTATTATCCACAAGTTTTTAATTAAATATTGAATAAATACAGATCCACAAGCGCTGTATTCGCACGTTGTGGCACTGTGTGATTTTTTTTCTTATTTCCAAAGCTAAAATTCCTCTTGGTGGTCACTTTTAAATCCATAAATTCAATATCTTTTTAAAAAATATTCGCTATGAACTCAAGGGTTATCGCAAAAACGACTTAGAGGCATATTTCAATGATTGGAGAAAGCGTTGATAGAGAAATTTATTGCAGTAGGAGATCACTTTCAGGGAGATGTATTAAATATTGGCCAATCACTCATTAATTTTTGTTTAACGCAACCATTCCGAATACTTTTTGATTACACTAGTATGTATGGCCCCACCATGGCCGAGTGGAAAGACACTGAACATGGTAGATAGCCGAAGTGAGAAGATCTCGGGTTCGGGCGTGTCGAGTGGTTGTCGATCTAAATGTCTGGAGTTTTGGCCTGTTTTCTCTATATTTATCGTGAGTGCGCATTAGAACCCCTTAGGAAGTCCTCAGACCAAGGCAGTTTTGCCATAAGCCCAAGCACAGTTTTGCCATAATAACACACAGTAGTATGTAAGAAAGTAAGAAAAATTTTGAATGATAGTTTATAAAATAGTAATAACAGACATAGTTAAATATTGATGTCCTACTACTATGTAATTAGCTAACTATCTGACGACGGCGGTCATTGGTCGAGTGTCTCCCTCAAAAGACTCCAACCAAACTAGTCTTATTTCTGGTGGCACATTTGGCAGTATTTCGAGCCAGAAATAAGTCTCCAAAATTGAAGCCAACTTAACGATAATATCAGTATTTGTCTAGAAATCGAAAAACCACTGCTGAACCTTAGAATAGCAAATTCCTCGCTCTCCATGTCCGCTCAGCACGGGTACGTTGTATAAAAGTAATATTTAGATTTTTTATTAATTGCTTGGATAGTGCATGAAACACGTGTTGTTATTTCCCATTATATTAAACACAAGCTTGATTTTAAACTGCTGTAAATGTCATGAATTACAAAGGCAAAATTATGGACTTCCTTTCTCATAGTATGACTCTCAATCAAACACAGTATCTTTTCTCATTATAGCTATGTCTTTAAAGCACAGTATTAAGATTTCTAATACAATTAAATTAGCGATTATACAGGGTGTCCTAAAAAGGGGTAGCATGCTTTAATTCTTTATCTATTAGAGATGTGTACAATGTAACTTGAAAAGAATGTTCAAAATAAGGTAGGAAAAAACCACGCCAAGAAAAGTTCCTCTCGTTAATTTCCAAAAAAGTTACACATTTTAAATTTATATGCAACCCCCCCGTACAAAAAAAACATAACTAGTCAAATGTCCCCCAATAGACTAAATGGCATAAAAAAAGTAACTGCATCTAAAAAACTTTTGTTCGTGCTAAAGTCTGTTATTTAAAAAGTGCCGTACTGATCAAACAGTTTGAAACACTGGTACTTTAAAATGTATGAGTTCAACGGTTTTCCACGTAACCAAATGTTTGCTTTATTAGTTCATATACTATCGGTATGACTAGAGTTTTCAAGTAAATATGTCTGTTTACAGGTGAAAGTAAAATTAACGGCATATCTCGATGCACTAGAAACGCTTTATTTTTAACCTTATAATTCTCAGGATTCTTACGAATCTGATCCTAAAATAGTACGAACCGCCTTTTCATTAGAAAGGTGTTTTAGATCACACATTTCTCGAAACTGTCTGTATGTCTGAAATGGTGTTTCTCTTTTCAAATAAATTAATTTTACCTATTGAATCTGTTTAACCTTTCTATTTTTTAATTCTGTATTTCCTTTTATTCCATTCAGCTTCCTTTTCAAATGAAACTAAATTAGGTTTTCCAACTTGTTAAAAAGTTGTTACGACTTCCTAAGAATTCCTTTCAGCTATTTTTCCCTCCTCTTCTGATCCTATGAAGCTTTTATTGACTTATTAAGTATTTCTTTACACGCGTATGATTATTACGCAGGTACGTGCTGTTTCAGAGCCTTTCTTAAAATATTATACAGTGGGGCTTCTATTCAACGCATCCCTACTTGATAATTTCTCTATTTTGCGAATTTTCTCTTCGAACCAAGAACATTTTGCGAATTTCTTCGCGAAACAAACTACAAATAGCGAAGTGCATTCTCTATTTAACGAACTCTATTCCGCGATCTATTTTTTTTCTTATTTCCCAAAATATTTCTGAACATTTCTCCTACGGAGGCATTGCGGGGAATGAGAAAACTGACTACCTTGCTAAAATGGGATCTTTGGTTTCTCTGAAACCTTCTGGGAACATGGTATTCCATTCAGCTACACTCTTAAAAATTTAGTAAAACGGTTCACCAAAACATGGTAGTAAAAAAAGTTGTCTTCATAAGACCTTGCTACAACATTTGGTGCTTTACCAAAGTATGGTTAAACTTGAGCACCAAATGTTGGAACAAGGTTTCACCATCTTATGGGGCCAACTTTTCTAGTACAATGTTTTGGTGAAATGTTACACCAAGTTTTTAAGAATGTAAACTGGAAAATTGCAAGGATTTCCAAGTGCTTTCTCCGTGCAATAGTTTCTCATCGTTGGAGTGGGTAAACCTTGGAAAGTACTCTAGACCACAGTTTGTTCCTGATTCACCTCGTGCAGATGCAGTTGTAACTTTTAAACTCGTGACTGGGCAAGATTATCTTTGGGCTCATCTATTTCGTTTAAACACTGTTGAGTCTCCTGTATGTGTGACTGGCCGGAATATGACTGCTTTGCATTTGGACGAGTGCCCTACACTATCTTCTTTCTCTACTCAAGTGGAGAAATATTAGAGAGGCCGTGGACTAATGCTCTAACGGTGTAACGACTGACATTTGATCAATAAACATTTCACACTTAGTTTTAGTTTTAACATTTTTTTTTAAATCATTGATGTCGAAATTGTTTTAACAGAAGTAAAGTCGCAGTCATTTTATGAGTTTCATTAAGGAAGTGCAATTTTTTTTCTTTTCACTTTCCACAGAAAAACTTTTAATCTCCCCCCCCCCCTTTTCACCCCATAGGCATTGCCCTATTTTAGCTTCAGAGTATCTATCCCATGTCTTTGACGGAAAATCTACCGTTTTCTGGTCAACCGTGCTCGTAATTTCGGTTTTTTAGTAGCTCGAAAATGTCAGAGCGAAAGTGCTTGGCCATCGAAGAAAAAAGTTTAATTCTTGATTAAGAGGATAAAGTCATGGAGAATAAAGATATTGCTTTAAAATTTGTTTTTATCCAAACAGCTTATGAACTATACTTAAAAAAATTGTGAGAAGATAGTACAAATCATAATTCATCAAATTCTTGTTCAAAACGTTTAAAAAGATATGTCTAAGAAGATCTGCATGTGAGAGTTTTGAATTGGATACAGACAATGCGAGCTGGCAATGTTCCGATTTCTGGGCTTTTCGTAATTGAGAAAACTCAGAAGATTTTTTAATTCTTTTTAAATTTGAAGCTCCCCGCCTGTGGGCAGGCGCGCGAGGCTCCGGCCGGAAGGAGAACTCTCTCTGGTTCTCGAAAGAGAAGAGCTTGGAACTTGCGGCGCGGAGGGCGAGATCCTTTATTCGTGAAGCCCAAAATTATAATTATTTTATTTTATCTGTTTTTATGGCCGCTGAGGGCCTTTGTACATAGATACATATATTATTGTTTAATTCAGAGTTATAAATAAAACTGAGGTGTTGTACAGACATTATAGTCATCCTTCAAATAAGACGCAGAGGAGGTGTTACACTAAGCGCTGAGGCGCTACAGTGATTAACCACTTTTTTAATGACATCTAGTCTTTGTAAATTTAAAGTATGTTTTATGTAGTTTAAACTAATGCCTCCCAACCTTTTACCACCTGCGGACCGGTAGGAAAAATATTTCGCTGACCAGCGTCAGCCAAAAATAATTAATATTATATATGAGCATGTATTTTATTTATCAAATCAAGTGTTATCCAAATATCATTTTTATTTAGTGCGACATTTGCTTCTGATTATTATTTAATAAACTAGCTGACCCGGCAAACGTTGTTTTGCCATATAAATTATTCCTAGGATTATTTTAGTAGAAAGAAATGACTAACTTATTGTAAGTTGTGAGGATGTGGTATATGAGTGGAAGAGGCATGGAGCGCTGTGAACAATGCTGGAATATAAAAATAACACAATACCGAACATTTATATTTTTAATTCATTGTAATTTATTCTTTACATTTATATATATCGCTAATTACAATAATTTTACTAAAAAATAATATCAATCCCTTAACGGAATAGAGTAAACAATATTTTTAGCTAACACAAACAAACTGCATGGTTTGCCCACTCGAGATCATGCCACGTATAAGTGTCCGTGTGAAAAACATGGCGTGCTTAAATCTAAGCCACAAACAAACATAGTTTGGCCTTAAGACTTATTCATAGTCATTCCATAAAAAATTTTGTCAAAAAAAAAATAATAATAAAAGGATGAAAATCTGAAACATTTTCAGATTTTAAATACGCACTATAGCGCTATATATTAAAATCGTATCATAATTTATGCGTCGTGCCTATTTTTCTCTCATATTCCATTAAGTTGGAAGGGGTATATTATTCATGACTGTGCTGTATTTTTTTTTTTTGTTTCGTAAAACCCATCTTTGGAATCGAAATCTATCTTAAAATCGTCTACTAAAACTATTTTACAATATTCGCCAAGTATATTACAACTACACTTCATCGTTTTATATATTGTTTCGAATGTGCATCATAATCCATGAATGTACCGGTTTGTCTTTCTTGGGTTGATTCCTACTTTAATGCCTCTACTCTCGCCAAGGTGGCGATCATTAAAAATATGCAGTTACAATGACAATTTTTTGCATTTATGTGGCAATCATAATTTAGAATTAAAATGGCGATTTGGAACAACATGTAAGCACAGCATGCCGTTACATTTTTATTTATTTTGGATTGCCAATTAATGTAGTTGTAATAATAAAGTCTCTTCAAATTCCTTAACTGGTGCGTTTATTGCTAATTTGTTTACTTTAGTTTTCATCTGGTTCTTTTGGGAGTGCCGAAATGGTACGTACGTATTATGCCGGCGGTCACTTCCGCCAAACTACTTTTTCGTCAAATTTGCTGGCAAACTATTGCCAGTCGTATTCCAAACCATCAACAATTTCATGTGCCTGGCATTTATCTTGGTGAAAATTGCTTGTCTTGGAGGACCGCCGGGATAATACGTAAGTATCGTTCAAACTTGTGCATTACTCCCAGAGACCCATGACTGCAAAGCTCGCCAAAGTACAGGGATTTTTTAGGTTGGCGAGAGTAGGGGGGGGGGCGTTAAAATAGGAATCAACTCTTTCTTGTACCATAAAACACATCTTTGGAATCGAAATCTATCTTAAAATCGCCTACTGAAACTGTTTTACAATCTTCGCCAGGCATATTCGTCCTATAGGCATATTCATACTATGCAGACAACAAAGACATGAAATGGGAATCATAATCCATGAGTGTACAGTGTTTTCCTTTCTTGTTCCACAAAGCACTTCTTCAGAATAGAAATCAATATTAAAATCGCCTAATAAAACTGTGTTACAATATACGCCAGGCGTTTTCTAACTATACTCGAAATATATTTATAATAAATTGTCAGTTTTGGCTCCCCATTTAGCGATCCATTATCAAAAATTGCACATCCTTGTGCGACTTTCAACATTTTATTATCGCCCCCCACCCACTCCACGTTATCTGGCAAACACATTTGAAAAGGGACTCGATGCGCTAATGCCTAGACAAAAATCCTGATTGAACTCTTTAGCACTCTGGTGCTAAAAATTTTAAGGTGGACCGCCCTTGTTACTTAGGGGTATGAGACAAAATCATATTCGCAGACCTAACGAATATACATATAAAATTTCTTTAAAATCGGTCGAGCCGTTTTGGAGGAGTATGGTAACTAACACTGTGACATGAGAATTTTATTTATTAGATATACCCAACATGAGTTCAATCGAATGTACCGTTTAAACGCTAGAGCACTTTGAAGAATTTCCCCCCCGTAAGCCATAATGTAAAAGAAATCTTTGTAGTAGCCCAGTAGAAAAACTATAAGTTCTATACACATCAAAATCAATGTCGGTCTTACGATGGTGGTTTATAACATATATACCCAATTTGAGCTCAATCGAATGCCCCGTTTAGGAGCTATCGTGTTCACTCACATACACACAAACACACACACACACACACACATACAAACATACATCTCGTAAAAATAGCATAAATCAATTCAGAAGACCTCAAAACGTGTTAATACATCAAAATCTCGAAGTCGAATTTTTTTCATGATTACAATACTTTCCTTACAGGGTACATGTTCGGAAAGAAAAAAGGATGAAAATCTGAAACACTTTCAGGTTTTAAATACACACTATAGTGCTATATATTAAAATCGTATCATTAGTTATACGTTGTCCCTATTTTTCTTACTTATTCCATTAAGTTTCAAAAATGTATCATTATTTATGACTGTGCTGTATTTTTCTTGCTTGTTTCGTAAAACCCATCTTTGGAATCGAAATCTATCTTAAAATCGCCTACTAATATTTTTTTACAATCTTCGCCAAGTATATTACAAATATACTTTCGTTTTATATATTGTTTCGATTGTGCATCATAATCCATGAATGTACCGGTTTGTCTTTCTTGGGTTGATTCCTACTTTAACGCCTCGACTCTCGCCAAGGTGGCGATCATTAAACATATGCATTTACCATGACGATTTTTTCCATTAATGTGGCAATCGTAATTTAGAAATAAAATGGCGATTTGGAACAACATGTAAGTAAAGCATGCCGTTACATTTTTATTTATTTTGAATTGCCAATTAATGTAGTTTTAATAATTAAGTGTCTTCAGATTCCTTAACTGGTGCGTTTATCGCTAGTTTGTTTACTTTAGTTATCATCTGGTTGTTTTGGGAGCGTTGAAACGGTACTTACCGTATCGTACAAAACATCGTATTCCAAACCATCAACAATTTCATGTGCCCGGCATTTATCTTGGTTAAAAATTGCTTGTCTTGCCGGACCGACGGGATAATAGGTAAGTACCGTTAAAACTTGCGCATAACTCCCAGAGGCCCATGACTGCAAAGCTCGCCAAAGTACGGGGATTTTTTAGGTTGGCGAGAGTGGGGATGTTAAAATAGGAATCAACTCTTTCTTGTACCATAAAACGCATCTTTGGTATCGAAATCTATCTTAAAATCGCCTACTGAAACTGTTTTACAATCTTCGCCAGGCATATTCGTCCTGTAGGCATATTCATACTATGCTGCAAAGACATGAAATGGGAATCATAATCCATGAGTGTACAGTGTTTTCCTTTCTTGTTCCACAGAGAACTTCTTCGGAATAGAAATCTATATTAAAATCGCCTAATAAAACTCTTTTACAATATACGCCAGGCGTTTTCTAACTATACGCGAAATATATTTATAATAAATTGTCGCGTTTTGGCACCACATTTAGCGATCAATTATCAAAAATTGCAAACCTTGTGCGACTTTCAACATTTTATTAACTTCCCCCCCCTCTCCACATTATCTGGCAAACACATTTGAAAAGTGATTCGACACGCTAATGTCTACACAGAAATCCTGATTGAAATGAATAGCACTCGGGGGCTAAACATTTTGGGGTGGACCGCCCTTATGACTTAGGGGTATGAGACATAGTTAAAAACCTATTCTATGACCTAACGAATATACATAGAAAATTTCATTAAAATTGGTCGAGTGGTTTCGGAGGAGTTAGGTGACTAACACTGGGACAGGAGAATTTTATATATTAGATGTATATATGTAGACAAGCAAAGTCTGCGGACCAGAGTTTGGAACATACTAGTGTAAAGTGTTTTAAAAAGGTGAAACTCTGTTTAACGAATTTTTCATACAACGAATATTTTTTCGGTATTTGACGACTTCGTAATATAAAGGTACAACGGTATTAGCTATTTGGTATTCTTTCGATCGTAATAGTATTTGTGCTCACGCGGTGTTGAAATATGCAACCATGTCATGTTAAATAGATTTTCCGATTGAGCTGTATGCCTTGCGTTGTTATATGTATGTGTATGGAAGGATGCACAGGATTGCCATGTGTATTAAACAAGTGAGAAAGGGGCTCAGTGAAGTAAAGTATTTTTACCAAGTTTTTATTAGCTCACTTTCATGTCTGTCTGTTCGGTGCAAAGTTCGTAACCCATTTTAAACTATTTTCCCTAACTAAGAGCTAAAGAGCTGAAACTTTAAAAATAATTCACGTAATACATCGTGTGTCATACAACTGGCTGAAAGGGCCATTTTAAATAGTTTTCCTGTCTGTTTGTTAGAACGTTTTTAACTTAGTTAGCGACGGTTAAATATTGTGAAATTAATTTCAATCTTTTTGTAAATCTTTGTAATCCGTTTAAAACAAAGTTGAATACTTCTTAGTTTCGAAATTAAAGATATTCGACTATCAATCAAAAATAGATTTAAAATCCGCAGAAAAAGAGTTTCTTTGTTGTATATTTTTGCTAATAGAACAAATTTGGCACCAAGAATTCTTCGATGAATTTTCAGCCAATGTCATATGTAATTAAATTTCTGCTTTTCATTCTACGCTACAAATAGGTAAATTTTTCTTTCAAGATATCCGATTCACTCTTATTATTCGTTTTGTATTCAAAATCACTAAAAAACATCCAACTTGCAAAATTTATAATTACAATTTACGAATACTGTTTATACGGCTACTAATTACGATTTACAAATATTATAATTGAAAATTACGATTGAGAATTAGTATTGCGCGCCATTTTCTTTCAGAAAAAACCTAATTTTTTCCATCGCATTATACTAGGGTGTCCTAATTTTGTTTGATGATATATTTTGCTTGATCAAGATGTTTATCAACTACACAAGACTAAAATCAGAAAGTACTTGTTAAAACTTAATATATATATATATATATATATATATATAATTGGGAGCGGAGGATTCTTAGTATTGAGGGAGGACATTAAGAGGAGGGCAATAAATCCTTGTCTGCGAATTATGTTAAAAAAAAAAAAAGAAACACAAATAGCAAAACTAAACACACCAGAAATGCGTATTACAAACATAGAAGTTTTCCACACTAAATTGCTAACTTGTTTCTTCTTCTTTTCCATTGCATTTTTTTAACATCCATAATTAAATAAAAGATCCCAAAAAGTTTGTAAACGGACCGGTTTGTGGTCCGCTAAACAATAAGAGTGAGGGTTATCAAAACGATGATCTGTAGAAGTGCATGTAGGTGGGAAAATGGTCTCGTCACCTAATGTCGATTATTTAAAAAAAAAAAAAAAACTTTTTCCCTGTATTGCAGTTTTGAAAGCTTTAAAGTTATCATGAATCATACTATTTAGTTAGTCTTTGTTATTCTAATCCCTGAAACTACACTGTAACATAAAATTTCCATACGAGGATTTTGTTTTAATGCCAGCAAATAAACGTTTTATTCGGCCTTTATCTCAAAGTAAATCGTATATTTTATGTGTGTGTGTTTTCTCCCGTGGAAAATAAATGGCTTGGCAATAATACATTTAAATGGGTATTATAATACCTATTTAGTATAAAGATGTCATCTGAGTCTGGGCATTTAAACGATTTAAACAATACTTTAAATTGTATCAGATAAAATGTAGAATGAATGTGTGCATAACTTAAGACAATTCCTTTTATTCTTCCGTTCTTTAATCAGCTTATCCATGATACATCGTGTATTTGTTACGTAGGATTTCAGTTAGATTTTTTTTTTTTTTAGGAAGTTCTATATCGCAAGATTGGTATCTGTTTATCTGCATTTACTGACTGCAAGATTTTTATTTGTGTGTTGTGAATATATATATATATTAAATTCACTTTAATAAACATATTCAACCCTAAATCTACTTTTATTCAAACATTTCTCTCGCGGTTTTTTTTTCCCTTTCTTTTGTAAATCTATTTTTAAAAACAAACTTCTTTATAATATTTACTGTTTAGCATATTTTTTCCGGCTTGTCTTTCTTGATGAATCAATTTATTTCTGCAAAAACGTGTGTCTATCTAATTGGATTTTTTCTTTTCGTTTTTCCCTTTGTATAAGTTTTTTTTTCACTTCTTTTTTTTTTCTTAATTTTAATCCATAGAGGAAAAAGGATTTTATTTAAATATTTACATTTTGTGATAAATTTAAAATTCGAATAACTTAATAATAAAGCTCTGTAAGCACGTTTATCCTTCCAAATAACTTTGATTTTAAGCTAAATGAAATATTTCAATGCATGTGGAAATTTTTAAACCCTCATTTAGTATACATAAGTTAGGGAACTGGTTGAATTTTATTCATTTGTTAGTATTTTTTATTTGTAATAATTGTTAGTGTTGGTTTTCATAGAAGTTTAGATTTCTTAGGACATATTGTACTATTTTCTCTGAAATTTTAAAATCTAGCGTATAATTTTTCTGGCAGTAGCAACTGTTTTTGCAAAAGAACCTTTGTTGCCGTACATCTTTCTTTCATTTTGTCCTTTCTCCTTTTAAAAAGAAATAAATATAAATTAATTCACGTGAAGTTTCCAATTAAACATTTTATTTTAAATCCAATAATGCTTTCTTTAAAACGCAACTAAAAGTAAATTAAAAATACACGCCCGTTTCGAGAGATACAGAAGTTCTACCTTTATCGAAAGCCAATTAATCATCAAACTGAACGCAAACAGGCAGAATGAATACTAAAACAACAAAAGAAAGTCTTAAAGAAACGCCATTATTCCAAATGCTACAACATTTAAGTAAAACAAGAATAGTTGCTATATGAATAAACGAGGGCAAAAACTAATAAGAGAGGGGCGGAAATTGAAAAAAATTAAAATGAAAAATAATAAAAATGATTATATTTCTTATTTCCGACAGTGGCCTAGTCACTAAGCTCCTTTCCCCTGTGAAAAGTGAAGCAGCACCGACTTGGCCTGTGCTTGGGAGGGTGAAAACATCTCTCGGCTGGACTGATGTAGAATCGTTTAAGCTGATGGGAGCTGATGCACGTAAACTTTCTTCGTGGTTCTAATATCCTGCATGTTCAAGTGATACTTCAAGAGGTGCCGACTTCGGGTACTAGGTCTCATATGGAATTGGTTAGAAATTAAGAAACCACGAGCTAAGATGGACTTCCTCCCGCTGGCACCCATTGAAATGGAAGCGCCTAACCTTTCGCCCATGGCCGTCCTAAATAGAAGATCTGGGCCTGCTCCGAGGTTTCCGAATGGCATTAGTAGCAATAACAACAAACAAGAGATTTCGATTAAAATTGTCTCTAAAGAAATATTTCAAGATCACTGAATCTTCAGAATTTAGAAAGTATATTAATATGCAAAAAGTACCTTATTTAATTCAATTAAAAGAATGATATCAGTTAACAAGTGCTTTCATAAAAGCCATTTTTCATTTAAAGTGACGAAACATATAGAAAAAGAAACATCGGAGTATCACAACTGTACAAAAAGATAAGAGTGAATTTTAAAATGTCACTTTTATTTTTTATTTATTTATTTATGTTATCCGAGATGAAGTAAAATGAGACTCGATTTCTGTAGGCTCACTCATAAAAAAAGAAAAAAAAAACGAGGAAATGCGCAAAAGTAGACTTCAACTTTATTGCGTCTTCTTCAATTGAGAGCTTGAAAACAAAAAGAAAAGGTTTCTAGTTAAGTGCTGCGAAGTCTTAAACATATAACATAAAAAAAATTTCCTTGGGGAAGGCAATGAAATTGTGAGATAAAAAAATAAATCATCCGAAAGCACTGAATAAAGAGAAAGATAGACAAGAGCTAATTAAAAGAAAAAGAAAAAGAAATTAAGCTGAAAAATTAAGCAAGTATAATTTTTTTAAAAGAAAAAAAAACAGACTTCAAATTACTTCACCATAACGAAAAATTATTCCCATTCTAAATTGGTAGAGTTTGGCAAATTCTTGCAAATTCAGCAGATGTCGCCAAGCTGGGATCAAATTTGGGAGCTTCTTTTTCAGCCATAAATCGCCGAAAGTGGCCAACTTAGCGACTTTTGACGTTAAGACCAGCGCCGGTAGTGGCAGCCCTTTAAGCTATGGTTAAAAAACACGTTTTTTTCGATTTTTGAAATGATATTATCATCAGAACGTGGGCAAATTAATATGGGACCACCCCTAAGCTATCAACTTTCCAATAAAAAAATAAAAAAGAATTTTCGAAATTGGTCCACGTGGTAAAAAATTATTGCTATACATACATAAAAAAAATACGAGTTGAATACGTATAATTCCTCCTCCTTTTCTAAATCGGTAAAAAAATTTAAAAAAAATATGAAAGCGAAGCAAAAAAAGAAAAAAAATTCTAAAATTATTCCAGATTTTATTTATGCACTCGGCTGGAAGAATTTCAATTTTTTTTTTTAATCTATTCAATCAATTCTGCCATTTAGAGGAAAATGATAACTGTAAGTGCTCATATAGACTCCTGTTCGCATCATTTTGTTGCTGAAAATTGCATCCATTGTTGTTTGGCCCCTAGTGGTGAAATGTTTTGGATGAGTGCGTATTGGAAAATCTAAAGTATCCATTTCAGTTATGAAATCGGATCCTTGATCGGAATTGAATTCTATGTTAAAATATCCTACTAAAACAGTGTTACAATCCTTCTCCTTCAGTAACGTTTCGAATAGAGCGTCTAATTTATCTTCTTAAGAAATTCGGGGACTAGCGTATGTAACTGCAAATATCACTTTATCTTGAATAAACGCAATGACCATTTGAACCCCCTTGATCTGGCCCGTGTAGGCACTAGAGATGAGACGGGCTCAGCCCGAGCCCGGGCCCTACTCGGGCTCGGGCTCTGTAATTCACGATTGCGTTCGGGCTCGGGCTCGTGAAAAATTTCTCCTTTGTTGAACATACTCCTTGAAACAAATTTTAAAAAGTGATTTATGGGATAAATAGATGTACTTATTTCAAAAAATAGCGGCACGGGGGACTAGAAGGTGTGTGAAGCTCCAAAATTTATTGTATCCTATTAATGAAGTAGTTCATTTTATTTGTCTTTAGATGACATTTCGGGCTCGGGCTTCAAAAAATGAGCCCGAACTCATCTCTAGTAGGCACGGGTAAAGTGTTTCATATTCTTTTTATGAAGTGATTTTTATAAAGTTTTCCTCTATAAAAATCATAACTCCAGATAGCTTTCTGTTTTGGATACCACTGTCTATCCGTTCGACCAAATTGAATCCAGTTCGACCAAAATATTCCGTTAGCAAAAGCAAATCACTCTGCAGAAAACACGAATCAAACTGAAAAGTGACCACGGCACGCCGCGTAGACAAAATCCCGTGCTTGAAAGAAATAGCACCCGAGTGCTAATAAATATCTTTATAAAAGTTTACTGTCCAAGCGATAGACATCAAAGAGTCTCTCTATTCTAGTAAAAAGTAGCAGCCGCTGCCGCCGCCGCGGCTGTCAGAGGTTTGTTCTGCTATCTCCTCCGAAACCGTGGGGATTTGAGTTTCGACGAAGGAGTCACGAATTCGGAAAATTCCGGGGAAGCCGATAAGCTGGCTTGAATTTCGAAATTTGAATTATTTTAGAAGATATTAATTAAAAAATTGAAAAAATTAAGCATAATTGTTGCCATGTTTTTCAATTTTTACCAGCATAAAACTATTCATGCGTTTGCAACAAAGCAATTCCAAGTATGTAGAATCGCGTGAAATTGACAAACATGAGAAGTATAATTATACCAATTTTACGCCAAATTAAAAAGTATGTTAAATAAATAAGTCAAAGTGTGTTACACAAAGTTGACAAGGGTAAATTCTCTTAGGTAATAGGAATTTAAAATTACCGATTATTCGTTTTTCCATAACAGAATAACTAATTTTAGCTGATTCAAAAAGCGCCATTTTGGCATCAGGTACAAGTGCGATCTGGCAAAATGGTACCTCTCCAAGCAGGGTGAATCTAAACCGCGTTTTACAAAACGTTAGCACCCAGTCTCTTAAAAATGAAAAATAACTAAAATGCAGATTATAGTAAAGCCGGTTAGGTTCAGCTTATTTGCTACCAGAAGAAATATTTGGCAGCGTTAACTATGCCGTTATAGCAGTTACAGTACAACTTGAATATTTGTCAGCGCAGCGAGGTAATATATTTCGTGCTGCTAGATACGCCAATTTACAAAGGATTATGTATATGAATATATGGATAACGATTTACCCAGTAATCTTACATGAGCAGTAATTATTAGTTATGAGTATGTGTAAATCGTCAAATAATGAAAAGTAGCCGTTGATGGCAAGCTATTCTAGCTGTTCCGTATAGATTTTATCAAAGAAAACAGATGAAGTACTGTTTTCTACGAATTAAGTATTAATTATACATATGCGTAAGTCGCCAAATTATGGAAAATCGCCATGGGTGGCAAAAACGTAAGTTTTTACATAGGTTTTACATAATGAGCAAGTAATATAAAAAAATTTAAGTCAATTCCTACTTAGGTCAACAAAGAAAACTTTTGTTTTAGTTACTTTTTATTAAATTTAATTATTTCATTAATTAATTAATTATATTAATGCAGGACCGTTTGTGAAGCAAAGGTAGATACCGTTAATCCAGTTTGTTAGTTTAGTTTATTGTTTTCATTCATTTTTAGTCCACGTAAAAGGATCTAAAATTAATTAACTAAATTTAATTAATGAATTAATATTTGAAAAACTGTACTAACATCAAGTGTCATCTACTACATGTTTAAAAAAAATATGTATTTGAACTTGAGTGAATGAATAAAAAGTATTTTATTAACGATTGAAAATTTGAACAAGATATATAAATATATATATAGGGAGGGTGTGAATTAATAGTAGGAATTGACGAGAAATAGTGTGAAGTTTAAATGTTTATATTCCAAAGAACATGCAAGAACCAAACAACGTGTAGCTCGGTAACATTCTATCTGATCCAATCTTTGGGATTTCTCTGAAATTATGCCTTTTTTATGAATACGACTTATTGAGGGCCGAATGCATCATTCAAAAAGCGAGCATAGCAAGTCTGGGAGGCCTTGGACCCTAGTTTTTAAAACGTGAAATATCAGATCAAGTCGAAATTAAGGAACTAAGCAGTAAATACTGACTCTTTCCCTACCATCGGAAAATATATGGTTGCCAGGTGTTCTTTGGCAATAGTCAATATTCAGTTAAGTGTAATTCAATATAAACATGAATATGACCATTGAAAAAATATATTTTTTCCACAAATTGTCTGAGAAATTATTCCTAATTTTTGGAGCTGTGTTGGCAACAGTTAATTTCGTGTAAAAGTTTCTTTCTGTCAGAATGGCAAATCTTCAAAGTCAGACTTCAGAAGGTTTTGTTCAACGCAGCGTTAAATTTCAGCGAAAATATATGTTATTTTTGTAATTTTGTAAATTTTAAAATTATATTTTCTGATTGTTTCTGATAAATACAATCATAAGGTTTATAAAAAATATGATGCTGACAACACATGGCTTCCTTACAAGTCTATTAAATAGCAAATATTTTCGGCGCACTCCATCTAACTTATTTTGTTTGAAAAAGATAAAATACTTCAGTAATACTAATTTTTAGCGATTTCTAGCCAAACATTTCCGATATCGCCAAAATGGGTTCATTTTGAAAGATTTGTTTTTGACACGTAATTTGGCGATCTTTTGCAAAAAGCTTGGAATAGTTTGCGAGATTTGGGGGATAGCCAAAGTAGTAATTGAACACAGACTTTGAATGAATTCAATGTATCCGTAGACCTTAATACATTTAAAGTCATTTGAGTGACCCTGTAATTAAATTACCCAGTCGATTGCAATCAAAAAAAGAGATGCACAGTTAGATGTAACAATAGTTCTAAATACAAAATTTCAACATTCTACAGTTAAAAGTTTTGAGTTATGCGAAATACGAAATTATTTTTGACGCCAAATTTGGCGAGATATCCGACATGGTCCAAACAATGACTGACTACAAACGTAATATATTGAAGATGTCCGTAGACATTAATGTATTGAAATTCTTTTGGGTGGCTCTGTAAATAAACTCTCCAGCAGATTGGAACCAAAAATCGAGACACACAACTAGATGTTACAACAATTTTATATATGAAGTTTCAATATTCTACGAGTAATAGTTTTTGAGATATGAGAGTTAAATACATACACACACGCACCAAAAGGCGCCAAGCTTCGCTACTTTTGGGGTAATTTTTGAGGGAGGCACGTGAGCGGGATCGGACGATTACGTAACTATATCGTAGGACGGTATTGTGCTTGAAACGGAAGAATGTCCCTAAAACTGCCATTGGCCGTAATGAGTTGGAAATCTTTTGAGTGTTCCTGTAGCAGAACTATAAATGATACAGAAACTGTTTCCGATTGAGAGATTCATTCTGTAACTTTTAACAACATATATCACTTCTGAGTCGTTTGAAATAGCCTAATACCTGTAAAATGCGTTTTAATGAATTTCTACCCATAGAAAGTAATGTATTTAAAATCTTTTGGGCGGCCCTGTAGATAAACTACCCAGTCGATTGGGACCAAAAGAGGAGGTGAACAACTAGATGCTACATCAATCCTAAATACAAAGTTTCAACGTTCTACAGCTAATAGTTTTTGAGATATGCAAGTGACATACATTCGTACGTACGTACAGACAACATGGAAAAATTGGTCAAAATAGACTCGCGGTCTGTCAAAATGGGTTGTACATGCATTTATACGTATGAACATGCAATTATGCATACGATGAGATGCATCGCAAAAATACTTGAAAGTAAATTTAGAGGTAGTCAAAATCGGTTTTTTCTTCGAAATCTAGCTCCCGAAATTTTTCGCGATCATCTTACTTCCTTATACTCCGCACAAGGTAGTAAAAAAATTAGAAAATGACGATGTTCCAAAGTAAAATCTATGGTGCTAAAAGAAATGTGGCTCAAAGCTGCAAACAATCACAGTTAAATTTACACGATTCAGCTTATTGTACAATTTATCAAAAGAAAATTTTTTTTATACATGTTCTTAAGTTTTCCATTATATGTTCTTAAGAAGGAAGAAGTATAGAACTATTTTTAGACTTGATAAAAATTATGTATACCCGCTACATCATATTTGACCACATCATTCAGATTTTTCCGAATGCAACCTTGAAACAGACCAGAAGCCGCTTGTACTATGACTTAATGAGGAAATAGATGTGTTTGAACGACATTAATTCCTTTTATTACTATTGTGAGCAAAATAAACCAGTCTAAATCCCTGTAAATTCTAAATAAACCTCAAAATTAAATTACATTTTCCTTTTGCAGTCATTCCTCTAGCATGAGTTACTCAGTCGTGTAGCATGAGTTTTCATACACTTAGTATATTTTAATTTAATAACCAAATTTATAAAATATCTCATACAAAACTAAATAATATTTTGTAATAAGAAAGGTATTGCAAACTACTCATAAATATTATACCACTAAAGAAGTAGAATTTTAGCAGAAATACAACTTTGACTTTTCTGCCCATAATTTTATGTCTTTTTTTTTTTTTTTTTTTTTTTTTTTTGTTAGCATAAGTTACCAAGCAGGTTTAATTAATATCTAAAAAATTAATTAGTTATAAGATTTGCAATGTTTGTTGAAAAAATTGAACAATTTATAATCAGCATGAATTATGTTGAAAGAAAATAAGTGCAGTTTTTATTATTACACCATGTTTGAAAATGCGATTTAAAAAAAAAAAAATGTAGTATGAGTTACCGTGGGATCACCCTTAAAAATGTCGCTTTGATAGATATTTTCCCCAAAAGTCATTAATTTTTTTTATTATGTAATGCATTGTATTAGCTTCAAATGCAATAAAAAGTTGCTAAATTTCTCGACTCCCAGAATGCACTGAAAGTTACTAAATTTAGTGACTAATCCCTAAATTGGCGATGCTGCATATATATATATATATATATATATAGTCCACGGTATTTTCAAATAACCTTATTGGACAAGTCCCGCCAGAACCCACCAAAATATCCCATTTATTTCTCTCCTCCCTCTCCCCCCCCCCCCCCCAATATTTTATTTTTTACATCGTATTATCGACATTTTTTTTTTCAATACTTCCTTTTTTTTTTTAAAAAAAGGGGGTCCCCTAGTTGATATTTTTAAATAAATTTTTTTTAAATCTTCCTTGAGAGCATCTCGTGTGCAGTCCTTATGCCAAAGCTAGCAGCAGTCTGCTCGCCCGTTTCAGATGCATATAGGGGAGGTTTAATTCTAACCAACATGATTACGTAAATTGCAAGTATAAAATGAGTGGTTATCATTTCATTTTGGCTATTACTAACTATACAATATTCTGTTAAACATCTTAATAAAGTATTGCACTTTTAGTAAGAATTATCAAGATACTTACCAAGCTTTCATACGTAATAGCTAATAACTCTTTATGCTTAAAGGGTTAATCCATGGAACAACAAAGTTTACTTAATTGAATCAAAATCTTAGAATCCTTCGACAAACTAATAAAAATTTGTTAGAAATGTTTCTTTAAAACTACCCCATACTCTTTCTTTATATATATCAAGAGGTGCGCAACTTTTCAATGCAGACAACATGTGACATAATGTAAAAGTAATTACACATAAAATCTTTTGATTCTTAATTGTTCCATTTATACGTATTTGTTTTTACAGAAGAAAAAAAAGAAAAAATACGAGAAGCATTCACCATTTTAATGCTTGGGGTGAAGGTTTAATTCGCAAGAGTAATGTTTCTGTCTACAAATTTCCAGTAAGGTTCCTCTGTTTGAAAATGAATAAATTTAAGCAAAAAAAAATGTGGATTTTGATCCAATGACGAGCCAATTGCATTGAAATTTGATCAATTTTTGTACGTTTTATTACGTAATGAATATTATAATTATTACTATGCCATCTTCACATTTCTAAGCAAAATTTACACAGTCAAAATAAAAGCTAACACAACAGCAAAGTAACTTTTTTTCCAATACTTTCTTAAACAGGAGGAAAAATTAACGTTCGGTATAATATTATTAGATTGGGAAATTGTCAAAAGATTACTTTTATAATTTTCAGAGTTTTAATTTTTTATTTAATTATTTAATTATTATTTTAATAACTATTTTTTCAAACAGGAGGCAAAAATAAATTCGGTAAATTATTATAAAGTGGGAAATTGGCAAAGATTACTTCTATAATTTTCAGAGTTTTTAGTTTTTATTTAATTATTTCAATTTAGATTTCAATAAATGTACTCGATGAAACAATCAGAAATTTTTCTCACGCATATAATTTTTTCCTGTTCTTTGATTTCTAAAATATGTTTTTTTAATCACTGTCAACTATTTCTTTAATTTAATATTTCTTTTCAGTTATTTCTTCTGAATAACTTTTGCATAAAGCAGTCTTTAATCCTGTTTTTTAAATATCCCGAAAATTTTTCTTCCAATTTCTGTGACCGTACATGTTTCGAAAATTAGTTTCAATTCTTAGAAACAAGCATAGAAGTCGTTTTTTTAAGATAAATTTCTGGAAATATAGCATTTACCAAAATATTAAACTCGTTTTGCAAATAATGAAATACAAAATTCATTTCTAAAATAAATTCATTTTATGAATAGAAATGGCACACGATTATGTTCTTTCAGATATTTTACAATGTTAGTACTTGGTACAGTCATCTTTGAAGTCATTATTCGTTTCACTCGATAAAAAATCTAAAATATATCTAAGGACTGTACACAATATACCCTCAAGCAACCCTAGCATAAATAAATTTAATTAAAATACTCTTAAAATAAAGAACCATGATTTTAGTTAAAATGAGACCAATGATTTATCCAACACTGTATTAACAAAAATGAGGTGTAGCTAATATACATGGTGTCCATAATTAAAGTTTCCCTATTCAGAACGGTGTACAGCGAAAACTACTGGTCAGAGTGATTCCAAATTTGCAGGAACCCCCCTGAATGAAAAGAAGAGATTCGAAAGTATTAGTTCAATAAATCATCAGGTGGAGTTTCTCAGCGTTTTATTGCGAACAAAACAGACAAATAATGATTCGCATTTCAAGTAAACAATGAAGAAGTTGTGAAGCAGATGTTTTATACCTATGCACGGTGAGAGAATTTGCACATTTGCAATTCTAACATTGTAAAACGCGACCTGATGTTGATTTTTAAACTATATATTCTGTCCAAGGAAATCTTTCTTCCGTTGTCTCATTAAAGTTTCCTGCAAATTTGGTAGCATTCTGACCAGTAGTTTTTGCTGTACGCCTGTCTGAATAGAGAAACTTTAATTACGAGCACTCAGTACATATATATATCGGCTTTAAAGAAGCATACATTGTATGTTCTATGATTTCTTTTTCCAAAGTGCGGGCACTTGCTGCTATAAGCCTTTGACAGTACTAAGGCTCAAACTACTGGCCATTTCATTACGGGGGCACTCAAAAGGCGGCCAGTGTTACCCCTGTCAGTGGTCTCGTAATTTTGAACCAATTCTACCTGAGAGACCTAGCACCTGAAATCAGTACCTCAGAGATATCATTTGAACATGGAGGTCATTGGAGCCACGAATAGAGTTTACGTCCGCCAGCTCCCATTAGCGCGTGTGGTTCAACAGCAGCACAGCCAAAAGAGCTTTTTCACCCTCCCAAACACTGGCAGAGCTGGCGTTGCTTCAATTTCCGTGTTTTTATGGGAACAGAACTTAGCGGCTAGACCACTGCGGCACTCTACGATTTTCTTGCATTTTCGATTACTGAAATGAACATTACAATGATCAGCCGTGAGCTTTCTCTAAGATTTAACATATATTAGTTTACCCTTCTTACCTATTTATTTAAAATAATTTAAATCATTCTTGTACTTATCTGAAGGGATACTTGTCCATTTGAGAAGCTTTATATTTTTATTGTACTAGTTCATTTTCCCTACTGTTTGACTGTGCAGGAATGAGCCTTAAAGGCGAAGAAAACAAGAGGTGGAGGAGGGAGGGGGTGTTAAATCAAAAAAGAAAAATAATCAGTTAATTTAACAACAACTCTATTTTAACGACAAACTATTTAATTAAATCAGCAAAACATTTTGCTAATTTAGCTGCCGTCAAAAAAGGGGTCTCTAGGTCTGTGGCACGCGATGAACGTTTCCATCATCCGCCATCTTGCTGGTAGTTAAGTCGAGCGATGGCAACGGCTGCCCTTTATCCAGCATTGGGAAAGGGTTGCGCCTCAAAGGGTTAATATAGTTCATTAGTTTTCCAAAACTTTCCTTCAAGAATTGAAGTCTGTTGTGGCCTCAGATATTGTATGAACTTCTGGCATATTAAATCTAATCACGAAAAACTGTGATAAATACTTAGCTATTTGTTGAACAGTTTATTAAATTCATACTAGCAAGAGCATTTGAAAATTATTACTTAATCTCTGGAATTTTTACAGGAAATTAAATCGCCTGAAAAAAGAAACTTAAAAACACTATGAGCAAGTGCTTGTTTTGAGTGTCTACAAATATCTTCCATCAATTTTAAGCAGATTGCATTTTCTTTTCCCTTTTAGTATCTTTTCTTATAAAGCTTAGCAGTAAATAACTTTTTCCCATTCGGTTATAAATAACTTGCGATGTACTTGAATTCTTTGATATTTTATTTAAAAGCGATACCAGCAAAATCTTATTAAATTTTATCTGATTCTTGTGAAACAAATAAAATGAGAAAAAGAAATAATCTTCGTTCTTTGTGATTTCAAATCCAATTTCGTCATGCATTGTTACTCAAGCAATGAAATTTAATTACTTCCCAACACATTTTGTAATTACGGATGGCTTATAGATACCATATTGAATTTTTTAATTGTTTTACTTACATTTTGCTCTTAAACTAATCCTAGCTAAACGGAAATCACATTCAAAATGCACACAAAATTGAATTTTTGTTCATTGGTAAGTGCCCATATGTTTGGAACTTGATTATGCTTAAATGATAATCATTGATTATACAGTGGTAATTGACATAAATGAAACTAAAAAAAAATGTTCTTTTCATTTGAATGAATCATTAATAAGATACTAAAGCATAGTGTTCAGATTTCTTTTCAAAAGAAGCAGGGGAGGGAATTCATCAAAAAAGGAAATTTCTAGTGAGGAAAAAGGTACTTTCTATTGAAAAAAGGACTATATTGATATCCGCTTGGCTGTGGGCTTAATATCCCACAGAATTATTTCTCTGTGCAACTAGAGTTATTTTAAGAGAACATTTTCCTTAAATCCCATTAGATTTTCCTCCCGGCATTGTGTATTATACATAAAATTGTAGAACAAATGGCTTAGGACAAAACATCTTAAGTTTTGCGTATCCATGATCTCTTTCACCTCTCCCCATTGTTTGAATAATCTCGTCCATGCACCTTCTCAGTTGATACTGATTTAAAACCCTCTGAGCATCTTGGAAAAAGGCAAATAATGTAAAGTTGTCTTCACGGTAAAATTTTCATTCAGCTTAAAATTATTTTCAAAAAAATAAAATTTTGATAGGAAGATTTGTAATTATTAAAAAGTAAACTCCTAAAATACCTATAAGCTTTAATATCGAAACATATTTTATGATACCTTGGTGTTATAAATAATTTAAATTATAGATGCATTGCAGTGAAAACAAGGAATGGAGTGGCCGGGATTTTACGTCACAGCCGCCTGGAGGGTTAAAACATTTATATTGAGCTTTCTTAGTCTCTACCAACTGAGGGAACGTGAAAACTTCGGTTGGATTCTTTGCGTACTCGCGGGTGTTGGGAGTGGAGTAGTTTATTCTATGTTTAAAATACTAAACGAACTAAGTTCTACCCCAAAAAGAAGAACGATACATTTTTTTTAAGGTTACAATTTGAAAAAGCGAACGACTGAAAAAGATATCAGGCTTTTTTTTTCTTTCTATAAAAGGCAGGTCGCACTGACACTTAAGATAAAAGCACAGAGAGCATCAATATTAAAAATAAAGGGCAGGGAGCGTATGCACTAAGAAATAGACGGACAGATCTTTTGAAATACGCCAGATATGAACACTGCTATAGAAGAAGGAAATTATACATGTGAACTATTATTTAGATATCAATGACTCACAACAGAGACAACTTTCTTTGTGCATTATCTGAAATAGGCACTGAATATCAAAAATTGCATCAAAAATGCAAACATTGTAAGATTTTATTTTCTTAGTAGTAAAATGCATAATCAATAATTTGAACTAACCTAAATTACTAACAAATTGTGTTTTCTCCCTCAAACTTTTTAAGATTTTATTTGCTTTCCAGTAAATGTTTTCACAAAACTTTGTAATCGGGAAATTATTCACAAATCGTAATTATTACAGAAATCAGTTTGAAAAAAATCATTAAATTACGTCATTTTTCCTCTAAAAGTTGGCTTGCTTCCTCATGTATTAATTTTTGAATATTTGCATTATCATCATCCGAGTGCACAACGATCCCCTGCTTAATTGAGTAGTGTTTATCAAAGAAGTACATTACCTCAAGTCAAACACGTGTGAACTACTAACAACTTCTCATTAAAATCAATTTAATCAAATTAAAAACGCGAGTTCAAATGCTAAAAACCATAGATTAATATTTAAGGGTATATATAATCTCCATGCTTTTCAAAAAAAAATTCCGATTTTTCAAAAAAAGTTTTAAAAAATAATTCAAATTGTTAGGAATATTTTAAAACAAACCGCATCCAAAATCGAAGGGAAATTACGCTTGCAGCAATTAAAAGCAAAAGAGCAAGCATGGATTTTCCCTTTAAACGCAGTGCAAAGAAACTTTATTTTCTCAGTTTCTGATTTTTACACTTTCCCACAAGATTTTAAAAAAAGTTATGAACTTTTACATTTAGGTTGAGCTTATAGATCTTTATTCTCTGACCCTCAGATTTGATGGTGGACTACTAAAATTATTGAAATTTTTATGATTTATCATGTTATAAAATAAAATATTTTGTTTCCATTATCAAATCGGAGGTTCAGAGAATAAAAATCTGTACGTACAGCCTGTATGCAAAATTTCATAACTTTTCAAAAAAAAAATCTTGTGGGGAAAGTGTAAAAATCAGAAAGTGAGAAAATCAAGTTTTTTTACAGGTCGTTGCAAGAGAAAGTCAATGTTAGCTTTTTTGCTTTTAACTGCTGCGGGCGTAAATTTTCGTTCGATTTTGATGTGGTTTGCTTTAGCATATCCCTAACAACCTGAATTATTATTATTAATTTATTATTTTTGAAAAATCGATTTTTTGCACGTATAAACGTACTATGTTCCCTTAAAGCTCTTAAAAGGGTTCCGATATTTTCCGAAAAATGCTCAGCTAGGGCTAGAAATGTTGCCACTCATGCAAACGAAATAAAATGCAAAGTATTTAAAATAACATTAAACCCCCAAGTATTTTTAAAACGCCAGTGAGTTAATGTTCCTTCTGGTGCATGATTATGTTGCTGTTTTTTGTTTGTTTTTTTTTAACTTAACCAAGTTTCATAACTGTAGAAATGAGGTCACTTTCCGTTCAGTTGTTAAATTCAACATCTATGGACAACAATGGATTCTGCTACTACGGTGACTTTAATGTTAAAAATAAAATATGAAATTTATTTATTTCAAGTGGAGATAGATGAAATGTGTTCAGTGCAGTTTTCATTAATACAAAATAGAATTATTTTCTCTGATATGAGACTATTGAGACTACTCATTTATTTATTTTTACTATCATAATAGATATCCTTGTATTTTGAACTATGTTAACCCTTTGAAGGACAACCATTTCCCAATGCTGGAAAAGGGCAGCTATTGCCATCGCTTGATTTAACTACCAGCAATATTGCGGTCGATCGAATCATTCATCGCGTGCCACAGATCTAAAGACCATTTCTTGACCATTTGGCTGTGCGGCACAGCCAGCAACGTGAGAAATATTTCATAAACATGTTGGTTTTAATACATAGTCTATATTATAAATAAATCTATAGGAAAATAAAAAAACTAAGTACAAAAATTAACAATTACAGATATACTTTTTAAAAAATTCAGAAATGCACATATAAAAATGAATAACTAATTCCATTCATTTTCAGCAAATAGTAAAAATACAAATGGTGGTCAAAATAATAAACCTTAAAATAAATCCAGAATCACAATGTATAAATACAGAATAAGGTTAAAACTTTCCAATAATTAAAAACCTTACATATAAGGTAGGGGGCAGAAAAAAAACACTACTTGCACGCAAAAACTGAAAATCAGACTATTTCAGCTTATAAATAAAATACCCATCAGGAAAACATAAATTCCTATTTAGACAGTAAAAGATGCAATATTTCAATAAAGAACTACAAAATAATCCTGTTGCATTGTGGGGAATGCAAATAGAAAAATTACTATGCATTCACAGTTCTGATACCAAATAAATTTCTCGACGATTTGAGAAAGCAATTTTCCCCGGGAATAAACTATTAAATATTGAAATGTTATGGTTATACATCTACATTTACGAATACTATAACGAAAACCTGTTTCATAGATTGGAAAATGTATTGCAGAGCTTTTTTTCTAGTATTTATGCTGTTTTCTCTCATAGATATTTTATGTGGCGACAGAGCTGTACGGAATTTCGTTATCTTTTAGAGATATATGTTGTCGCTGAAAACTCATCCACTCGAAGCATTGTGTTACAAGTATAGGTTTTTCATTCTTTGAAAACGAAGACGGTAATCGATTCGCTTCTGTATTTTTTTATTAACACTTTCAAAATGCAGTACCGGAAATAAACAAAAGAAAAGTGGGGGGGGGGGGGAATTTTAATCTGGCAGAATTTGCTAGAATTTAAAGTTTCAGAAAATAGCAGCACGAATACTTTACACCATGAACGAATCCATAATACAGCATCTCAAATATTGTATTTACAGTTCAACAAAAATACAGCTTATTTTGTTGTCAAAATTATTATAAATTACACAGGGTGTTCTGAAAAGTTGGTAACACGCTTTAATTATATATTTATTGGAGATACATGGGCTGTAAATTGAAAAAAAAAAAGATGTTTAAAATAAGACGGAAATAAGGTAAGGAAAAAGATTGACGTACGAACATGAAGATATGATTAGAGATATGAAGAAAAATAAATATATGCGGAATGAAAAATATACACGTTTCAATGGCTGTCTAAGGGGAAAATTAACGAAGAATGATCGCGTTTCAAGGTTCGTACAGAAATTACGAAAGAAAATGGTGTGTGTGTGTGTTTTTTTTTTTTTTTTTTTTTCCAGTCTAGCAATAAGCGTTTACATTCAAAATCATGTATAATCCTCGATTATCTTTGATTAAAGATATCTCTGAGATATTTTACGATTAAAGGCTGAAATTTTGTACGTCATCTCATTAGTGTATGAAGCACATTTTGGTAACTGGGAATTTTTTTTTGTAAGGGGATTGTATACAAATTTTAAACACCTAATACTTTGGAAATTAACGAGAGGAACTTTTCCTTAGTCTTTTCTCCTGCATTATTTTGAACTTTTTTTTTTTTCAATTTACACTGCTCGCTTATCTCTAATACGTAAGGAATTAAAGTGTGTTACCACCTTTACGGACACCGTATGCATAACTCCGAAGTAAATCGCGGCTCACGAATAAACGGGCAAGCATTCGTCCAGCACAACAAGCAGCAGTCAGGTATATGTGATTAGTCAGCTCTCTCCACTATTAAGTCCGAGCAACTTCTGTTATCGCTTTCTTCATCATCATGAAATTTTTTACATTTGCAGCAGTCGTGTTGCTTCACTGAAAAACCGTGGAGACACTTGTGACCGATCACCTCCGGTATCAACCGTAATTAATGTTGATAGTTAAAGTGTGCGCTGAAATTCCTATTGCAAGTTTACGTGGAAATGCGAGTGTAGATAGCGATCATACGATTAGTTCGGGATGGTGGGAGGTTTCTGACGTATGTAGGGTTGCCAGCTGCCACTTATCAAGGAAAAAATGAAAAACCTAGAACAGTCAGGAAATTTTACTTCAACATAAAAATTAATGAAAATTGCAAATTTTCGCTAAAAACCTGAAAAATCTTGAAATTTGACCTGGAAAATTACCTGAATTCTGCATTTATAAATTAATTTTACATTTCCCATATGTCTTTATTTTTTTTAAATATGACTTGACATATGTGCCACAGAGTCGAATACAATAATTTATTTATTTTTGTTCTGGGGGCCTATTTTAAAAAAACAATTGAGAAAAATACACTAAAAATAATACATTAAAAATGAAGCTTTTTGTTTTCGGTTTAATTTTGTCCCTAATATCAATACAGATCGATAAAAAAATGTCATTTTTATTTAAAATATCACTTTTAAAATCATATTTTGAGATTGAAAAACTTAACCAACATTCCTCGTCGACGCATAATCAGATTTTTCCAAAAATAAATTAATAAATAAGTCAAAAATTTCTTGAAATAAACAACGTATTGTATTCTTCCCATTTATGTTTTCGTTATGTTGGAAAGTGCTTCATAATCCAAACGTGGGCCGTGTTTCTTGCTTTATTATGTTGAAAAATGCATCATAACCCATGGATGAATCCTATTTGTCTTTCTTGTTTCATAAGGTAAAAAAGTGCATTATAATCCATGAAACGGCCCTATTTTTCTATTTTCTTTCATTCTGCTGAATAGTGTGTCATAATACATTTGTCGGCCCTATTTGTTTTTCTTCTTTCATTATAATGAAAAGGGTATGATAATCGATTGGTGTATCCTATTTTCTCTTTTGTTTCATTAGATTGAACAATTAATCATAATGTAAGTCTCGACCTTATTTGTCTTTCTGACTTCATCATGATGAAAAGTGTATCATAATCCACACGTAGGTCTAATTTGTTTTAATGTTAAATTTAATAAGCCATCCAATCCCTGAATCCTGACTTAAGTTTAATAGGCTATTTGGCATCCCTTTAGGCCAGAGTATCCTAACCACTGGTCTGCGAATATCAAATTAATAAAAAATAAGCATCAAATCTCGTTCTAAGAAAATTACTCTAGGCTGATTATTACTTGATCCGCGAGATATTTTTACTGGTCCGCAGACGTGAAAAAAGGTTGGGAAAAGATTTATTTCACCTTTATTCACATTGTTTGAAAAGTGGTTCGCTGTAGACAAATTACGTAGAGAAGAAAAAGCGAGGTTTGAACTTAATATCAATCTAGTGTTATCAGTTTTCAGTATTTTAGAAAATTCTTTTCTCATATAAAGAGCATTTTCGAACAAAAAACGAAACGTGTAATTGGAATTTTTGGTTGCGCACCCTCCGACAAAGCAGGTAAATTAACCCAATTTCCTCCAGAAATTTGTGTTTCTGTTCGAATTTACATCAAAAACGAATGAGTCGGAAATTGCGTTTCCTACATAACGTTTTAATAAATTTGGATGGTACGTTTGTTAAAAGATGAACAGGTACACGCGCTTTTCCGTTAGCCGGATTCTAATTCATTTAAGCAGAAAACTGAGTGAAATAACTATTCATGAAGGCGTTTAATACGGATTTTGTGTTCCGTAGCCAACTCTTGGTTACGGAACAGAAAATAAAAGAATGATGACGGTTTCGAAGAAAGTTTGATTAAGTATCCCCACTGAGCAAAATGCTACACGAAATTATTGCTGTGGGAAAATAAATAATTCGATTGTACCAAATTTGCTCTTGTTTTGTTTTTCGTTTTTTGTTAGTATTTGTATATTTACTTAACCTTCTAACTCGTACTGTCCTCGCCGTGAGGACACAAAACTCTGACTTTTGACTGTTATCAGTCACGAAGAATAAATTTGATTTCTATAAAAATACTTGAGGGTGACATAGTTACACGAGAATCCTTTTACTTTTTAGAACATAATTTCCCGTAAAATTTTTCAGTTATTTGTAAAATATCCAGGATTATTTTTAACATCACTGGCATCTGCTGAAAACTGGAGAATGCGGTGGAAATACATAGATATAGGACAACTGGATAGACTGCCCAATGCTGAAAAAAGGGCAGCTGTTGCCATCTTTCGATTTAACTACCAGCAGGATGGCGGTCGATCGAAACATTCATCGCGTGCCACAGATCTAGAGACCATCTTTTGACACAGCTGGCTGTGTGTGCACAGCCAGCTGTGTAAAAAATAACTGTGGTACGCGATGAACGACTCGATCGACCGCTATCTTGCTGGTAGTTAAATCGAACAATGGCAACAGCTGCCCTTTTTTTCAGCATTAGGAAATGGTTGCGCTTCAAAGGGTTAAAATTAGAGGAAAATTTTAAAAATTGGAGAAAAGTAAGAGTTGTGGAACACTTTCATTGCTTATTACTGTTTACAAAATGAAGAATAAGGACATTTTTCTGTAACTAAAAATTCAGTCACTTTATTCTTCCTTTACATATTTCTTTTGTGTTTAATTTCTTCATGCATCGTGCAATAATGCGGAATATCATGCGCTTTGTTCCAATTTTCTTTTTTTAATAATATTCGCCAGTCGATTCCCAGGATCTTCCAATGGAATTCGATAATTCTTCTACATCCTATACGCTGATCCCTGATTCACTGATTCACTGACTCTGGAACAATTCCGATTCATCCACTCCAAAGCAAAACTTTTACCTTCATTAATTTAAACAGCTTAAAAAGTTATTGTCTAAAAACTTAATTAAATTCACACTGTTTGTGCAACTGACTTGAAAATTTTCATAATTATGTAAAAAATATGTAGAAAAAAAATCTTCGCTGCTTTTAAAATCTAAAAATCCACCCGTTCCATAATTTTAAAGAGTTTTTCGTTACTTTCAGCTCTATTTTATTTCCGGGAGTAAAAAACGCTTATCATTTGCGGGACAAAATTAGGTGTCACAGGTGACATTGGCGTGATGTAGAAGTCGCGGTTATCCTGCTTTAATTACCATTCCAATTCTTTAAAAATATTTTTTCTAGATTACCCAATTTAGCTTTTTTTCACGAATAAAATGATTTTCTCTACATGAAGCATTGATAAAGTTGAAGATGTGCTCACCAAACGAAACCTTTCGAATGCGAAAAGTTTCCGGAGAGTATGCAATCCTTATTCCGGTATATAATAAAAACTAAATATAAAGTTATTTATTTTAATTTAGTTATTTATTTTTTGTGAGTAAAAATTAAATATACTGAGTGTAAACATATTTTTCTCAAATGTTTGTTCTAGCGCCCGTTATAATTGCCTTCACAGCGGACTTATATCCTCATTCAATAACGGCGGAAATATTTTCATGTAAAATCTTTTCAAAACCTGTCATTGAAAATTATGGGTCAAAAATGCTTTCGAAAGCCTTTCCAAGCATTTCGACTACTTGGTCGCAAAAACTTTCCCATTATTGTCTAAATTTACTTAATTAAGAACTTACTAGCAATGTTTGGTAAGCATCACTATTACAAAGGCTCTCGACCTTCTACGAGAAAAAAAAAAAAAAAAGAATGGAGTTTCAAACTTGGAAAATTGTCAACAATTTCGCCAAATCATGTTTTTCTATTGTTAAAATATATTCAATTCATGCATCATGGCTGCCGTATTTCGAGATTTTTTATCTGCATTTGAATCTAAGCAACAGATAAAAACGCAACCCTCAGGTGGAAAAAAGAATAATCATTAAGTTTTATTCCTTTGGTTTAATTGAAACATATTCTTTCCATGTGAAAAGGCAGAATTGTTTTAAATAAATAAACATAGATTGTGATAAATATTAATTATGATACACTTTTCAGCATAACGAAACAAAAAAAAAAAATAAATCGAGCTAATAAATAGATTATAACACTTTTAATATATAACACTAAATGCAAATTTAAAATCTGAATGCATGTCTTAGAATAATTTTCTATTTTTACTCTCATCCCTCTATTACTATTCTTACTATCAGACTTCGTATTTTGCAATATTGGAATTAATGCATTATAATTATTCAATAAAAATGTTTTCTGAAATTGCAAAAACATCATTTTTGGCGCAATTCTACCTTCCATTTTCAAGGGGTTAAAAAATAATTGATTCTTAAATAATTAACGTTATTCTTTATTGATATGTAAAATTAATTCCCAGGGCCTTTTATGAAACAAAGTTATTTTATTTTGCTATTTTGCTTCTTAATTTATTAACCTGAAACAAATTAACTCGAATTTTTCAATATAAAGCAAAATGGTCAAAGAAAGCTATATTTAGTTAGTCTGATAAAGAAATGAAATTAATTAACATCGATATAATGCATTAACGTTCCCTTCATAAACACTCCTACGCTTTATAATTCAAAAAATATTTTAATAAAATCCTAATGCAATGAATAATTTCATGACTTTACACGTCCGGAAAAGCGTTTAAATATTAATTGAAGTTTAAGTTATTTGCTTTTTCATTGCCGGAGGCTACTTCAAGCTGCTTATTAATAAATTGAATTTAACGTATTAAAAATACATAAATGAGCTTTTTGCTTTTGAATTCTAATTAATATTATCAAAATTGTAAGCCACTTTTATTTCTAATTCAATTTCTGATATTTGCACAGTTTAAAAAGTAGAAAAGTTTTTAATGACAAAAATTAACATTCCCTTTTTCAGGCATTCATAATATCAAAGCTAAAAAACTTTTGACTGGGCAAAATATTTAGAGCTCTGCTCAGAATATCTCCCAAATAAATTCAAATGAAATTTAAAAAGATAAACTAAATTTAATCATGCATTTGTTTCTCCTTAGTATAATATATTAGAATTTAATTGCGATTAAATGTATTTGAGCCATTAATTACTTTAATGAAAACTAAAATTTAGAAAAAATTAAAAAACTTTTACTATACGTCGGTATTTTTTTATGTTTTAAACAATTACTTATTTACGTTCAAATCATTAAAAAAACACTAAAGTTAAAACTTGAAAAAATGTTTATCATTGATTTTTAGCTATCCATATTATTATATAATGAGCTCTGTCATTTGTATAAAAATTCAATATTTTTTATGATTGAACAGTCATTAATAAAAGTATTCGAGTGTAACACATTTTTTAAATCTTAACTTCGTGATTAATTTATTTTTCCTCTAACGCACATAAATCAATAGAAACTTAACATACGATAGTTGAATTTAAAGGATCTTTTAGAAAAAATCTAGTAATTTGTAATAATATAAAAGTTTAATCTTACTCAAATATATTTTGAGAAGTTGAGCATCTTTCTAAAAAAGCGCAAAACTAAATATGTAAATAACGGTACTGTTTGATATGTATCTTAATCAATTCCAGTACACTTACTATGATCTGAAAAATGCATTTAATAGTCTTTATTTCATAAAACAGGTAATATAAGCGATTCCGTAAATATTTCTGGTATTTAAAAAACAGGATGGGTGAGGAGAAGTAAAAAGATAAAGCCTGGTCTCAGCTATTTCGCATCAAACCGCATTTCTCCCATTCTGTTCAAGAAAATGCGCTTTGAATAAAAATTTGAATCTCTGTGGCGTATTTTCCAATTAAACATTTAAAAAAAATATACAAGTAAATATACCTTGAAATACGAGTGTGTGGACGTCTACTTATATATTACACTAACGTATGCGGTACCAAAGTCGACAATATTTCCACGCTGCGAACGGCAACAACAAGATGTAAACATTAGTGCAATAACAATAACGCATGCGCGAAAATCCAAATTAACAGTTCAGTGACGTCAAATGGAGCGAGTATATAATAAGCTAGCATATGCGGTACCAAAATCGATGACATTTCCACGCTGGGAACGGCAACAGCAAGATGCAAACATTAGTGCAATAACAATAACGCATGTGCAAAAATCCAAATTAACAGTTCAATGACGTTAAATAGAACAAGCATATGTCACGCAGTAGCTAGATTACAAAATAATAATGGGTACACAAAAACGAAAGACCTTTCGGATTTTTTCGCAGCTTTAAAATATCGAATTTACAACACTTGGCGCATTCATCGCCCGTCTAAAAAGTGTCACCATGCATTGGGCTAAAGCACATTTTATCCATATGCTGTTTCAACATCGGCTTTTAAGATGACACCCAGTAGTAACCCTAACCTAAATAAACTTGATGACAATACTGTTAATAGAAAGAAACATGATTTTCATTGAAATGAGTCCAGAAATTATGTCAACACTGCCCTGAGTATAAAGACCAGTAGGGTATGGGGTGGCGAAGCTGGCAGCCTTGACGGTTAGTTTTAAAGTAATTACCGTGATACACTGCGTATAACACGCACTTCAAAAAATTAGTTGATTTTTCCGTGTGGGTGGTATATACCGAATATACAATGATTACTATAAAAAAAAAATTATAAATGAACATTACAAATATGCATTACATTACAAAAATAATTATCGTAAGACATATCTTCAATTTGCCGGTGCGTGTTATACGCCGGGATATACGGTACTGTTATTTAAGAAAACACAACACACAAAGTTTTAATTTGAAAATTAAGCCAGCTTTCCACAAACATCTATAAGTCAAATATTGCATCATATCTTTACTCCTATTTTCAAAAAATTACTAAGCAATGTTTCTACATAATACGAGGGGTATCCAGAAAGTAAGTTTCCCTATTTAAAAAAAATAAGAACGCACACTTTCAGGTACATATTTATTGGCAACAAGTACAGCAATGTTTCAGCTATTTTTCAACATAGCCACCGCCAGAATTGAGACACTTGTCGTATCGTGGGATCAACTTTTGTATCCCTCTGTCGTAGAACTCTGACGCCAGTGAATGGAACCAGCGTGTGACAGACGTCTTCAGCTCGTCGTCGTTGCCAAAACGCTCACCGGAGGACAGGAATTTCTTGAGGTGCAAGAAAACGTGAAAATCGCTGGGAGCAAGATCAGGGCTGTAGGTTGGATGATCAAACAACTCCCAGACTAATTCCGTCAAAACAGCTGTTATGCGTCGAGCCGTATGTGGACGAGCATTGTCATGGAGGAGCTCAACACCTGCACTAAGCATTCAACGCCTCTTGTTTTGAATGGCACGTTGCAATTTCCACAATGTTTCACAGTAACGGTCAGGCTCGCAGGCGGTGGGAGAAGGAATAAGAGCTACCATTTAGGACCACTGCTACTACGCTACTGGCACGAGGCGGGACCTGTCCGGCAGGCATATGATGGATACGTCATAGATCTGTTACGCATGCGCAATTGACACGGCTAATTACGTTTACTTTAAAGGGGAAAACATCGAGAAACTTACTTTCTGGATGCGCTACGTATTGTTACGAACTTTCGGGGCAACCCGCTGTTCTGGGGCTTAAAATAGTTTAAAATTCGTTTTCTGCGCTTCAAATAGATAAATTTTGCTTTTTGTTGCATCAAAATCGGTCAACTAGAACCGGATATAGCGAGGTTTCGGTTTCCCATTGTTTTTCTATGGAGGTTCTAGAAATCTCGAGAAATATTGGTCCTAGGGCCTCGATTTCTTCACTTTTGGGGCCTAATTTTTACGGCAAATTTGGCGATATCTCGCCTAAAATCTTCAAGCTTGGCGACATTTTGGTCATTTGGCGCGATTTTCCCAATGGGGCCTGAAAGTTGGTTTTCCTGCATTAAACACACATAAAAACCTAACATTTCTTTTCTATGACGTAATCGAAATTCCCGCTTTAAGTAGAACCCTCGAGAAATAGACTTTTCTGGAAGCTGCCCGCAGCTTCTGCCTCTCCTATAAATAACGGCGTGTTTCTTCGGCCCCAGTTCAGTGTGAGTGAGCACCCGTATTGTGAACAGAGCTTTCTGAGAGAGTACGCTTGCTTTGTGAAATGATAGTGCTATAGAAGCTGTGTTTTGGCTTGCTTTCCGAGGCTGTTTTTAAAGTACTGTGCGCAAATTCTTCATTGCTGTGTCTTAAGGGATTGTGTATGATATCCCTTGAATATTTTCACTGACTTTTTTCCTGTGCAAGTGACTTATTTCGTGTGAGAAATACAGCATTTGTGAGAGCTTCAGATCTAAGCGGACTGTCAAAAGCACATTGCTGTTTAATTGTGCTTGTGAATTTTGTACAGCTGATTGATTGTTCTACGAAGTTCTAGAAGCAATAAAGTTCGTTTTCCATCCTGACAAGTGGACTTTTTACTAGAACTTTCTACACCAATCGGACTCTAGAACGACGAACCCAGGAAACAAGCAGAGTGTTCTGCAACAGTATGTAAAACGGCACTAAAATTGATTATTTAAGTTGTATTCCTATTATAAGCCGCCCGGGTTCTGTAGTGGTTGGAGAGCCATTCCACCACACCATGGGCCAGGGTGTCCGGGTATGTCCCACCACACCACGAGTCGATTCCCGACACGGGCTTGGGTATAACTTCGTCGTCCCTTCATAGGAGGTAACGTTGGTCCACTTATTAGGTGCCTCCATAATAAAGAGACTAGTAATTCCGACCTTGGTGGCAGCCAATGCCCATAAATGTCAAGTGTCCGCCATTGGAGGGGGAAAGGTTTTCCATAGTACACCGCAGTGCAGTTTTACGCACGTCACTTTTCGTATTACTCAGTCTGACATCCAGCCTACTTGAGCTATTTGCTGTACAAATCTATGCATGCTTCAGTGTATTGCATGTTTATTCGTTTTCATTGTTTGTATGATTCAAATGTCCATGCGACAAAAGCACAGTTCGTGCATTTTTTCTTTTTTTCTAATCGCATTTATTGTTGCATTTTTTCCATGCAGACATTTATATTTGCAGTCGTTTGCAAGCCACCCGAGTTGTGCAGTGGCTAAACAGCCATTCTACTACATCACGGGTCCGGGTTCGATTCCCGGCGTGGATTTAGGTGTCATTTCGTCCATCCTTTATAGGAGGCAAGGTTGGTCAACCTATTAGGTGCCTCCATAATAAAGTGACCAGTACTTCCGGCCTTAGTAGTCGGCCAAGCTCCGTGCCATGAGGGTGGGGGGGAAACAGTCGTTTGCAAGAAATTTAAGACCAGAGGTTGACTGACGGTAGTTTAACTCCTTTCATCATATTCGATAATTATTGAATTATCTCGTGTCCTGATTATCTCGTATGCTAACAACTTCTGTAAATAGTCTTGCCCTTTCGTTTACTGCCAGTTTTTAATTGGATTTTAGTGTAGATAGTGCTGTTCTTTTGAAAAGAGTGATAAGTAAAAACCCTTTACTTGCGATTGCATAAAAAGCAGAAAAAATGATCCTTCGTAAAGCTAGATATTCTAAACGTGAAATAAATTGACAGTAAATGTAAGACAGCTGTTCATCAATCTGTCACTAAATCTAAGATTTCAAGTAAATAAATACACATTAGTTGCAGCGGTTTCCCAAGAAAACAAGAGCACGGCGTATGATCTCCAACAAGTTCTTTTGTAAAATTAGACTTATGTACAATAGTCCCAAATGTCCGTTTGATCACTAACAGTCGTATTCACGAAACGGCTAGTAACCGCCTGATTATGAAACTAACGTTTGACCGTTACTTGCTGGTAACACACCGGTAACCTCAGAACGGTATTCACCAACTATTTAAAACCACTGGTTTCCTGACCAACGTTTGACCACCGATTAACTTGTACTTGTGCATTCTGCTTTGTAAGCTCGTCTGTGATTGGCCAACTAGCTGATTGCCGACCCTTCACTTCACCCCTCTTCGCGAACGCTCCAAAATAGTTGAAAATAAGCAGGAGTGTAATGTGTTTTCATGTATTTTTATAATCACAAATACTTCAATTATTTATTTCGGAGATTTCTGCTGAATTTTTTGTAATTAAAAACTGATATTTTATTTATATACTCCTACGAATTTAAAAGATATATTGATTTTAAAAGATAATTTTTAAAGGTATTCGAAGGTTTCCTATTTTTATTTTTTAATGTATCTGACAGACAAAAACAGTACGATTGTTTAAAAATTTGTGAATACATACTTAAGAGCTTACTCTGGGGATATTTTATTTGTTTTACTGTAGGAGATGGTATTTTTTTTTTTTTTTTTTTTTTTTTTTGAGTATCAATAATTAAAATTTCAAATGCATAAAAAAAACAAATATTTTTACAATGTTTTAATACAATTGTAATAATTCTAATGTTGAAACCTACTGGTGACCATACTTTAATCACAAAAAATATGGATCATAGAGCAGCTCTGCAATTTTTTGTAATTTTATACAGTAAAGGGTAAATATATACGTGAATATTAAAATGTGATTGTGCTGAGATGGTTCTGCTTAAATAATGACTTATGAGGTAGCAATTACTCAATTTTTAACTGAAGTTATGAACTAGGCTGTCTCTTGATTTTTCATATCAAGGACTAGAAATTTTTGGACCCTTCCCCCCCCCCCCCCAAAAAAAAGGGAATTGCAGATCTCCACTCGAAATTGCAAGTTTTTTCCCACAATAAAGACATTTTAATCACTCTGTAGTCAGACATTAAAAATAAGATTTTTTTTTTCATGTGATTAATTTATGAGTAATAACTTAGCACGAAGTGTACAACTTATTTAAATAAACCAGGAACGGGGAAAAAGAGTATTCAATTTAAATATTAATAGTGAATAATGCCTCTGATGTATTTTTATTAATGGAATAATGCAAAAATCAAGAATTATATTAGTTATTTTATCAGATGTATGTAAGTAAATATTTAATACTATAAGCTTATAACAGACTCTGTTAAAATTTACATTTACTTCCCCCTTGAAACAGATAAAACAAATGTCAATGAATTTTTGTCTCAAAGCTACATGTTCTTCTTTTGCAAAATCGTAGGCAAATAAAAATTGGGAGGGGATGGGGGGGTATGTAGCGCTGAAATTTTTTTTACCTATAGTTGAACTGCAGAATCAATGCAAATAAAAAAACTACTAATTTCATTGACTAAAATTTCGGGGGAGGGTGGGAAATCAATTAAAGGAATTTTAGAAAGGGGACTAATTAAAGAAACCTGTTCCAGCCCAGCTAACCCCTGCTAATTCAAATGGCTTTGTCTATTAAATATAGCAATGCTCTTGCTGGGAAAAAAATAAAAAATTAATAAAATTATTTCTTTTTTTCTGACAGGATTGGGATCATGATTGATTTTGATGGTATTTTAGTATAATGTCGAATTTATACACCTAATTAAAATGGTTAAGTACTTCATCCCAGAGGGCCTTACTTTTTTAGAAATAATAAAAAAAGAGATGTTAAAAAAAAGGGGGGGGGTGAGAGAGCAAGAAGTGAAACTTTGGCCGCAGCGAGGCCAGAACCCTGGAACTACTGCTTGCCAATCGCTCGCTTTACCGCTGCGCCATAATTTCATTGACACGGTTGCTGTAAATTTAAAACATTTCCTTTATTGCCTGTTTACCGTTTACTTACTTTGATGGTAATGTATTGGAAAATCCTTGACACACAAGTCTTCTAAACCGTTTACTTTCTCCTCACACATAAATTTTGCAAATCTATCAATAAATTCTAAAATTTCCATATCTTCTGTCTTCAACAGCGCTGTAGTCCGCCATGTTTGTAAACAGATTAGAGCCTCACAGCGCATGCGTCGAATGTAACAGGCCGGTAACCACCCGAATTCGGCTGGTTACATTCGTCTGTTAAAAACGAGATGTAACCAGCCGATTTGGCCTTGTGAATACCATTTTTTTTTTACACCCGTATTCACGAAACTTTCTACCAGCTGGTAACAGCCGGATTACCATAGAATCGGATGGTTAAAAAAAAATGGTATTCACAAGGCCAAATCGGCTGGTTACATCTCGTTTTGAACAGACGAATGTAACCAGCCGAATTCGGGTGGTTACCGGCCTGTTACATTCGACGCATGCGCTGTGAGGCTCTAATCTGTTTACAAACATGGCGGACTACAGCGCTGTTGAAGACAGAAGATATGGAAATTTTAGAATTTATTGATAGATTTGCAAAATTTATGTGTGAGGAGAAAGTAAACGGTTTAGAAGACTTGTGTGTCAAGGATTTTCCAATACATTACCATCAAAGTAAGTAAACGGTAAACAGGCAATAAAGGAAATGTTTTAAATTTACAGCAACCGTGTCAATGAAATTATGGCGCAGCGGTAAAGCGAGCGAATGGCAAGCAGTAGTTCCAGGGTTCTGGCCTCGCTGCGGCCAAAGTTTCACTTCTTGCTCTCTCACCCCCCCCCATTTTTTTTTTTAACATCTCTTTTTTTTTATTTCTAAAAAAGTAAGGCCCTCTGGGATGAAGTACTTAACCATTTTAATTAGGTGTATAAATTCGACATTATACTACAATACCATCAAAATCAATCATGATCCCAATCCTGTCAGAAAAAAAGAAATAATTTTATTAATTTTTTATTTTTTTCCCAGCAAGAGCATTGCAAAATTTAATAGACAAAGCCATTTGAATTAGCAGGGGTTAGCTGGGCTGGAACAGGTTTCTTTAATTAGTCCCCTTTCTAAAATTCCTTTAATTGATTTCCCACCCTCCCCCGAAATTTTAGTCAATGAAATTAGTAGTTTTTTTATTTGCATTGATTCTGCAGTTCAACTATAGGTAAAAAAAATTTCAGCGCTACATACCCCCCCATCCCCTCCCAATTTTTATTTGCCTACGATTTTGCAAAAGAAGAACATGTAGCTTTGAGACAAAAATTCATTGACATTTGTTTTATCTGTTTCAAGGGGGAAGTAAATGTAAATTTTAACAGAGTCTGTTATAAGCTTATAGTATTAAATATTTATTTACATACATCTGATAAAATAACTAATATAATTCTTGATTTTTGCATTATTCCATTAATAAAAATACATCAGAGGCATTATTCACTATTAATATTTAAATTGAATACTCTTTTTCCCCGTTCCTGGTTTATTTAAATAAGTTGTACACTTCGTGCTAAGTTATTACTCATAAATTAATCACATGAAAAAAAAAATCTTATTTTTAATGTCTGACTACAGAGTGATTAAAATGTCTTTATTGTGGGAAAAACTTGCAATTTCGAGTGGAGATCTGCAATTCCCTTTTTTTTTGGGGGGGGGGAAGGGTCCAAAAATTTCTAGTCCTTGATATGAAAAATCAAGAGACAGCCTAGTTCATAACTTCAGTTAAAAATTGAGTAATTGCTACCTCATAAATCATTATTTAAGCAGAACCATCTCAGCACAATCACATTTTAATATTCACGTATATATTTACCCTTTACTGTATAAAATTACAAAAAATTGCAGAGCTGCTCTATGATCCATATTTTTGTGATTAAAGTATGGTCACCAGTAGGTTTCAACATTAGAATTATTACAATTGTATTAAAACATTGCAAAAATATTTGTTTTTTTTATGCATTTGAAATTTTAATTATTGAAAAAAAAAAAAAAAAAAAAAATACCATCTCCTACAGTAAAACAAATAAAATATCCCCAGAGTAAGCTCTTAAGTATGTATTCACAAATTTTTAAACAATCGTACTGTTTTTGTCTGTCAGATACATTAAAAAATAAAAATAGGAAACCTTCGAATACCTTTAAAAATTATCTTTTAAAATCAATATATCTTTTAAATTCGTAGGAGTATATAAATAAAATATCAGTTTTTAATTACAAAAAATTCAGCAGAAATCTCCGAAATAAATAATTGAAGTATTTGTGATTATAAAAATACATGAAAACACATTACACTCCTGCTTATTTTCAACTATTTTGGAGCGTTCGCGAAGAGGGGTGAAGTGAAGGGTCGGCAATCAGCTAGTTGGCCAATCACAGACGAGCTTACAAAGCAGAATGAACAAGTACAAGTTAATCGGTGGTCAAACGTTGGTCAGGAAACCAGTGGTTTTAAATAGTTGGTGAATACCGTTCTGAGGTTACCGGTGTGTTACCAGCAAGTAACGGTCAAACGTTAGTTTCATAATCAGGCGGTTACTAGCCGTTTCGTGAATACGACTGCTAACCATCCGATTCTATGGTAATCCGGCTGTTACCAGCTGGTAGAAAGTTTCGTGAATACGGGTGTAATAGGCTCAATGGCCAGGTCATTTTGAATGGTAGTGTTTAAACAGTGGCTGCTTGGATAGATAATTTATCGATGGAGCATTTCCGTTAGAATTTTTGCCATTTGACTCATTACTGTAATCAAAAAGTATCCAGAATGCTTTATTTAAAATATGATTGTGGCAGATTTAGTCTATAAACTCGCATCGAGCATTTTTAAGACTTCTACAAACATCTGGTAACAGCTACGAATTTATTATGTTTTGTAGTTTGAAAATAAATTTGTTTTTATGAGATACAAATTTTCACTCTCTGATTGACTTTACGAAACAACATATTGCGTCATTGTTCTTCGTGAGTTTTTAATCGACAATCGACAAATATACCTCCACAAACTCCGTATCCCAGACAGCACAGCAAACTTGCAGCAAGTTTGATTTACCAAGTCAATAAACTTTAATTAAGCTTGAAAATTTCAAGCGTGTAAGCTTAATGCAAACTTGAATCAAGTGTTCAAGTTTACACTTGCCCAGCTTGCATTAAGCTTGACATAGCAAGCTTAATAAATTTCTTAAATACACGGGGCGCCCGTCGGCGAACTCGCCCCACATATTTCATTTTCCCACGCATTTTCCCGTCTATGCTGAAATTTCAAGATAATTTAATCTGTTTCCATCAAGCGTCCGCGGCTGGGATCGAACTCGTAACCTAAGGTTGGGAAGCCAGCGTCCTAACCATTCCCCGAATCTGCCTCGCGCTGGCATGACTAAAGTTTGAAGTGACTGTTATGGTTTTCACGGCATTTTCTGGCGAGATTGATCAGTGCCCGATGCCGATCTGTTTCTTTTATTTTTCCATGGGATGAATCAAAATTAAAGTAATGTTATGTGTGATTTATAGACTTTACTAATAGGGAAATAAGCATAATATAAACTTAAAAGCAGCACACGTTTTAAAACTTTCACTATCGCGACACTCATGTTAGGCAATACTGGCCAAAATCGAGACAAACGACTGATTTTGAAATCAATTTCGTAGTATAGTTGTATTTTATGTTGAAGAATTTCCATATTTGGAAATATAGAATCTTTTTTTTTAATTCTATGGTCAAGTACATTTATGACTGATGATAAATTATTTGTTATGTGGATGTGGCTTTCCAAATCAAGCAGTCATCAAATTGTATTCAAGCTTGACAGTTCAAATGACTTCTCCAAGCTTGCTACAAGCTTAAGATGAATTGAACTGTCAAGCTTGTATTTATACGTCAAGTTCAAAGAAATGTCAAGCTTTATTTAAGCTTATGTGCCGTCTAGGATTCAAATGATACAGAGCAGTGTGACTGTTTCTTAATTCAACGGTTCCTCTTCGTAGTCACGTTTTCAGTCTATTATACATGACGAAAAAATCGCTATGAACTTTGAGGCTGTTTCACAGAAAAAGCTTAAAGTCGTGCTTTGAATATTGGAAAAAAGAAAACTTCGAAAGCAGTGCGTGTGTGATTGTAGCAACGCTACGCTAGGGCGATCTGCCAAGTATGGGGGTGCCTTACTAAGGGGACTTTCTAAGGGGATCTAACGCATATTCACGTGACATCTAGAGAAAACCTACCTGAACTCCAGACCTTTAGATCGACAGCCGCGCGATGTGACCCGAACCTTCACACTTCGGCCGTCTACCATTTTCAGTGACATAACCACTGTGCCATCGTGGGGCGCATGGCAGTGGGAACAGATTACTTTTAAGCAGTTGGAATAAATTTTGACTAATAAATTAATTTTTGTTTTATGCCAGCATTTCGGGAACTTTTTGATCAACGTAGTACAAAGTTTAGTGTGCGTCTACATAATTAATTTAGTATTAAAAAAAGTATGCAAGTGTAAAGTAGATTTTATTATACGTATTTTCAGTGTGCTTATTTTCTTCTCTTTACAGCAATACCACTGAGTGAATGCTGTCGTTTCCGTCTATGATGATTTCGAAATTATTTGACAAGCAATCTGAATAATGAATCGTAATGATATCAAACTCACCATTCATGGTGTGTAAGATGTATAAAATGGTAGCTGAAATTATTTCAAAATTGGCATTCGAGGTGGGTCAGATGGTCTAAATAGTGGCTGAAATGGTGTAAAAGTATGTATCTGACTTGATCAGCTCAGCTTACTCCAAGGTGATTAGCTTCGGTGTGTGTGTGGGATTGTTATTTGTTACAGAATTACACTCAGTGTTACGAGCATAACGATTGTCTTAGTGAGCAGATTCAAGTCAATCGTCTGAATTTTGAGACAAGTAAAAGATAGATCTATCTTCGTACCTTCAATGAGGGACATTAAGAGCAGAATTTCTCTGTTTTGAGTATATTCGTGTTGCATGCAATATATCTGAGCAGTTTCTTGAGCAAGAAGTCTGATCTCTTCCCATTTTCGAACGGTGTCAGAACCAGAAAATGAAAGCAAAACCATCTGCAACATGCAAAATATGAACTTCGCCGTGTAGGTCACGTTGTAGCTTGCAAGATGTTTGCACAATATATAGAGAGATGTCGTAAAGGATAGGCCGTACAACAAGAGCGCAACGGTTGCGACTTCTGCTTCGATTTCAGACCAGACTTTCCTGATGCAGGAGTATAGCTCGAGGCTTAATCTGATGTTGTTTGTTGTTGGATGCTTGTGAGTCAGCTGCAGTTGTTCGGAAAGGGCTTTTAGCAGTAGTCGACTGAAAGACGTGTAAACGAATGATAAAAAAATTGCTAGAATAGTCGGAAAGGCGAAGTCGTTGATAGCCTGTCCAATTCGTAAAAGGGTAACAATATAGATTGCAGACGTTTTGGACAAGGAACACTGATCTCTAATCCAGTTTTGCAATACGCTTGGCTTTTTGGTCGGCACGAAAGAAACTATCAGTGGAATAATCAGACTGGCCATACATCCAACTATGATTATCTTCCTAAAAGAATTGTAAGACTTTAGGTGATAGCTCTGTCTGAATTTGTGTATACTCTGAAGACAGGCATTCAATTTTTTAATCTTCATCATTAACAAAAACTTTAGCGACAGGAAAACAAGGACCGAACTCGATGCATTCAGAGACCACAAAAAATTATCGTCCAGAATGTACCTGTCGATTCTGTACACTGACATGAAAACGGACATACAGAGGAGGCATAGTGCTAAGGAATACAGAACTATTTTCTTAAGCACAAATATCTTTTTTTCGGTTTTGCTTTCGTCTACGTTGGGAATTCCGGTGATCGATAAAAAGTTGATCAAAATTCTGCCGTCAGATAAGAAGTTACCGAAATCTGCTTCCTCGTATTTCTTCACTTTCTGAAACATTCTCAAGAAATGAGTTCTTTGTATTCAGTTTAGATTTAAATGAGAGCAGATACTCTTTGTACACCGCGATGTACTTAGCATTAACTTATCCTTGAATGATTATGCGACGAACTGAATGTACTTCCTGTACACAAATAAAGGATATTTGTCAATCAAGGTTATCGTTTAGCTTTTCGAATAAAAGAATCCATGGCAACTGCCTATGAGGAAAATTGAAAGTTATCGAGCAATTTCGTAATTTATTGCACACGGTTATTAAAAGGGTGCTATGTTGTGAGCATACCACTGTTATCCGAAACATCGTTAGCAGAAATCAATAACCAGTTCCGCAGAAACATTTTTCTCTTTTTTGGAAGCATGTTGCAACAAAATTAATAAGCTCTTAAAATAGACGTCCTTGAAATATGGAAGGCTGATATTCTAGTTGAGTAAGTGTTTTATTATTTAGCATTTACAAACCAGATAGCAGTTAACTGTCGAGGTAAATTGCCGTTAATCAGTTTACACTAAATACTATTTATTACTTGATTTTTCATGCATTCTTGCATGTAACTAACTGAGCATTTGTCTTGTTTAGTATTCGATTTCGTTATGTAAACGTAATTTCTGCCCAAAGCAATCGTACATTCGAATGTCTTTGAAGTAGCAATTAAAAATTATATAAGCTGTTCTTCTCTAGAGTCCTAGAAAAAAAGTTAACATTTTAATTTGACAGCAATAATGTTGATATTTAAATTGGGCACCAAAAAAAAAAAAAAAAAAAAAACTACACCGCATGTTTTCATAGAAATGCGGGTGTGGATAATAATCATGCTATTAGTTCGGAATGCTGGGAGTTTTTTTTTTTTTTTTTTTTTTTTTCTTGAGTATACAGGTTCGCCAGGCGTCACAGAAAAGATGAAAACCTTTGAACAGTCAGAAAGTTTAATTTAATAGAAAAAGCCAGGGAAAATTGAAAACTTTGGCTAAAAACTTGCACTTCTGGGAGCACTCATGAGAAGTGGCTTGCGATATTTTGTAATGGAAATTTCTCATTAAAAAGTTCAATCCCTTTTCGGGATAATCAAAATAAAATAGATGAAATCAAAAGAGTAATTGCAAACTATCAACGCCATGCAACATGTAAGCAATTCATGGCACCCACTGTATCTACATAAAGTGCGGAAAATAGTTTTCATTTGGCATCTGTTTAAAAAGAAAGAACACCTTTGATCTAATTAATAGTTCCTTTAAAAAGAAACAGTATCTGACCTTTACAATATTAATAAGTCGTCTCAGGATATAAAATTGATTATCTCAGATTGCTTTTGCCTCCAGATGAAATTTTTATTAAGAGTGAGGAACTCTTTCCAAGAAAGCACTCTAATTTAGAGTGCTGTCAGAACATATCGTCCTCACGTTTGTACTGACGGGAAGATATATGTTTTTGACGAGATGTCTGGACAATTAAATTTCTTTTAACCAGAAAGTCGAAGGAAAGTGAGAGATACACATTGCATTAAAAGCTAACTTCTGATTAGAAGAGAGATTTTTAAACGTAGGATTATGTTCCTCCCACGGAATTGGATATAGAGAACGATCATCAATGTATTTTAAAAGAACTAAACGAAATTTGTCTGTAAGATGGCGCTGTAAATCGTAATCAATAAGTTAATGTTGTGCGCGTGCGTGTGTTAGTTGCATGTTGCATCATGATTCGCCTCTATGCATCGCTAGAGGACTCTTATGTAGTTAATCATTAAAAGGGGATTGAGTAGTTTCGTTTCAGGGGCTGATGCTATTTCGCCAATCTGCCGTTAGTCAACGATTGTCCTATATCTATATCCGTCGTTCCTCTGTTCTATGAAAGAATTTTTTTTTTTTAAACGTCCTTGCAAGTTTTAGTATTACTCCGTGTTAGAAAACTGACTGGGTGAACTAACCCAGGTAAACTAAGTTAATTGGGTTTGCTAACTGCCATTTGTTTTAACCGTGGAGTTCTAAATAAAAAATTGCGTGATATTGATAAACTCTGCCACACAATTTACGTCATATTCACAATTTGTGCGATTCAAAATAGCGCTAGGATATTACACAGCTTAATATAATTCCTGAGATTAAAATAAATAAAGTATTTCCTTCTGCGGAATCATTGAGAATTTAAACATTTAAATTGACCGTTGCATGGAGAGAAACGAAGATAGTGTTAATGTAGTATATGGTAGGCACTGGCGTAGCCACAAATTTTTCATGGTGGGGGGCGTTACGACTATTGCAACTCGCACATATGTATATGTGCGTGTGATAAGGGAGTGAAGAATATACATTTTGTATGGCAAAAAATTCCTCATGGGGGGTTATGACCCCCCCCTATACCCTCCCCTTGGCTATGCCACTGATGGTAGGTGGTGTTAGTAGATTTGTTAGGATAACACGGATTAAAGCACAATATACCGATTTAATAAACATTTTGTGTATTTTAAATTAAAAAATGTTTGTTATATTCTTCCTTTTTAACTCTCCTTACAATCTAACTAAAAGATAAGCATTCCCACGTTACGTTTTTATGCCTCGCAGTAGTTTCAACAGAAGAGGCTGCCTGAATTTTTTTTTTAAAGTATCCCAAAATTATATGTTAGAGCTACTTGTGCACTTCCTGTTTTTACACCCCAGTTTGTTTCCTAACCAGGAAGGGGGGACTTCTGGATATCGGTACTTTTCGGAAACTGCTAGGGCTAGCGACCGCCGAGGGAACTTTCGGGAAGACGGATTTATTATGTACGTGCACCGCATGTACACGGTGGGCTTCAGTGGCTGATCGAAAATCGAACCCGTAACCTTTCTTTTATCAGTCCAGCACCTTCACCACAGTGGCGTCTCGGCCACAGTGATCTCCGAAGGAGGGATATTTTGCGAGCATCTCCCATGTTCGATAAGAGTCCGAACAGAACGGATGAACCATGGTCGAAGGTAGACCACATACGGTGCTCTGGGAGCAAAAAATGTATGATATTATGTCTTAAATGTTAATATTTGTTGATTGTTTTGTGAAAAATAAAAACATAGGAAGGCAACTGGGACTCGGAATAGAAATTCACGCATGGTCCCCCACGGCCGTACGCAAAATGCTTTGCATTTGTGTAACGTAAAAACAACTATCGCGCATGTACCAACCAGTGATGGTTCCTCATTAAGGGACGGACAAAGGGGACCGTCTACGTAAACCCTTTTCCTTGCTCTGCGAGTCTGCGAGAGTTCTTTCGCTTTCCTTTGTAAAATAGCTACACCTACTGTACTGGTTAATTTTCAGCCTTTCGAAATGAAATTTTCCATTAAAATCTTTCCATTACTTTAAACTGATCTGAAACGGTTTGGTGTGCAACTAGGTAGTTGAATCAAAATTTCCGCAAATGCTCTTTTATAAGGTACGAAATTCGACCTATACAATTCACCAAAAATAACCTGTTGTTATTGCTGCGATTTTGTGAAAAATGACATAGTTATTTACTACCATCTTCAAAATTTCATTTTGTTTCCAGTATGTAATGCGCTTCGGTTCCTTATAAAACATTATTTCTTCTTTTCAAGGCCTACACTTGCCGCATAGGGATTCACAACAACAAAGGTTTGAAGTGTTGGCCATTTATTATGGAGGCACCCTGTAGGCGGCCAACATTGCCCTCGTATTTAGAGATGGACAGACAAATTAACCAAGCCCCATTCAGGAGTCGAACCGAACCCATAATCCTAGACAGTGGTGTGCTACGCGCTATACAATCAGGGCGCCTCTTTCTATGAAAAACCGGAATGCCATTCTCGCATCGACCTAATCTATGTCCACCACTAATGTATTGCATTGGACTCTCTCCCCGCTCCCTCCTACACATTCAATCTATCAGAAGTAAGATTAAGGCCTCCCCCAATTTTATCACTGCCAGCCCAGCTGTTAGCCATTGTCCAGAAACATCCCCCAGTTCGTTTTCTTACAAAGAGCTTCCTTCTTCCCACATTATCTCAAATGATGATAGAATATAAAAGGACGAAATCTGAGATTAATACGACAGCTTAATGTCATGAAATTCTTTAGTATGCTCCTGTAAAAGAACAATAAATGCTACAGACACCCTTTTCAATAAGGTACAGTTTACAATAAGAATAAAAATAATTTTTAGTAATGGATGCATATTTTCGGCAGTTAGAGAGTATGGGTGGCCAGACAGAGGGACAGACAAACCGGAATCATAGATACTTTTCAATTTAGTCGGAAAGTGCTAAATAGATTGATTAACTCCCTGCGAAAATTTTATTCAATACAAACATTACTTAGTTGCATAGTCATGTGCATTCAACATTGGTAACTAACTGTACTTGAATGCAAACGGAAGTCTGCGGTGGATAGGCCAGTAAAATAAAAAAATACGTTCTGCATAAAAAAAGGTAAACGTTTTTATTCAACGTTTCGTAAAAAATGTTATGGTATCATCGTCACCGAACAATTTTCTCTCGGAAGGTCAAATCTTGGACCAGTCTGCTTGATTATTTTGACACGCGTTCATTATGAGGTTATTGATCTTATCTTAGTGGATGTATTATTAATGACTAAAATTTTAATATCATCTTATTTTTCCTAGCAATCATTGATTAAACTGCGGGCAATGCTCTCTACAAACAAACTTCGAACCTCTTAGCAAATGGACCTTTGAACATTGCACCGATCATCCCACCACACCTCAGATTATTAGTGAACTTTACTCCAATCGACTTATCACAAACTTTAGAACTTTTCACTATTTTAACTATTCCCATATTCATACATCTAGGTCAATCATCCAGAAACTAATGGGGGCACTATTTGGCAGCACTCCTGCGAGTGGCAAGTCTGCTCGCGTTCCCTCCTGAACATGTAAATCATGTAATCTCATTTGATTCTGTCATCCCCCCCCCAGCGAACCTCCATGCTTTCTGGAGTGTCCCCCCGTAGAGTCCATCTGTAGCTTTAAAGCTGCCCCGCTCGGTTTTAAATTAAATTAAATATAATCCTATTAAACTTAAAGTGAGTAAGTTGAATACGTTGCATACTTTTTCATCTAACATTATGCTCAATTTCAAACCATATTGAAATTCCCATTGAACGTTTTATGGTTATGTGGCTTTTGTGGTATTTCCTCAAAACATTTTTTTTCCAAAGGAAAAAAAAAAAAAAAAAGGAAATGTATATAATCCTTTTTTGCCAATGAAAAGATCTACATATATACATCTATACAGACATTATGTATACACACACATTTAATCTGAAGAATTTCTTAATAATCGGAAATTTTAATGAAAAAGGGATATTAAGAGCACATAAGTTAAAAACTGAGAGTATATTTTGAGAGCCTAATAAAAAGTTTTTCCGCAAGAAACCGTATTTTTTTTCTTGCTTTTTGATTTTTTTTTCTTGTTTGGAAATTCGATAGTCTATTTTTTATGCCGTTATCAATAACATAGAAGATTAATTCTGTATTTGGATGATTTTCTTTTTACATACAAAAAGAAAATTTAAAAACTAAAAACTAAAAATGGGTGTGCCCGGCACAGCCAGCTGTCGTCAAAAAAGGGTCTCTAGATCTGTGGCACGCCATGAACGTTTCGATCGTCCGCCATCTTGCTGGTAGTTAAGTCGAGCTATGGCAACGGCTGCCCTTTTTTCAGCATTGGGCAATCTATCTAGCTTTTCTCGCATTCTTCCATTTTTCAGCAGATGCCAGTGCTGTTTAAAAATAATCGTGACCATTTTTTTACGGGAAATGACGTGCTAAAAAGTAAAGGATTCTCATGGAGCTATGTCACTCGCAACTATTTTTATAGAAATCAAATCTATTCTCCGTGACTGTCAACAGTCAAAACGTCAGAGTTTGGTGTTCCCACTGCGGGAACACTGCGCGTTAAAAGGTTAAATGTTCTTTTAGATGTTAAGGTTTCGTCTGTCAAACCATTAAAATACTATATAAATAAAACTTTGATGAAGGTAGGAATTAAAAAAAAATAGAACCAATTGAGAGGCCTGCATTTCCCTTTCGATTGTTCATTAATCCATTGTTGCACTGCAGTTTTCAGTCTCACTTTTTTATACCTTCTAACATTGTTCTCTGCAGTTCAGTTCTATCGGCGGGCAACCCCAACCAAATCGACCGAGATCCTAGTGCAGATAATCGGCTGCAATATCACAGAAACTATCGGCGTCATCTGTAAGAAGTAAAATATTTTATGGAATCACTCTTAGTTTTTTCTTTTTAATAGTGGTGCTTTATATTAATTTCGGTGCATCATCAACATAAGAACTGGGACCGTCCCGGTTCAGCCGCAGTCCGGATAATCCTATCCCGGTTGATCCAGAGTCTACTATAGTAAAAAGATACGAGCTTAGTTGGACAGTGTTAAAAACTTGGCGACATTTTAATGATGAACTCAAAAAGCTGTATATCACTAACAATGGAATTTTGCGAGACCCTGTTCACTTAAAAAACATTAAGAATCATTAAATAACTTTAAATATTACTTCCATCTTTTAAATGAAAAGTAAACATCGGAAAATTTTTATGTCCTTATTATATTGAGCTTGAAATTGGTTAATGCCTCTAAGCTGCTACAGGCCGTAATCGATTTGAATTAATTTAGTGCTCCTGTAGAACAACTGCAAATGCTACATACCCTATTTTCGATGAAAACCATTATTTTGTAATCCTTGAAAATGCATATCTATATTGTTTTGTTTGAAATAGCCGAAGAACTCTAAAAAGTGCTTTAAAGACTGACTACCCGTAGAACGTTATGTATTAGAATTCTTTTAGGAGCTCCTGTAAAAGATCTCTAAATGCTACACACACCATTTTCCACAGGGAACACGTATAGAATATTGGAATAACATGCATAAATTTCATAGTAATTGATGCTTACTTTCGGCAGTTACAGCACGGAAATCCGGACAGACATACAACCGAAATCACAGACACATTTTAACTTTGGATAGTGTTATTATTTTTTTTTTTTTGACATGCTGCACAATTTTCCATAAAGTGCATTGCATAACATGTAAGAATTATTTATATACCTATTGTAGCAATCATTTCATAGCAGTGATCACTTAAACACTAGCAAACAAACCAAAATCAAAGTTGAAAAATATAATAAAAACAGTTTGATCTAATCTATTTTCAGCACTCAGCATAAAATAAAGAAAAATAGAGTTACTGTACTCAACACACATTTTTGTTTCACACAAAAAAAAAAAACTATTTCTTTCATCTTTAATTCTGAGTTTTGACACTAAAAAAACAAACTTTTAAATGAAGTTTGAATGAAATGAAAAGAGTTCTAAATGACTTCAATATTTTTTCTTAATTTCTTTTCTGCTTTGTGTATTTCTTTAATGACAAGATGAACAGATTAGGGACATGATGGAATACTAGGAGCTCTTTCAGAGATAATTAAATCTCGAGTAAAGAATAATAGGTTTCAACTATTGGGATTTGGCTAATATCTCAAAAGAAGTAAAACTTTGATTTATTTGGAATCAAAGACATGAAAAAACTTTTATGAACATATGTACACGATTATGTAATAGTTAAAGAAATTAGTATGAAAGATTCTGGTTTTTTAACTTTTTTCGTTTCTCTTTCCTTCCTTTTATTTATTACTTTATTTATTACTATTTTATGACTTTCTATTGCTATAGAGTTAAATTTTTTAAAACTTAATTATATATAATGAAAACACTTAAATTAATGGAATAAATTAAATTAATCCTTTAACGTGTGTCGTTGCCTTGGGGACACAACTCTGACATTATGACTGTTTCGACTGACGAAGAATAAGTTTGATCTCAGTAAAAAATACTTAAGGAGGACATAAGAATCCTTTTCTATTTTTAGCACATAATTTCCCTTAAATATTATCGATTATTTATAAAATTGGTGTCATGATTATTTTTATAAGTACCAGCATCTGTTGAGAACTGGATAATATGATGAAAATATACATCGGTATAGAAGAAACTAGATAAACTGACCGATGCCGCACAGCCAGCTGTGTCACAAATGTTCTTTAGCTCTGTGGCACGCGATGGGCGATTTGATTGACCGCCATGTTGCTGGTAGTTAAATAGAGTGATGGCAACGGCTGTACTTTTTCGGCATGGGGGAATGGTTTCGCTACAAAGGGTTAATATGTATCTGAAGAAATAATGGGCCACTTATTTTTACATGTAAAAACCAAATCCACAATTCATACCTGGAATTAATTCAAGTAAAAAATGTTAAGTCGAATCAAAAGAAAAAAAATACAGACAGAGAGAGAGAGAGAGAGTGAGTGAGAGCAAAACATTTACTTTAGTTTCTTCAAGGAACAGTATAAGGCTTTACATTTACTTTTACAATCATATACTATTGAAACGTTGAAAAAATGTTATTTTATAGTTAAAAAATCCGATTTCATTCTTAATAAACATATAAACATGATATATTGGGAATCTAAAGAGCACCAGCATTGGCTGATGCCCTTTAGACTCATCGCCCATCTGACGTCCCCCTCCCCCCCCCGTAAGTATTGATCATAGAAATACATAATAAATTACAAAGTTATGCGAAAAAGGATGCAAAATTTTATGATAATCACCATAAAAATTCAGGTGATTAAATATGAGTAAATGCACAATTTTAGCTTTCATGCGGCTCTTGTAGAAACAAATTCCCATTAGTAAAATGTGTCGCGTACACTAATGTCATGGTGTACAAAGTTTGAACATTTTAACCTAAATATTGTCAGTGACATAAAAGTAAATGAGGATCATTATTTAATAATCCTTAACCCTTTGCGAGCAAGCATTTTCACATTAATATAGAAAAACAACTGGATAGACTTCCAAACGCTGAAAAACTGAAGCCGTTGTCATCGATCCATTTAACTACCAACAATATGGCGGTCGTTCTAATCGCCCATCTAGCATCACAAAGCTAATGTTTTTTGCGCGTTGCCGCACAGCCAGCTGTGTCGACTGCCATGCTGTTGGCAGTTAAATAAATCGATTGAAACGGCTGAAATTTTCCAGCTTAGGGCACTTTATCCAGTTGGTCTTCTGCTTTGATGTGAAAATGCTTGCACTTCAATAGGTTAAAGAATAAAAGTCGAGGTCAATGCTTTTGAGAAACTCTGCATATGAGTGCTTTATTTTAATATATTGTCTTTGAGTATTCGAATTTGAGTAAAGTACTCTAATTCGAATCCGTACTCACGATAATTAATCAAGCGCTTTAAACGTTCATTAAGTTTCGTGAAGGGTAAAATCAGTCCAACTTTATAATTATCCTTTTGTAAGTGACATTCGCTTCCCATTGTAACATACATACCTGAAAGTTGCTAATGACAACAGGTCGAGGCGTTGATTGTCACGTCTAGGGAAAGAGTTTAATCTTTTATATCCCGCACGTCTCCTCCTGTTTGAGCAGTTATGAGAGTATAATACGTCATTAACGTTGTTTTATGAAGGGCTTTTTTTTTTTTTTTTCTCGGTTGACGAATTTATCCACTGCAGTCATTCGAGCCCGGCTCGTTATAACATAAAATATCCAAGAGTCACAAGATAGGGAGATAAAAATACGTAAGGAGCACTTTATTTTTCAAGAGGCGTTAACAGCGAGAGAAAGGAAATGCATGTTTTCTTCTGGAAGTGGCTAGTTAATTTTAGGAGCGCTTATTCGAAATATTTATGGATGATGTCTCCTGCTTTAGGTTAGCATAATGAAGAAATACATTTATAGTTATTACTTATTACTTAAAATAATGAGGAATGATTAACATTTATATAATGAAACACTTAAAGGTTTTCATATAATCTTCCTTCCCCCTTTCCCAAACACTTTTTAAGGCTGTTCTGAAATATACAGGGTGTCCCCAAAACACTTACCTAGATGTTTAGTCTTTAAAGTTTAATCATAGACCTGTGCAACATATTACAAAGTCACGCTGAAAAGGTACAGACATTTACTGTATCGATTAAAAATTTTTCGAGAGATCAAAATTTAAATTTTTAAACGGTCCCCGAATAAAAAAATTCACCAGTCAGTAAAATGTGCTCCAGCATTATTTTAGTAATGTACAAGGCTCAGCCTTTCGCATTCTCATAGATAAGTTCAATCAAAGTTGATGAGGAACTATAAAATACCAGTGATAGCAATAAGCATTATGTATTTTTTCAATCATTGTTTTCATTCGTAATTTGTGTGTGACTCCTGAAGCGTGATCACCTGACGTGATTTTTTCCTCTTCGAGAGCCATTGAAAAATAGTTTAAGTCAGCATGTATTTGTTTTCATATATCTCCAACACATTTAAAATGCTCAAACTCTGTACATCAAGTTATTAATGTGTGGCGTACAATTTATCTTGCACTTATAAAATTTTAGAGCAAGAAAAGCAATAGGGCCTACACATGGATTGTGATGTCTTTGCTAACAAGATGAAAAAAATAATGGGGCCGAGACATGGATTATGATTTACTCTCTAGCGTAATGAAACACGGAAGACAGATAGTGTTGGCGAATGGATTATGATGCACTTTCGAACATAATGAAATAGGAAAAACAAATACAGCTCAAGCATGGTTTATGATACGCTTCCAATATAATGGAGAGCCAAAAAATGAGTACTTATCCGAAGGAATTTCAGACTTAAAAAAATTGCTTACATGGAGTATGGTTACAAGGAAGAGGCACGATTTTATTGAAAGAGAGTTGGATGATTTTTGGAATCGATGCAGTAGTTAAATAAGTCGAGAAAAAAAGGAATACTTACTTTCAATCACTTCGCCGTGAAACTTTATATGTAAGTTACATGCACTCTCGATTGAACATTCCTTGGCGTGAATGGTAAAGTCCTCGATTCATGTTCTTGCATTACATGTTGAAATCCCTTGCTGTAGAAACTTTTTTTTCTTTACCTTTTTAATACAACAATATTTATAATTGTCTAGTCATCATATTTTATAAAACTTGATTTATTTACTTTTTTATTACTTATAAGTTTTTTTCAGTACTTTTTTATTGTTTATTTTTAATTTAACTTCTACTATTGCAAGTCTAATGTTTTATAATTCATTATAGTTATTGCACTTTGAACACAACACATTTTATAATGTAAATATTATCCAGGTAAATCGGAAAATGTAAGCTTCTTGAGGGCCGTTTTTGATTTATTGAACCAATATTGTGTAATTACATATCATTGTCAAGCAGTGACATAGTGAGAAACTTTTCACTGGGGCAGAGGGTTACGACTACTGCAACTCATATATATATATATATATATATATATATATACACTGAAACCTATTTTTGTGCGGTCTTTTTTTGTGCAGTATATGGAAATTTCAATCAAATTGGAACGTAATTGACGAAGTTATCAATAAAAAAAATTTAGTAGGCTTGATCGTCCATTCAGTTTATTCTATTTTTGATACTCATTTCACCACATTACATATGTATTGTATAATTGCATAATTTAATTGTTGAATGCAGAAAAGTTTCCATGTAAATAAATGAACTGTGCAATAGCATATTGCGATGGAATTCTACAGTAGAAAAGCAAAAATGCAGTCATCGCAAATAAAGATTGAAGGACATCTGCATCATGTTAGCTCGGGTTTTTTTGAAAAGGATTGCGTGTTTCGTTAGGTCGCTGAATTGGTTTTTTGCTAATGAGATAGTTGGCGACTAGTCTTACTCTTCATTTTGTTTGCTTTAACAAGTAGGTAGAAGAATTTTACTTGAAGGGAGCAAAGTGTTACTTTTTTTTTTCGTCTCATTAGAGACGAAAAAACAAGAAAAAAGTACTGCTCAAGTGTCAAGTACGCTAAATAAAGCGATTTAATAAAAAAGAATATTACGCGTGTTTCAATCTTTAAATTTAATATTAATTGACGTCCTTCAAAGTGCTTTCACATTCCTGCACCATTGTATTTGAAGAAATTCGGAGGCGTTCAAAGAGGCCTTTTTTTTTTTTTTTTTTTGTCAGTGTAGCATTTAATCTTGGTAAGAAATATTTTCACGCCTGGCCATTTTACGACAAAGAACTAGGCTGTCGTGAGGAACATTTTATGGATTTCTCAACCCCCCTCTCACACCTACAGCTGAATTGATCTTTTTCTCACAATTTTGCGAGTTTCATTAGAATTCTTATAACATAAAACTGCTACTTGCCTTCAATAAAATGAGAGAAAAAAAAATGTGGACACTATATGATTTTTTTTGTACGCCTATTAAAGTACACATATTTTCGAAACACTTCAATTAAACTTATTTAGTTTTAAATTGTGATACGGTACTCCAATAACATTAAGATGTGGCAATTTCTCGACAGTCTGCGAGACTTTGGTCATAGCCCAAACAATAGTAGTCTATAGACATTAATGCACATTAAAATCTCTTTACAACGAATTTTACTTTTGCGAATATTTCAGGTCAATGAATAAGTATTTCAAATCAATTAATAAAAATTTTATATTACTAATTCGGTCACAGTAAAAATAAACTATAGATTCGATTGCAATCAAAAAAGGAGTTGCAGAATTCGATGTTGCAACAGGTTTAAAAACATAATTTAATCATACTACGGCTAATACATTTGAATTATCCGAGTTACATTCGTACGTACAGACATCACTAAATTACTACAGACATACACAAGTATGTCTGTAGTACATACACAATACGTACTACAGACATTTGAAACTAGTCAAAATAGATTGTACATGCGTACGCACTCACAGGGTGTCTAGCAAAGGACATACAAATAGCAAAAGAAAGAAAACTTATGGGAACACGCTTTTTTTAAGCATAGTAAAATTCAAGAAAATTATTCAGTGGTGACGAAACAGCATTTTTCTAAATTCTGAATGCAAAAAGTATAGGTTCCTAACAATGGCGTAGCCAGAAATTTTTCATGGGGGGGGGCGGTTACGACTACTGCAACTCACATATATGCATACATGTGTGTGATAAGGGAGTGAAGAATATACATTTTGTAAGGCAAAAAATTCCTCATGGGTGGGTTATGAACCTCCCCAATTGGCTACGCCCCTGGCTCCTAAGGGTACAAAAATGCACACTTCTCTGTCAACAATAAAGAAAAAGAGTGCTTTATATTGTACTTATTATAGCTAACGCTTGCAGTGATTTAGCCCCATTGTGTCCAAGTACGAAACAGTGCCTGATAACAAAGTGTTCCCGATGGTTGGAATTTAAAGATGAGAGGATTTCTTCTACCTTTTACGAATACTTCGCCAAAATGTTCAAACCTAATTCGAATGAAAGGTTCATTTGTGAAGAAACTGTTATTTCCTTCAAAGAATCACCAGGATAATTAGATAAACCTCCGAGAACAGCCCACTTTTTTGGTTTTAAGCATTTTTTGCTCTCGGAGTGTTCTGCTGTCAAACGAAACCCCAAATTGGGGGTTCCGGGCCAGCAGAGCAGCAACTTACAATTTTTTTTAATTAATTTGTTTCACATGTACAAATTAAAAAAAATATCAAGAACAATACATATTGAAGATTTCTTTCCTTTCATGGTTTAGAAAAGATGAGAAGATGTTTCGTGGTGGCAATCAAGAAGATCCTTCGGAAACATTCGGATATGAAATCAGTGACCAGGAATTTATCTATGCTCACAACATATCACGAGCAGAACGACATCTATTTGGTAAGTGTCTATACAAATGAAAACATTTATTGCAATTCTCTGGAGAAACCAGTACCTCTGTCATATCATGTCTTAAATACCATAAGTCCTTCCTGTTAATTATCCCAAATTAGCTCAGTCTGAAACAAAGCTATTAATAGATGTAAAAGACATAACGCAAGCTCTGCATAATGCCTAGTGTAGTGTCTTTAGTGGATCATAAAAATTACCGGATGAGGAAGATAAATAAGAAAACAGAAGAACAAGAGAAGAGAAAGTCACAAACATTAGAGCGTCTGTCAGACATTAGAGCTCAGTCTGAAACAAAGCTATTGATAGATGTAAAAGACATAACGCAAGCTCTGCATAATGCCTAGTGTAGTGTCTTTAGTGGATCATAAAAATTACCGGATGAGGAAGATAAATAAGAAAACAGAAGAACAAGAGAAGAGAAAGTCACAAACATTAGAGCGTCTGTCAGACATTAGAGCTCAGTCTGAAACAAAGCTATTGATAGATGTAAAAGACATAACGCAAGCTCTGCATAATGCCTAGTGTAGTGTCTTTAGTGGATCATAAAAATTACCGGATGAGGAAGATAAATAAGAAAACAGAAGAACAAGAGAAGAGAAAGTCACAAACATTAGAGCGTCTGTCAGACATTAGAGCTCAGTCTGAAACAAAGCTATTGATAGATGCAAAAGACATAACGCATGCTCTGCATAATGCCTGTCTTTAGCGGATTATAAAAATTACTCGAAGAGGGCGATAAATAAGAACCCAGCAAACACATACCACAAAGTATGGCGGAGTACCTTGCCAGTGCCTTTCTGCCTTTACGTCCAGCACTGGCCCGGCACTGCAAAAAGTAACTGAATCGTACCAAAAGTGGTCGCCCGAGAAGTACCTTGCCAGAACCTTGTACATCTTTCACTTCGTACAAGGTGATTCAGTAGTAATAATAATAATAATAATAATAAAAAGACGAAAGCAGGCGAACTCCGTGCTTTTATAAAAGCTTCGGATATAAGTCAATTTTAGTTTATGGTATTTTTTTTCTAAAAATAATGTATAAAATATATTAATTAGATCGTATTCAACCTGATAATTTTCTGCATAATCATCAGTTAACATTAAAGCAGATTTGTTGTGCATATCTTGTAAGGCTTCTAGAAGTCGAAATTCCCTGATTTACTGTTGGTAAATAATTAATGATTTGCACTTGTTGAATTTAAATCGGAATTCTTCACTCCCATTTTCCATTTTAGTATTTGAATACTCCACAATCGCATACCATGCAAATTAAAACATGAGTTTAAGTGGAAGGAGGCAATAATAATTCTCTTCCACCCCATCTTTACGTACACAGCTCCCCGAAAAAATTCCAGAGCGTAAACAATTTTTCTTGCAAATTTGATAACGTGCAAAAGATTAAATATGATTAAGAATAACTTGGAATAGAAATAACCTTGTAAATTTGTAATTACTCAAAAACCATCTGTAACATTTTCACGGTTTCATTTCTGAAAAAAATATTCTGTTCAATAAAAGTATTCTAGTATTGATGTCTGGATGTAAGCTTACATTTTTCTTGATTAAAAAGAAATAAAAATATTAAAATAGTTTCTTGTTGAACAATCTATTATTCAAAAATCCATAAAAGCCATTATTTGAAACATTTTTCGAAAGACATTTTCTGAAAACCTGAATGCTGGAATATGATCTCATTTTTTATATACCTAGGAGATGTAAAACATAGACAAAAAGAAAAATCTTAATACTTAAAACAGTATCTCTATCTCTCCTCTCTCATTATGCAATAATGAACCACTTACGTTTATTTTAGAAACTATAGAATTTCAAGGAATATATTTTCTTAATGTACTTTTCTTAATTGGAAGAAATTTAAAATGATTCTAAAATATTTCTTGCGTACCTTTATTATTCTGTTCAGATATGAAATATTAAAAAGCATAAGAAATTTTATTCAGATAAACATAATCAAAGTAAGTAAACTCAGTAAAGATATACTTTTGGGATTAGAATAATTTTTAAATTAGATGCAATAAAAAATTCTACAAAATGAAACAAAGTATATAAATTTAAGTCATTTTTTTATATACTTTGTTTCAGAACTTTCTTTGTTTCGTATTTGTTTGTTAATAGTTTATATTTATGGGTTTTATTTTTTTCCATCCTCATCTTACAAATAATGAAAAAATCTGTTTGTGTCTCTGTACTTGTAAACTCATGAGCGCTTGCCACTAGTTTTAGTGTAAAAACTCGAACGGTTATTTTGATTAGTGGTCCCAGTTTCCTTCGAGCTCCGACGTAGTGATGTAAACTCGCAGTGCTTTATGGACATCATTACTGTCCCCGTTCCAATTTAGGTTGAGGATCGGCAGTCGAGTTTTCCAACCGGTGGTTATTGGACAGTCGGTTGAACCAACAGTTGAAGTTAATGGTGAATACAGCCATTAATTTCGATGACTGGGTGAAGCGTTTGTTTATTTGTTGTTGAATTTTATTTGTTTATTTTTGTGTTTATGTTATGTTTAATTATGTAGTTAACATGCATTTTGGATTTGTGTGCTTTGTTCCTAAGAACCCGCTTATAAAGCTATGTCTAGCGGACAGCGCAATAGGGGGGTGCCCTCCGTGGAGGACTTTCTAAGGTGTTCTAACCCATCTTTACGCTACGTTGAAAAATGTTAAGTAAACTAAAACCACGGAAAACTCCAAACGGCTAGGTCAGCGGATGTGACCTTTTTTGAACCAGGCACCTTCCGTCTCCCACTTCAGAACGCTATGCATTCGACCACTGGTGGGGCTTTGTCGGTGCATTTAGAACATTTATTTTTGGACTTGCGCACTTGGATTCAAGAATCTGATTATAAATCCTCATCGAGTAAAGAGAGCAACAAAATGAAAGTTTTTACTTGCACAGAGAGCGAAAATTTTAAATAACCGGGGTACGAGGGGGAATTGAACATTCGACACTATGCTTGGGCAATTGGCGTGGAGTAAGACAGGGCCTTAACTTCCAAGTGACCGGTCTGAACCAAATACAACAACAACAACAAAACTGAATCAACTCTGGTTCCTGTCCACGGACGTGGATATAGGACGATCATTGACTAGCGGCGGATGGGCGAAGTATCGTCAGCCTCTCAAAGGAAAATACTCGCTCTCCTTTTAATGATTACATAAGTGACCTCTAGCGACACATAGCGACGAATCGTGATGCAATCTACAGCTTGCGCACGCATGCGCACAACATAAACTTAATGATTATGATCCACAGCGCCTTCTTACAGGCAAATTTCTTTTAGCTATTGTAGAATACTAGCTGAAGTTCTCGTTCTTCGCACGGAAACCAACTAATACTAATGGAAAATGAGTAAATAAATATTGAATATACTTTGGTTATAGATTTAATCGCCTACAAAAACTGTTTTATAGTATTCGTGAGACATATTCTAACTATACTTGATTTTTTAAAATACTGTTTGGAATGTGCATCATAATCCACGAGTGTGCTGTATTTGTTTTCCTTGTTCCATAAAATACTTCTTCAAATCTGAAATCTAAATCGTCTACCAAAACTGTTTCAAAATCCTTGCCAAGCATATTCTAACTATACTTCACCTTTACTTACAAGAATATAGACACAAATATTCCAATTAAATATACAGTAGGGTTATGCAATTTCTCGACAAATACGGAAGATATCGATAAGCTGGGTCCAGTTTTGGGGACTAATATTTTTATGCCAAACTTGGCGATAAATCACAAAAAGCGGCAAACATCGGAGCATTTTCACATTTCATCAAACAACCCTCGATTCGCCCTTTGACCATATAGACAAAGACTTTGTCTGAAATTAACAGTACTCGAGAACTAAAAAATACGTGAAAAACAGTTTTTGTAAACCACAGTGTATTGAGGCCCATTTTAAAAAATCTTTGAAAAGATTGTTATGAATTTGTGTTCGACACTTTTTAATGCAAGATTTTTATGGCTATCTTCATTTTCCTTCGATATATCATGACAAGTATGAAAATAACGTTTTGGTCTCTCACACAAAGTTTGTACATGAACTCTAAAAAAAAAAAAAACTGAAAATGATTTTAGGTTATAAAGCAAGAACTTTATGGCTATCACATTTTTTCTCTGAGATATGAAGGAAAACGTGAAAATAACATTTTAGACCCTTACCACCGTTTGGGTGTGAATTTTTAAAATCGCTGAAAATGATTTTTAGGTATTACAGTTAGTTTCATTTTAAAGCAAGAATTTTATGCCGGTCTCTTTTTTTCCCTCTGAGATATTAAGGGAAACGTGAAAAGAACGCTAAAGAACGTTTTTGCCCCTTATGACCGTTTGGGTACGAATTCTAAAAAAACATGAAAATGACTTTTACATATTTGCGTTAGTTATATTTTTAAAGTAGGAATTTTACGGCTGTCTTTTTTTTTCTCTGAGATATGAGGGAAAACGTGAAAAGAACGTTTTAGACCCTTACCACCGTTTGGGTGCAAATTTTAAAAAACCCTGAAAATGTTTTTTACGTATTGCTGTTAGTTGCATTTTAAAGCAGGAATTTTACGGCTATTTATATTTTCCTCTGATATATGAAGAGAAATGTGAAAAGAACGTCAAAGAAAGTTTTGGCCCCTTACACCCGTTTTTGTACGAATTCTAAAACACCCTGAAAATGTTTCGTAGGCATTCGTGTTCGCTGCATTCTAAAGCAAGAATTTTATGCTAGCTATATTTTCCTTTGAGATGTGATGGTAGATTCGAAAATAATGTTTTGGCCCTCCATCCCCGTTTTGATGGGCATTCTAAATAACTCTGGAAATGAATTTTAAACATTTGTGTTCAATATACTTTTAAGCAAAAATTTTACGGCTATCTCTTTTTTCCTCTGATATATGAAGGTAAATGTGAAAAGAACGTTTTGGACCCTTATACCCGTTTGGGTAAGAATTGCAAAAATAGTGAAAATGACTTTTAGGCATTTGTGTTAGTTGCATTTTAAAGCAAGGATTTTATGGCTGTCTCTTTTTTCCTCTGAGATATGAAGGGAACAGTGAAAAGAACGTTAAAGAACGTTTTTGCCCTTTACCCCCGTTTGGGGGCGAATTCTAAAACACCCTAAAATTGATTTCTAGTTATTTGTGTAAGTTATATTTTAGAGCAAGAATTTTACAGCTGTTTCTTTTTTCCTCAAGAATGAAGGAAATGTATGAAGGGAAATGTGACAAGAACGTTTTGGCCTTTTATGCCCGATTGAGTAGGAATTCTAAAAAATCCTGAAATCGATTTTTAGGTATTTGTGTTAGTCGTATAGTTCTTGCCGTAAAATACAATTATCTCCTTTTTCCTCTGAGATATAAAGATAGATGTGAAAGAATCGTGCAAAATCGAATGTATTGCAGTCTGTGATATGCCAAGGGATGCTTCTATCTAAAGATATGTGACATGCCGATCTCCTTCAATCCTGTTGCGCATAGCATGGATGTTGTCTGGAATCACTACCGATTTTGGTCGTTCTTCACGATATTCATCACTGACAGACGCACGACCACGACGAAATTCTGCAAACCAATTGTAAACAGTATTTTCTGATGGTGCTTTATTACCAAAAGTTTCACAAAATGATACTAAGCTTTCTTGTCGAGTGAGGCCTTTCATAAAATCATAAAAAATCATCCAACGGAAACCTTCACGAGTTATTTTCATGTTTTTCACTCACTGGCTTCTTCAGAACACTCGTGTAAACAAAATATGTAGGCAATTTCTATAATGCCACTGATTCCTAGATTTAAAAAATGTGAATTTTACGAATATCCTGAAGACAAGTTTCATTAGCACCTCCTATTGGTCGTTTGTTAAAACGTAACAGGCAACTTACGTATTAGTTACATTTTAAAGCAAGACTTGTACGGCTATCTCTTTTCCTCTCTGAGATATGAAGGAAAACGTGAAAAGAACGTTTTGGGCAGCCACCCCCGTCTATTTCGAATGACTTAACCACTACGCCATGGTTAGACCTATTCAAGATAGGCCTGGCTTCACGATTAAGCTAAACAAACTGTACAAATCTCATCAACAGGTAACTTAGCTATGAAATAATTTTTGTCTCTGATTCAACTTTTTTGTATGAGCAAATATTGGGTGATTTTTTTTCTTTCTAATAGCCGGGTCTGTGGCCTATTGTAGGCTTGGTAGCTATGGGGAGCGGAAATGTTGGTCATTTCACTATGGGGGTTCATAGAGGTAGGCCATCGTTGAGTGATCGTCTAATTTTGAGCCGGTTCTAGATAAGTATCACCGGCCTGAGCAAATTTGGCACCCTAAGCGGAAGATTTTAACAGCCACCCTTGAAAACAAAACTATTTGCAACAAAATAAAACACGGATATAATCAAATGACCTAGTACCAGGGGTGGCGGACTAGCACCAAAAGTTTTCTGTGAAAAACGTTATTAACGGCCCTGCCCATTAAAGGAAAATGATTTTTTTTTTTTTAACTGGAAGGGCGGGGGATGGAAAAGGATTTATAAAAATGGACCAAATTGTATGGGCCCATATGGATCGTCGCTATGCGTCGCTAGAGGTCACTTATGTTGCTACTCATTAAAAGGGGATGGAGTATTTTCCTTTGAAAGCTGACGCTACTTCGCCCATCCGCCGCTAGTCGATGATCATCCTATATCCACGTCACATTCTCTTCACATCTTCTCGTTCACATTTTCTTCACATTCCACATGGAAAGTCATCTACTACTTCTAGTACGGAGAGAGAGAGATAAACTGAAGGATGAGCTAGAAAGCAGGAACAAGTTGCTTCTCCCCACTCCTTGCATCTGGTGCAAAAAAAAAAAAAAAAGAAGTCAATGGCTGGTGCGATCTGTCAAGTCCTTTTGGAAGCCGGACACAAACCATCGGTTCTCCAGCATACAGTCCAACCTCGTACAGAATTCGTGCAACAGTAGAACAGCTAATTCGAATTCCTATGGCAACCTCAAGGTCTAAACCAAATCTCTTGTAGTCACTTTAAGTTCGTTCGAATGACGTTCTTTCGAATGAGGGATGCTCCGATAAACTGAGGACCATCGTCAACTGTTGTTCACTGAGCCACTCCCATCGGTTCAGCGAGTCGAGACAGTTGCCTAGTTTATAGGTTATATGGTCGGGGACATTTATATGGGTCCCGTATGTGGTAGGAGCGGCCTTGTAGATAAAAGAGACTTACGCTTGTATTTGCATCCCCAGAGGTATCGTCTGCGTATGTGGCGCCTGAGGCGAAGGAAAGTAGAATTGATATGTTACTCGGTATACAGTGTCGCACACAGGGTTTTCTCTTGGTGGGGGTCCAGCCCATAAACATATAACACCAAACACCTGAAAAAATGCGGGGAAAAATGCTTTTCTCGTGATCACCTTTTATAAATAATTCCTAGCAGTCCTATATTGTATGTTTTTAAATTACGTTTTAATTATGCTGACAGCTAAAAATAAGAATCTGGTAAAGTCTTATATATAAAAATGTCAAAAAATACTGGATGTCTTTACAAAGCAAACGTGATAGCTGCTTTGGGTGGGGTCCAGACTCCATGGACCCCTCCCTCGTGTGCGCCACTGCTCGGTAATATATGTACAAATAAGATTGTGTGCAAAGTGTTTTATAATTGACACGTTTGGCATGTTTTATGCCTTTTTTTTAAGTTGTGTGTTTCATTTCCCAGCAGTGATGATGACGTTATGTGTTGCACTCTTGAAAAAGTTGTACAGGGAGTTAGTACACAGGAACTTCAACTAATTTTATTATAAGGATTACTATACATAAACTAGAAGCCCGCTGTGGAGGTAATTACAACTGGTGCTAAAAAACAATTTTATGAACGAAAAAAAAAGAACTCTGTCTCAATACATTTTATCTTTGTCTTCTTAAAATAAACAATTTGATATTTTTTGATAATAGTTGCCGAAGTAAAATTATTGCCACTTTTGTTGTTAAATTAATTCTTAATTCAAGATTTCATGTTAACAAAAATCTGGATGATTTTGAAAAGCTTTTCCCAACTAACTCTTTTACTCTTTTAAGGAAATTTCCTGAAGATAAAAATCGCTAAAAGTCTGGGAATGGGTTTACTTTCAGATTTTTGAAGTTACGCATTTTTTGTTCTATTATTATTTTACGCACTTGTGCAAATTTGTAAGTCGATTGGTCGAATGATGTGAATTTTATTACATGTTTTTTTTAAATTTAATCAGTGAATTTCGTTGATCAGCGGAACTATATATTAGGATTACCCGATGAAAAATTAAGCTACCAAAAAGCAATTTTAGTTGATTTTCAAATATTGTTTTTAATTTTTTTGTACCTAAAAATATCTTTAATGTTTTAAACACATAAAGTTCAAGGTATAACCATTACTACGTTATGCTTTCCTTTTACTTAGAACACGACTCTATTAATTTAATTAAACAACGAAGGCTCTTGTACTAAACGATTTATTACATCCTGGTGACTTCGAGAAAATTTTTTAGTATCACAGCTCTGATAACACACTTAATTGTTGACTTAAACAAAATTTAAATTAATAGGACATAATTAGTGTAACGATAATAACATGGAAAATTTACCGAAAGAAAGAAGCTAAATTTCATGAGTCATAAACATTTCCTCTTAAGCATTATCTGTACTCAAGATTTATGTTTCTCCGGTGGGATTTCACACAAATTAAATAGATAATCCAAAAATGCAGTTCGGAGTAATGCTTCAAGGTGAAATTACCCCTCATCCCCCCCTCCAGTTATTTACTGTTAAAAGTTCTTCTTTAAATATGTTTAGTCAGCTTTCGACAAAGGAATGAAAATATTGAACGATTTAATTAGGTCGGCCATTTCTAAGTATTGGATCTACTAGTGTTTTAGTTAACTCTTTGGAGCATAGTGACATGGAAAATATTAACCGTATTCGAGCTTGTCTTGAGTTATATGCTGGCATACTTTTCAAGGCAGGGCTGGGCTGGCATACAAGTTGTCTTGTAAGTCCAGGAGGGTCCTATTGTCGTCCACTAGTGGGAGATTATCAAAATGTGGAATCACATAATGTTGAATATTATTCATTTTTCAAATTTTGAAATTTTAATCTACTTGTTCTTTTTAACTTTATAGATTACTAGCGGCTACCCGCGACTTCGTCCGCGTCGGCTTTAGAATTAGGTCCAGAGAGAAACGAAGCATGTGTGAATAACAAATATGTTTGCCACTAAAGAAACTGCATTTAAATATTATTTGCCTTTTTGCTGATTTTAAATGAAGTATAATGCATGGTAGTATACTTCATTTAAAATAAGAGAGTATGCAGAATTACTAAATTTAGATTTTTTTTCAGGCATTTGGCGAATAGAGACAGTTCCGACAGTATTTTCGAACGATTTTGAGTGTTCCTGTAAAGGAACTATTTAAGCTACATGCATGAATTTTAGCCTATAATACTCAAGAATAGTGTAGCTTACTATCAGTGAAAAAAGTTTTGGAATTGGTTCAGTACTTACTGAGATACACATAGAGCGTAATGTAATTCTTGTGGGTATCCCTGTAAAATAACTATTTGTATATGCATAAAACGTAGCCTATAACACTCAGGGTCCCACCAGTGTCTAGGAGGTTCTGCTCTCAAAATTGGAATGCGGGAGGACGGGCCTGTCGACCTAGCCGCTCGCAGTTTTCCGTGTATTTTTCCAAAACCTCGCGAAAATACGCGCTAGGATCCCTTAGAAAATTCCACACAGAGGAATTCCCATATAGGCTTAGGACCCTAGTGCAGTATATCGGTCTTAATCCACAAACAAACAAACAATAATACTCAGGAATAATGTAACTTTCAATCAGTGAAAAAAGTTTTAAAATCGGTTTAGTAGCTACAAAATTTCTATAGAGCGCAATGCATTAAAATTATTTTGAGTGTCTCTGTAAAAGAATTATTTATGCTATATGCTTGAAAGGTTGCCTGTATGTTAATCCAGGGCATAAGCTATCTTCAAAAGCATAAATCATTTTGTGCGGGCGTTAAAACGGTTTTTAATTAATAGTTAGGAAATTACTTAAATTTTAAAATTCTGAGCCTCAGGTACACTTTACCGAAGTCATGGGCCCAGTCATGCTCAAATTTTCAAAGCTCTGCTTTCTGTAGATTTGTCTGGAGAACATTCATTTTTATTATTAGAGATAGATAGATTTGACACAAAACTGGCATAATTTCCGTATTATTTAATGTTTTTCAGATGCACGTGCTTCTTCATTGAAGTAATAGCATTCTTGTTAGCTCAAAACATGAATCACTTGATACGGGCGAAACTCGCCAAGCATGGCAAAGTAAAAACGGTTTTTAATTAATAATTAAAGAAGTAATTAAAAATCTAAAATTCTAAGTAGCCTATAACCTTCTCCAGCGTCCCATCTATATCTAAAACCAAAATTCATCATAATTTATTCAGCGGTTTAGGCGTGAAAGCGTCATAAACAAACAAACTCACTTTCGCATTTATAATATTAGTTAGGATAAGCCTAGAACAGAGTATATACAGACATTAAAAGAAAACAAGTGTTCTGGAAAATTGCTAATTAAAACATTTAATTATCAGATCTGTAGGTTATACAGATTTTGGATATTGCTGATCTCTTTGGTTAGTGATTTTGAACATTGGATAAAGACATGTACATTAAATGCTCGGGGCTAAAAATGGGTTATGATATATATATATCATAACCCATATATATATATATATAATTGCATTTTGTTAATCAAATGTATATTTTCGTGTTTTTTTATTATATTTTTTTAGAGGTCTGTTATCTTTTTTGATGATAAGTTGGTTTCATAGTCACATTTGAGCAAAAATATTATAAGCACATATTTAATTTCAAATACACATGTTATATGCATTTAAACATATATGTTTTTGATCTCAGGTTGACTCATTAGAAGTATCGAACATGTAGTTTGTTTTAACCAATTAAGTTATAAATTAAGAAAATGAAAATAAACAAAAACAAATTTATTGCTTTTTAAAAGCAATTTACATGGTCATTTAAATTACAAATTACGTTTCAATGATGAATCCCTACAAAATATGTAGCATTTGTTAAATGCACTTCTTTGAAAAAAACTGTCTTGATCTATTTCAAAAAATATTATTTATAACTTTTGAGATTTACTTGTATGAATTTTAAATAAAAATTATGTCTTCTTCGTAAATTTATATAAAAAAAGTTAATAGTATTTTGATCGTTACGCAATTCAAATTCGTTAAATAATTTTCTTAAGTACATTTTCTGAAGTGAAAAAATAAGACGAGGCATTCAAACAAGATTTTAGTAGAAATTTAGAAAAACTTTGATCATCAAACCTTGTCTGTTTCAGACTAACAGTCTACACCATAATACTCACATTGGGGGAAAAATGTCGCTTCTTTTGGCATTCTTAATCCGTGGACAAATTTAAATATTGACGAAGTGAGCGAAGAAATGCAAAAATATCTTCGCTAACTTTAAGCTAAATGTTATAATTTATCGTTAGAGTGAAAGCGCTACTTTTAACAGAGCTTAATCTTTCTAATCAGAAATGAAATTTTCTCCATTCAGGTTTCTCTGGCATTTCTGTGGGTATTATAAATGTTGTTTAACGAGTTTTAAGTTGCAGAATTAATTGAAATCTCGCGAATCTTTGATCTTTCCTGAAACGAGTTTTAAGCCGGCGCAAGTAAAATTTTGAAATGACATTTGAGTAAGTGCAGTGCACCAACACAGTTATTAAATTACTATGCTTCCGCGAATTGGTTGCATAGGTGAGTTTCTAGAACTCATTGCTACCAACAATTCGGGAATATTATTAATCACTTTTTGTAAATATTATATTTCTTAAGTACTTTTTCAAAATAGTAACCACGCCCTCCGGCAAACTCTGAAATTTTGCTGTAGAATAGAGCAACACAAAAGTTGCTCTTTACAAAAAGTGGTTAATTATATTCCGGAATTGTTGGCAGCTATGAGGACAATGTGGGCAACAGGAGCCAACCGAGAATAGATTTGGTTCTCAGAGAAAGGGCTAATATCATAAATTTTTCTCGATTCATCGACAGGCGTGTGGCTTTCACTTACAAAAATCTGATTTTTATTACATTGCGAATACAGGGTCGTCCTATAAAAAGTGAGACAAACTTTAAAGGAACGTAAAGCACATCAATACGGATTCCTAATCACAAAGCACACTAGTACATGAAAATGTTGTTTTCAGTTAATAATCACTCTACAAAAAGTGTTGAAGTGTTCAACACTTTTTCTAGAGTGAGAAATGAACAATTTTTTGAAGTGAACAGCTTCCCTTCATGCGAATACGATTATGGATTTTAGTAAGGAATTTTTTTCACAGTCATTAAGATTAGACAAAGCAGGAAACTTCGCTAACAGTTCAGTATCTTAGGGACAAAAAACACAAATAAAATGAAATGGAAAGTTCCGAATTGGAGTTATGAGTTATAGGTGTCACCAAACTTTAAGACTTTCCAGTCCCGCCGTGGCCGAGTCATTAAACTCCGTTCCCGTAAGAACACGGAACGTGAAGCAGCACCGGCTTTGCCAGTGCTTAGGAGGGTGAACTCCTCTCTCGGCTGGACTGTTGTGGGACCGTGTACGCTAATGGGAGTTGGTGCACATAAAATATGTCGTGGCCCCAGTGTCTTCCATGGTTAAACGATACCTTTGGGGGTGCTAATTTCAGTTGCCAGGTCTTTCATCTAGAATTGGTTAAAAAAAACACGGGTTTTCGTTCTATTTCCGACAAGGGATATTATGGATCATTTCATCTAATACAGCAGTTAGTACTGATTACTTTACATTTACGTGTATGAGGATGCACTCTTAATCAGAATATTCACACGTATACTTACACATACTTGCATAATATTCCCTTGCGTAAATTTAAGTTTTGCCCCAAACCAGTTTTATAAGTTGTCCCCTACGCAAGAAGAGAAATATGTTCAATAACTTAGATTTTTCGTTCAAAATCCCTTTAACGCGCTGTGTCCTTGCTGTGAGGACACAACTCCAACATTTTAGCTGGTTTGCTATGTGGCGCCGCACAGCCAGCTGCGTCAAAAAAGGTCTCTAGATCTGTGGCACGCGATGAACGTTTCGATCGTCCGCCATCTTGCTGGTAGTTAAGTCGAGCGATGGCAACGGCTGCCCTTTTTTCAGCACTGCGAAAGGGTTGAGCCTCAAAGCGTTAAAATCCATACTTCCGTGTGTTCCACAGTCATTACTAATATGCTACTACATATTCTAGGTAGTGCAAACCGCCATTGTCGGGTTCAAGGTTTGCAAATTGCACTCAGAGCTACATTCATTTAGCTTAAGTGTAAATTCCTTTGAAAAGCGTCAAAAGGAGTGCTATGATGAAAAAATGTTTTGTTGAATTTTACTGCCCTTTTTTCAGCATTGGGAAAGGGTTGCGCTTCAAAGGGTTAAGAAATTATGCAACTTTTGAACAGCTTTCCAAAAAATTACGCTAGAGACTCAAAAAAAATTAGAATGTCCCATTTAGTGATGGGCAATCTAGTTCATTTTAGTGAACTAGTTCTGAACGAACTAGTTCACGCCATGAACTAGTTCTTCGAAATAGTTCATATGAACTCTGGAGATTTAATAATGAACCATATGAACTACGTAGTTCGTAATGAACTATCTAGTTCAAAATGAACTATGTAGTTCAAAATGAACTATGTAGTTCAAAATGAACTAGGTAGTTCAAATGAACTAAGTAGTTCAATAAGCTAAATAGTTCAATGAACTAGATAGTTCATTATGAACTATGCAATTTGGGATGAACTATACAGTTCATATTGAACTATGTAGTTCATCATGAACTATATAGTTCTTGGTGAACTATCTAGTTCATTACCGTAAATAGTACAGAATTATTTCCGGTGGTCTCCGTATTGGAAATAGTTTAGATCAATTTCAGGTACGGAAACCACGCGCGAAGCCAGTAGCGTAGCTACAATGGGTGACACCCGGGGCGGATATAAGTGGTGTCACCCCCCATACGAGCATTTTTGCCCCATACATGCGATATATTTGAAATTTTTGCTGTACAAGCCATCGGATGTCACCCCATTGAGGGTGACACCCGGGGCGGATCGCCCCCGCCTTGCTACGCCACTGTGCGGAGCACGGCTGATGCATGGTTTCTCTGATTTGTCGGGATCGGGAGAGCTTTTTTCTTGTATCGGAGTGTTTTTTGACGTAGCAGTGACGTACCCAGAAATTCATTTTGAGGGTGCGTATCGTCATTACCATAAGGAGCACTGTAGTACTAGGTAAAATCTCAATCTAGGCATCAATCTAAAGAATATGCTAGGGGAAGTCGGAGGTTATCGGTAGGGTATCGGTATTGTGAAAAATTTTATAACAAACTGAAATCTTTCAAATGAATTAAGTTCTGAGGTGTTTGATAACTTAAGATGACTCCCCCTCCCCCCCTCCACACACACACACACAAAAGAAAAAAAAGACGGTTCAAATAATGTCCACTTAAGATGTAAAATATTGCAGTTTCAAAAATTTATTACTGTTACTCGAAACTGTTATTTAATGCACAGGCGTCGAGTTATATGAGTCCATGGGAGTTATATGAGTCCAGGCGTCGAGTTATATGAGTCCTCCTTAATAAATTGTGAGTTGGGGCTGAGCCCACCACAGTGGCGTACCCAGAGCGGTTGCAAAGGGACATATGCACCCCCAAGATTTATTCTCAAATTAGAAATGATGAATGATGAGAGATATTTGAAATGGTGAGAGAAAAGATGAATTTTTTCATGCTCATCCCCCCCATCAGGAAAGAGAATGCATGATTCTAGCTAAAGGAATGCCTGAAAAAAGAATAGAAAGTCTGTAATCACTCTAAAAATGTGCTTTTGTGTTTGAGTCCAGTGCTCAGCATTTGTAGACGGAGGAGAGAAAAGAGGGGAGCATTCTTATAGAATATCTATGGAAGATGCCCCCTCTCCGAACAGTGATACTCTCTGATTCCGTATTCATAAACGGACAGACGTCAGGAACTATCGGTCAAACTATTTCTTTTACTCGAATTATGAAGGTCATGGCTATAAATTTGCTTATTTTTTATTTAACTTTTTGATCCGAGAATGAGTAAAGCGAAACAGTAGTCACTTTTAAGTTATTTTAACTGTGGTGGAAAAAAAAATTCCAAACGTCAATTTGAAGCAGGAAAGTATACATTAAAAACAGTTTCAATTAGCAGTAATGAATTTTGAACGCTGTAATATTTTACATCTTAAACAGACATTAGCGAACGTTTTTTTTTGGGGGGGGGAGGAGGGGGCTTATTTTGAGTTTTCAAACACTTCAGATCTTTATTAATGTGAAAGATTTCCGTATGTTATGAAATCGATAGCTGTGATAAGGGGGAGGGAAAACTTGACCCCCCCCCAACATACCCTTATATATAGGCACTCACAATATCATATTTTCCTGATTTTACCCAGTAATGCAGTACTTTTTTCGTAGTAACGACAATATGCACCCCCAAATAGATATTCTGGGTACGCCACTGGCCCACCAAATCATTTACTATTAAATAAAAAAAAACTAATTTAACCAAAGTAAAAATACTCATTTATAAAAGTTTCTTGTAATTTTTAAAAATTTCTACTTCCGATTTCGATCATGTTTTAGTATTCATTGTGACGCCACGTAATACATAATGCAATTATAATCTGCTCTCGCCAGATGCTAGTTAATTAAAATCAGAATATGAAATGTAAAGTTCAGATAAAACGCGCAGTCCCCAATCAAATATGCAAAAAAGTTTTTTTTCCCCCTTTGGATTTTCTACTTCGGTTCCATTTTTGACTTAGAACGTATTGGGAGGATACTAGCATGAATACAAACCTCACCATGGCACAGTGTTTATCTCACTGAAAATGGTAGACGGCAGAAGTGTGAAGGTCCCGGGTTCGAGTCCCATCGCGCGGCTGTCGATCTAACGGCCCAGAAGAACTAACGGCCAGTTCAAAATGAACTAAATAGTTCAATACGAACTATCTAGTTCAAAATGAACTAAGTAGTTCAAAATGAAGTATCTAGTTCAAAATGAACTAAGTAGTTCAAAATGAACTAGATAGTTCAATGAACTAAATAGTTCATTTGAACGAATAGTTCATTTAGTTGAACTATTTAGTTCTTTAGTTCATTGTAATGAACTAGTTCGTTCATGAACTACCCATCACTAGTCCCATTACAAGTTATACTGTGAACTGTTAGAAACAACGAATCTACAGGAGTATATATATATACTCAGGTAAAAATGTTAAACAAACGGAATTTTGCAATATTTTCCTGAACAGGTAACTCCTCGGCTCATTTTTGAAGGGTTTTTTTTTTTATACTGATGATTTTTTTTTCTGAAAGACGCACGAGACATACAGCTTTACTGTTAGTATTGGCGCATACTGTATTTGCTTAAGAATAGTTGCTTAGCAATTGGCTTGTTTTTAAAGCTGTTCGAAAGTGACGACGACCACCTCTAAAAAGGAACACTCTTAAGTCGTTGTTACGTGATGTGTGAAGAACAATTTTGACATAATTTCAGCCTTATCAAATTAAAAAAATTCGACACCATCAGTTTAATAAGTTGAGTAACCACTTATGTCACCAAATTTCATTTCAGTCACTTGAGTCATTTTCATGTGCTGCGCGTACAAAAAAGTGTCATAGACAGAACGACAGACAGACAAACATTTTCGGCGGTCCTACTAGGTTCTTAGGTGCTTGTCAAATTGTAAAATTTTTGAATTCCAAGTAATGTACAGACAAAAGTCTAATTTCGTTTATATTGAGGTCGTAATATCTTAATATCTATACAAATTTCTTAAAACACTTTTTTACACCTTTTTAATGACATCTTATGAAATAATAAAAGAAATTGATCTGCGTGATGATTTATTATTTCGTCTTTTCAACATAACTCTTACATCACTCATTTATTCTTCTCTTTCGCTTGAGTATTAATTTTTAAACATTTTTGTCTTTTAAGCCATGTCTCGTGGACTAGCCTAAAAGATAAAAAGGTCAGAAAAAAAGTTCCGTAATTAACCGTCCACAGCGCAAAGAGAAATTTTATTTAATGTCTGTATTCCATAAATGAGTGATTAATCGCTGAAGCATTATAAAAATAATTTCTGTGTAGTTAATATATGTTACTGAAATTGTGAATCTGAAAGTAAAGCTGAAAAAAAAAGTTAAGTGCTTATTGAGAATATAATTAAGTTACCACCTAATTAAATCCAATAGAGTGAAAAATGTGTTCACTGGAGATGATTAAAAAAGGAGGAACAGAAAAAATAAGTTGACATATGGAGTTTTATTAGGACGGGTGGGGAATAGTTTAAACATTATTTATAAACTTACGCAAAAAATTTCATTTAAAAATAAATTCTGAACTTTAAATATACTTGAGCATTTTGAAAACTAAACTAAAACTAAATATTGGTGCAATAGTCCACACGGGCCAGTGGCTGCGCCCCCTAACCAAGCCTTCGCAACCATGGGCTCTGGGGTACAGAAGCATATGCCTCGGACCGATGGTCAACCATAAATGAAGCCTCGGTGTTTGGTTGCTAAGAAAGCTTGCTCCTCATTTTATCGACCAACTCAAAGAATGAAATGCTGAGTCAACCTTGCCCAGTCCAAAAATAGAGCCCCCGACATATGGCACAACAGTACCATGTGCTAATCGTTATACCATTGGCATTCTGATCATTGTGACAGTCGTGGAAAATTCTGTTTATAAACATACTTAAGTTGGTCATCCCAAAGTTATCTATTGGGTCCAAAATTGCCTCCATGAGGATTTCTCAAACTTTGTTTTTCGGGAAAGTAGCTAGCAAGTGCCCAGCGAAAAAATGTTTAGCCTCCGTTTCACTAGTCTTACACAAGCTATTTACAAGCTAGCTTACACAAGTCTATTTACACAAGCTGCTCCGAGAAGACCCTTAAAGCCTTCTAACACGGGCATAATTTCCAGCAATTTGGTTTCCGCTCATATCAGTTGTGGCAAGAACGTAGTTGCGACATAGAAATAGGAACTACTACGATTGGCTGGAACTCCAGCAACCAGCAACATTTTTGACTCTGAATGTTAAAGTCGGAGCTGACCGTTCCCTAGGTAACCAAGGTAATTTCCAGGAAAGAGACTGCCGCAACCAGTTGCGGCAACCGAAATATTATGCCCGTGTAATAAGGCCTTTAAAGTTCTCCACCAGAGAAAAAGTTTGAGAAACTCTGATCTAGGCTAAGGGACTTCAGTAACAGAGCTAAAATTTTGGCACAGCTGGTTGCAGTCCATGTCAAAAAAGTTCTTTGTGGCACGCGATTGGAGATTCTACCGACAGCCACTCGATGGTGGTAGTTTAATCGAGACATGACAACGGCTGCACTCTTTTAGTATTTGGGCCATTTGGACTGTCGATCAAATTTTTCTTCTATATCGATGCATTTTCATCATATTGTCCACTTTTCAATAGCTACTGATAAATATAATTCTGACATCAATTTTACAAATACTGGAAATTTTTGCTGGAAATTATGTGCTAAAAAGTAAAGAATTCTCATGTACTATGTCACCTTTATGTACTTTACAGAAATCGAATATATTCTTCTAGAATCAAAAATCGGAAAATGGACAAATACTTGAGTACTTTTGAGTCTGACGCGACGGTCAAAATGTCAGATTGCGTGTCCTCACACCCAGGACACCGCGGGTTAAATTGATTTCTGTAAAGCGGACTCGAGTATTTTTTTCAATGGATAATGTACTGTCCTTATTTTTTTGAGTGGAATTTGCTGTTTAAAGCACTATGTTTTTCTTTTTAGAGACTTTAGTCTGGTATAACTGAAGTGATCTAAAAAATGGACTGTTCAGACTGAAAAGTGCAACTGAAGTAAGCTTTAATATGTTTTCTTATTAATTTATCCTACGAGTATCCTACCGTATTTTTCATTTGTTTTCTAACATTCTAATTTTGCAAATTGCATCAAAGCGTTTTAATGTTATCATTTTTTATCTTTTTGTAAACTGCGTCGTAAAGTGGAAATTAGGACAAGTAGTCTATCAAATTAATCGTAACACAAAATTGAAAATTGTCTACTACAAGTTAAATAATTTACTAAAGACTTGCAGAAACTGCAGTTAAATTAGATTTTAAATGTGTTAGTAGTTTTAGTGTTCTACTGTCATTTTATAGAGAAAAATTAATTTGAAAATGTAATTCTAGTGTTCATTGTAAACTTCGCTGATACTGACATAAACAAATAGGGATGGACGCGAGACGAAAAATAGCCGTCTCGCGTCTCGCAAAATAGCCTAAAACCTTTGTCTCGTCTCTCAAAAATCCCTATATCGTAATGTTAAAAATGTGTGTCTCGTCTCGCAAAAAAGATGTAAATCTCTGTCTCGTCTCGCAAAAAGCCGTCTCGCGTCCATCCCTATAAACAAAGAATTAGAGATGGCCAATGATTCGATGAGTCGAATCAGTGATTCGAATCTTGGTACTGAGTGGCTCAGTCTTTACACTCACTCCCTACTGATTCGAATCTCAAGCCCTCAAGGGAAATACATTCCAAGTGCGAAGGGAAGAAAAACTTATTTTCCCTTTGCCGTTCCCAGAGATTTTCCCTTACTCTTTCAACTCTTTTCGACTCTTTACGACTCTTTTCGACTCTTTTCGACTCTTTACGACTCTGAGTCGATAGATGATTTGAAACAGTAAATGAGTGGGTGTGGGTGAGTTGGTCTCTGAGTTGGTGCAGCAACGAATCTTTACTGATTCAGTGTTTCGTTCTGTTTCAGTGATTGTATACTATCGTTGAGATTCGTTAGTTTTTCGAATCTTCTATCGACTCAGAGTCGAAGGGAGCCGAAAAGAGTTGAAAGGATGTTTCATTTAATTGGAGGGGTTTTTTCGAATCTTCTATCGACTCAGAGTCGAAAGGAGTCGAAAAGAGTTGAAAGGATGTTTCATTTAATTGAAGTTTTTTTTCGAATCTTTGGTGTTTCATTTCTTAGTTGGTGGTCGGATTTAAAGTTTTATCTGTCTGTGGGTGTGGAGTGGGTCGAACATCGTTTGCTTTTGGCGGGGGGCATAGGCGTTACTTCCTAAGGGCAAGAGGGGTCAATCTCCCCCCCGAAAAAAAAATTAAGAAAATCCCTCCTTCCAACTTGTCTGGCTGATTTAATATTTGTTTAAAATTTAATGAAACATCCCTTTTCTACTTTTAACTTCAATATATGTCCCCCTGCCCCCACCCTCAAAAAATAAAAAAAATAAAAAAAACGGAACGTTAAGTTTACATGGTGGCGGATTTTCATGTGAAGGGAAATAGAATGAAATAAAGTTAGGATTGTGCTTGTCACTTTTAATGAAGGATACAGGGGCGGTATTAAGCGCTCTCACAAAAGGACTTTGTAGTAAGCAAAATAACATTTCGCTTTATTGCAGCAGATTTCGTTTTTTTTTTTTACCTTGTTTTTCGTTTAAGGGGAATGATTTTATTTTCTTTCGTAATTCAGAGAAATACAAAATAGGGTCTAAAGCAGTGGCGTAGTTAGTGTTATTGACAGTGGCGTAGCCAGGATTTTATTTCGGGGTGGGCTGGGTATCAAATTTAAAGATAAAGTTCAATTGTAAGCTAAGTAAAGGGTCTCATTTTTTTGGGGGGGGGGCAGCAGCCCCTCAGTAGGACTGGGCCAAAAATCGATAAATATCGACATATCGGTTTTATTTCAACATCAAATATCCGATATTCCCATTTTCATTTCAGTGAAATCTCGAATTCGATAAAGGTCAAAAATACAGGCCGGCCAGGGGCGTAGCCAGAAATTTTTCATGGGGGGGGTTATGACTACTGCAACTCATATATATGTATACGTGTGTATGATAATGTAGTGAAGAATATGCATTTTGTATGGCAAAAAATTCCTCATGGGGGGTTATGACGCCCCTAACCCCCCCCCCTTGGTTACGCCTCTGAGGCCGGCGATAAGAAAATCCTGAGATCAATACCAGCTTGTGATGCTTTTGCTACTGCTTTCTCTCCGTTGATGACGATGCCGGATCGCGGAAAAAACAGCTCCATGGTTTATTAGTCTAATTACCATAATTAATTAACGTATATCTCGGAACCTATCCACTGGAGCGCGTTTTTATTGATTCTCGACCCCCCCCTAGACTCAACGCCCCACCGATACTTAATTTCGAATGCTTTGACACCAAACTTAACCTTTTAATCTTACAGGCCCAGGGGGTCATACGAAGCTCCCCTATATTTTCAATTTGGGCATTTTAAACACTAGCCTCCTCCGGCGGCATCTCCAAAGTCTGGAAACCATCCCAGAGCCAATTTCTACACGTTTGCAGTCCTTTTAAGCCTCAATCATGGTTAATTAGTCTAATTACCATAATTAATTAACGTATATCTCAGAAACTATCCATCGGAGCGCGTTTTTATTGATTCTCGACCCCCCCTAGACGTACACCCTCATCGATACATAAGATTTCGAATACTTTGACACCAAACTTAACCTTTTAATCTTACAGGCCCAGGGGGTCATACGAAGCTCCCCTATATTTTCAATTTGGGCATTTTAAACACTAGCCTCCTCCGACGGCATCTCCAAAGTCTGGAAACCATCCCAAAGCCAAATTCTACATGTTTGCAGTCCTTTTAAGCCTCAATCGTGGTTAATTAGTCTAATTACCATAATTAATTAACGTATATCTCGGAAACTATCCATCGGAGCGTGTTTCTATTGATTCTCGACCCCCCTAGACGTAAACCCCCATCGATACATAAAATTTCGAATACTTTGACACCAAACTTAACCTTTTAACCTTACAGGCCCAGAGGGTCATACGAAGCTCCCCTGTATTTTCATTTCGGGCAGTTTAAACACTAGTTTTACTGGAGCAAGGAGAGAGAGATGCTAACTGCCCGAGAACTCAGCGGAGAAGAAACCCGATGAATGGGTGAAGGGTGTTTAAATACACTGCTGGCCACCCAAATTGCAACACCAAGAAAAACAAGAGATATCACAACAAAATTTATTGTGTAGATAACATGTTGACCAAGTAACAAATGATTAAATTTACAGCATTCTATGAAGCGTGGTTCCTGCCAAAATCAGTACCCAGAGTAGCCGCCGTTGTTGGAGATCACAGCTGCCACACGCCTCGGCATTGATTCAAAGAGACTTTGAATGTGTTCTTGGGGTACAGCAGACCAAGCAGCTTCCACACGTTGCCAAAGTTGATCTGGTGTGACAGCTGGGGATGAACTCTGGGTCAGTCGTTGAGCAACCATGGACCACATGTTTTCTATCGGCGAAAGATCCGGAGAGCGCGCCGGCCAGGGAAGCAATTCAATCTGGTGATTGACGAAGAACCCTTGGACAATGCGTGCCACGTGTGGCCGTGCATTATCCTGCTGAAATATGGCTGTTGGCAAGCCCTGAAGGTAAGAAAGGACAACTGGCTCCAACACCTCGGAGATGTAGCGCTGGCTGGTTAAAGTACCGGCAATGCGTACTAGAGGAGTGCGAGAGAGATATCCAATACCGCCCCATACCATAATACCCGGTGCAGGACCAGTGTGACGGTGCATAATGCAGCTGTTCAGCATCCTCTCTCCACGGTGTCTCCAGACTCGAATCCGACCGTCGTGGTGTTGCATACAGAAGCGTGACTCGTCAGTAAAGAGAATTTCATTCCATTCTGTCGTCCACATCCTTCTTTCATCGCACCATTGGCGGCGGAGACGTCTGTGGTTCCGCGTCAGAGGTAGACAAAGCTACGGACGTCTTGCGGACAGACCATTCTGCTGTAAACGACGTCGAATGGTACGCGCAGACACTGGATGATGCGTTACAGACTGAATCTGCTGTGATATGGTTCGTGATGTGACAGAGCGGTCCGTCACTGCCATGCGTACAATCTGCCTGTCATCACGTGACGTGGTGCACTGAGGTCGATGCGGTCGATCACGTCTGTCCGTCGTACCCTCCTGCACCCAACGATCACATATCCGCATCACAGTTGTTTGGTTTCGTCCAATACGACGACCGATTTCCCTGAAAGATAACCCACAATCTCGGTATGCCACTATCCTTCCTCTGTCAAACTCGGATACTTGATCAAAAGATGATCGTTGTTTCCTACGAGGCATAATTTATCGTTTTTTTGAAAAAAAAGCAAGAAAAACACAATTGCTGTACTTGAAACCGTCGAAATCTCCAAGCCTTAAATAGCGCTTTGAGGTGGCGCCACAGGCGCGCTTGATGTGCGTCTGCGCTGAAATTCTAATCATTTGCATATCTCACCTCAGCTAATGCATGTTGTAAATTTCATATTATTTGCATGCTTCCTTCAGGGTGTTGCATTTACGATGGCCAGCAGTGTAGTACGGCTTTCGGCGCAGAGAGAGGGAAAATTTCTTTAGTTGTTTTATTGATTCAAGATTCGAATCACTGATTCGAATCATCGAAGTAGTGAGTGAGTCGAGATTCGAATCAGTAAAATGAGTCGAACCGCTCATCTCTACAAAGAATGCGATTCAAGTTAATATAACCGTTTTGTGCCCAGGCAGCAAAAATCGAACTGTTATCTTTTTATTTAGCAGTAAATGTTTATGAAACGCGAAGTTAAATATTAGTGGTTTGGTGAGGAGGGTCTGTCGCCAAGCTATTTTCTGCTTCAATGATATTTTGAAAATTGGCGAATTACATTCCAACGGAAATGGCAACCCCTCTCGAATGCCACTTCGTGATAACTGTGAAGAAGTATTCTTTTTTGGGATCTCAAGGTTTTAAAGTTTTACCGGTTTCATGGATTTACATCTTTCCAAAGTGTTTAATTTGTATTAAATACTGTTCCAGACTAACAAGATCTCATCGTTAGGAATAGTTACTTTAATAACACTATTTCAACGGTGAGATTTTTGTTAGTTCACATTTGCATGCCTTGGATTTGGATTTAACTGGGATAATGCCCTGGATTAATTAGAAAATAACAGGTAAATTTTTACTTACACTGTTTTTAATATACAAAATCTCATTGCATATTATAGTGTATAAAAGTATTTTCCTTCAAAAAATTTGAGTCATGTAGGTACAACAGGTATATAGAAATGTCTTTTCAGAATAGCTAACATGAAAAAAATCATTTGATCAAAACAAAATGTACAATAAAGCAAAATGTTACTATAAAGTTATGTGTAACCATATATATATATATAGTGCAACTTTATTTATTATATCCTATATGATTTTGACTAATATATACATATATATGTTTATCTATATATTATATATACATACATATATCAACCGTAAAGTATTATAACTTATTTATAAAATCTCTTTAATTATGAGATATTGAAATTAAACTGTTTATAAATGATTTTATGTAGGTTTTGACATGTGTTATATCCTCTCTCATAAAAAAAAATCTTTTGGAAATGAAAATTCGTAAGAAAATTGCAGTTTGTGAAAACTGCACACAATTCACTAATGTTGGACGAACATAATTTGCAAATGATGTACTAATGGATTTTGCTGTTGTTTTTAATTTTTCATGTATCTAGTTTTTTATCTTAAAATGTTACCCTTAAGCAATGTCCTTTTTTTGTTTTTTTTGAATGGGTTGATGAAAAAGCTACCCTACCCTGGATCTGCCACTGGCTCATATTTTAATTATGGCAGCGTTACTGTAAATAGGCACTAATCCGGTACCGTGCCATTATATTGTAGTCACTGTTAAGGTACCAGGCCAGTGCCTTTATTTTTAATAATAGCCGGCACCCGGCCGTTTCATTTTGGGCATTATAAACTTCATGGGCCATTGCCTTTATTGTGAGTAACGGCCGGCACATGCAGTATGCCAGCAGAGTGCCGTTGCCTTCCCGGACTTCTGGCAAGGTACGTCTCGGGCGACCACTTTTGGTACGATTCAGTTACTTTTTGCAGTGCCGGGCCAGTGCTGGACGTAAAGGCAGAAAGGCACTGGCAAGGTACTCCGCCAGCAGGTATGTGTTTTCTGGGAAGTGTACCTCTAATGACGACCAAAGGGGTCTGGCTGTCAAAGGAAATGGCATCCCAGACCATAATGCCTTGTTGAGGGCCGGTGTGGCGTGCAATAGTGAAAGCGGGATCCCCCCTCTGCCCTGTGCGTCTCCAAACACGTCTTCGATGATCGTCAGGACACAGTTGGAAGCGGGATTCGTCGCTAAAGAATATACCGTCCCCAGTCGGCATCATTCCAACCTGCTCGAGCCCTGCACCACTTTAATCTGGCTCGGCAGTGTGCAGGCGTGAGTGGCAGGTGGCGTAACGGTCTGCACGAGCTTAGATTTCGCTCTCTCAACCGTCTGTGAATGGTCATGATGGACACTGGTGTTTGGGTTGAACGTCTGATGGTTGATAGAGATGAAGAAGGCGCTGTGACAGTTGATCGGACCATCACTCTGTCCTCACGATCTGTTGTAGCCCTAGGTCGACCGCTACCATCTTGACTCTTCACTCTGCCATTTTCCACTCATCCTTGCCAGCATCTTCGAATCGTCGCATCGCTTCGACTCAAATGACGAGCGATTCTCCGATTAGTCAAACCGGACTCTTTCAATCCAATGATACGACCTCTGTATAACTCTGACAGTTGCTCGTAATGAGCACGAATCCTGCAACGAGGCATTTTTTAAGTTGTTGAAAGGTCATCTGAATCGTAATCAAACCGAAAGTTTTAACAACCGTTGTAGAACTGCTCCTTATATACGTCTGCTGGATGCGCAGTTTCGATGCGCTAGAGATCAAACTATTCATTCATTGGACACCAAATTTGAATCATTTGCATATCTGTTCAAAACATTCATGCATAAAAAATTTCAAAGCAATCGGATGATTGTTTCTTGGTGCGTCGATTTTTTTGTTATAGAGTGTATAAAAGGCTGAAATTTTAATATTTGATTAAAAATCATAGTTTTTTTTCCAGAATGTTATACTGTAATCGGGAACTCACCACTGCTCCATTTAAAGCGGTAGTTCGACAGGAGGCTGGTAAGATAATAGTATCGTAAGGTTTGAAAAAATGAAACACAGACAGACAGACTGGTAGAGCCGTGAAACTGAATAAAAAAGTTGATACACAAATCATTTACTTATTTTGTCTTCTGAAAGGTTCTGGTATTATTCATTTTCTGTCTCTTTTGAGTAAAAGAAGATTAATTTTGAAAGGATTTTATCTTATGAAACATCTTGTATAATAGCACTAATCTAAAAATAAATTAAAAATAAATAAATAAAGTTCTTAATGTGAAATTAACTATTTCACTGCACAGTGGGATATTTTATTAATGAACGCTTTTCGTAAGTGAACATATCATTACCGAGTCCTTTTTTTCATCCCAAAAATATTAGATAGTATCTATGTTGTAGATATTATGGATATGAAAGTAAAGCTAAATGCATGCCTTTCGCTTCTAAAAAAATATGGGTTTTGTGAGAATATACATTATTTACCATCATAGTTGAGTGAAACGGATTCAAAGATAATTAAAAAATAAAATACTGACTTTCGCATTTTTTATTGCGATAAAAAGAAAATAGGAAGTGGCTCGTAAAACGTCTTGAAGAGATAAAATTAGTTTTAAAAAACAATCTTTGAGCAAACTTAAATATTTAAATAGCTTTAAAAAATTTATTGCCTTATAAATAAGTTTGAAAATGGACACCGTTGAATAGATCGTCTTGAAAATTTTGAGAAATATGAAAAAAATATTGTCAGTTGTAAAAATCTCAAAATTCAACCTTTCACAGATTTTCGGCGATGCCCGACATCCCCAAAGAGCTTTATAATATAAAATAGAATAAGACATTTAGATATAGAATGTGAGATTGACATAATTATGCAATCACGGGTTTAAAAATGTATTAGAAATCCAATTATGATTTCAGGTTGCGAAGTAAAAATTATGCCACTCGTAAAATAATTCCACAAATTCTTATTTTGATTCCGTTCAAAAAAATTCTCAAGAACAGTCTTTCTCTCCGTACTTCAAAAAAACGTGTGCAGGAAATCAAATGCTGAATATTTCAAACTTTATTTTCCTTTCGTCAGAAGCGGGACTGACATCTAAGAAATTGTTTATATCCATTAACGTGTAGTTCTGATCAGGCTCAAGAAGCACCAGTGAAACAATCTGGCAGTTTTCGAAATTCTGGTTCTACCGAACAAACTTCAATTACAAATGTTAGAAAAATGCCTGCTTTCTCCGTACGAAGAACTTATAATAATGTATACACTTCAGCTAAGTGTGAATAAAGAGAGGAAACACAGGAAATCTTAAAAATTGTCTAAATATCTTATTTTATGACAATTAGATTGTTTAACGGAAAAGGAGGAGGATTTCATGCAAATAAACTGTGTCAAAAAAAAGGTGCTTTCTAATTAATACGTCTTTTTGATATGATTTTTCTTTTTTCTTTATTATCAGGATTTTGCGACTAGTGTAAAACGTAATTTTTATTGAAAATATGGAAAAGTATGTTTTTTGTACACGAGTGTATACACACATGTCATCAATCCATCAAGGAGATTACATAGCTGTATTCTTCTTCTAAAACTTTACTTTTTTGCAGACGCAATTTATCAATTGCAGTGTATAACGAAAAAAAAAAAAATTGACATCATCCGAAGAAAAACGAGGTTTAGTTAAGCTATAGATGATTTCCGTTATGTGACGGAGCAGTTTTAAGTAAAATCTATCTCAATCCAACCCCCGTAATCGAGAGTTCAGCAAAAACACTTCTTTTTTGAGATTAAGGAAACACTACTATGAAGAAATAGTCTGTTTTTGAACTTTTTTTTCTGTTTTCAAGTTCGGAAAGAGCTTTGCTAGTGAACTAATTTATAAATTGGAAATTCCTCTGCTGCATAAAATGTGTTTTATGGGAGTTGATACAGAAATTTATAGAGAATTATTTACAGAAATTATTTACAGAAATTTATAGAGAAATATTTTCTGGATCTACTAATCTATTCAATGGCTCTTCATTTTTTAGCACTTTCGGAGGCTGGTGCGTAAAATTACTTTTACTAAACTTGCTGTATTCTTGTGGTAAGTTTTCGCAAAACGTGTAACTTGTGGTAAGTTTTGCGAAAGTTTTCGTTTCTCCTTGCGAAAACTTTCGCAAGGAGATTTTCGCTCACTAAATGGTAATTTATTTTTATATAGCTCAAAAAAATTGTCCAATCTATGTAGCTTTACTAGAAATTAAAATAGAAAAATGAAATGGTATTTCACTGATGATGATAATGATTTAACAAAAAAGTTATTTCACGAAAAAGTGACCAATTAAAGTTAATTGTAATTCTGCTTCCATAGTTCAGTTGATATTACTTCGACATTTCCATCAACGACAACATCAACATTCCATCTGTTTCGCTGTTAATTTGGCTCCATTTTTCCATTAGCGGCTTCCACAAAGCTAACTCTTAGTCCTCAGCAAATTATTTCCACAATTCTCAACGATAAACGAAATACACTGCTGGCCATCGTAAATGCAACACCCTGAAGGAAGCATGCAAATAATATGAAATTTACAACATGCATTAGCTGAGGTGAGATATGCAAATGATTAGAATTTCAGCGCAGACGCACATCAAGCGCGCCTGTGGCGCCACCTCAAAGCGCTATTTAAGGCTTGGAGATTCGGGTTTCGACGGTTTCAAGTACAGCAATTGTGTTTTTCTTGCTTTTTTTTCAAAAAAACGATAAATTATGCCTCGTAGGAAACAACGATCATCTTTTGATCAAGTATCCGAGTTTGACAGAGGAAGGATAGTGGCATACCGAGATTGTGGGTTATCTTTCAGGGAAATCGGTCGTCGTATTGGACGAAACCAAACAACTGTGATGCGGATATGTGATCGTTGGGTGCAGGAGGGTACGACGGACAGACGTGATCAACCGCATCGACCTCAGTGCACCACGTCACGTGATGACAGGCAGATTGTACGCATGGCAGTGACGGACCGCTCAGTCACATCACGAACCATATCACAGCAGATTCAGTCTGTAACGCATCATCCAGTGTCTGCGCGTACCATTCGACGTCGTTTACAGCAGAATGGTCTGTCCGCAAGACGTCCGTTGCTTTGTCTACCTCTGACGCGGAACCACAGACGTCTCCGCCGCCAATGGTGCGATGAAAGAAGGATGTGGACGACAGAATGGAATGAAATTCTCTTTACTGACGAGTCACGCTTCTGTATGCAACACCACGACGGTCGGATTCGAGTCTGGAGACACCGTGGAGAGAGGATGCTGAACAGCTGCATTATGCACCGGTCACACTGGTCCTGCACCGGGTATTATGGTATGGGGCGGTATCGGATATCTCTCTCGCACTCCTCTAGTACGCATTGCCGGTACTTTAACCAGCCAGCGCTACATCTCCGAGGTGTTGGAGCCAGTTGTCCTTTCTTACCTTCAGGGCTTGCCAACAGCCATATTTCAGCAGGATAATGCACGGCCACACGTGGCACGCATTGTCCAAGGGTTCTTCGTCAATCACCAGATTGAATTGCTTCCCTGGCCGGCGCGCTCTCCGGATCTTTCGCCGATAGAAAACATGTGGTCCATGGTTGCTCAACGACTGACCCAGAGTTCATCCCCAGCTGTCACACCAGATCAACTTTGGCAACGTGTGGAAGCTGCTTGGTCTGCTGTACCCCAAGAACACATTCAAAGTCTCTTTGAATCAATGCCGAGGCGTGTGGCAGCTGTGATCTCCAACAACGGCGGCTACTCTGGGTACTGATTTTGGCAGGAACCACGCTTCATAGAATGCTGTAAATTTAATCATTTGTTACTTGGTCAACATGTTATCTACACAATAAATTTTGTTGTGATATCTCTTGTTTTTCTTGGTGTTGCAATTTGGGTGGCCAGCAGTGTATATAAAAACCTGTTATAGCCGTATTCACCAAACGCCATGAATCTACAAGTCGGGTTACTTGAATGATCGGTTTGATTTTCAGAGACAAGGCGTAAATTGCATTACTCAAATGTCATTTTAGCCTCCTCCATCATGAATACATTCTAATCTTTGGGCCTTACCATATCCGAGAGAATAAAGCACCGGACATTGATAGATGAGGGAAGTGTGATGATACAGCTTCCTGGCCTACTGCGCGGCTGTCTATCGAACGGTTTGGAGTTTTGGGAAGCTTTCTCCAGATGTAACATGAATACGACTCAGAGCCCCGTGAAAAGTTCCTATCCAAGGCATACATACCTCAGGTAGATAGCTCTTGCGTAGCTTTGCCTGAACACAACAAAATCTAGAATCTACCCTTCTAACCTTTGGATTAATTCGCTCTCCTGAGTTAACTCATTCGTTTAATATCTGGCGAATAGGGCCATTAGTGCTGCATAATCGTTGATTGGCGTATTACATGTTGCGCGTCAGTTTGTTACTTTATCAAGAGCAAGCAATGGATGGTTGTTGATGATTAACTGCTTGACGCTGGTGAATATTTATCGCTGATGACTGCTTGTTGAAGATCGATTGTTTGACTTGTATGATTATTTGTCGCTGATAGTTGCATTTTGTTGCTGATCATTGGCTGTTTGACTCTGCTAATCGCTGCTTTTGATCCTCCCAAACAATTTGGGACATATCCAAGGATGCCTAGTGATAGAACACCAGGAAACACTTTAATAATCATCACTTTTGCATATTTCTTAATAACTGATAACCAGATAAAACTGCTTTGTGCTGTGTAAAAGTTTGAATTTCAATGCATATTTCTTAACTGAGTTTACACAAAGAAAAAAATGTTAATCGTCTGATTAAATTAGATAGTTGCTTTTTTAAAAACTTATGTAAAGAAATTGTAATGCAAATATATTCTATCTTGCAAACATTAAAATTAAACATTTCAAACAATAATTAGGAGTTATTTAGGGAATTTAGATTACTTAAAGGGTTCCTAATCCATTAAAGACTTTGCAACTGCTCTCTAAAGTTTTTTTTTTAATCTAAATAATTAGTTTGGAAAAAAAAAGTCATTAATGCGCCTTACCAACCTCACCCACTCTCCCTCCCTCCTACAGCTTTTTTTTTTTTTTTTTCATAAACAAGAGTACAATTTTGGAAATTTTCTTGTTCATTAACTTAAATAACTTAAATTTTTATTAACAACATAAAAAAAATGCTGCCAATAGTGAAAAAGTTGAGTTGCCTGGTCAAAAAGTGTAGTTATTCTGATGTAAAAACTATTCTATTGAAAATTTCTGGATTAATAAATTTGTAAGTATGTATTTTTTCCTGACATTTTCATGAAATTAACTCCCCCCTCCCCTGGGGAAGTAAGAAGTGCTTAAAAGTTATTTTGTTAATTGAAGTTTTTTTATAACCTTTTTGCAGAAGTCATTTTTAGCTACTAAAATTTTAAACTGACAAAAGGATTAAATCGATACTTAAGTGAAATACTTATAATTTAAAAGAAACTTATTTCAATGGCTATTTATATGCTGTACAGTACAGTTTCAAATTATGGAAGATTTATTCAATAAGTTCTTTTTAAATAGCTTTGAAGCATAAAATAATTAAATTATATTTCTAGATAAGTATATTTTTCACACTTGATTGCGCTTTATGGTTTTGTAAATATTTAGGAAAGTTATGCTTTTGTATACTTTTTGCTTTGTCACTCAGTCATTATTTGATGGAAATAATGCATATTCGAGTTACGTTTTTGATTTTAATTAAAGCACAGATTAAATAAAGTTTTTTAAAAGTAAACATTCTCTATTATTGTACGCGTTGATTTTAGCTATAAGTAAAATGTCAAGTAATCAGTTGTTGTTGCTTTTCTCCAACTAGTCTGATGAAGTCAGACCAGGGACCCTACCACGATGCTATCGGAAAGCTTTCCGTTCTCATTTCGAAGCGATTTTTTCCAAATTCGATTTAGAAATTATTTTATTTAGTGTTTTATGCCACTTTTGGCATACTTTCTCACCTAATACGTAAAAATGTAATTTTCACAAATAATAATTAAAATTACATTACAGTTGCAGTAAAACGATATTTTCATCATAGGATAGAGGACGAGATTATTACCTTTTTAAAATTATATATATATATATATATATATATGTAATGTATAAAAATGTAATTTGGGTTTTACTAGTTTGGGTATTGGTCAAGCGGGTACTTTCACTGCAAGTTTTACTTTCCTGTCATACTTGCCACGCGCGCTCTGGAGCTATGTTTTATTTATTTTGTTATTTGTCAAACATCAGGCCGTCGATTCTGAGTTCTTTATATGTACACGTGTCCCCACGCCCTTGTGTCCCCGGATGCGGGTCATGTTGGTAAATGTGTGTGGTTCGATCAGAGATAAGAGAGAGGAGGAGTTGTGTCTTCGCAGACCACGTGGTGTGGTAAGCGTAAATACTCCCGCACATCGAAAATCGGGGACTTCTGCCACTGGAACTGCTTAGTGAGTCCACGCTGATTCTTGTACCCGTCTCCCCTCCCCTCTTCTCATTCTAAATTGTAACTTAATGTAATGTTCAATAAACCATATTACCTGCCTTAACTCTAAAACTTTACTTGAAATATCTGACGTCTCATATATATATATATATATATAATAATAATAATTTTTAGATTTTAAAGAATTTTTAACAAAAATCACTTTATGAAAATTTTCGTAAAATATTTTTTTAAATTCCTATATCTGTAATTTTACCCCCCATACATTTCCGATATTTTGACAAATGATGAAACATTCACTTCACGCCCTTTTTTAAAAGAAAAACAGAAAAAATCTATAAATTAATGAGATATTATTGAGATCTATAAATTAATAATAAATTATTGAGATTTTCTATGAATTTTAAAGAGAAATGGGATTTTGAACTCAATGAGCTGCAGTGTTAATATCTCCTTACTATGAGTTTCTGGTTAGCGTTGTCTTGGTAACACAAACATTAAAACTGTGCATAAAAGTAAAAAAAAAAATCAAATGTGGCCCCAAATGTCGATTCAATGTCACGAATTTAAAAGGCGATGGTGGATTCTGATGCTATAGTAACTATCTGTGATGGACTAAATATGATATTAATTTTTTAGTTCTAAATTCTAATGATGGATTCTGATACTATGGTAACTATTTGATAGACTAAATACGAAATTAATTTTTTAGTTTTAAATTCTAATCGTAAATGAATTTGACATCAATTTGATGGCGCATTTGAAATAGCATCAGAGAATCATAGAGGGTAAAGCTCTTTGAGCAAAAATTATGCCACTAACGCTTATTTTTACGAGAGCCATGATATCCTAAAAGTACACGAAACATTAAATGCTTCATTTAGATATTTCAGTATGTGTGACAGCAAAAATAATTTATGACATTTTTTGATTTGTAAAATTTTATTAAGGTGTTCCGCAGAATGCCTGCGATTATGCATCGTTCACGATTTATGGATCAAGACAAAATAAAACAAGTATCCACTCCATTTAACACTATTTTACAACATTTTATCTTGTAGGCATATGAAGCATTTTGAAAGTTAATAGATTTGTTGGCAAAACGCTGTTCTTTTTGGTAGCAAGTAACGCTGACATTCAGTTTTATGCTATCATTTTGCAGTTGCGTTTTGTATCACTTAAAATACATGTTGAAGTTTGGTGGTGCTAAAGTTGGTGCATGTTTTTCATCTCGAACTGCAGGCCAGGTCGGCCAGGTCGGCAGGCCAGGTCAGCAATTGCCGAGGGTTCCCGGACCAAGTGACCCCGTAGCGGCTCCCCCAAAATAGATCTACTATTTTATAATTATAGTAATTTGATATATATCAGAGTATAAATTTGATTACTTATTTCCCTGTAATATTACGCCTTTACACAGTGGGAGAGGGGACGACCCCACATAGAGGGGTGACCCCCGAAGAGTCGGGGGCCCCAACAGCTTTAAAATAGTTAAATGCGGTTTTGTGGCCCGTAAGCCTAATTTTCAAATATTATGTATTATAATATTCTGGTCTCTCTAAATTCGAAAGTAAGAGGCCTCTTTTCAATCTACAGCCGAGGGCCTTCAAAGGAGTCAGGCCGGGCCTGTCGAACTGGTTCAAACTTGGGAAGCCTCGTCCATCGGGAGGGGTCCACTCCCTCCTGTTTTTAACAACGATTACACCTTGCATTAATGCCAAACCATGCATTAATTTTGTTTTACATGAAGTAAATGAAAGTGTCTGAAATTCATTTTAAAGGATGTAATGTGTTGGAAGTCTTTTGCGTAGGTCTGTAGAAAAACCTAATTAAATTATGATACATACATTAACTTCGCTGGGGAACATGTCATAGCATATGACTGTAGCATGTTGTTATAGATTTTCAAAGTGATCTTATCTTCTGGATCTCAATTCAGTTTAAATTTTGTTTTCTAAGCGTCAAACAATTAAAATTTGCATTTTGTTACTTGTAAATCGGTTAACTAGAACTGGAGATAAGGACATTTTAATATTTCCGTAGGGTAACGCTAGTGTTGGCAGTTTCCTCTCAAATATGGGTGATATCAGTTAGTTCGGTTCAGTTTTGGAGACTTATTTTTGGCGCTAAATGTGGCGAAAACTCAAGAAAAAGTTATGAACCTTGGTGGTCATTTAGCGCGATTTTAGTAATAGGTTCTGTAATGTTTGCTTACTCACATATCATTAGTAGTACACAATCCATTCGACAAAAAAATTACAAAACCTAGTTTTTAGGAGAACTTAGAAAACTCATCAAAAATATAGATGTGAGAGCAGGTCGCTGACTTAGTTTGAATTCTCGTTTGCAGTGGACGTTACTGATCTGCCAGTGAAAGCTCTCTATATTGTGCTATATAGTAAGCAGCGTTTTTCGTATATTTTGCTAGGCTTATTTTTAAAAAAAGTATTTGTGATTTCTTTATTATTGAATTCTGTTTACCCGTTTGTGTGCTGTTTTGTTTGTGTGTTCCACTGAGTTTCTAGCCTACGGAAGGATTTTATTGTATGCGAATTGCATAATTTGAGGAAGTCTGTGATCGACTGGCAGTTTTAAAATGGAGTTTTTGCGTGTGATTTCCTATGTATTTTGTGAGCATTGAAGTTTGTTCTTCGAATTTCTAAAACAACGAAGCTTGTGGTTTGAATACATGACGGACTTTCAAGTGTACAAGGAACTTTCTACACGACGGACTTTCAAGACCCGACATTTCAGCAGAGTTCTTGTAAAAAAAAAAAAAAAAAAAAAAATACAGGCATGTACAGGCAAATCGAAATCATAAACACTTTTCAGCTTTGTTAGAAAGTGTTTTTTGAAACAATATTCAAGATTGAACTTTTTCTTTTAGCGTCTTAGACGCTAGTTATTACTAGGTCTCTTTTTAAGAATTATGAATGGCATTCGAAAAATTTTTCTATTCATTAACTTTAATCGAAGCTGTAACTTTCAAGTACGAAAGAAAAATTGCTTTGAATAGCAAAAAATAGTTACGCCGTCTTCCCGAAAAAGGCAACTATTCTGACATAAAAACTGTTCTATTGAAAATTTTGGATTTAATAAATTCGTAAGAATGCATTTTTTCCCCAAGCATTTTTTGGAAACTAATTCCATCCCCCGGGGGAAAATGAAAGTTCTTACTAACATTTTCCTATTAATTTAAAAATGTTCTTTCTTAATCCTTTCGCAAAAGTCGTTTACAAATTTTTCTTTTCTGTAAAGTCAATTGATACTCGATTAAATTGCTTAGCATTAGAAAAATTAAACTATATCGGTGGCTATTCCTGTGTTTTGAGATCTGAAAGTATGAAAAATGCATGCTAAAAATTATATTTAATTAGGTAAACGCAGTTGAATGTATGGCTGTTATTCCATTATTCAAACCTTGAGGGAATCTTTTTGTGCTTCATTAAGCTTTAGTGATTTTGTGGATATCTGGAAAAAATTATGTTTTTATAGCTCAATTCTTTCTTATAAGAACTTATTAAAAGTATATGAAGTATCGAAGTAAAATTTTCAATATATCCTTTTATTTCACTAAATGCTCTCTATTATTTTACATGGCAAATTTTGTCTGAAAGAAGAAAAAGAAATTAAAACTTTTAAAATTTTTAATGAAAACACTCAAAATTTTCAATTTAGTATACAGAGTGTCTCGAAATATCCTTAGGCAGTCTTCCGCTCCCTTCCCCCTCCAAACTATTGGATTTCGCACATTTATTATAAGTGCAAAAATGTTTTAGTAAGTATATACTCATGTTATAAGTTTTTCATACAACGATAAAATTATGTTTTTAAATATTTATTTTCCCCAACTTTTCTCATAGTCTCTTAAACCGTACATAATTACTTATATTTATTGTAAATCTGTTTTTAAAATTGACGTGAAAAAAATAAATCTTTATTCTGAGAAAACTGATCAAATTACTAAATATCAATTTTTTTGTTGTTTTACCTGGGAAAAATGAAAATGATTTACAATGATATTACCTTTTATGTACATCTCTGTATATAAATTTGCGTGATCAATAGAAGAAACTTCGTAATGTTTCATAGACAGTGTGCTCGCTAAAGTTCCTTGTCACTCAATAATTTCTTAACTGCAAGAGCTAAAGTCGAAAAAGTAGGATCTAGGTATAGTAAAGTTGCTATGCGCTACGCAAGGAAATCGCTTACAGCGCCATGTAGCGGCTAAATTCGGAGTTAGCGTTCTTATCGTAAAAAAGATCAGAGATATGCAAAAAAAAAAAAAAAAATTCAACTTTAAAGTTGTAGAACATCATCCGTTTAGTAAGAAAAGATACCTCAATTTGCACATGATGCTCATTATTTCCCACAACCCCGCTACGGATGGAGGGCATAAAAAGCATATTTGTTTGTTCGAATTTTTCAAAACTGCAGTTACCTGTCATTAAGCTCATTTTTCCTTCATGCTAAAAGTGTTTTCTGTCGGCAACAATACAAACCTGGTGAGGACGTTTTTCTACAATTCCCGCTGTAAGTTGTTCAATATAGATGGTGACACGCTGGTAAAAGTATCATTAAAACGTTTTTACAACTTAATTTTTAACATTAATGTGCTCAAGATGTCTTTTCTTAATAAAGTGGTGATGCTGAACAACTTTGTAATTGATAATTTTCCCGTACCTCGTACCATTTTTGAGCTAAGAACGCTAACTCCAAATTTAGCCTCCAGGTGGCACTGTAAGCGGTTTCCTTGCGTTGCACATGGCAACTTTACTATACCTAGACTCCACTGTTATGACTAAAGTTCTTGCCGTTCTGAAATTATTGGGGTGAAATTAGCAGGTACATTCTGTATACTTTTTTATCTTTTTATTCTATCCTGCACTGTAAATTTACTCGGTAACTGTATTACCCGACACAATTTTTACCAAGTAAAAAAAAAAAAAAGTAATTACCCGACACAATTTTTACCAAGTAAAAAAAAAGTAAAGCAAATTAAATTTGTACTGAAGTTTAATAAAATACAGAATTAAACTTTCACAAATTTAAAATATGTAGAAAAGAGAAGCAAACAAGAACTCATATTATTTTTGACCTCATATTAATACCTTTTTAAGTACAATTATTCCATATATAATAACCAATTTAACTAGATTCATTATGTACGTGAAGTAATGAAAACTTGAATGTTTTTTTTTTTATTTTACTCAACTATTCTTGTTTTTCTAATTAAATTCAGTCATGTGTTCTTCATATGGAGCTAAGCTAAAGTTTAATTACCTTACAAATCTGACACTGCTTCCGAAAGACGAATGTTACGGTCTTTACACGCTACACTCAACTTTTCTTTATAAAATACACGCAACAAAATTAAAAACAGATTCAATGAAAGGAGCATAATCAGTTGAGCATAAGCTGTTTCAGCTGCGTGCTGTTCAGCATGCATGCACACGTTAGGAGAAAAAAGAGATTTACACATTTAAACTCCGTACAAATGAATAAGGAAATTTGCTTTGCGTGGAAAAATAAAGACACTGTTATTACGTTTTTGAAAGTTATCTAGATTTTCCAACAATGTTAAACACAACTCAGTATTCTAGAACAAATTACATGGTTGGGTTTCGGCTGTTTATTGGTTAAATCAAAGCTGTACGACGGCTATCTGCCTAAAGGGGATGCCTTGGATGGAAGAATTTTAAAGAGCTTTCATCAGGTATTCACGTTACATATGGAGAAAACCGACCAAACTCCAGACCATCGAATTAACAATTGCACAGTAGGCCAGAGAGAGAGAACCATGAATTTTCAAACTTCAGCCATCTAATAGTGTCCAGTGTCATATCCACGGAAGAGCAGATATCTTAGGGTGGGTATATACCTTAAATATTCTTAAATAAATACATAATAAAACAGTTTCCAATCTGCTATCAATGTTACTATGTTTTTTGTTCCAAGGGCGGCTTTTTCCGTAAAAGCATTCGCTGCTACAAAGGGCCGAAGTGTTGGCCATAGTAAATGGGTCATTTTACTATGGGGCCAATCAGGAGCTTAACCAGGGAGGGCATGTCTGGATATATCCCCCAAAACTTTTGGATTAGTTAGTATAAGCCTTATGTCACTTACCGATTTCATTTGTTCACGCCTTATTACACATCCTCTCCACCCGAAATATTTCCCATACTATGCCCGTGGGACCATCCAGTAGGCAATTAACATTAACTACAATGAAGGGACGGATGAATTAACAGCCAAGCTTGAGGCTGTGATTCGAGGGGAAAAAACAAAAAACAAAACTGTTTTTGGTCTTGGTACACAAACTGAAATAAACTAATAGCAGCAGGGTATTGAAAAAATTCAAGATGGAAAAACTTTTGATTTTTAAGAATTTTTTTTATAAAAGTTTTGTAAGTGATACACGTTTATCGTTCATTTCAGTTCAGTAAGTAATACAGCTTGTAAATATGCAGTTCCAATATTTTGAAATGTCTAGGGTAATTAGTTTATTTTTTAACCCTTTGAGGCGCAACCCTTTCCCAATGCTGAAAAAAGGGCAGCCGTTGCTATCGCTCGACTTAATGACCAGCAAGAGGGCGGACGATCGAAACGTGCATCGCATGCCACAGATCTAGAGACCCTTTTTGACGGCAGCTGGCTGTGCGGCACAGCCAGCTGCTGTCGAAAAAAGGGTCTCTAGATCTGTGGCACGCGATAAACGTTTCGATCGTCTGCCATCTTGCTGGTCATTAAGTCGAGCGATGGCAACGGCTGCCCTTTTTTTCAGAATTGGCCAATCTATCCAGCTGTCCTCGCATTTTTCCATGTTTCAGCAGATGTCAGTGCTGTTAAAAATAATCGTGACCATTTTTTGACGGGAAATGACGTGCTAAAAAGTAAAGGATTCTCGTGGAGCTATGTCACTCGCCACTATTTTTATAGAAATAAAATCTATTCTTCGTGAGTGGCAACAGTCAAAATGTCAGAGTTTGGCGTTCCCAGAGCGGGAACACTGCGCGTTAAAGGGTTCATTATGTACCAAAATCGCGTGATTTTTTCATACTACACCGTTAATTTTGTGGTCGAACCCGAGTCCGTAAGACTGTTGTACTAGCTACAATACAATCTGGTCTCTGAATCGGAACACGTTTGCGCTCGCGGACACATGCAAAGACAGATGCTGCAGGTATGAAATCTCCTTGTCGAAAGCGAACTGTCGAAATCTCAGCAACGACTTGAAGGTGCTGTGGGAGGGGGGGGGGCTTTGGTTCTTTAACTTGTAGTAGGCTAAATATCGATAAGTAGTAAGGAACGAACGACTGGATAGGAGGAATAGGTGGAGAGAGCATCCTATTAAATTTTCCGGGGAAAATTGAATCTAAGATAATAGAGTTGCAAGGAAAGAATAATTAACTGATTTGGCTGTTTATCGCCACCTGTTTTGCAAAACAAAGCATTCTACTAAGCTAGAAAACAACACGAGACTAGGAAGTTGGGGAAATACTGTTTTTTGCACTTTTCTACAAATCACGTGACTTGTATGCTTGCTTCAGTTAAGGGGCACAATGGCTCTCTCCACCTATTTCTCCTCTTTGGATAGGGCAAGTTGATATAAATTGTCGATGATCGTTAGTTGGACACAGAACGGAATAAACTATCATCACTCAAACATTCAACAGTTCATAGGTTGAATCTGTACTTAATGAAAGAGACGGTTGTAAATCGCTAAAACCGCTCCTTTTACTTATGGAGCGGCATTCTACACAAGTACGATAAGAAAATTGACATTACTTCACCGTAACATCACAGTAATGATATCCCGATACCCTAACAGATTTGCTTGGGTATCATTCGGGTGTTCCTAAAACGGGATAGAGTTCCGTTACTTTGTCATTCATCAAATCATCAGAACTTGACCCAATTAATATGGAATCTCCCGCGAGGCACTACCCCCTTTATAATAATAAATGAGAAACATCGGTCCACATGGAAAAAAGTTATTGCTGAACATACATAGAAAAAGATTCCGAATAACTGAGAATCTTTTCCCTTTTTCGAAGTCTGTTAAAAATCGCTAATTTATTTTCCTATTGAATAATAAATAGTATGGAATGGGAAATTTCTCGCTGTATACACTGTCTACCAATAAGTATTTGGACACTTATGCAAATGACGATATCTGAGGTCCTGAGGTACGTATATATCGTGTATACGTACGGTATATATCGCCGGTATATATCGTGTAGGAAACAGCATCGGCATTAGTCGCATGCAAGATTCCGCGCAGTTCGGAGCTCTCTGATTTCGAGAAAGGTATAATTATCGGGTATCACAAATGTGGCCGATCCTTAAGGGACATATCTAGCGATCTGAAGTACCCATAATCGACAGTGGCCTATGTGATTAAGAAGTGGAAGGTGAGCGGTGATTGTCGGAATGTGCCCCGAGTCCGCAGACCAACGAAACTAGGAGACAGAGACTGACGAGTGCCGTCCAGAGAAATTCGGAAGAACCGCACCCAGCCGATGGCCTTCATCCTCGAAGAGTTGCAACAGGCATCCGGGAGTATTGTTTCAATGAATAACATCGTAAAGCACATCTGCTTGGTTTACATGGTCGTGCCGCTGCCCATAAGTCTTTGATCCCAAAGTCCAACCGCGCTACTCGGTTAATATGGTGCAAAGCACATCGAAATTGGACCGTAGATCAATGGAAACGGATTCTTTGGAGCGGCGAATCAAGGTTCACCCTTTATCGTTCGGATGGCAGGGTCTGGGTCTGGCATCTGCCTGGAGAACATCTTCTGCCAGAATGCCAACAGTCAAGTTCGGCGGAGGTGGAATTATGGTCTGGGGGTGTTTCTCCTGGTATGGACTGGGACCCTTGGTCCCCATTCATGGTAAGCTAAACGCCGATGTCTAGTGCACTATTTTGGATGACAATGTGCTTCCTACGTTGTGGCAGTTTTACGGGTTGGACCCCTGTTACTTTCAGGACGACAATGCCAGTTGTCATGTTTCGAGGTTAACCAAGGCTTGGTATGGTGCCAATGGAGTTCATCGAATGGACTGGCCTGCCCAGAGCCCAGACCTGAACCCTATCGAGAACCTCTGGGACGAGTTGGATCGCCGAATTAAGGGGTGCACTACCCGTCCAAAATCGGTGAAGGAACTTCTATGTCTACTCCAAGCCGAGTGGAAGACAATACCGCTAGCTGTAATACAAGACTTGTGGAAAGTATACCCAGGAGGGTTCACGCTGTAATTGCCTCTCGTGGAGGCTCTACCAACGATTGATTTTGAATATAGTTTTTCTTTTCTATCACAGGTGTCCAAATGCTTATTGGTAGACAGTGTATAAGCGATATTGCTAAGCTGGGTTCAGTTTTGGGGATTTAATTTTTGACTGCAAACTTGGCAATTTTGACATACTGTCATTACTGGCAACGCTTAAGGCATGGCTTAAAAACGTGATTTTTTTCTGGATGAAAATATCGGTAATACTTGACCAAATTGATATGGGACATCCCTAGTATATCTCTTATCAATAAAAAGGCAATCGTTGAAATCTGTCTCTGTAGTAAAAAATTATCGCTGAACATACATAAAAATATATTACGAAGAATAGATTAGTGCTTAATTTTTGAAGTAGATTAAAAATTTTTTAGAGCATTAAAAATATTAAGTTGCACAAATGTCTATAGATACACAGTTTGTATATTTATAGGATGGTATTTTCCCTATCAACCGATATTACTCTAACGAGGAACAGGCACGGCTTGAGAGAAAGGGATTTTAACCATCTTTGGGAAAGTGGTAGCATACCATGTGAATATGTTATTCGTAATACTAAAATACTATGTTCAAATATAGTCGAGAAAAAGCAATATTTATTTTCGAACCACGTCATCGAAATTTTATACATGTAAGTTACCGAAACTTCGCTTAAGCGTTCCGTTGCTTGATTATTAAGAAACTAGGCTCTTATTTTGACGTTGCGGTTTCGAATCTCTTGCTGTGCACAAAAATTAAGAAAAAATAATATTTTTTTACACATCAAAACTAATTATTAATTCATTTCTTAGAAAAACTACTTATTTATTTTTTTTACTTATACATTTTTCGATAATTTTTTAATATTCTTACTAAATTTGATTCCTGCTTTTCCAAGTGTAATATGTTTGTAATTGTTATTACTATTTAAGTAAAATATATTTTGTGATTTAAATATTATTTGTGATAATTAAAGATTATATAGGTTGATAAAACTGTAGATAGAAGGATGTTTTCTCTTGAATGTTTTTACCATACTTATCATTCAGTATCATGTACACCTCACAGTGGTAAGTAACTGCACAATATTACTTCAATAAATTGAAAAACTGTCAAAAACAAATGTTTGAAATTGAACCCAGCTTGGCGATATCTCAAATATTTGACTAGAAATCACTGAACCTTAGTATTATTACAGTTTTGTATCTCTTTCAAACAAAACAAGTTCAGAGGAATTGTATTGAGAATATTTATTATTTAATAGATGTACAAGAAAGTCATGTGGTGTCCACATCATCGCTTAATTGGGCAAAACTTCGCCAAAAGCCGACAAGCTGGAGATAGTTAACGAGATTTTGGTCATAGCCAAAATAGTGATTCATCACAGACTTTTAATGAGTTGAATGCATCCATGGACCTTAATGCATCGAAAGTCTTTTGGGTGACCCTGTAAATAAATTATTCAGTCGATTGCAATCAAAAAAGAGATGCGCAGTTACATGTTACAATAGTTCTAAATATAAAATTTCAACTTTTTACATTTAAAAATTTTATAGTTATGCGAAATAAGTATTTTATTTTTGGTTTTAAATTTGGCTGTATTTCGGGAAAACTCGCGAAAGATCGATGACGAATGGCGAGATTTTGAGCATGTACCAAAAATTGACTGACTACAGAAATAACATAGTAAAGATTCCCTCGACATTAACGCATGGGAATTCTTTTGGGTGGTCCTGTAAATAAAGTTTCCAGTAGATTAGAACCAAAAATCAAGATGCCCAACTAGATTTTGTAACTATCTTATATACAGAATTTCAACAATCTACGACTAATAGTTTTTGAAATATGCGAGTAACAAACATATACATACTAGAGATGAGACGGGCTCAGCCCGAGCCCGAAAGCCCGAGCCCGAGCCCGGGCCCGAACCGGGCTCGGGCTCTGTAATTCCCGATTGCGTTCGGGCTCGGGCTCGTGAAAAATTTCTATTTTATTGAACATACTCTTTGAAACAGATTTTTAAAAAGTGATTGATATGGAAAATAAAAGTACTTATAAAAAAAAAGCGGCACGGGTGCCTAGAAGGCGCGTGAAGCTCTTTGGGTATTTCAGAACGACGGCTTATATTGCTTAATTAGTCATGAGATCGGACATTATTTCATAAGCAAAGATATGAAGAATTAGAAAGTGCATTCAAAATTTGCAACTACAATATATTTGTCTTTAATTTGCACAAACGGCAAAATTTATTGTATTCTATCAAAGAATTGCTACTTTGAATTTTATTTATCTTTATTTGAAATTTCGGGCTCGGGCTCCGACTTAAATAATATTGCTCGGGCTCGGGCGGGCTCGGATTAAAAGTCTTCGGGCTCGGGCGGGCTCGGGCTTCAAAAAATGAGCCCGAACTCATCTCTAATACATACATACATACGTACACCAAAAGTCGCCTAACTTGGAAACTTTCGGCTCAATTTTTTAGGGAGGCACATGACCGTCGTCGGACCATTATCTAACTATATGGTAGGATGGTACAGTGTTTGAAATGATATGAATGAATGTCTCTAAAACTGCATTAACCGTAATGTGTCGGAATTTTTGTGAGTGTTCATGTAGAACTATAAATGATAAAGAAACTATTTTCGATGGAGAGATTCATTTTGTAATCCTTAACAACACATATCATTTTTGATTCGTTTGAAATAACTTAAAATCTTTAAAATACGCTTTAATGAACTCTTGCCTATACAGCATAATGTATGGAAAACATATGGCTTTTGGGTGGCCTTGTAAATAAACTATCCAATCTATTGGAACCAAAAATGCATGCACACAACTAGATGTTACAACATTCCTAAATGTAAAATTTCAACATTCCAGGACTAACAGTTTTTGAGATACTCGAGATAAGTACGTAGAGCTGTGGGAAAAGAACCCCCCATTTGCTCTTTATTTGGCCGTCGTTCGCAGTACAACAAAGTTATATATACCATTCGTTTGCAAATAACATATACTTTAATTTGCTAAAGGGGCCATCTTCTCATATTTAATTCTGCATCAACTTCGTTTTTCTCAATGGCAGCATTCTATTTTGACTTTATTACACGGAAGAAAACCATCGAATTACCCTAAATAAAAATTTTCACCAATTTTCTACGATAATTTTTGGAGATATTGCGAATTCTTTTTTTTGGGGGGATTTTAAGGGATTTTCTGCAAATTGAAAAACGCTATTTGTTGGTTCGCCTTTCATTCATTTCGTTCGCGATAGTCAAAAGAAATAAATATTATTTACAGGGAAAATACCGTTTCTAGTCGTAAAGTTTCTTGTACCGAGATATTATCAGGGGTAGAAATGAGACTATTTAGTCAGTGGTCCAAATGAACCCTGACTCCAAAATTTAATTGGACCGTATACATGATTTAAAGAAAAAATGCAAAACGACTGCTTACGATCTTGAAAATCTTTCTAATTTTGAAATTGTTATTAAGTATTTGAAGGTTCTCTTGGACAGTTGAAATGTTTCCAGGAGTGAGAATCCGTTCTATGCTCCTCTGACTAAAACATGGAAGTTATTCAACTACGGTCGAACACGAAGAATGCTTTTATGATTGAAAATTTATTTGTTTGAATTTCATGTTAAAAAAAACCGCAATAATCTTTTTGCCGACCCAATATTATCACTGTGGGCCTTAATATAAAAGTAATTTTTGTCGTACTCCTGTCAAAAAGCTATAAGCCCTATATACAACAGAGCCTATACATGTTGTGCGAATATGGCCTACAATATACATCCGCAGTTTGAACGTCTTTGAATGCACCATTTAGACAGTAGCTCATTTTAAATAATTTGCGTCCATAGGCCGTAATGCATAAGAATTGGTTTTTGCAATCCCGTGAACAAAGTATCAACTTAACACATATTAAAATCAGTGCAAATCATGTGACCGTGATTATTTATAGACATGTAAAATTTGTGCACAATGGAATGCACCGTTTAGATGCTAGCGCAATTTAGGGAATTTCCGGCCATTGGCCATAATGTGAAAGAAATCTTTTTCGTAGCCTTGTAGAAAAACTATAAATCTTATACATATCAAAATCAATAGCGGTTTTGTGACGGATTTCTATAACATATTTGCCAAACTTGAGCTCAGTCGAAATGCATCGCTTAAGCGCTAGCTCACTTTCAAGAATTTCCGCCCGTATACCATAATGTAAAAGAAATATTTGTCGTAGTCCTGTAAAAAAGCTATGAGACTTAACACACCAAAATCACTACCTGTCTAACAATGGTGGCTTATAACATATATACCAAATTTGAGCTAAATCGAATGCACCGTTTAGGAGATGTTGTGTTCACACACACACAAACATACATATATCTCGTAAAAATTTCAAAACGTGTCAATATACCAAAATCTCGAAGTCGAATTTTTTTTATGATTATAATACTTTCCTTACATGGTACATGTTCGGAAAGTAAAAATAAATAAGTAAATTTTTATTATAATTGCACTTATTAATGTAGTTTTTTTCCACATTAAGAGATATGAACTGCAAAGCCAGAGTATGTGCCTATTTATCCATAAAATAAAATAAATATTTATTTTCCTATACTATATTTAAGTATTGCATTTTACTATTTTACCCGTAGCATATATTCACATGATATTCTACAAGTATGCTAAAGATCCCTAAAATCTCTCCGGCCGTGCCTCTTCCTTGTAAGTTAAACAAAACAAAAAATTAATTTTTAAGAGCCAACTTCTTACTCCGCAGCAAAATAAATCATTTTTTTTGAAGGAAAAAAGGGGGTTTATTGAATGAGCTGATGAAAAAATTTATGGCATAAGCGAACGCTTGAAGTTACTCTATAACTGCAGTTGTTTTTTGGCGAATATGATGGATTTAAAAAGAAAAAAATACGCGATTAAAGAAGAAAACTTGAGAAAAAGAATTTCCAGGAAAAATGAGTACCTGTAAGGAGATGCTTATGGAAGAAAAAAAAAGACTTTATTGTTTATTCAGTACCACGTCTCTAGAGAGATAAAAAATAGGACCACTCCACGATTAAAATATGATCTCCTAAGAAACGAGATTATGGAACTGAAATGAACTTTTTACTCCAATTTCCGCTTTCGGTGAAATTACAGTTTATGTTTTGCCGTAATAAATAAAATCTTTTTATGGAATAATCTAGGGTCGTCTCAAATCTAATCACGCTAATGCTTCGACACCGCAAACAGAAACTCTTGTTTGTTCTTTTTCTCTTTTTAGTACAAAATCTTTAACAAGAATAATAAGAACAATTTAAAGCTGTCATTGTTCTTTAAGTATCCATAAGAATTTTAAGGTTTATCACAAGGGGGCAACTTAAGGGGTCTATCGCAAAATACGGTGGGGTGCTAATACGGAGTGTTTTTAAGGGGTATGGGGCGAGGCATAGTTTCCCAAAATGTCATCAAAGTAACTAACTATATTATTATTATTACTTAATATTATTATTAAGCAAATATCGTCACTATTATTGTGAAAACTGCTATTATTATTACTTAAAGGAGAAATTTTATTTTGCTCGGTAACAAGCAACGATGGTCACAGACACTGGCCGCCTTGTGTCACTGTGTCGTAAGTGAGAGTACGTTTATGAGCACATCAGGTTATTTTGAAAAGTGCCTTATAATCTTCTGCAGAAGTGCCCGTGTTTCTTACGGGTGTAACTACTGATTGCTTTAACAAACCAATAAAAGGAAATGGAAAACAAATTTAAATATTTAAATTTTTAATTCTGCATTTTTCTTCATAAATGAGCAAAGTTTTAAACAGGTTAGTAACACAGTCGGAGACATTTCCTTTCAAACTAAAAACAGCCTGAAAATCCTGGAAAACCGAGATTTTCCGACTTTAAAAATGGCCAAGATTTTGTTTTCTTTATTTTTCAGCTTATCTGTGCAGAACGTTTAGACAATTGGTGTAAAGCGTTTTCAATTAAAAATTCCAAAAAACGCGAAAATAAATATAACCTGGATTGATATATTTATAGTATTATAGTATAGATATATTTATATTAATCCAATAAAATGAAATTCAAATGATTTTTGTAAGCTATAACCAGTTAATTTGATTCTCAAGGATTGCAAAAATATCTTCATCGTGATGTCTCTATTTTTTTTTTCTTTTCTCTAACTGATCTTATTCAAAATCAACTATTAAAGCTAGGTCCCCTACAATATAGAGACCGGTGTATGACCACCACTTTTGCGCAGCCGCCTGTGAGATTTAGCTTGTTCATAGCTTGTTTGGCCCTTTTAATGAAAAGAAAACGTCCGCAATTTGCAAAGTTGAACAGACGATTCAGATTCCCAAGCGTCTCTACTGCAGCTCAATAACAACCTTTTCCTTCCTTTTACATGCATTGGGAATGCCCCTTTTTCAGCATTGGGAAAGGGTTGCGCCTCAAAGGGTTAAAACTAGATGATATAAAGACCTTTATTGAGGGTGCTAGAAAAAAAAATATTCCTCAAAAAATGTCTGCATTCAATATATTTAGACTAACTCCATTTAAAATACTATAGCAGGGGTGGCGAATCAGTGGCACGCGACACAGTATTTTGGGCACGCCACTGATCGAAATGGTTTGCATTTTAATGTCCCGCAGTGGACTGGGCGCTAAACTCCGTTCCCATAAGAACACGGCAAGTGAAGCAGCATTCGGCTTGGCCAGTGCTTGGGAGGGACTTTCCCCTCTCGGCCCGTCCGCTGTGGAACCGTATACGCTAATGGGAGCTGGTGCACGTAAAATCCGTCGTGGTTCCAAAGTCCTCCAAGTTGTTAAACGATTTCTCTGGGGGTGCCGATTTCAGGGGGTTGGTCCCTCCTCTGGAATTGGTTCAAAATTACGGGACCCCGAGCTAAGACGGACTCTCCCACTGGGGCTCATTGAAATGGAAGCCGCTCCTTCAGCCCATCGCCTACCTATATAGGGGGATCTGTCACCGCAGCGCGGTTGCCAGAGGGCATTAGTAACAACAACAACAACAACAAGCATTTTAATTAAAAATAACAAAGTTCACTATGAAGTATCACAACCAAATGGTCACCAATTCATAATTATTTGACGGCACGTCTATGGCCTCATTAAACATTTCTTTCGAAAAAATTGCACGTTGATCCATAAAGGTTCGTCACCCCTGTACTATAGTCACCGAAATATAATTGTTGCCATTTAAGATGTTAAAAATTAATTCTAAATTCAAGTCTTCGCACCAATAAAAATAAATAAAATTTCGGGTGGCTTTTTCAAAGAAGCTGTTTTGAGCAACTTTTCCTAGGTTAAAATCGTTGAAAATCGAGGAACGGATGAATTTCCAGATTTTTAGAAGTAGCACCCCCCCGCCCCCCTATACTTTTTAATGTATTTGTGCAAATTTTCAAGTCGATAGATCTAACAGAGTAAAGTTTATTACATTTTTTTAATAAAACGTTTTCATGAATTGCGAAAATTACGTATTAATAAGTTTGAAAATGAAAGTATGACGTAGATGAGATAGATTTTATCTTTTTTATCCAAATAAAGGATTTTGCTTAAGTTTAAAATGGAAAAAAAATTGCTAGAAATCTAGCAAAAGGTGTGAATTTTTAGATTTTTAAAGTAGCTCAGATTGTTTTCTACATTTTTACTTTCCGAACATGTACCATGTAAGGAAAGTATTGTAATCATGAAAAAATTCGACTTCGAGATTTTGGAGTTTTTACACGTTTTGAGGGCTTCTGAATCCATTTATGCTATTTTTACGAGATGTGTGTATGTATGTGTGTATGTGTGTGTGTGTGTGTGTGTGTGTGTGTGTGTTTGTGTGTATGTGAGTGAACACGATAGCTCCTGAACGGAGCATTCGATTGAGCTCAAATTGGATATATATGTCATAAACTACCGTCGCAAGACCGGTATTGATTTTGGTGTGTGTAGGACTTATAGTTTTTCTACAGGGCTACGACAAAGATTTCTTTTACATTATGGCCTATGGGGGGAATTTCTTGAAAGTGCGCTAGCGTTTAAACGGTAGATTCGATTGAGCTAAAATTAGGTATATATGGTATAAACCACCGTTGCAAGACCGGTATTGATTTTGGTGTGTATAGGACCTATAGTTTTTCTACAGGGCTACGACAAAGATTTCTTTTACATTATGGCCTATGGGGGGAATTTCTTGAAAGTGCGCTAGCGTTTAAACGATACATTCGATTGAGCTCAAATTCGGTATACATGTTATAAACCACCATCCTAAGACCGGTATTGATTTTGGTGTGTATAGGACTTATAGTTCTCCTAAAGGGCTACGACAAAACTTTCTTTTATGTTATGGCATAATGGCATATGGGGAGAAATTCTTGAAAGTGCGCAAGCGTTTAAACGGTGCATTCGATTGAGTTTCAATTTGGTATATATGTTTGAATTATTCATCGATTAAAATTTATTTAAGTGCTTGGTAATGATCTTAATCGTAAGTGTTCGGAAAGTCGAGTGGAGTCACTCCAGATTTTTTAATAACATAATTATGAAAAATTTCAAGCCAATCGCACTAATGATGTGGATTTTACCATGTTTTGGAGTAATCTTTTTGGAGTAATCTCGCTAAAATTTTATTTTTGAGTGGTAAGAACCGGAATTGTAACAGAGTCGGTGGCCTGCGTACCTAATATGGATATAAAATTATCTTATTATAATAATCAAAATTATGCAGTTCTTTAATGTATGTATCAAAAGCATTTCGGAGGAAGCAATCAGCGAAATGATTTAGTTCTTTAAAAAATGTGCGCGTTTTAACAGTCAAATGAGAAGAAAATAATGATTCGAATGTATATCTTCCCAACGGATCTCATTAGTGACATCGAGAAAAAGCAAGTAAGCGTACCACTCTTCAGCTGGAAGATGTTTGAGACCTGTGATACTTTTTCACCAATTTAGTTGGAGCAAAATCGTAACTTCTTTTGATTATAAGCATACATTAGCCCAGAAGCTCAAATATTTCTTCAAAAGAAAAGTTTTGCTTTTCGTCAAAAAGAAAAAAAAGAACTACAATGCTTTCGACAGAAATACATTTCATTTTTTATCAAATGATGATTTTCAAAGCAGGATTTAGTTGCGAGTCGAGACAGCTAAGTGTCATTACGACAGGGTGGTTATAACTAAACTTCCCCGATTACAGCGCGGGTGACCAGACTGCTGCTAATAATAAGAACGAAAACGTAGCTTGGTGCAGACGGTAAGAAATAAGCATCAAAAACAACGTTTAAGACCACCAATACAAAAAAAACTAACTATACTTTCGAATTTAGCTCACCTGACTCATTTGCTAACTCCGTCATATCCACAAAAACATAAATAGTCTTGTAATTGTTGATTTCGCTGTCCCCACTACCACCACCTTTCTGAATGATTTAAATCCTTCTGTTCTTAGTTACCTTAATTTTCAGATTTCCTATTGGCCCTCATAAAACCCTTTTCTGAATCCCTGCTTCCTATTGGTCCTCGTAAACACTATCCTGAAACCCTAGTTTTTCTATATACATAGCGTATTCGGAAAGTAAGTTCCGTTTTGAAAAAAAATTAGTAAAAAAAATTTTTTTTAAGCAAATTTTATTTTTTCATGAAAGAGCATACCCAAAGCACTTGTCGTAGCGGGTTAACAGATTTTCTATACCTTCTTCACAGAAACTTCCCGACAATGACGATAACCACGACTATACAGCTTTTTTCATTTCATCGTCAGATTCAAATAGCTTGCCACCTTGCGCGCGCGTCATGTCCAGGAGCTAGTGGTAGTCGGACGGCAGCAAGCCTAGGCTGTACGGAGGGAATTGGACTGTTCCCAACGAAACTGTGGAATCATCTTTTGAGTGTCACCAGCAGTATAAGGCCGAGCATTGTCGTGGAGCAACACAATTCCTTTACTGAGCATTCCTCTACGTTTGTTTTGAATGCATGCCGTAGTCGTGGTTATCGTCACTGTCGGGAACTTTCTATGAAGAAGGTATAGCAAAGCTGGTATCCCGCAACGACAAGTGTTTGAACATAGGCGGAAACTACGTAGAAAAATCTGGAGTGACTCCACTCGACTTTGCGGACACTTAATATTAATATCATTACCAAGCATTTAAATAAATTTTAATCGATGAATACTTTGTACATATAAACCAAATTGAAGCTCAATCAAATTCGCTGTTTAAACAATAGTGCACTTTCAAGAATTCCCCCCCTCTTTCATAGGCCATCATGTAAAAGAAATCTTTGTCGTATCCCTGTAAAAAACTATAAGTCCTATACACATCAAAATCAATACCGGTCTTACGATGGTGGTTTATAACATGTATACCCAATTTGAGTTCAATCGAATGCACCATTTAAACGCTAGCGCACTTTCAAGAATTTCCTCCCATAGGCCATAATGTAAAAGAAATCTTTGTCGAAGCCCTGTAGAAAAACTATCAGTCCTATACACACCAAAATGAATACCGGTCTTGCGACGGTGGTTTATAACGTACATACCCAATTTGAGCTCAATCGAATGCCCCGTTTAGGAGCTATTGTGTTCACTTACACACACACATACATACATCTCGTAAAAATAGTATAAATGAACTCAGAAGACCGCAAAACGTGTCAATACACCAAAATCTCGAAGTCGAATTTTTTCATGATTACAATACTTTCCTTACATGGTACATGTTCGGAAAGTAAAAATAGTTTAAGGCGTGCTCTTTCATTAAAATATAAAATTGGATTGAAAAAAATTTTTTTACTAATTTTTTTTTTCAGTACGGAACGTACTTCCGAATATGCCTCATAAACAGAGCCAATTTTTGCGATAGCATGTTATACATGCTGAAACCAGTCTCTTATTTTAATTCTCTTGTTGGTGATATTATACGTTGTCTTTTATGCTTATTTATTAGACTGCTACTATCTTTGACATGTGCACTGTACACAAGAAGCGCTCAGGGAAGTGTTTTGATAACTCTAAACAAAAAAAGTCCACTAAGTGGCGCTTTGCCTGAAAAACCAGTGAATTCAGTTCAAAGTATGACCCAAATGAGTTAAAATGTTACATCCATAGAGCAACCACGTTGGTAGTGACGTTGAGGAGAAGTTACATTTCTTCGTGTTTGTCACATCAGAAATGTGATGTAAATGCATGCCTATTGTGACGTAGCAATGCAATTGATAATTAGTCACATGTGACTTCAGTATGTGACAAGCATGTGACGTTGCAGGTATGTCCAAGTAGCTCACTATGTGACGTTGCAGGTATGTCCAAGTAGCTCACTATGTGACGTCTCAAAAACTCTCCCGGACGGCCTTGTATCCCTCGCCACAACCTCTCAGAGCTATGAGGGATTAGTTTCAGCAAACATGACCAATATTTTACTAAAATTTTAAATTTAAGTACTATGTTCTTATTTACAATGCTATAATACATCACCTTACATAAAAAAGTTATTGGATATTTAATAAATTTTTATTTAAAAATTTTCGTTTTTAAATAATCGTTTTTCGTTTATCGCAGTGGAATTGCTCTAAATATGTTCATTTACACTGCCCCTAATAAATAAATAAAAAGAACCTTCAGGTAATCTCTTCTGTTTAAACTACCGCAGGATACATTAACGTACGCTTATTAATCATTTAATTAGTTGTTAGGTGCCTGTTAGAAAATGATCGATATAATAAATTAATTAACATAATAAAAACATTTAATTTCACGAAATGCTTATGAACACAGTGTATAGTGCTTTAATGTATATTATCGTAACTAATTTACTATTACTACGTATTGCTTATACTAATGCTATCCATCTCCGTTTCTCCTCCTTAAATACTAATTTTTTTTATTATTTATACCCTCCACATAGTTCTACATCATGAAAAATATCAAATTATCATCTTCAGAAGCTATTGAGAATCCTACAAATGGTGAAAAAGTCGTAAAAGTGTATGCCAAAGTTTCGGAATCTCACGCAATTTTTAATTTGTGAAATCATGCTTTTGACTACTGCAGTCCCCTCCATGGCCCAGTGGATAAGGCACTAAACATAGAAGTGTAGAGGTTTCGCGTTCGGGCCTACCGCGCGGCTATTGATCTAACGGTCTGTAGTTTTCTCCCTTGTTCCAAAAAAAAACCGTCTTTGAAATTGAAACCTATCTTAAAATTGCCTACTGAAACTGTTTTACAATATTCGCAGAGCATATTCAAACTATACTTCACCATATTAAGTACTGTTTGGAATATGTATCATAATCCATGGGTGCGCCGTGTTTGCCTTTCTTTTTAAATAAAACGCATCTTTGGAACCAAATCTATCTTAAAGTCACATACTAAAACTGTTTTACAATCTTCGTCAGGCATAATCCAACTATCCTCTACCACTTTAAATACTATAAAATAAAGAAAAAGTTTGCGAAAAAACACACATAAAATGTTACTTATACGAAGATACGATCGTTTCGACTGAAATTTTTTTCAGTCTTCATCAGTCAAAGCCTTTCGTCTCACAAAACAGAGGGAACTGTTTCCTCTGTTTTGTGAGACGAATGGCTTTGATTGATGAAGACTGAAAAAGTTTTCAGTCGAAACGATCGCATCTTCTAATAAGTAACATTTTATGTGTGTTTTTTCACAAAACATGTATTTATTTTATCTTTTAACACCATTTTACTTGCTTTTCCACACTTTAAATACTGTTTGGAAAGTGTATCATAATCTGTGAGTGCACCGTGTTTTCCTTCCTTGTTCCATAAAACACTTCTTCGGAATTGAAATCTATATTAAAATCACCTACCAAAACTGTTTAAAAATTTTCGCCAGGCATAGTTAACTGTACTTCACCTTTATAAATGCCATTTAGAAAGTGTTTCATAATCTATGTGTGTACAGTATTTGTCTTCACTGTTCCATTAAAAACATCTTAGGAATTGAAATTTATATTAAAATCGCCTACCAAAACTGTTTAACAATCTCTGCCAGGCTTTTTCTAACTATACTCGTAATATATTTATAATAAATTGTCGAGTTTTGGTACCAAATTTAGCGATCCATTATCAAAAATTACAAACCTTGTGTGACATGCAAAATTTTATTAATGCTCCCCCCTTCACGTTATCTGGCAAACACATTTGAAAAGATCTTCACCGTGACAGTTCATATGTACAAAACCTGTCTAAAAGATCGTGTAGACAAAATTCTGGGATTGAGCAAAATAGCACCCTAGTGCTAAAAAAAAAAAGTGTGAAAATCTGGAACCCATTTAGATGTTAAATAAGCACTAAAGTACTATATACTATTAAAAGGGTATCATAATTAATGCGCCGTCCCTATTTTTCTTCCTTATTCCATTAAGTTGGAAAGTGTATCATTATCCATGAGTGAGACGTATTTTTATTCCTTGTTCCGTAAAATTCATCTTTGGAATCGAAACATATCTTAAAATTGCCTACTAAAACTATATTACAATCGTCGCGATGTATATTTTAACTATATTTCATCATTTTAAATATTGTTTCGAATGTGCATCATAATTCATAAGTATAGAGTGTATCTTTCTTGGGTTGATTCCTACTGTAAGGTCCCATTTCTTATAAAGGTGGATGATTAAACATATGCAGTTACCATGACAATTTTTTGTATTTATGTGACAGCTGTAATCCCGAATTAAAATGGTGATTTGGAACAACATGTAAGTACAGCATTTCATTACTTATTTTTTTCCAGGTTGGAAATTAATGTAGTTTTAGTAATTAAGTGTCTTTAAATTCCCTAACTTGTGCGTTTATCGCTAATTTGTTTGTTCACATGCGAATTTTTAGGCTGGCGAGAGTGGGGGCATTAAAACAGGAATCAACTCTTCCTTGTACCATAAAACACATCTTCGAAATCTATCTTAAAATCGCCTACAGAAACTGTTTTATAATTTCCGCCAGGCATATTCCAACTATATTTCATTTTAAGTACTATGTGAAATGGGCATCATAATCCATGAATGTGCGTGTTTGTCTTTCTTTTTAAATAAAACGCATCTTTGGAACCGAAATCTACCTTAAAATCACCTACTAAAACTGTTTTACAACCTTCGCTACTCATAATATAACCATCCTCTACCATTTTAAATACTGTTTGGAAAGTGTATCATAATCTATGAATGTACAGTGTTTTCCTTCCTTGTTCCATTAAACACTTCTTGAGAATTGAAATCTATGTTAAAATTGACTACTAGAACTGTTTTACAATCTTCGCTAGGTATTTGCTAACTATACTCGTAATATATTTATAATAAATTGTCGTGTTTTGGCAACAAACTTTGGGAACAAAATTGCAAAACCTGTGCGACTTTCAACATTTTATTAACGCCCCCCCCCCTCCAATGTATCTGGCAAACATATTTGAAAAGATCTTCACCGTGACAGTTCATGTTTACAAAACCTGTCTACAAGATTGAGTAGACAAATGCGTTAAAAAAAATGGGGTAGAAAAAATTCTGGGATTGAGCGAAATAGCACCTAGTGCTAAAAAAAAACACAACAAAAGAATTTTACACTGTAAATCCAGAAAAGGAAAATATCATTAAAAAACTGTCGTACCTAAGACGCTCAGAAAGTTAAAATATCTACCTGATCTTTCCTTTCGACACTCTATTAGGAATTTCTTTTAAAAGTTCATTAAAAATTTGAGTTTCAAATAGTCTGTTGCATGACTTGAGAGCTGCTTTCAGCTGATAAACATGGATCTAGCTGCTGTGATTCAATGCCTAAAGTGCAATATATACCTGGAATCTAAAATATGTTATTTATTTTCCATAATGGATAAATCTTACCGAGAAATATTATTTTTATGTAAAATACACTAAAAGAAACATCCGTAGCCTTTTGAGATAATTTAAAATAAACGCAGGAAATATGTTTTCGGCATACATTTACATCGCTATCTACTCTCCCACTCGGTGCATCCGCTGTGGATTTTGCATTATTAATGTATTTCGAACATCAAGAGTTGCTGTTTCCAAATTTCGCAGTTTTTTCTCTTCTTTTGAGCATCGGAAAGTTTACACAAATAAAAAGAGAAACAGCAAGTTGCATTTTATTTAATTTAGTTTTATAATGCTGAAAAATGATGTCTATCTTGGCAGTGGAAAGAGGATTAGCCATTACTTTGGATTATGTATGTTAACGAAATATTTTTTTTTCTTAAATTTAGATTAAAATGATTCTAAATTAAACAAATAAATATGAGAAGTGCAGTTTTTAGACAAGCTGAGGTTAAGGAAAAGTGTAGATAAGGATATAAACTGTAATAGAATTGGAGGGAATTTATAACAAATAAAAGTAATAAAAGAAATGTATATATATATATATATATATATATATATATATATATATATATATATATATATATATATATACTAGCTGAAGTACCCGTTCTTCGCACGGGAATGAATGGACTTTTTGACATTAATATTTGTTGTGATTTCTATTAATTGTAATAAAGAGATATAGCAAAATGGATATCGCGTTATATTGTGTTCAATAATCATGCATACTGAATTTCAAGGCAATCGTTTTTATGGTGCAGAAGGCGATGCGGCGTAGCGCAATCTAGTGGCGAGTTTTAGCAAAACGGATACGGCGAAAATATTCTTCGCATTCAGATATCGATGCATACGAATTTTCATGACGATCGGCTGAATAGTCCTGAAGTTCATGTGTTGACGCGACATCTAGTGTCAAGTTATAGGAAAATGGATCGTGCCAAACTCTTTCCCGTGTTCAAATATCTATGTATACCTATTTTCATAGCGATCATTCGCACAGTCAAGAAGTGATACACTGCAGGGCCATCTAGTGGTTAATTAAAGTAATGATTTGCTACAGCGTCGTCATGTGGCGAGTTATAGCAAAATGGATAACGCTAAAATATTCTCATTGTTCAAATAGCTATGTGTTCTGATTATCATAGCCACCGTTTGAATGGTCAAAAATTTGGCCTGCTGCAGCGTCATCTAGTGGCGAGTTAAAATAATAATGCATTGCAGCGCCATCTAGTGCTGAGTAACATCAAAAGTAACACAGTTAGAATATATTCTTCGTGCTCAAATGTGTAAGTATAAAAAATTTTATGCCGATCGGTCGAACGGTATAGAAGTTGATGCATTGCAGCTCTATTTAGCGGTAAGTTACAGCAAATGGATAGTAAAAAATATTCTCCGTGTTCTAATATCCGCGTGTACCAAATTTCATCGAAATTGGTTGGACGATATTCGCATAGCAAACGGCTAAACGGAATAGAATTCGACGTTCTGCTGCGCCACCTAGTGGCAAGTTAGAGGAAAACGGTTAGCACAAAAACCTTCTCCATGATAAAAGACTTAGGTGAACCAAATTTCATGGTGATCGGTGAAACGGTGCTGAGTTTTTCAACCTCCTACACACATACCAACATTCATTTTTATCTATAACCAGTCTTATTATATATACCAGTCTCAAGTAAAATCCAGTTTCAAATCTAAGCCTCGCCAAAGTGCCAGCATACGCCATTTTGCAAGAGTTTTTTCAGGGAATCATTCGAAGCATTGACTTAGCAGCAATCAAAATGGGAAATGGTTCGACTGCCAGGAATTTTTTTGAAAAGTGGAATCCCTTAATACAGCCTCATTTTTTAAATTATCAACTATAACATGTTTTATTCATCATTATCTCGATGTACTAAATGCGAAGATTTCAATTTTCTGAAATTTTCGGATTTCCCCAAGTTAAATCAATGTACTCAATTGGCGAGAACTCTGAAGCTACATAGTTTGAAATGCCCTAATAACTGCATTATTTCTGCACGGATAGTTAAAATTTAATGCTGTATTCTAAGAAAACCTATACACTTGTTTTCAAAAATGCTATTCCCTTAAGCTCTCAGTAAATTGCGCCAAAAAGCCTAAAACTGTGCAAACCGCTAGAACTCACTTTCTAAAAATCGGCCTATCAGCCATTTTATTTTTCGCCAAACTAAAAAAATTTACATATTAGTCTCGGAAATCTTCGATCCTCATTGTTTTGCGAATAAAACATTTCATTTCTGCTCTCATTTCTTATGCGCACACGATATTATAATTAAAAAAATAACCTTACAAATATAAACTAAAAAAAGCATTATTATTCTTTTATTTTCACTTTAAGAATTTAAAACATTTTATTCGGCAAAATCGCCACACATGGCAACCAAGATGCTTATTTCACACACTTTTTTCACTACAGGGGTTACAATTACATAAAGCTTTCTGCGTGGAGAACATAAAAAATCTCTTAAATTCCGGGAACGGGTGGACTTTCAAAGTTTTAAAGTGGTTTATCATTTATTCTATATTATTTTACATATATCTGTGTAAAATTTCCGGCTGACTGGTCCATTTTTGTGGAATTGTATACTACCCAAATCAACAAATTGACAAACAGAATTTCATTTTTATTTATAAGATTACCTACGCTTGTTTTTAAAAACACCCTCTCATTAAATTGCGCCAAGCGCTAGAATCATAGAAAATCTGACACACTTTCAGATTTTAAATACGCACTAAAGTGCTATATATAAAAAGAGTTATAATCCATGGGTCTTCCCTATTTTCGTTCCTTCTTTTATTAAGTTGGAAAGTGTATCATTATTCATGAGTGTGATTAAACAAAATTAAAATTGATATTTCTAACATCCTTTTTTCTGGATGTAATATATTAGAAATAGATGCAGAAAAGCTGCTCAGAAAAATGCACAATTCCAACTGAATGAAAATTTCAAAAACTTATACGCAGGTGTATTCATAACCCAAATAGCAGACTATTAAATTACGATAAATAGCGCCAAGCGTTAGAATCCTCCTCAAAATCGCACATCAACCCCTTTTATTTTTCGCCCAATTAAAAAGTTGCACATTTATTTTCGGAAAATTTCCAAATTCTATTTTTCTTTTGAGTATAAATCATTTCATTCACGCTCTGATTTCACATGCACACGATATTTTAATTTAAAAACAACCTTACAAATAATCTATTCAAAATAGAAAAAATCGTTATTCTTTTATTTTTACTTCAAGAGTCTGAATCATTTAATGAACTGCCGAATGTGGCAACCTAGATAAGCTTAATTGTCGCTTAATGCACTGTGGGGTTACAATTACGAAATGGCGAAAAGCAAAAATTAGCCTTTTGCGATACGTTTTTATCGATATTTCCTAAAATAGTTCGAATTTTGAAAAAATCGCTTCGAGGTGTGTCGGGACCTGTCATGGAGAATTTCCGTTCAAAATTTGGAAGGTCTACGATACCCGTTTGCGAGCTACGCGAGACACAGACAAACAAACAGTTTACACACATTGTTTTATTAATATAGATACCAGTCTCAAATAAAATCCAGTTTCAAATCTAAGCCTCGCCAAAGTGCCAACATACGCCATTTTGCAAGAGTTTTTTCAGGGAATCATTCGAAGCATTGACTTAGCAGCAATCAAAATGGGAAATGGTTCGACCGCCAGGCATTTTTTTGAAAAGTGGAATCCCTTAATACAGCCTCATTTTTTAAATTATCAACTATAACATGTTTTATTCATCGTTACTCCGATGTACTATATGCGAAGATTTCAATTATCTGAAATTTGGCGGAATTCCCCCAACAAAATCAATGCACTCAATTGGCGAGAATGCTGAAGATAGATCGCTTGAAATCCCTTAATAACTGCATTATTTCCGCACGGATCATTAAAATTTAACGCTGTATTCTAATAAAACCTTTGCACTTGTTTTCAAAAATCCGTTTCCTTAAGCTCTCAGTAAATTGCGCCAAGCCGGAAACAGTGTAAACCGCTAGAACTCACTTTCTCGGTATTTGAGAAATTTTATTTTTTTGGCCAAACTAAAAAATTGTAACATATTAGCCTCGAAAATCTTCAATTCTTATTGTTTTGCGTATAAAACATTTCATTACTGCTCCGATTTCCCATGCACACGATATTATAATTTAAAAAAAAATAACCTTACGAATATAAACTAACAAAAAAAAATCATTATTATTCTTTTATTTTTACTTTGAGAATTTAAAACATTTTATTCGGCAAAATCGCCACACATGGCAACCACGATCCTTATTTCACACTTTTTTGACTACAGGGGTTACAATTACGGAAAGGTTTTTGCGTGGAGAACATAAAAAATCTGTTAAATTCCGGGAACGGGTGGACTTTCAAAGTTTTAAAGTGGACTATGATTTATTCTATATTATTTTACATATCTGTGCAAAATTTCAGGCTGATAGGTTCATTTTTGTGAATTTGTATACAACTCAAATCCACAAACAAACAAACAAACAAACAAACAAACAGAATTTCATTTTTATTTATAAGGATATACATTTCTTGTTGTGGAAAAATGTTTCGTTTTATAGAAAATATTTTAAAATTCGTGATTTCTAAATTTTTTTGAATTTTTGGGGACAATTTTCCCCTCTTGCCTCTAATAAGTTTACGACACACACACACACACACACACACACACACACACACACACACACACATATATATATATATACATATTTATGTAATATTTAAAGGGATCTTTGCATAAAAATAATGGAACTTCTTTTCAAGCACTTCGCGTTTCAAATTTCTATTCTAAAACCGTTGATTTGACTATATGTTGATTTCCCACAATACACGGGGTTTTCCCGAGCGCCTTTTTTTCCGCCCAAGTCTCATTTTCGGTGTAAGGTGTAGTCTAAATTTATTTTTGCTTTGTAATTATCGAATGGAATCGTCATGATTCTTTTCAGGTGATCACGTTGTTCTGACGCAAGCTGTCAATCAGCGAGTATGGTTCTCTCCTGCCGAGAGGATTCACGCAATTTTATTGTATGATTTTTCGCCCCAGGTAACGTTTGTCTTGTATTTACTTATGTTTTGCTTTCTGAACAGCAAATAAAATAAGTTTTAATCAAACGCTAGCCTCATCAATATTCCAAGGTAGCGAAATTGCCACATCAGCCGACAGGATGAATTCCTGTTCTCTGATCAGTATTTCAATTTGTGTAAGTACGGTCAGATGGTTTTTACAGTAATCACATGTTCCGAAAAAAGTGCATTTATTGGCTTTTAAATTGCTCGAGTCTCATAGTCCCTGAAAATTCTTGCTCGGTTTGGCGACTACGAAACGACAGAACGAGGGGAAATATATCATATGCGTTTTATTATATTTAGATCCCGGGACAAATCCTTTGTTTCAAAACGAAAGTTGCTACTGTCCTACAGAATTTTGAAGGTAGCTAACAGAAATTTTGAGAGGATATTTAATTTTAGATGTTACATATTCGTGTATGTGTATACAAAGATATATATATATATATATATATATATATATCAAGTTTAAAAAAATAGTTTTCTAACCTTGAAAACAATCCACGAGATATTTTGCAGAGATGCTCATAAAAATATAGGAAAAGACGTTTTATACTTTAAAAATCATTTGAATTTTCTTTATTTTGAAGCTACTTTCAATAGTTTTCCAGTGGAAACGTAAAGTGTTATAAAGTTGTAATTTAAGTATAGGGTGGGGGGAAGAGAGTATTTCATACTCTCTTTTTCCACCAGCGAGGGCATGGTATAGAGTATAGAGCATACATGGGATAAAGTTCCATACTTCCTTCACCCCCATTCAGGTGGGAGAAGAATGACCTCTTCTCTTGGAAAATTTCTCAGTGTGTTACCGACTTTAAGCAGTTAAGCAGTTTTAACACTTACAAAAAGCGACAAGTTTGCAAAAAACTTTTTAATAAGGGATCAGTTTTAAATACTAATAACAAACATCAGAAAGTTGTGAAATTTTGTGGATTGCACAACAAAGAAATGAAATTTTTAATATTGCCACTAGAAAGTGTATTATTAACAGACACGCATTTTGAGTACAGAAATTTTGCCAATATCCTAGCGTGCAGCACTTAGCGCTTATTTTGGGATCTAAAAAAATGTCCAGCGAAATTTTCAAGCAAGGGATTGCCTTGTTTATTATAGAAATTTTTCGATTTGTTTCCATTTTCCATTTTTATACATACCAGGGAATAACTGTAAAAAAATAAAATATTATTATGATAAAAAGTTTCAAGCGTTTGAATTTATTGTAAGAGAAATCAATGTTCGTGACTTTTAAAAAAGTTGCCTCACTTCACAACTAATCGCATTATGCTAGCAATATCTTCAGGAAATTTGAATATTTTGTGATCGTTTCGGGAGTGATTCGTAAAGGTTGACATCGAAGAACTACCACTTAAAAGTCGCGTTAATTAAGGAAGAAGAAAGTTATATTTTAACTTTGAAATTACGCTGTGGGTACGCCAACAACTATGCAGATGAATGCAGTGGTATACAACTAGTACGATCCTTGGGTAAAGCTAATATATACACGCGCTATCATTTTTCTGCCTAAAGAAATCATCACACTAGCTTAAAATCTAAACAAATTTCTTGCTGAACAGCTTTTAGACCGATTTTCTCTATCGTTACCTAGACTACGATCTCCAACTTTTTTGCCTTTCGAACAAAAAATCCTAGTCTCTCGAAATTTCGGCCAATCAGACAACTTCTTCGTGCTACGTCAGCGACTACTGCTGGAAGCTTGGCCCGAAGTGATAAAAGAATGACGGGATGCAAGTGGAGAGTGGAATAAGAAGCCGAATTATTCGTTTTCAGTAATTGGGCTTCATTATTGGGGAGGGGGTGCCACAAAAGCTGACTCTCTCATCAAATTATCGAAACATCGCAGTTGCTTCTGACGTTCTTTTTCTTCTGCCAGATTCTTTTAGAAGAATTTTTTCTTGCAGAAACAGCTGCTCCTGGAAATTGCTACTGTCAAAAACACTTCGCTCTTCATCAGTAATCATTATTTGGAAAAATGTAATCAATTAAGTATCGCAATCAATAACAAATCGCAGCCCATCCGATGTAAATATAGCAACGAAAGGTTTATGCTTGATGCTGAGTCACGGTCAGTAAAATAACAACCTGAACGCCAAATCCACGATATCTTAACATGCGATGATTATTTGGCGTAGGAGAAAGTTTGTTTACTTTTACAGCCCTTAACGATAACCCCGCGTATAAAGTCTCGCGGAAAAGTTGTTAAAGGAGAAATTTGGTTTGATTTTACTCTACTGTGATAGCACCTTTAGATTTTCCAGTTGTAACCATCATTCCGTTGATTTATCATAGGTAGTAGTGTTTGTATTCATTACTTAATTTTAAAATATAATTTTCTTTTTCTTTAATTAGCGAAGCTTAAAATGGATATTCTTATGTATCAAACTGTTCTAGTCACTCATGAAAAGTCCCAAGATATTCAAATTTCCTGCAGATATTTCTAAAACAATACTAAGGGGACTTTTTGAAAATTCACGCATTTTGTTGTTTTGTTTTGTCTTAGGATATAAGTCGAAGGCTTGACAGTTTTAGGTAGAGTAACTACATATTTTTATATTGCTATTCTTTGGTTAGTTTAAGAACAAACAGAAAAATTTCTGCAATATACAAGGCAAACCTCTCCTTGAAAACATCGTTGAACTTACTGTGCTTTAAACGTCTCAAAATGTGTATTGCTGAGTACTTCAAGGTAGGATGTTGACAAAATCTATGTATGCATTCAAAATGGAAGTCTGCGCCTTTTTTTTTTAGGAGCTCTACCCTTGTGCTAAGGAATAGTGGCTTGCACCAATCCGTATACTTAGGCCCCAACAAAGAGCTTCGGAGGCCCTATGCCTAGCAATTTTTGGGGTCTCCCTACGGTCATGCCTTGTTGACACATATTGTCATAGGGTACAAATATTTGGTCGCAGTAGCGTACATAAGCGGGGGGGGGGGGATTGAATTCAAACTCCTTCTTGTCCATACATTTTTAATGCTCAGAAGTTATTTTTCAAATGCCGTCATGTCTATGAATGTTTATGTCTCCCCCTGTTACAGTGGTCATGTCACTGAAAATGGTAGACGGTTCGAATCCCATCGCGCGGCCGTCGACCTAATGGTCTGGAGTATTGGTAGGTTTTCTTCAGCTGTAACGTGATTATGTGTTAGAACCCATTAGAAAGTCGTATGAAAGTCGTACGAAATTAATATCCATGTAATATCCATATAATATCCATGTTTATATCCTAGCAAGGCATGTCGCATCCTTGGCTGATCGCACTAGCGTTGCATTGCCCTTTCGTTCTGGATGTTACACAGTTTTAAAATTATTTTGAAAAACCGTACTTTGTAAGTTAGAGAAATATTTCATGAAATGTGTGTGAGAATTTTAGGTAACAAAAAATGGAAGAAATATTTGAGTAGAAAAGCGGGAAGTCGGTGATCGGAAGTCAGTTTGTTTATAAAGTAATAGATTATTTTGAGTCTGCTGCATTTGCAAGTACATTTGTGCCAACTACAATTCGTAGAATAAGATTCCAGGTACGACTCTTTTTGAAAATAAGCTGTCAAACTTGGATGCAGAAAGTACTAAATCTTTGACATGAATGTTATTGAATGTTTAGCGAGGCACGTCCACATAGACGATGCCAGTTCTTATGTGACATTTCGCTTTGTCAAGAAAATACCACGAAGTTCAACACATCACACAGAAATGTCACATAAAACTAGTATTAGTTTTATGCAATTATTACTGATTTCTGTAGTGAAATTCTCTAAACGTATCATGTTATTATATTCAGGTCTTTAAAATTTAGCTGTGTAATCAATCAAAATCTTGAACAAATTATTGAAATAATTTTATATGAAATATAGGTTATTAAAAATTATGCGATGAGTTATTAATTTAAATTTCATTAAAATAACGAAGTATTCTGAAATGATTTATTCATTTAGAGTGACACCCTATAAATTAAAGTTCCTACAATGTGAAGGTCGCCATTTTTGAATCGTTTGTCAGTTCTGGCGTTTTTCTCACTCCTGTGACTCTTTTAAAAAGAAACAGCAGTGATCTTGCATAAAAAAGCTAATGCAAAATTGATAGGAATGATTCGAACAATTACAGGCTAAACAAACACCCATATGCGTTATTCTTTTGATGCAGAGGATAAAACAATGTTCTGTTATTTCAAATTATCACAACAAAACAGTCTAATGTGGTAAATCAATGGATGGCTAATCCGTTACCAATGGCAACCCATTTGCATAAGAACGGTGGGGGGTTAAGCTCGTGTATATACAAGGGCCCTGTTATTTGCGTATTCAGACATAACGTGACGATATTAATAAAAAATAGATTAAGATTTTGGATTTAAAATTTCTAAGAGTGAAGATATTTTGGACGGAGAGTTCAAATGGATATTGAAACACAGGCTGTTAAATGCTTGCATCATAAAAAATGCAGTTATTGATAAAGAATTAAAAAAAATAGTTAAAAGGGATAATTAATAAATTATCTGAAATTAGAAATACTTTTAGAAATTAAATACAACGAGTTTAATGTTTATTTTAAGTAAATTTTACTTCTGTAAGCCTAATTCTTAGAAATGAAATTTTATCAAACATATACGAAATACCAATGAACATTCAGAAGTCTGGTATGATATTTCATGAAATTGGGTTACTTTAAAATAAATTTATTTTCCAAATTATCCATGTAATATCTTACTTTTGCTGTGGAAACCGAATATTCTTTGTCGTAAACTAACCCATAATTGGTTATAAATAAAGACGTCATAAATGTTATCTTTTATGTCTAAAGCTGATTTGCTTTGATTTAAGATGGTTTGGATAAAAGTTCACATTTCCAGGAAACTAACTCTTAACTTTTATGTAGTTGCCGATATTCTTCGTTAGGATTTAAGTTTCAGATTTTCAAAGAAAATTGCAGGATCGCATTTAGGAATTAATATGGCTAAGTGCAGTTGGTTTTTATTTTGAAGGCAGTTCAAAAGATGTAGTTCTACAAGACCAAGAAAGAATGACCGAATGGGGAAAATTCCATTTGATATTTTAGAGCAGCAGTTCCCAACCTTTTAACGTCGCACCCCCCCCCCTCCACCCCAACAAAGGTTAACTTGGTGGTACCCCCTCCCTCCCTCACAATTTTAAGAATACATTCAGTTTTCATTTTTCAACAATGAACATGAGGACGCTTTTTCGACAAAATAATTTTATCAGTAAACTTTGAGTAAACATTTTAAGCGAAAATAGATATATTTTGGAATAAAAATAAGTTTATTTTTCAAAGCATGCATTATCATTTGCCCTTTGCTGTTTTTCTCAGATGCTCCCTTGCAAACGCTCCACGCCCCCCTAGGGGGCATGCCCCACCGGTTGAGATACGCTGTTTTTGCCTATATTCTTTATAAAACTAAAACTAAATAAAAATTTTTGTTCTTGTTGGATTATTTTTAGAAACTTTTTAATGAGATCGTATTTTGTCTTTCTGTCATCGTGTCACGCTTACAAACATGAAAAAATCCGAAAAATCAAAAAATCGAAATAAAGTAAAAATATAATTTTTAAAAGTAGAAGATTTTTATCGTGGAGCCCTAAAAGTCATAAAATAAAAATTTATTCTTGAAAAGATATGCTATAAATGAGTGAAAGCTTCAAAACTAAGAAAACTTTTGAGAAAAATATAGATATTTCAATGTTACAAAAGATGACATTTTTAAAAATGTTTCAAATATTTTAAAAAAGCATTCGAGGCCAATATTTCACTTGAGCTGTACTTGTTTGTAAAGCATTTATTTAGTCATAATTATCTGTATTGCAAAGGTCCCAAATGTTTCTTAAATAGTTTGAACATTTAAAAATTTTCATCTCTTGCAAAAGTGAGATATTTATACTCCTCTCAAAAGTTTCTTAGTTTTCAACTTTCATTCATTTATAGCACATCTTTTCAAGAATAACTTTTTATTTTATGCCTTTAAGGGCTCCACGATAAAATCCCCAACGTTGGCATAGCGTATAGCGCTAAAAACTGGGAGAAGGAAGGAACCTGGTTCGAACTGTCTCCGCCGACCTAACCGGAGTTTTCCGTGGTTTACTCCGAAACTTAGCCTAAATATGGGTTAGGACTCCTTAGAAAGATCAACACGGAGAGCCAGAGACATTGCTAATACTTTTTAGGGGGGGGGAGATGTAGATAAATTGCCAAGTCAAATATCGGGTTTTAACAACTTCTTTATTTTTTTGTCAACTATATTACCAACGTTTTACTTTTTGCCAACTGGGTTTGCATAATTTTTCCAAGTGTACCACAAATAGAAAGTAAATTATATTTTTTATTAAACTTGTTTAGCTAATTTTGCTAACTTGGTATCTAATTTTGCCAAGTATAATATAAATTTGCGAGGTTTTTTTTTGGGGGGGAGACCCCCCCCCTTTAGCAAGGGCTCTGCGGTGGGCACCCTAATCGGTCATAATCCCACAAACAAACAAACAAAAAGCACCACAAGAAAAAGCTTCTACTTTTGAAAATTGTAATATTAATTTTTATTTAATCGAGAGCAAAATGTTGGCGCCGAATAATTATCATGTTTTTAAAAGAATATTTTCATACTATAAATTCACTAATTTTCGCGAGCCGAAATTGAAGATATCAGTGATTTCGCGAGCTGAAAATTTAGCGAATTTAATATAAATAGAGCCGAAGTTGAAAAATCTCTAAACTACCTAAATATAGAACTCCTTTTGCATAAGGCATTTTACTAAACTTCCTTTTTTACCGAAACGTTCTTCCCCTTCACTTCCTCATTTTGAATGGCTTCAAAGAAGCTGGTATAAATATTGTAAAGTGAATGAGCTGCATTATATTAGTTGTATTATTGTCTTATGTTCAAGTAATGATGTCTTATATTCAAGATTGTATAGTATTTAAGAAATAGTTGTAAGAAAGAAATTGTCACGAAAGAGTTTGTAACTGTGCAGTAAATTATTAAACTTAATAATTTAATAAGTGAAAAATTTCTGATTTTTTATCATCATTTGAAGTGAAAAAAAAGTATTTCACCTTTGATTTTCACGATTACTACGGGCTCACGAAAATCGCGAAAATTAATGCCTTGCAAAAATAAGTGATTTTGCTGTAAATAAATTCTGATTCCAGTTGTGCAGTCAAAAGATGCTGTAAAGGCCTATTTTTTCGCGAGTTTTAAAAATTCGTTAAAAAAATGTAGGATGTCCACCATAGCTCATTTGAAAAAGCATTCGCTGGACCGTCGACCGCTAATGATGTAAAAAATATAGTTTTCGGACGAAAATTTAGCTCACGATAATGCAAAATGCTCTAAAAATGGGTGAAACTGGACAAAACGTAATATATTACTATAAAACTAAAATTCGGATCTTTTTTCAATATTTTTTTTTTTCAGCAATAGCTTTCTCTCCTATTTACTCAATGTGCCTAACTTCCGTCTTTGCCTTTAGCGAACAAACAGACAGGAAAGCTATTATATGTACGTAGGTTAACCAAAACTCTAATTTTTGCGATGCACAATGGCACACCTCATACATAAGTTTTCCTTTGTTATGGTAACCGACTAAATTTATCTCTCCGAAATTACTGATGGTCGAAAGCTTTCATTTACTTAATTTGAAAACGCGGCACGAAAGGTGAAAAGCACTTTTGTTAGCTTAGCGCTATGAGATGCATCTGTGTACAAATATTGAAAAAACGTTTACATATATGCTTTAGTAAAATTACTGTAAGGCAATTATTTGACGCTCAATGCTCCAAATTGAATTCCTCGAGAAGAAATACTTTTCTGACAAAACACTGGTTGTTACTTGTGCGCTCTTTGCAAAATATGGAGAAAACATTTATGCACGCTCAACTCTGAGTATAGTGAATATTCGGCTTTAAGTAAGGTGTATATTAAAGTACTCAAAAAGTAAAAAATTATGAAATGCAGATATTTTTATGCTACAGTTAGAACTCAATCAACGAATCTTCCCAATTTAGGAGATTTGCTGCTAAACCCATATTAGCTTGAATTGAGAAAATACTTTTAACTTAACCATTGTAAAATGTTTCAATAGAAAAATTTTAAATGCGTCTACCGGTTTTGAAATACATTTACCCATAATATATAAAATACAGGGTGTTGCTTAAATGCAACTCTAGGCGTAAACATGAAGTTCATATGACGGTAGGAAATAAATATTGCATTAATGTAAAACTAACATGGGTTTTAAGGCATTTTTCGCTGCATTTGGGGAGTAAATTATTTAATTTTGGATAAATGATTTTTTAAATGATTTTTTATTTAAAGCATTTTAAGGGTCTTTTTAGATGCATTTAAAGTCTGGTTTGTGTTACATAAGAAATAAATAGCGTTACAGTATTAAGACCATTTGAGACGATGGTGTGTATAAAGAAATTTCAGTCTTTTACGTGCCCGTTATCAGAGTGTAAATATTAAAAATATAGTATCCGTCTTTTCGGTATAGTCGCATTCAAAAGTATGTCCAGCACGGTATGTAAATTGAATTTAAGATTAATCACTCATTTTCGTTTGTAAAAAAAAGATGATTAAGCCTTACGATATTATCTAAAAAGAATATAAAAAAACGATATATTTGCGGTACATCATCTAATTTTCTAGAAATAAAGTTTATAATAGTTACGTTAATGTTAGGAAAATGGTTAAACTTTTATGCAACTACTTCTTCTCATTTATCAATACTTCAAATGACTTTTTGATTCCTGTTTTTTTTCTTTATTTTGTATTGCAAATACATAAAACATAACAGCAAATACATACCAAAGGAATAGTGTCGTCTTTCCTTTAAACTTGGCTAGACATCGAATAACTTTTTAAACTGAAACTCCATGTTCGTTCCCGCAAGATAAAACGTATCTTTTACTTTTACAGTCTGATGAAATTAGACTTGAAAACTGAATATACTCTACTCTCAGAAGTACAAACCCCATAAGAAGAGTAATGCAATAATGGTTAAGTTAAATTTTAAAAGATAAGACGATGGTGAAACAAAGATTTGTCTGTGTATTTTTCCTATCTCTGTCTGGAGGTGAATGAATGAATACTTCAAAGAAAGGAGAACTTTACGTTTCCCTTTACAGAAAGTGAGATCGTGTGCTGAATCCCGGAGACAAAATTTAGAATTGTTCTAAAGCTTTTGTGAAGTATTTGTTGAGTAAAGTAGCATTGTGATGCAACATGATAGTTTTACTTGATGAAACTACTTGACAAAAGGAGAATATAAATAATCGTCTCCATAAAATAATCCTCTGATCTTATGCTTAATATAGAAAAATACCCGCTATCCAGAAGTATAATGCGTTAAGGCAGAATTGAAACTGTCAGCAAGATCTAAAATTACTTAGAATGATAAATTATTAAATTGTTTACAATATTCAAACACAAGAAATTTGATCATTACATATATTATTAGTTTCTTACGTTCTGAACTCGGATATAAAAATTTTCATGGGAAAAAAACCCTTTTAGAGCTTAATTTTTTCTCCAATTTGCATTGAAAGAAACCTACATGTACTAATTACTAATTACTATTAATTAGTTTTAACCTATTCATATTTCAATAATCTATTATTAATTAAATTTTACTTTGTTGGTAAACCTTGTGTAAGGCTCAAAACAAGCATTTTGAACATATGATAATTAGTCTATGTACCTTGCACGTACCTTGAACAGAAGGATTTTAATATTTGCTAAATAAATACCAGAATTAATGCACAGAAACTGAATGGAGAACATTCAGATTATGTGATCTATTGAACATGCATGAAAGAATTATCGGATATTATGATTACAGCTACAATTACGCAACTAAAATAAATATCTAATATATAAAATTCTTCTGTTACGGTGTTAGTCACCATACTCTTCCGAAACGGCTCGACCGATTTGAATGAAACTTTATATGTATATTCGTTAGGTCTGAGAATAGGTTTTTAACTAAGTCTCATACCCCCTAAGTCATAAAGGCGGTCCACCCAAAATTTTTTAGCCCCAGAGTGCTATTCATTTCAATCAGATTTTTTGTGTAGACATTAGCGTGTCGAGTCACTTTTCAAATGGGTTTGCCAGATAATGTGGAGGGGGAGGGGGGGGCGTTAATAAAATGTTGATAGTCGCACGTTTGCAATTTTTGATAATTGATCGCTAAATGTGGTGCCAAAACGTGACACTTTATTATAAATATATTTCGAGTATAGTTAGAAAACGCCTGGCGTATATTGTAAAATAGTTTTATTAGGCGATTTTAATATAAATTTCTATTCCTAAGAAATGCTCTGTGGAACAAGAAAGGAAAACACTGTACACTCATGGATTATGATTCCCATTCCATGTCTTTGCGGCATAGTTGGAATATGCCTGTAGGACGAATATGCCTGGCGAAGATTGTAAAACAGTTTCAGTAGGCGATTTTAAGATAGATTTCGATTCCAAAGATGTGTTTTATGGTACAGGAAAGATTTGATTCCTATCTCAACGCCCCCACTCTCGCCAACCTGAAAAATCCTCGTACTTTGGCGAGATTTGCAGTCATGGGTCTCTGGGAGTTATGGACAAGTTTCTACGGTACTTACGTATTATCCCGGCGGTCCGCCAAGACAAGCAATTTTTCACCAAGATAAATGCCGGGCACATGAAATTGTTGATGGTTTGGAATACGATTGGAAACGTATTTAAAATCTACGAAAAAGTAGTTTGGCGGAAGTGACCGCCGGGATAATACGCAAGTACCGTTTCAACGCGCCCAAAAGAACTAGATGATAACTAAAGTAAACAAACTAGCGGTAAACGCACCAGTTAAGGAATTTGAAGACAATTATTAGAACTACATTAATTGGCAATCCAAAATAAATAAAAATGTAGCGGCATGTTGTACTTACATGTCGTTCCAAATCGCCATTTTAATTCTAAATTACGATTTCTACATAAATGCAAAAAATCGTCATGGTAACTGCATATGTTTAATCATCGCCACCTTGGCGAGAGTCGAGGCGTTAAAGTAGGAAACAATATATAAAACGGTGAAGTATAGTTATGATGTACTTGGCGAAGATTGTAAAATAGTTTTTAGTAGGCGATTGAAAGATAGATTTCGATTCCAAAGATGGGCTTTATGAAACAAGAAAGAAAAATACAGCACAGCCATGAATAATGATACACTTTCCAACTTAATGGAATAAGGACGAAAAATAGGGACGACGCATAAATTATGTTACGATTTTAATATATAGCACTATAGTGCGTATTTAAAATCTGAGAGTGTTTCAGATTTTCATCCTTTTTTTGGGGGGGGGGCAAAATTTTTTATGGAATGACTATCAATAAGTCTCAAGGCCAAACTATGTCTGTTTGTGGATTAGATTTGAGCACACCATGTTTTTCACACGGACAGTTATACGTGGCATGCTCTGGAGTCGGCAAACCTTATTGTGGGCATCCAGTTTGTTTGTGTTATCTAAAGATGGGATAACAAAAAATATTGTATATTCTATTGCGTTAAGGGATTGATATTATTTTTTTGTAAAATTATTGTAATTAGCGATATATATAAATTTAAAGAATAAATTACAATGAATTAAAAATATAAATGTTTGGTATTGTGTTATTTTTATATTCCAGCATCGTTCACAGCGCTCCATGCCTCTTCCACTTACATACCGCATCCTCACACACTTACAAGAAGTTAGTCATTTCTTTCTACTAAAATAATCCTAGGAATAATTTATATGGCAAAACAACGTTTGCCGGGTTAGCTAATCTCTATATAAAAACAAGTTTACAATGATAAATGGAGTGTGAAATCTTTAATATCAAATATAATCACACGAGATTTAAAAATTGAAAATCAAAGTCGTTATGAACTGTACACGAGTGTACAAAATATTCGTTACCATCTAAGGGTACCAAACATTTTTCTATGTTCGTTGCCATTTCAGGGTAACAAACACTTTTCTACCTTAAAATGTATTAACAATAAAGACAAATCATGCCAACAGCACATGGATCATAAAACACTTTCCAACAATATAGTAGTTTTGCGCCAAATTTGGCGATTTACTGTCTTTAAATCTTGCAAGATTTTGGAGATACTGTTATAAACATTTTTACCCCCACTGTACGCTCGAAATAGATTAATGTCTCTCAACTGCTATAGATCGTCATGTATTGGAATTCTTTTGATTTCCTCGGTAGAAGAGCTACTGATCATACAAACACTATCTATAAAGGATAACATAAATTTATGAGCCTTAATAACATATAAGTGAACTTTTTGCTTTCATTGAAAAGCCAAGTACCTCTAAAATACGCTTTCAAGAATGGCTGACGATAAAGCGTGATATATATATATATATTTTTTTTTTTTTTTTGACTCCTGTAAAAGAACTATAAATATTACATACATACAATTTCAATAGACTACATTTTCATAGACTACATGGCACTGTACATTAAAAAAACATACGCAATTTTCGCACTCATCGGTGTATATTTAGGGCAGTTAGAGCACTGGCCGGTGGACAGAAGTATGGACAGAAAAATCGATATAATAAGCACCTCTCAATCTTGTCGGAAAGATGAAAGCGAGAAATTTATTCTTTTAAGGGTTAGCAATCAAAAATTACTGTTCCACAGGCTAAGCAATTAATGTTTGCAATTTTGTTGCATGTACAAGTAAATCAGTTAATGCGTTAGAAGCCCTTAAAAATTCCTCCGAACAATACAAACCCTCTTCCAGGCTCTTGAGTAGCTTTGTTTTAACGCAACTCAACACCCTAAATCAGTTGATTCGAGATCGACTAAAAAAATTTCAAAATTTTCCCATTAAAATCGTCGTGGCTTAATATTATCACATTAGGTATATTTTTGATTTCCAGTCAAATAATGAAAATATCGTCAAGCTAGGGTTCATTTTCAAAAAAAATATTCGCACCCTATTTGGCGATTTATCGCAAAAGTCTAAAATATTGGCGACTTTTGGAGCAACTTTTGAGGGAGCATACAATCGTCGTTAGATCATTAGCTAATTCTATATAGTAAGATACTATTGTGCTATAAATAAATGCCTGTCTCTAAACTGCTATTGAACGTAATGCATTGGAATTATTTTGAGTGTTCCTGTACAAGAGCTATTAATGATACTGACACTATTTTCGATGGAGAGCTTTCCTCTTTAAGCCGGAGGTGGAGAGATTTGTAATCCTTAATAACATGCATCAATTTTGTTTCATTTGAAATAGCCGAATATCTCTTAAAATACGCTTTAAAAAAAGACTGCCCATAGAGCACAATGTATTGGAAATCTTTTGGGCTGTCCTGTAGAAGAACTATAAGTGCTGCTTATACCATTTTCAATAGGGTACATGGTAGAGGACCTATTAACAGCATGTAATAATTTCGTAGAAATCGTTGCCTATTTACGGGAGTTAGAGCACGGACGTACAGACGGACAGAGACAAACCGAAATCATAAACACTTTTCAACCTTGTTGGAATGTGTTAAAAAAGTATATGAGTTTTGGTCTAATTTTAATTTTCGTTTTGGGAATAACCAATTATTTTTTTGCAAAAACACGCAGTTAAAAAACTATAAGAAGCTTTCATTAAATTGGTCATTTCAAGAAATACATTTTTTTTCAAACACAGTCAATAGTTTTTCTTATATATTTTTTATATATCGGTGTTTAAAAATTATGTATTAAATAAACTAACCAAGTCCTTTAAAATCCATATTTTTTTGCTTTGTATTGTTTTTATTCATTCCTGAAAAGTTCTGACTGAAGGCTGATGCACAGTTCATGCATCTCCGATGATAAGGAGTGAAGCGCGTCGACGCAAGCCACGCCTTCGATGAAAAGTCAACACTTCTTTTGAAGAATACCGTCCCAAACCACTAAATTGTGAGGAATTACAATTACTTGTTGTCTGTGGACGTGGGCAATTCAAGACTTAAATCTAGTTCAGAAAATGTCCCCATAGCTCACTACCGCTATGTGTCTTCTTAACCCTTTGAGGCGCAACCCTTTCCCATTGCTGAAAAAAGGCAGCCGTTGCCATTGCTCAACTTAACTACCAGCAAGATGGCGGACGATCGAAACGGTTAATCCCGTGCCACAGATCTAGCGACCCTTTCTTGACGACAGCTGGCTGTGCCGCACAGCCAGCTGTCGTCAAAAAAAGGGTCTCTAGACCTGTGGCACGCGATGAACGTTTCGTTCGCCTGTCATCGTGCTGGTAGTTAAGTCGAGCGATGGCAACGGCTGCCCTTTTTCCAGCATTGGGCAATCTATCCAGCTATTCTCACATTCTTGCATTTTTAAATGGAAGGATGCCTGTAATTTTTTTTCTTTCTAATGGCCGGGTCAGCGGCCTACTCGAGTCTTGACCACGAGGGCCACATATTCTGGTCATTTCATTATGGGAGCGCCTATTAGGGAGACCAACGTTCCCCCTATGAGTGGTCTTCCAATTTTGAAGCCATTCCAGATGAGAGACCTAGCATCCTGACACCTGAAATCAGCACCCCCGGAGTTATCGTTTGAACATGGAGGGCATTGGATCTACGACAGATTTCACGTGCACCAGCTCCCGTTAGCGTACACGATTCCTCAGCACTGCAGCCAAGAGAGAAGTTCACCCTCAAAAACACTGGCCAAGCCGGAGCTGCTTCACTTCCTGTGTTCTTGGGGGAACGCAGTTTAGCGACAAGACCCTGCGGGACGAATGCCTGTAATTAAAAATCTGTATTTTAAACGGTTATCAGATGCAGCTAATTTCTGTTATTTGTGCTAGCTTCAAAAAATATCTTATTTTGAATATTTCTTTTCTTAGTCTATAAGCAAATTTAAATAAAATGCATTCCATGTTATACGTAAACTTGTTCAGTTTGTGTTTTTTTTTAATGAAATATTCGATGCCAACTATGGAAGTCATAAAAATTTGGGAGTAATTTATATATGAAGTTCGTTCGTAGCCGAGAAAATGGAATGCATTCGCATCTAAAGGATAAACTCTCTAGGCTCTCAAGTTTCCACTTCGAAATTTTTTCTATCATAAGTGGAGTGATCAAAAATTCTGGAGGGGTGTGAGGAACATTTAAGAATAAAAATAGCGAAGTTTTTTCATCTTTTGAAAATAGAATTAATCGAGTAGTTTTATAAACGAAGTTACGCTAAACGAGCCCCTCCCTTATACTTTTAAATCCCCGACACATTTGTCTTTATTAAAAAAATTATCCGAACACATAAGATTTTGTGTAGCAGTGTGAGGTATTTTTTAATGTAAGAAATGTGGATTTCTAGAATGCTACGAATTTTAATGATTGGTCTTTGCATTCCAGTAATATGTTTCTTTCGATTTATTTTCTTCTCTGGTTTTCCCGTTAATTTTCCTCTTTAATGATAACGGTGAGCGATGTGTTTTTTAGGAGGGCAGGTTATTTTCTAATTTTATTTAGTTGTTGTCTTAGTATTTTTACTTTAGTATGGAAGAAAGTTGTACATTATTTATTGAAATATGCGTATTTTAATATTTTTTGACTTTTTAAATACTGTGTTCTAACTTTTTTAATGCAATAATGATTTTAAAGATGACGACAGCGTTTTACTTTTTAAGCTATCTTAAAGGGGACAAAAACTGTCTAAAATTAGAAAAAACGCTCTATCTTGCTGCATCTAAAGGAAGAAAAAACGTTCCGTAATATTAATTTAATTTGAATTAATAATATTATTATTATTTGATAATGCATGCAAGACCGTAGGATATAATTTGTAAGTTCATAAGCATCTAACAACTGTTCTTGTATTTTTCGACTTTTATAAATGTTTTTTTAGCTAGTATTTTACGATTCTTTCCTTTTATAATTGTTTTTCATGGACGAATTTTTATTACCTATAAAAAATAGTTTAAATTACACTGCATCGATTCTAAAAAAATCAATAGAAAGTATTTCTCACTGATTCATTTAGTTGTTTACTATTAATTCTATTATCAACGAAATCTATTCCTGACATTTCTTTTTCTTTTTTTTATGCTCTCTTTCTTTAAGTGACAGTACTCATTCCAACTATCATTATCACAGAAAACGTATAGGGGAAAGTACCCCAAAACGGGATAGCTTATCTATTCTTCGCTTTATTTCTTATTGTGTACAAGGTACATTCCAAAGTTAGACGTCATTTAAAGGTATACACGTTTTCAACTTCTTAAAATACCTTTGTCACATTTGTTCAATAATATTTATGTAAAAAATACTGGTTTCACAAAGTCTTACACGATCCCGTTTTACCCTACCAAGGGTGGGTAAAACGGGATAGGGATTTGTATGTTATTAAGTTTATGCTAATTTTACTTTTGATTTAGTTTTTAGAACAAAAATAGGCTGCGTTTTATAGAAAGAAACGTTTTAATTGTAAATTTGAAAAATTACATAACACAGAAATCGCATGAAAATGTGTCGTCTTCTTCTTCTGCTTTGGAACAGGCTTCGTGGGCCCATCCCTTGCAGCTCGAGCATTGTACCCAGCCTTCTCCAGATTTCGATTCAAGATACAGAGCGTTGCAAAAAATACATGCTTCATCTTCTGAAGACGACGACGTCCAACCTTGGCTAACTGATGATTTTTTTTTAGGTTTTCTTATAATAGGTCCATTTTCTTCGATTTTTACAAATGATGATTGTGGGGTTTTTTTTCAGGTTCAGAGTAACATTTTTTAACTTTATCTGCATTTGTTTACTTTATCTGCATCTCCACTTTGTTTTCTTTTACGCCTCGTTTGTTTTGTCTTCGGAACATTCAAGAGACTTGTTTTGGCAGTCCCTTTTTTCAGCTTTTGAGTTCTTTCTGGTTCCTTTTTTTCACGCTCTTCTTCTTCCAACTCAAGTTTATATGGGCTTCCTGTTAAAATTGCTGTTTTCGCTCTTCTCCTATCGTGTTTATTTTGAGGTCTTGGTCCAATCACTCGTGGTGGAGGTAGAATTTCTTTGGGTGATATAGAAAATGGCAGTGAAGGACGATATATAGCCCGAGTCCTTTGTTTCCTGTTGAAGTGGACGGTTGGATAAGTCCTGCGTTTGTGCTAGTGTTATCGGTGCCCCCATCACTAGGTGATTCATTCAATACTATCGCTAGTGGTTGTGATGACTGCAAACTCTTAGATGCTATGACTGAACTTGAAGATCCTTCGGATCTGGCCTCGTTATGTTGCAGTTGTTGTAATTGATTATACATATTTTTATTCATTACTTATTTCAATTAAAATAACTTAAACACATTGCCAAAACATTAATGGAAATGGTCGGGTAAAACGGGACACATCAAAATTGTATCCCGTTTTGGGCACCCCAAAAGTGTCCCATTTTGCCCGACCGTGATGCTTTTGACAACCTAAATGGCTGACCCCTGAACCGTCACTCACTAGCAATATTTAAATACGTGAAATTGTTGTTAAAAGAGCTATGAACAAAACACAGTACTTACCGGTATTGTTCCGAAGGACGGAGAAGCACAAGGATAGTTGTTCTGCAGTCGAAAAAAGTACAAAGTAAGTATAAATCTCGCTTGAAAACTTTGAAAAAATATTTCTTTGCGAAACACGTGGCTAGCGTTGAGAGATCAACTGAGAATGCTGCCATGGCGATCGGGAACCAGTATAGCCTGTCTCCCGCGAATAAAAGTAAGTATAGTGAAGACGAAACTTTTCGGTATGCAGATTTTGATGAAAAAATCTATTTTGATTAAATTTACTGTGAAGAGTTTTTGAGAGACGTCTGAAAATACGCAGGCATGTATGTTTGTATAAATACATATACAATCTATCCTGACCAACAGCAAGTCTATTTTGACTAGTTTTTTCTTGACGTCTGTGCGTTCGTATGTATTTACGTCGTCATGACGCAAAATAACTAAAATACTTTCACAAACATAATTTATTAGCACACATTTCTTTACACACGTAAACATCTAACACAGACCACCAAAAATCAATAATAATAGAACGCCATCTTCGAAATCAGTTCAGTTGAGTTGTCACACAAAACAGACCTGACAAAATATATTGTTACGAATTTTCGGAGCAACCCGTTGTTCTGGGTCTAAAATAGTTTAAAATTCGTATTCTACGTGTCAAATACGAGTAGTTAAATTTTGCTTTTTATTTCATCAAAATCGGTCAACTAGAACCGGAGATACGGAGGTTTAGTTTTTCCCATTCATTAGTATAGTGTTTCTAGAAATCTCGAGAAATATTGGTCCTAGGCCTTTGCTAACCCCACTTTTGGCGACTTATTTTTAGCCCAAAATTCGGAAATATTTCGCCATAATTCGCCAAGCTTGGCGACATTATGTTCATTCGGCGCCATTTTCCCAAGGGGGCTAGTAAAGTTAGTTTTTCTGCATTTACGCAATCCTAATCGAGTCTGTTCTGGTACATTCCACGGATGGTTCTCTCTGGAACCTTCTATGGTGTTCGTCATAGCCTATAAAAGCACAGCTGGTTGCCCAGTTGACTCTCAGTCGTGTTTCTGCTTGATCAGAGAGCACATGTTCGTGAAAGCTTAAGGTATTTTCGCTCGTGGTTTTGAAGCTTTATTTTTAAGTGCTGTGTGTAAATTGTTCATTGCTGTGTCTTGAGGGACGGTTTACGAAATCCCTCGTTTATTTCCACTGAATGTTTGCCTGTGAAAGTGTTTTATTTTGTGTGAGAAATACAGCATTTCTGAAAGCTTCTGTATTAAGTGAATTTTTATAGCACGTTATACTGGCTGACTGAGCTTGTGAATTTTGTACAGCTGATTGTTCGATGAAGTTTTAGAAGTAATAAAGTTAGTGTTCCATCCTGAAAAGTGGACTCTTTACTAGAACTTTCTACTTCTACTGGACTTTAGAACGACGAACCCAGGAAACAAGCAGAGATTTCTACAACAGTGTTATTGCTGTTGTATCTCTTTCAATTGAAATAAGTTTACATGACGAGCGCCGAAAATATTTATAATTTAATAGACGTACAACGAAGACGCGTTGTCCACATCAGATTGTTTTTTGCTTACACTTACTTTCTTTTAAGTGATCAGCACTGTTATCTTCAGATCTGTGATAACATTTTAACTGAAAAAGATGTATCCTTTTCAATTATAAACACCACAGAAATGGACGATTTATAAGTAGGAGAAAGTAGCCCAAAATGATCCATTAAGAGGAAAACTTTCATAAAATACCACAAATGGTAAATAAACCTTTTCCACAGTATTTTCTACTATATTTTGCACGGTAAACATATTTTAATAATATTTTAAACCCACACTAACTTATGGAAAAAATATAATTTTAAAAATGTGTCAAAAGGATCAATGGCAAAATGATCTTTCATTCAAAAAAGAATTATAAATTGTTTTTAACGTCAAAATAAGAGATGTAAAAAAAAATTATGACTGTACATAATGAAATAAAGTAAGTTTTACAATTATATAGTATACATAATTTATTTTGTGAAAATTTAAAATAAAAAAGTGTCACGAACAATAAAAGGAATATTTCAAAGTTATAATTCAAAAATTATGGCTTACAATGAATGCAGAAATAAATTAAAAAATGTAATGGGGGGTTCACTCATTTTGAGAACGTCTAAAGTGCTGCCATGATGACTAGGACCCGGCACTGGAGTTTCATCTGTCAATGGATAATTTTACCCTACAGTATGGCTGCCCACTTTAGGTCATACTATTACTGGATCACGCCGAGAAACATAACAAACACAAGTGTAATTCACAGCTAAAAACATAGTCTATTCACTAAACCAAGTCATATTTCTGTGCATTGTATCAAGACTGTATTTCTAAATAAATAGGAAAGTTGGTACTTACCCTATAAGAGATATGATAAAATCCAGTATTTGGAAAAATTGTACTCTGACACGTAATACGCTGATCGCTTAAATATTGCCATTGCTTCTTCTTGATTTCGCACAACTAGTTTATATGTTACCTAGTACATAGCACTGCCTGTGTGTATTTGTGTGAAATTGTATTTTTCAATTTTCAAACTACATTCATTTATCATAGCTGTCACCTTAGGCGATTTTTTGGCAGCATTTGGATTAATGCGGTGGACAAAAATGCCAATCATTGTTTGAAAAAATAATAGTATTAATAATCAGAAAATGTCTTCCTTCTCCTTAATAAAAATATTGTTTGACTTTGAAAAATGAGGGAATGAATTAACTAAAAATAACGAGCGTGGATTATGGTATACTTCCCAATACAATGAAACCAGAAAAGTATAAGTGGAACTGATAAATGAGCTATGATACACCTTTTTAACATAATGCCTAAAGATCTGTGTGAATTATTCAGCTCTAGCTGGGAGATCAGTCACAATTTTTTCAGATCAAGCCTGATTTTTACTTTCCGAACATGTACCATGTAAGGAACGTATTGTAATCATGAAAAAAATTAGACTTCGCGATTTTGGTGTATTTACACGTTTTGAAGTCTTTTGAATTCATTTATGCTATTTTTACGAGATGTGTGTGTGTGTGTGTGTGTGTGTGTGTGTGTGTGCGTGTGTGTGTGTGTGAACGAGATAGCTCCTAAACGGGGCATTCTATTGAGATCAAATTGGGTACATATGTCTTATAAACCACCGTCGCAAGACCGGTATTTATTTTGGTGTGTATAGGACTTATATTTTTCCTACAGGTCTACGACAAAGATTTCTTTTACATTATAGCCAATGGGGAGAAATTCTAGAAAGTGCGCTAGCGTTTAAACGATACATTCGATTGAGCTCAAATTGGATATATATGTTATAAACCACCATCATAATACCGGTATTGATTTTGGTGTGTATATAGGACTTATAGTTTTCCTGCAGGGCTACGACAAAGATTTCTTTTACATTATGGCTTATGGGAAGAAATTCTTGAAAGTGTGCAAGCGTTTAAACGGTGCATTCGATGGAGCTTCAGTTTATGTTTGAATTGTTCATATATGTTTGAATTATTTATGAAACTTTATTTAAATGCTCTTAATCGTAAGTGTTCGGAAAGTCGAGTGGAGTCACTCCAGATTTTTTTAAATTATTATTATTACTGTTTACCTGATTGCTGAGTAAATAGAAAATTCCACATGAGCCGAGCATTACAAGCCTGATGATCAGTCAGAATTATTCGAATTAAACCCGAAAAATCACGTTAAATTATTTATCCCGAGCCTGAGGATTTGGGTGAAATATTCAGCTGAAGCCTGAAAATCAGTGTGAAACATTCAGCCTCAGTCTCTTGATGGGTGGAGGTGGGAGAGGGAGGTTGGAGGGGCTTTAGCTAAACCCACCTAACACTGAATGTCTATTAGATTCTCCTCGTATCACCAGTACTTTAATTTTGGGAAAAATCCTGCATTTTAATTTGCATTATGAATGTTTAGACACTCCTTGTAAGCAAATGTATGAATCGTCGTACATGAAAATTACTTTTGCAGATTTGATATTCATTGATGTCAATGATTTCAGCAAACCATTTCTTTCGCATTACTATTCTTTTATGATAAAAATATTACTTATTTATCTATGCAGAATTTAATTTCCTCTTCGAAAAATTCTCAGTTAGAAAAAGAAAAAGAAAAAAAAATCTGAAATCTCATTTCCTCTTAAGTGTTTCGGGCAGATATAAAGTTTTTTGACATGAAAAACCCGTCAAACGAGCTTTGTCATGTTCGACTATCGATTCATCATTTTTCAATACATGCCATTAAATATTTTATTCTTGGAAAGAAAAATTTCTAAGAAGCTTGCTAAGATAAAGATTGGAGGTGTTTGCTTGAACAATTAAAATAGTTGCTGCATGAAATTTAAAATTAGAGCTCGAAAAGTCACAAATTTCATATTAATTATATTATGATACTAATTATATTTCATATATCATACTAATTATATCTCATATATCATACTAATTATACTTCTACACAATAAGAATGGATGGATACTTACCTACGGTTCTATGTATTCAAGTATGTCTGTACGCAAGTACAATATTGAGTTCCAGACTGATATATTCAACGATATAAGTCAAGAAATGATAACATGATAAAAGTCAGATTTGGTGCATATAGGTTTTAATTAAAAAAAAATTTTGCAAATAACACAAATACATAAAAAATAGTACAGTACGTGCGTTTCGAGTACACATAAGTTCCACCCTTCGTCAGTTGTAAATATTTCTACCAAAGAAGGACTTGATTCTACCCCTTTCCTGGCACTGAGGAAGTAGGAATTTTTGCAAGGTGGACCTTTGCGCCATCCGAAACATGCAAACTGTATGATTCTTACTATGTGCGTGGGCTATTCACAAAATTCTTCTTGAATTTCTACACAATAAGAATTTTTATTTTATATTTTTGTAATAATTTTTTATAATAATTTAAGATTTTTTAAAGATTTTTTAAAGATTTTTTATAAGAATATTTATATAAGAGGGGATGGTCCCAGCGAAACGAAATCTTTCGAATACGAAAAGTATCCCACGTTTTTAGAAGAAAATGCTATTTCGATTTTGGAATATAATAAAAGTTGAATATGAAGTTATTTATTTTAAGTGGACAAAGATTAAATATATTGAAGGCAGACATATTTTCGTCGAATGTGTTTTCTAGTACACGTTGTAATCCAAAACGAGCTTTATCTTCTAGTTTATAAACGGCTGTAAAGTATTCGGAAAAATCGAGACGACAGCCCCCTGGCTAAGGGTCCCAATCAACCAACCTCTCAAAACCAAATAAAAACTATAAAGTATGTGTGTACAAGTGTAGAGCATACCTAAAATAAATCTATAAAAAATTAAATTTCGGAGTAGTCAAAATTAAAACTGCTTTCATCCAATTTATTAAAGCTGTACTCAGAAGTAAAATTTTCCTCTAGGCTTTGGTGCACAGATTAAAATAAACTTATTTGCGTCAGAAAATAGCAAAAATTAAGTGTGTATGACTCTTTATATATTGCACTACTCACTGAAGTAAATAGAAATAGGGTGCCTTTTATGATATTCTCAGAAAAAAAAAATTATTTCACAATGAAATATGATAATGGAAACCGAAAAAAAATCTCACGCGGAAATTTTTTTCAAAAAATGACACATTCTGCAAAGTTTTCGATTTTTAAGAATCTTTTCAAAAAGTTTCGTAATTGATACAGGTTTATTGTTTATTTCAGTATATAATATAGCTTGTGAAGAGATTTTCTAAAAATTTTGAAGTGCTTGGCGTAATTAGTTTATCTGTATTTAAGTGCCAAAATCATAGTATTCATTCCAAATACACCGTTAAAGCATCGTCGTTGACAAACAAATAGTTCACGCTGTTTCTCACTCGACTGTAAACATGAAGGCCGTCTAAAACTCGCTTTATCCACTTCTTGGCAGATTAGGCAGTCGTTTAGTCAAAACTGTCGAGATCCGGTTTCATATGCTTATTCAGTTTTGACGATTTTTCTTTCTACATTAACATTTTGAAGCAAGAGCATTTTCACGTCAACATAGAAGAGCAGCTGGATAGACTGCACGAAGCGGAAAAAGTACAGACATCGATCCACATTCAAATATTCAGAACATGTCAGTCGATAGAATCGATTCTGTGGCCACAGAGCTAAAGAATTTTTCTGATACAGCTGGCTGTGTGGCCGCACAGCCATCCAGGGCCGGCCCTGAGGTACGTGGCGCCCTTTCGCAAAATCTAAAAAAGGCGCCCCTTTTATGCTGTAGATCAGTGCGAATTATCGAAAGGGCGCCCCTTCAAAGAAGGTACTACGATGCGATTTTTACCTTGCTTACCGTGTTGTGCCTCCCCTGCAGCCAGCTGTGTTGCTAGTTAACGACCAAAAACAACGCCAAGTTGTTGGTGGTTAAATGGATCGATGGCAAACGGCTGCACTTTTTCAGCTTTGGGACTATTTAACCATATTTTTTTGCGTCGAGCAGTGAAAGTGCTGAAATAAGGTGGTCTCACGGCGAAACCACTGCGAGTGCAATGGTTAAACCTATACCTTTAAAAATTCCGTCACGTGCGTGCTATAGCGATTTAAATGATAACAATGCCTTTTGGGACACATTCTCTCGCACACAAATGGCATTCCAATTTTCCTTCCCAAGTTCAACATCCAACTATGTGAAAGACATTTGAAACATCCGAGCCTGGTATTCAAATTAGGAGCCCCTTCATGAAAGTGCTCATTGAAATCGTATGGAAAAGCAATACACGAAAATTCAGTGGAATTTTACCGTCTAATCAATAATCGATAGAAGTACCTGCAGGTGAAATCGAAATAAGGGATTTCTCCCTTTTAAGATCGATAAAAGCGGAAGCCATTATCAAGTAATTAACGCTTTGTATATTCACACCAGCCGATGCGAAGGGAACTGAAGTATAGGCAACTATTCTTCAAAAGTTTTTGGCGTGAATTTAAAGAACTACGGTCTTTTGATTCTTAATAATATGTATGAACTGAGAAAGAGGTTTTATTAACCCTTTGAAGCGCAACCTTTTCCCAACGACTAAAAACTGCAGTCGTTGCCATCGTACGATTTAACTACCAACAAGATGGCGGTCGATCGAATCGCCCACTGCGTGCCACAGATCTAAAGAACATTTTTGACACAGCTGGCTGTGCGGCGCCACACAGCAAACCAGCTAAAATGTTAGAGTTGTGTCCTCACAGCCAGGACAACACGCGTTAAAGGAAATCGGATTGTGAACAAAAAATCTATGTTATTGAACTTATTTATCTTCTTGCGTAGGGGACAACTTATAAAAATATAAGTAGGGGACAAATTATAA